>OX578280.1:47530732-48188232 GCA_951217055.1 Gerris lacustris | reverse complement strand
TCACCAATTATACGGAATTAACAAGACAAACATTTCCACTGAATTGTGTTTATACATCTGCCGCCATCTTGAAAATATCGACTTCTGAGCTTTAAAACTTAAATAATTTTGGAACTGCGAGTATTTCGCTAATATCAACAAATGAAGTATCGATAGAAACTTGTTAACTTAATGATTAAAATGAAACAAGTCCGATCAAAATAAATTGAATATTTATGAAGTTATTATGTACATATTTTTTAAATGGGTACATTACTTTTTTACTGGAAAGATTTTTTTTTTATATTTTGAAATATTTAATATTATTTATTTTATCAGTTGTCATTTATGTTTATGTTTGGTGAGGAAAGGTTCCGAGAAGCTCCGATTTTTTTTTTTTTTTTTTTTTTTTTTTTTTTTCTTATATCTTAATGCTCTTGAGTTTTGGCACAATTAAAATCATAGTGAGATTTAATTCAATCTTGATTAAAACTGGTTATTCATCGTGCCTAATAATAAAATAGAGGAATTATTTTAGGTAATTAATAACCTCCTAACTGTGATACTTTACTCCTAATAATGGAACGAATTATGTATAATAATTTCGTCAACTAAGTCATCAAACTAAGCCACTGATTTCTAGCATGAAGCGAGGGTGAAGGCTAATAAAAAAATCAAAGTAAATTGATATTACTACAGACATGTAAAAATAATTTTTACAGCCTAATTAAGATATTTGAAATCTAAAATTTCTAAATGTGGAAGAGAAGAATTTGAAGTTAGGTAATATAACAGATGTTTCCAAGACTCATCTTTCTTTGTAATTACTGGAACAAGTTGACTTAACTAGCTCTGTAATTATTATCGTTCAACAAACAGTTATTACCTTAAACCTTACGTTATAATAGCAAGTGATATTATCTTTTATTACTTCTAGTTCGTTGGAATTTACCCGTGTCTTAAACTTTAATGTTTTTGTACCCTACCTTTGAATTTATTTCTTTATCTTCTAAATTCCTTTTTAGTCTTACGTATAGGAAGTATTGAGAAAAATAATTTTAATGGTGTTTACGGATTTACACGTTTTAAGACATCCTAAGGCCAAAAAGTTTTAATCTCCATCTGTGCAGACCCCTTGAGCGTAAACACAGAACCAATTTGAACAAAATTTGATAATCAGATGGAGAAAAAACTGAAAAACCTAGATTGCTGTGATATCCCCTTCCTAAATTCGAACCTTTTTTCCATACATTAAAATCATATATCTGGTATCATCTTCACTGAGAGTGATGAGGATAACATTTGTATAATTAAAGTTGATGAGGTATATTTAATACGTTTTTAAATCATTGCAAATTAGTAATGATTTTTTTAGCTTGATAGGTTAGGCATCAACCTTGACCTCATATTAACCTGTGTTTTATTTATTTATTTTTTATTATTATTAAAAAAACAGATTTGTCTCAAGACAGAAATATTTCTCTTATAAAATAATAATAGTTAGTACATTAATTAGTAATAATTTTGTCCTTCAAAATAACTGGAAAATCAAATAGAGTTAATTAACTACACGCAACAGGTAATTAGTGAGGAAAGCGTTTCATTGTCGAGTAATCAATGAAACACACATTCCTGCATTTAGATAAACAATTGTTAATATAATTTAAATTAAAATTAACTCCGTCACGCACAGACAATTAAACAACCACTAAATTGAAAAAAAAGTATTTGGAACGAACCTTGGAAAAACGATGGCCTGCGTTAAAAACGTTTAATAATATTCTTTAAAATGGAACCGCACAGCTTCCTTCAGAGTACAAAGAAAAAGGGATACTTGAATCGAGTGGATGTATGCGATATGCTGTTCTTTGTTTCATATATTTAGGTGTTTTGCTTTTATCTTATTAACTGCCCTATCAACACAACATTAGGTGGCATTTCTTTATATTGTTACTCCCCTTATAAAAATAAGAGAGGAGTAACAATCTAAATAAGTACCTATTAGCTTATTCAAAGACGAAGAATCCTCTGGGCTCATCAGTGTAAAACATGTCTCACCTCAGATGTCTAACTGTGGTAGAAGAGAATATATCACATAAACTTTATTGTTGAAGACAATATTTTAAGATACTAACATATTCATCAGAAGTAAATGTATATTAAATTAAAAATTTGAAGTAGCATGGTTTTAGTTATAGTTATGAGGAGGTACTTATAATTGTTTATTTCTATTAAATTAAAAGTCTTAAATTTCAATAGTTTTTGAGAATGAATTTTCTTCAAGATAGATAAAGAAAATTCCCCTTCGGCACATCACTTAACACCTCTTCTCACATTGTAATAGTTTTTATTTATTTTTTTATACTTTCCTCTTGTGTAGTGAGAAATAATGTTGTTCTTAGGTATTTTATCATAAGACCCATGCCAAGAGCAGACGGTGTGATAAACTACCGAAGCTTAACCCCGGACCGAATAGCTCATTTTGTAAAAACATGTACAGTGTAAGCACCACTGAGTTACAAATTTTACCTCTACCGTGCTATATGATCGTAAATAAACCGAGTAAATATAGAGTTCCTTTAATTTGACGAAACTTTCTACCTCTGCACCAAATATCAAGTCTCTACTATAATTAACGATTATAATAAAAGAAAGAAAATTACATTTATTTCTATTTAGCCAGATACATAATTCATGTAAGATGTGTACTAAAATCATAGTCATAATGTTAACTTTTTATTTTTTTTAAATATTTTTGATGATCTTTATGAATATTAAATATCAACTACGGACAACTTATTACAACAGCACACTATTTATTATTCATATCTCAAGAAAAATGGTAAATGGTAGTGTGAACATCAGGTTGGTATTTTGTTAGATCTAGATCACCAGGAAATTAAATTTCTGTTACTGGGTAAATCCAAGCGTCAAGTAATGACAGAGGTGTTTATCAAGTTAACTGCTTGTTAGGTGACATTAGTGGTTAGGTAAATCTCACGGGAAGGTATCAAACTTTAGAAGATATGACAATTAGGTACTCATATCGTCCCATATTAATTTCAACCTTCTGCGCCAATTGCTTCCTTCCGCAAGCACCCAAACTTCTTATTATTCACAACTAATAAAAGTAATATGTTACTTATCCAATTGTTAAGAAATGTTGAGGGTTTTTAATGAAAGCAGGTCACAGACGATGGTCCCATATTAACTTCTACCTGCTGCATACGTTTATTATTGAATACAAATAAATGTTACGCCACTAGGAATCGAATCAGGGCCAAACAAACCACAACACCTTCAATTCCCAGTAGGATCACATTATTTTATATTCATGTGACCATTACGTCCAAAATTAGGGTGCAAGGAAGAGATGTGCCCACCCTAATTAGTAAAAACCTATTTAGAAATGTTTTTTTTATTATTTAAATACATTTATTGTTAAATTTTATCTTGAGATATTTAGATCTACTCTAAACCTGGAGTTAATAAAGTTCTTTATAGCTTGGGCCAGCTTGTTTAAAATTTTTTTTTTTTTTTTTTTTTTTTTTTTTTTTGTTTGCAGGTGAAAGGTAGTTTTTCATTTATTCTGTGATTCTATGTTCAGTTGATGTTGAGTGAGGTTTAGTTTCTGTTTTTTCCCCTTTACAATATCTTTAGTTCTTTGTTTTGTCAGTTGTTTTTCATGGCTTTTGTAGGTTTTCGTCGGTATGAGAAAGAAAAAAGAGGTAAAAAGGAACATCTGAGTACTCAACCATAATTTATTCTTCCATTTCACTCTACATCCCTTCCTTTTTTTAGTTTTTTCGACATTCCGACATTCGGTTTTTCTTTGAGGCTTTCCGTTTCTGCTTTTTTTCTCTTCGTGAATCGTGTATACAAACCATAAAATAATTTTAGTTAGATGTTAGAGAAACAAAGAAAGCAGCCTTAAGACCAAGTTCTAAATGTTCTATGCAACTCATTCTATACTAACCTCCTTTTCCTAATCCTACATTCAACCCTTTATACATAAAGCATGCAAACCTCAGAGGAAACTACTAAAACGAAATTCCAAAGTTTATAACAATTGAAACCGTTTTGCTCTTATTTGGTCTCGAGTTATTTTAGAAAATATAATTATCAAGGTAGGTAACGAGAATTACTAGGAAGGTTTCTCCTTTTGTGATGTTAACATTGTACTAAATAACAGTGCTAAATTAAACCACTATAGTATAGTACATAACAACTCTTAAACAAATACCAACCATACGTTAAACTTATGAGTTCAAATTAAATTGTATTTTAAGAATCACAAGACACCTTAAAACAACAAATTACTTATATTTAATACTTTTAATACTTTATATATTTATTACATCATTATATTGTTCAATCTCGCTAAAAAACGATATTATTTGGTTGGTTGCTTATGTTTATAACCAAAGTGTCGTTAAAAAAATATTCAGCAATTTATACTTTTTGTTCATAAAGTTTAAAGCCTCCAAGGACATTAAGAAATGGCTGAATGAACAAGCAATTTAAGGCAACATATTTCAGATAGAATATTTTAAACCTACTAAGATACGCCCAATAGGCATATCATTAAAGAAAAATTAGCAGCAAGCCACACTTTCAATCAACAAATTTTGTAACAAGAAAATTCTTTATCATAAATATATAAACTTTCTTTTCTCAACCAACGACCAAGTATATATTTTACCGGCCTGGCTTTTAACCAGAAAAAGTATTTTCATGAAACACTGAAGTTAAGTTCATTCTTCATTAAAATATATAACACCATAATTACATATTATGTAATAAAGTCTGCGCTTACATAAATAGAAAACTTAATCCTTGGGCAGCGGATAAGATGTGTATGGTAAATGAAGAAGTCATAATTTTCAAAACCAGAGCATAATTATTGTTCTACAAGAAGTTGGTTTAATGTTGCGGATAAGTTAGAGACCTCTTAAGTCTTAAGGAAAAGGATAAGAGTCTACAATCAAAATTAATTAAAATTAATTTGTTTTTTTATCTTTGTCTAACATACTAAACTTAGTACTTCTTTGGTTTTACTTCTCTTAACTCTTATCCTAACTTGGCTATCTCAACTGATTTTAATCTTTTATACGGGAACCTCCCTTTTCGTAACACCTTTACATCTCACTTTTCTAAAAAGGCCCTGAGCTTCTAATCTGTTTCTTTTGATAAAAGAATGGCTTTAAAACCTAAAATTTAAATCTCCTTTCTACCCAAATTAACTCGTCGAGAATCCAGGCTTAATAACATCCTATTCTGAGGCAATTACAAATCGGAGAGGGTTTGAAACGATAAACAGTGTAATAACTTTTTGTTAAGAAACGCTTGGCAACAGGTGTGAATAAAACGTTAAAAGCATACAGTTCCATTCTCTGGTAAAATTATAAATAATATGTTAATTGTTTTTACTTTTTATTTTGCTCTTTTGTATTTGGCCATCTCAATTTAAACGAAGAATGTTAAATGAATAACATTAAAATTAAATTGCAATTTGTTAATTTTTAATAAAGCAGCCTTTAGCCGTCCTAATGGCACTAAAAGGGCCGATTTCGGAAGAAATTGTAACACGAATTCATGAGAGAAAAGTGTGATTACTTCATGAGTGTAGGTAATGAAGTATTCTCACCTTTCTCTAATTTTAACTCTATTTTCTACGCAATGGCACTGATGAATATGAAAGCTGATTAATTTAAATAAACAAAAATGTCAACTAAAATGGAGAGACAGTTAATGTTATTTCTTTAAGGTGACCTTCAAAGATGCTCCCATATCAAATTTGAATTAGTTCATTTTATAATAAAGAGGTTTTAAAACAATTTCAAAGTTACTTGTTTCTGGGGATATTTTGAAGAATTTGTGAAAAGTTCAATCATTGAAACATAATAAACAGGTCAAGTGTGTGCAAGTCAGCACACAGCGAGGGTCCGTAGGCCACACTATATAGTGTTTAACTGATATAAAGTGTATAAACAGTGTTTTTTTAAAATGCTAAAAAGCTTACTTTGAACCATTCTAAGGGTCTGATATTCTCAAAATGGATAATATTCTTAAAGAATCTAGTAATAAAACTAATAATTTTATATAAATATTATCATTTCTTATTTCATTATTGTGGAGAACTCTGGAGTGAAACCATTTTATAATATAAACAGGTCAAGTGTGTGCTAGTTAGCACACAGCGAGTTAGCCCTGTATAGTTTAAGTAGTACCCTATTGATGGTGTTTTTTAAAATACTAAAAAGCTTACTTTGAACTATCCTATGGGTCTGATATTCCCAAAACACATAAACAAACTTCTGATAAAGTATTTTTTTGCCACTGAACCGGAGTACAACCATATAAATACATCGAAAAGACATAAATAATACTTATAAATAAAACTATACTTTTTTCGAAATTTCCAAAAAGTGTTATCTTTACTTTTGGTCGAAGAATGTTCAGGAATTTTTTCAGATTTTTTGCACTTCACATAAGCGAGATAGAGGGGGGGGGGGGGCACGTTTCACCGCCGCTTCAAACTCGCCTACGCTCGCCCTATCAAAGTTATAACCAAGGAATTATATATTTTTGAAATCAGCTCGACGTACCCTTTCATATGATACCCCTCACGGTGTCGAAAAAAAAAAAAAAATTAACCCTTAAGTTTTTTTACCCTAATTCTTTGTTTAAAATATTTTTTTTAAGACGCTATATTTTTAATATATGTGGGTAGGTACAAGACACATACATGCCAAATTTCAAAAAGATCGGACGAAAGGTGTAGCCGTGAGAGCAGGCGACAGGACGGACGGACAGACACACGCAGGAAAATATAAGGGTCCTTGGTTTTGCCTACGGACCCTAAAAATGACTTAATGATAATTTTAAGATAAGAGGATTTATTAATCAGAAATTCGATCAAGGAACATAAAAGTCATTAGTGATTTAAATATTTACATTAAGCAAATAATTCGCACTCTATCAAAGCACTTTTTAAACACGCTTAAACCTCTCTTCTAAGACAATAATTAACTCTGACATATCATTGCATTATTATCGTTCATATCATTGCCACATGCTATTTCCGCTCTACTCATACTCACAAATATTAAAGTCTCTCATCCTTTCATTATTCCATATTCTCAAAACTTTTAAGTTATTATATTCTGCAATAAATTTATATATCATCATTTTAAAAAAAATCCTAAAAATGGAATCTCAAACAAAATAAAAATTCTAAGTCAATTTATTAAATAATCTTTATACAGATTTTATTTTAATTTATCGAAGAAACGATAATAGTAACAATATATTTTGTTAAATGTAAAATATAGTATAAAATAATGTTACGATTTCTCATTTGACCTTTGAAACAATTGATTTAAGAGTAATAGTAAATTAAATGAAAAATCCAAGAAAAAAATAGAACTAAATATTGAATAAATTTTCCATAACAGAAACCACCCACTATAAATCTGGATTTTGAGCCAGTTGTGTTTCTTGATTCATTACAAACAATCAAATAAGCATTTTTCTGATATTAAGAAATGAAAATAGGAGTTCTCTTATTTTTTTGTCTAATGAACTTCTATCGGCACGAGATCGAGTGATCAAGGAAAACAAAGTAAGATATGATTTTTTTTTTATTTTTTTTTTTTTATTTTTTTTTTTTTAAGTGATGAATGAATGGACGTAGAAAATATATACGAATGGTTGTTTTTAAGAAGTAATTGATTTATTAGTAAGAAAAATTTGAGACATACCTGGTGATGTTTCCTGCCCATAAGTTCATGGATGGCTACTACAATTTCCCCTAGTTCAGACCTGGTTATACAACCGTCACCGTTGATGTCGTAAAGTTTGAAGGCCCATCGGAGTTTTTCGTATATAGATCCTCTGAGAAGAGTGGATAAAGTCACCAACATATCCTGGGAAAATGAAGGAAACCTAATTATTATAAATTTAATTATTCAAACAAGGACTCTATTTAATGTGGCACAATTATTATTGGATTTTTTTAGAACAAAATTGATTTTTAGAAGATTTTGAAAGGGCCTATATTGTGTTTTCCTTTATACCTAAATGATTAAAACAATTATTAAATACTTGCACATTTTAATCTTATATAAGAAAATTTTAGTTCAAAAGTAAGAGAAAAGTTTATTTCTTTCTCCACCCTTTTCAATTTGCAAATAAAAGGGAAGTTAGGAGAGGGGTGTAAGCAATTTAGGATTCAAAGAAATAAATCATGCAGAACTCGTAGACCTGTATTTGTTGTAATTGAAAAAATATCGTGTCAGTTTAATTTAAAGCTCTGAAAGTGTAAATAAACAATTCCTGTCGAGTCCAAACCAAAGAAAATATACGAAATTATATCTTCTCAGACTCTGAATTCACATTTTCTTGAAGCTTCCTCTTAAATATAATCTGCACGTACTTCAACAAAGAAAATTATAACTAAATATCAAAATTGCTAATGGCCAATTAATTTATAATTAAATGCAAATATTCTATCATTATCATTTTGTTTATCTCTAAAATATGTAAAGAAAGCCCAAGTTCCAGAAACCGTTCCGTAATAGTATGGATATATTTTTTAATTATTATATTATAATTATATATGATATGAAGTAAAGATACACTGTCATGTTTGCTGGAGCTTGCCTTGAGCTCTGCCATTAGCTTAAATTATAACGATACAAATCGGTACAAAAGTAAATGAACCAAATATTTAAAATAAAAAATTGACATAGCCCTAAAGTATGAATTGGGGCCTTTCAAATAAAATGTAATACAATGACGCACATATAGAAAATGGCCTCACCATACGGCACTCAGGAAAAAAGTAGTCTCATGAAATCGGATGAATTTATAAAATAATAAATACTCTATTTAAGAACATTAGTGTTATATTTGAGCCCTCTACTGAGAAATAAAATCGTTCAAAAATTATGGACGCTATGAAAGCTCAAAGTTAAACATTTTAAAAATTAATAAATCTAGGTCTATTAATAAACCTAAATAAAGATATTGATAAACTAAGGTACAACCGATGGAAGTACGAAAAAAGTCATAGAATCAAACTTGTAGCTCTTTCAAAGGCAGTAACGTTTTGTGCAATTAGTTGTACGATACGACTTACCGTTAATTCTTTAACGACTTAATCTTGAGTCCACTATTTTTAATTTTTTTTTTGAGAGGTAAAATCATTTTTAGGGTCCGTAGGCAAAACCAAGGACCCTTATATTTTCCTGCGTGTGTCTGTCTGTCCGTCCTTTCGCGTGCTCTCACGGCTACACCTTTCGTTCGATCACTTTGAAATTTGGCATGTATGTGCCTTGTACCTGCCCACATATTTTAAAAATATAGCGACTTAAAAAAAATATTTTTCAAAAAAATTAGGGTAAAAAAACTTAAGGGTTAAATTTTTTTTTTTTTTTTTTTTTTCGACACCGTGAGGGGTATCATATGAAAGGGTACGTCGAGCTGATTACAAAAAGATATAATTCTTTGGATATAACTTTGATAGGGCGAGCGTAGGCAAGTTTGAAGTGGGTGTGAAACGTGTCCCCCCCCCCTCTATCTCGCTTATGTGAAGTGCAAAAAGCTGAAAAAATTCCTGAACATTCTTCGACTAAAAGTAAAGATACCACTTTTTGGAAATATCGAAAAAAATATTATTTTATTTTTTATTGACAAAATACGTTTTTTTATAATTATGGTCTTTTCGATGTATTTATATGGTTGTAGTCCGGTTCAGTGGCAAAAAAATACTTTATCAGAGTGTGTTTTGAGAATATCAGACCCTTAGAATGGTTCAAAGTAAGCTTTTTAGCATTTTAAAAAAACACTGTTTATACACTTTATATCAGTTAAACACTATATAGTGTGGCCTACGGACCCTCGCTGTGTGCTGACCAGCACACACTTGACCTATTTATTTTTGGAACTTTTACGGCTTTTGCTCTGCAAGTATGCCAAATTTCAAATATTACGGAAGTGTCCAATAATTTTGACGTTCAGTGAATCAGTAACAAAAATTACAACTTTGAAACTCTTCTTCTTTGAAAAGGCTTAATTTTTAGGGTTCATTTTTTTTTATAGTGTCCTAAGCTACATAAGGTTTATCTATATTTTAAATTTCAAAAGCTCTTCTTAAAGGAGGCATAGGTATGAGGATGAGAAAAAACTTATGAATTGGTTCAAGTAAAAATACACTCCATGCTTGCTGGAACTTGTCCTTTCGCACTACCGTACGCTCGGATACGTTTTTAAGGGGTTTTTCATTGAGTAAATTGATTTATATATTTGAGCTATTATAAGTTTTTTTTACTATAATTGTGCAAGAGAATCCACTCATAATAAAATTACATTGGTAATTAACTGAGCCAACATATACATGCAAGACACTTGTTTTATCAATTATTACAGATTGTTTAATTTATTAGTTTCCCTTTAAAGGTCTATTTATGTCAGACCGAGCCGAGTATGGGTCGGGCTACGTACGGGACCCGAAAAAGAATTATCTAATATATTTTGGGAGGGTTTTACGGTGATTTGCCGGACCCACAACGTTCACGCTCCGTGCCGTCCAAAGCTAATCAAGAGCACGGTGAGGCACGTCAAATGTCCGGGGATATATTTAGGTTCAGAGCTGTTTCTATTCTAGCCAGAAGAAATTCAATAAGTTGTTTTTCATTATTTTAAAAAATTGATCGAGTGAGTTAGAGAGAAACAAGCTCTCGTAGTGAAAAAGTCGATTCCTTATATTTATACAACTGTTCAAGGGCTTTAAAACGAGCTTTAAAGTTTCGGAGCCGTAGAATTTTTTAAAGTATTTAAATCGGACAAACAGTTTTTAGTATATGTTGGTTCAAAAATATAAGAGCCATAGCATTTTTTCTTTTTGCCGTGGTGCTTTTAAAAGCAAAATTCATTTCCCCCTTTCCCCATATGAAAGACAATTTATCTCCGTACGTGGCCCGATATAGCATAAACACTCTATCCGGACAGCTCACGTGCCCGGCCAATTCTAACATAAATAGGCCTTTACGCTTCCGAGCATACCGGAGGTAAATGAATCTATATGATCGTTCCAATGAACGAAAATTTGTTATGTGTCCGATTTCAAAAATTCCAAGACCGCTTCCAGGTCCCGTGTCGTTCAATTTTTGCGATCTAACATATCTTAAAAACTACTCTTTTGCTTTATGAAATTTAAACGGTAGGTTATAATTAGTCCATTTGTTTCCCTTCCACGTGCGTATGAACATACATTAATTTACACCTATAACTTTAAAATTATCATCAAGTATATATATTTTTTAAGAATTTTTGTACGGTTTGTCGAATGTAGCCCGCGACGATAGCCCTAAATTAATTTTAACTACATTTGTACATAAAATACTGCGAAATTGATACTTTTATTCGTGTAACAACCAAACAATTTTTATATTTTTAAAAACAGTCTACCAATCAGTTTGATACATAACTTGCTCACTTCTTATCACGTTTACTTTAATGATTTTATGCTTTTACAATCCAATATTGTCCAATATATTTCTTTAAAATCAGATGATTGATGATACTTTTGAAGATATTTAAAACTTGGATCAACAACGGGCTAATATGAGCAATAACTTAAATTTCATTAAAATTGGACTTGTTTTTAAGATTTTTGGTTTACAAAAATTGAACGTCAGATAGACACAAGACCAAAAATGTTCCCTGATGTCTGTACATTCGGTACATACATTGTACACTGTCGGATTCATAAAAAGTTTTTCTTCTTTGCCTTTCTTTAAAGTAGTAAGATCGGAGCAATATACAAGATAAGAGAGATAGACATCAAGATACCTAATCTGATTAATATTGGTAGCACTGGAATTGACAGATTGACTTAGAGCTATCTAGATATCGATTTAGAGGGCCTATTGTTAACAAATTGCTTACTGATCCAAAAAGGCTGTTAGCGAGACCAAATAAAAAAAAAAAAAAAAAATGAGGGAAAGCCAAGACGTATTTAATTTTATTCCATCAGCTCAAGATTTATAAATAAATGGGTATCTCCGTCGAGTCACCACGTAACTTTCATCGTACTTGTTACGCGTAGTAACTACTAAAATACGCTTCTCAATTGTAAACCATCTAATCACAAGGACAAACAATATGATACGATAACAAAATAGTCTGCCAATTAGTGTGACACATAGCTTCCTCGCGTTCATCGAGTAATCGTATAATGTACTTAAATAATTTTTCAAATTTTTAAGTTTTAGATAGTATTCATACTACGGAAAGATTAAACAACAAAACACATAAACAAACTTCTGATAAAGTATTTTTGTGCCACACTGGTTAGGACTATATACATATAAATACATCGAGAAGAGCATAATTATAAAAAAACGTATTTTGTGAATAAAATAAAATTAAAACATTATTTGATTTAAATCAAATTATAATTATCATTAACTACGGGAGACATACAGAGAAAATTAGACCCCAGCACCGGGACTTGAACCACGGGCCTTCTCTATATATCCGTTACAGGTTCTCTAACCAACTGAGCTATACTGGAGAATGATTTTCTCTGTCGTTACCGATACCAAGTCCCGAATACCAGGACCCCGGTGCAGGGGTCTATTTTTCTCTGTATGTCTCCCGTAGTTAATGATAATTATAATTTGATTTAAATCAAATAATGTTTTAATTTTATTTTATTCACAAAATACGTTTTTTTATAATTATGCTCTTCTCGATGTATTTATATGTATATAGTCCTAATCAGTGTGGCACAAAAATACTTTATCAGAAGTTTGTTTATGTGTTTTGAGAATACCAAACCCATAGGATAGTTCAAAGTAGGATTTTTAGCATTTCAAAAAGCCCCATTGATAGGTACTGCTTAATCAATACAGTGTTGCCTACAGACCCTACTAGCACACACTTTTTATTTAGGTCTCATTTTAGGAGAGAGAATTGCAGGTGTCATAATTGTTTTGATTTTTTACACGAATAATAATATCAATTAAGCAATATTTAATGTGCATAAATAAAATCTGGGGGCTACTTTCGACAAACCAGCCAAATTTATTAATATGAATCAGATGAGTACCTAATTTTGAAGATATAGGTGTAAATAAATATTAGTTTGTGAGCATGTGGAAGAGAAATGGTGGGCGCAAAAGGTTGAAACTTAAATGGTACCAAAAATGGGCTAAATATGACACCATCCAAATTTCATTAAATTCGGACGTGCAGTTTTTAAGGTATGTTGGTTCGCAAAAATTGAACGTCAGACTGATACGGGACCAAAAATGTTCTAACATTATGTCTGAAACGGATTTCTGCTAGAAAGTTTGGAAATCGGAGACTTCAATTTTTTTCGTTCATTTTCTCTCCATAGCTTTCGTTACCTTCGAAAAACTCGTAAGCAATAACAATTTCTTAACTATGAGTGTTAATACAACAAAGAATATTATAACTGTGCTGCCAACCTTATACATATAACAAAAAATTCACGAAAATTTAAAACCGGTGTTTTTAATAGGACAACCTATATATTATTATGTAAATTATATTAATATTGGAATACAATACTCCTGAACTGAATTTTAAGACAAAAAATGAATTCCCCTTAAAACAACGCAGCCCAACAAAATTAAATTAATCTAAATTGTGAAATCTCCTCTCCCTAATATTGATTTTAGGTTTTGTATTATGTATGACTGTCTTGAACAGAAAATTACACGGCTCAGTTTCAGAGAGAAAATTAATTAACAAACAACAAACAATTGAAGAAGTAATAGTTGCTTACTCTATGAGGTCAAACTAGGTCAAGACAAACAGCGAGCGATCGTAACAGCATAATTACATTGTGGCTGGCCCTATTAATAATTCCCATTTCTAAAGCTTTTAGAACTTTTGAGAAGAAGATAGTAGGCCTTCTAAAGTGCGGCTCGGATAATTTCCAGCCGATTAATGTAAGGAGCCAGGAGATAAAGTGATATTGCCTACTCCCTCTTTTCCATAATGCTATTGATGTATTATAATTCAACCCCTGCGTATATAGGGCATCATTAAGCAATTCAGGCCGTAAGTTTTGAAGTGAGACCATGGTTTCCGGCTTGAACAAAAGTGCTTACCGTAGGGCTATCCGTAAGCCCATTTGTTTTTACTGACTCTTCGCTACCTCTTTCCTCTACCCCCATTCCTTATAACGATCCTGGTGAGACGTTTTATTATCCTAGACTGCTTTTTCTTTTCCTTTACCCACTTCATGCTGTGCCAATAGTAGCCACCTCATTCTGCGTTTCTTCTTTTAACGTCAAAGTAATAGAGGAATATGGGCAATTGCTAAGCAACCAGTTGCTAAGTTGAAATAGAAAAACTTTCTTATGTATATAAACCAACATTACTGCATGTTTGTACAATCGCAATAGTTCAGGCAATTTAAAGCTCATTTATGTCATGAAAGTAAGTTATATTAATACTTCATCCACTAATAGATAGAAAATTAACGAACGTAAAAAACGTTAATAATGTTAATAATTAAATCGAGACGGAGACCTCGCTCTAGGTGCCTATCTGCACTTACTGAGGTCTCTCTCCACAATTATCAAGCAAACAATTATTTGTTTTAAATTAAATAATAATGTAATTATTTTTGAGAATTGTTTTATTGGAGGAAATAAATATTATTATTATTATTATTATTATTATTATTATTATTATTATTATTATTATTATTATTATTATTATTATTATTACTTTATTCATTAAATAGTAGGTGGTTTAATCTGACATAAATTATGCATTTCAATTAAGGCTGATCTATTTATGTTCTTCTCATCTATTTATGTTTAGCTACAATAGATTATCATGTTGATTATATACTGTCCCGTCGCGACGACTAACCTCGAAATTATTTTTTATTGCTAAGCGAAGGCAACCACATGTATTCTATAAAAATAAATGTTTGTTTTGATTTGTTGGTCTTCAAATAGATATAATGACTTATCTTAATTAATATCTAAATTAAATTACTTAATTTTACTTTATTTCTATATATAAAATTAAGTTCGTTACCACGGGTTTAACGGCTCATAATTAATAATAGAGATAAAAAGGATAACAGACTATATTGTGTCACCACTTATTATTTTAAAATATGACCACTATATTAAAAATAAAAAGCCTGAATTAGGTAGAACCCGAATTCGGGGTGTTCATATGAAAATGTTAGTAATAATTAAATTGCAATAAAAAAAAAGTCATCGAAAAGAATTTTCATTAAAAAAAAACATTTTCATGGAAAACAATTTTTATCCAAAAATATTATCTGGGAAAAAAATGTTATTAATTAAAATTAAAAATTTAACTCCTTTTGATAAAAAAATGTACTCCATTCTGGTGAGAAGAAAAAACAATTCTAGATCTTATTTAGATTATTACATATTAAATTAAAGTTTCAGGTAATAGAGGAAAAATATATTTACACACAATTTTTACCATTATAAAACAAAAATTGACCTAAAATGTAATGATAAATTGCAGAGCTAAGTTCTTGTTATAACCACAAAACATAGTAGCTCTATTCAAATGGAATTGTAGAAGCTGATAATGAGATTAAAATATCTGGAGAATGAAGGAACAACAAGAATAAATGGATAAATAAATATACCTTATGGATAATCTTAGATAATATATATATATATATAGGGTAATACTCTTATACTAATTAATAAGGTATTGTTAACAAAATTTAAAGAAGAGCTAATTGATCGTTTTAAATTATTGTCTCATTTTAATGAGATATCTTCCAGATATTTTCAATTTATTTAATAGTCAAACTAGCCTCTCCCATTTGCTAATTTCTATTCAACGGATTTCCATAAATAGAAGTACTCTAATAAAATAAATTACCAATGTAAATAAATTTAGGTATAATTGCTATTTTCGCCGAATCTTTAGGTATAACAAAACATATTATTAAATATTCTGTCCAAGTCGTACAAGAAGCTTTCTCATATACGAGTACATAATTAATTGGTCCAGTGTTTTCTATTTGTTAGTTATCGAGTTTTTGAGGTTAAATTTAATTATTACTGTGCATTGGATCAAGATTTATCATAAAAATAACTCTTACCCAGCAGGGAATCGAACCTGACCTCCCACTGTTCGCGTTTAGAACTATTTTCTTATATAAGATCACTTATATGGTTAGATTAGCATTTAAATGGGCTACATTTTACAACTATTTAATCAAAATCGCCGGAGCCGTTTCCGAAGAATAATTTCTTCACGTTTTTTAAGAGTTTTAGATGGTAGCACCCTTTAAGTGGGGTGAATTTTAGCTCCATTCTCTATATCACTTTGAGGTATGATATTCCTCAGGATTTATGCCAAATTTAAGTGAAATCGGCCCAGTAGTTTAGGCTCCACGAGCCTGCACAGACTACGTACTACAGACGACAGACCAACTTTTTTAGACTTAAGGGACCTCAAATCATATAAAATCTACTTAAAATCGAATTTTCGCGACATCGCAATACTTTTTCTTCATATAATATACTACTTATATAAGAAAGTAAAACGTAGTTGTGTTAATATTTCAAAAGTGTCAATTATCGAAGATGGGATAGTGAGCAAGAATAGAGTTCTAATTATATAACTATAAAGAGTAATAAAATATACGTAGGACAATACTGTATTCAAGGTGAAGATTAAAAAAAGAAGAATAATGCATTATTTATAATTGTGGATCTTAAGCTGACCTTAAATAGCTTAATATTTTCTTAAGAACAAGAAAGACACCCCGAAGGTGTTTTATTGGTGAATAAGCACTTACGGAACTATTCGTAGTGAAAAATAGACAAACATATTTTTGACGACAAAAATTAAAAGAATGATCTAGGCGCCTGAATGAAATATTTAAGGACAACGGAAGAGATCAAAAGAATAGTATAAGAAACCTAGTGCATTCCTCATAAAAGAGCCTTTTGTTAGAACCTCACAACAGAAACGGTTTCACTACATGCAGATAATAAGAGACTGGGTGTATGTTCGCAATCACTAACCAGGTCGACTGAGAAGTAACCGGTGTGTCAAGAAAGACCAACCTAAACAACCGACCGCGCTCGTAAAAACCCTAGCTTAATTTAGCGATCGCGACAGCTTCAACCGAGTTTAGAATACGGCTTTATTTTAGTTAGAATACGAGTTAATATTATAATCAGGTTCACCACTGCCTTCCAAAGACCCTTGGCAGCTATACTTATTTAAAACCGCCATGACACTAACCACAACAAACCATCGGGTCGACCTGGTTAGTGATTGAACGCACGCGAATTTGACATTGCAGGCATCTAAGGTGATCCTGCTGGAAGGAGGACTTAGAGGAAGGAGAAAGAGTTGGGCAGAGTATGAAACGTCGGCATTTGTGGCAGGAGGTCCAGCTAGCCCTTCACTAACTTTGACCAGGAAATATCCTTTATCCTGGAAATATTTTTTTCAAATCCTCTCTACCTGTCAGTAATGAAGAGCAAGGATTAACTAATTAAATAAATATTTAACTGTCTAATACCAAGAGAATAACTGTATAAGTTCACAAATAATGTCCGATTTGATCAATACTATGCTTCAATTATTTTTTGAAGTAATAATTAATTTAGAGGTTACACAGTCTATTAGTACTTGATATTATGACACAAACTTTATTAATAAATAGAAAAAAAAAAAAAAAAAATAGTGACTTACTCTTCTTAACTTTGATCATTTCATCAAATGACTAGATATTATTTATCAAGTCACTAATATAATTCATATATTTATAAATAACCTTGCACATGTTTGTTATTATAAGTTATATAATTGTAACACCTTTAAAAATACAAGTATATTATAGGTTATAAACGTTTTATCATATTATTTAAAGTAAATAATAATAATACAAAATATATATCTGGATACATTTTTCATGCAAAAGAAAACAACTAAAATATTATTTTATTGAAAATAGAAAAGATACATCACATTTTCGTAATTCTTTGACTTATTTATGAAGTTATAAGAATTATGAAATGCGATATATATGAATTAAAATCATTTTAATAGTTCTATAGAATAAAGAAATAATAAATATAAAACTAGCAACTAGAATCTAACTCACCCTAAAACTTATCGCACCATTGCAATTGACATCGAAGGCCTTGAATACATAATGAGCGTAAAGGGCTGAATCTAGAAATTATTAATCATCTAAAATTAACATTTATTAAATAAGTAATTTTAAAAAAAAAGTAATAATAATTATAATAAAACTAAGTAATACTCAATTATCTGATAGCCAGTGTCGTAGTTGAATTGTTGATTAGAGTAATAAATTAAAAAATGTGGAACTTACTTAAAACATTTGACTTAAAGATTGAACATTTGACTTGAGATTTGACTTAAACATTGGGACTTAAAGAAGACTGAATATTTGTGGAATAATATTTAATTTGTTTAATAAATTATTATTTATTTATATTTATTGATAAATATAAAATATTTAACTATGAAATTTATAAGTTTCGAAACATTTTTCTTCTATTAGTTTCTTATAGTAAAATTAAGAAATTTAAACGTTTATTTTGTTTTTAATTTGTTTAGTTATAATTAAGAACATTATATCCTTCCTAAAGTGTCTTCATATTTCTTAATCGTAACTCCTTTCTGCAAACCATAGTAGACGTCAACACATATATAAGACACTAAAAAGTCTAATAATACAAATGATCAATGTACTTTCAAGATTAAAAATTAATTGAATCATCTTTCCTCAAGGTTCTCTATAAAACTATTAGTCATAAAAATTTGTTTCACCAAACTTAATTAATCCTATTATTATATTTATAAATTTAATTTTTGCTGTTATTACACAACGGGGCATCCGGCCACTTATTTATAGTCCAGGAGATAGCGTGCAAAAAAGTGTCTGACTAACAACAAGCTAGAATTTTGTGTATAAGTAAATGTTTTGGTGCCTTATAAGAATATGTGGTCGGCTAAGTTCGTGTGAGGACATAGCTTGGCAATAGGCAATTGAATAAAAACAAACCGGTGGAGAGCGGCCATGTCCCGCTCTTTTTGGTGGACAATGAGATTTTCAGGATCCTGAGTACGAATTTAGTTAGTACACCAATAATCAAGTTAATGGTAGTTTTTCACTTAATAGGTTAGTTAGTCAAATATTGCTCTAAATCAAAGTGTTCCACTATCAAGGGACACACTCCATCAACTTGATTTTTGGTCTACTAACTAAGTTCGTACTCAGGATTATGAAAATCTCATTGTCCACCAAAAAGAGCGGGACATGGCCGCTCTCCACCGGTTTGTTTTTTCAAATGCCTATTGCCAAGCTATGTCCCGCAGACGACCACATATTCTTAAAAGGCACCAAAACATTTACTTATACACAAAATTCTAGCTTGATGTTAGTCAGACACTTTTTTGCACGCTATCTCCTGGACTATTACTCGATGTCATCATTAGTGTGAAACATGTCTCATCTCTCTGGGATTCGAATTCACCAGATAGACATTGGTATTAGGAGGAGTTGCCCAAATGCTTACCACTCGGTACGCCGCGCCAGTCCCCTTATCTTATAGAATTAGTAGAGCAAAACATTTTGGGATACAACATGTTTTACATCATCTTGATTTTGGTCCACTAACTATATTGATATTAGTCAATCACTTTTAGACAAACTATTATATCTTTATGTGGATTTGAAGTCAGTTCTAATTAATTAAGAATTCCAGAGTATTATGTTTAGATAATATAAAAAACATTAGTTAATTATATAAACTCAATTTTATAAGAAGTTATTTAAAATTTTAGCTATGTGTTGTGTATTCAATTTTTTAGAAATGTGAACCTCTAAAAATAATTTTTAAAGCTTAGAGATCCCCGTCTTAAAAATGATTATGTTAATGTTTTTTTCGTATATAATTCGTTTTTTTTTTTTTTTTTTAAATTTTATCAGTGTAAATGTTTTTTCGTTTACAATATAAATTATAAAACAAAACGTTTTATGGTAAAATATGTAGGTAATTTTATTAATTTAATGTAAATAAATGAATATTATTTAAATAAATGATATTTAAATAATAAATAACAAAATAATATATAAAATTCACTTCCATATTTATAGACTTTTTTTAGAACCCCTAATAACTTTTTGTTTGAACCCTGGAAAAAACACTGGCCAAATTGGATTAAATAATTCCTACCAAAGTCTAGGCTATTTTCCAAGTATAGTATAGTATAATGTACCTCCTTTTCTTGTCTCTAAGTAAAGTAATATTGTTGGCTGGAGATATAAGAATTATAATTATTTATTAATGATTACATAGGATATATTAAAGAATGACATGAATATGAAGAATGAAATGAAATATGAGTACCTCAAATATGCAATAGTCTAAGGTCTTAGGCATTTATATTATCAATTAAGTGTGGCTATTAGATAACAGAATATGTACCAAAATAAACTAAACTCTATAGTTCTACCTCTACAATCTATTATTTATTAAATTCTAGTGTTGTATTCACAGATTCAATAGCGGTATTTTTGATTTTTGAATTAATCGATTGTTGTAATTTGAATATTATTGGAAATTTTATACAAGGTGAAAAAGATAATAATTTATTTCTCTAACTTAAATAATCCCAAAATAAAAAGGGGTTTCCTATAATCTTTGAATAGAATATGTATGTTTACAAAAGGGATTTATTTGAAAAAAAAATACATTAATAGTCAAAATCACACAGCGAACGAAAACTCAAATTAAAAAAATATGTTTTAAACCAGATGTTTTAAATTAGTGGTGGATAAAGTTTATTAAATATGAATTTATCTTAATGTAGATTCGAGGTCTAGTTAGTTAAGAATTCTAGGCTGTTTAGAATTAGTACAAGAAAACGGCATGAGAAATGTAAAGTGTATTTTCCACTTACATAATAATTTCTTTAATTTAAACTTAAGAGTTCATAAGATGATCAAAATGTCGTTTTGTAGACAGTTTTAAAATCCGTTTAACTGTAAAACAAGTATATACTTATGATAAACCAGCTTTCACCCCGCGCTCCGCGCGGGGCTCATGCTAGGTATTAGTGGCTATGTTTCCTATTATCATGTAGGCCTAGCAATTAAATTAAATTCCTAAATAGTTTTGTTTCCAAAGCCTTCTAGGAATAAAATCAGGACTATATTACACATCATTAATTCCATTATTAAGAATATAATACTCTCCAAATCATAGTTTGGATTCTATCTATATATTTTAAAAATAGCCAGTTGAAGCTAAGTAATATAGTAATAACTAACAATGCTAATTAGACTGGGACTGCTTGGACTGCTTTAATTAGACTGGGAAGTCATTGAACAATCATCAACAATGATGGTTCATTATTTAATTACCAGCCTCTTCTCTCAATACGGCAGTTGCACTAGCAAATATTTAATAACCCTAGTTCTAGAAACAATTAATAAAATAATAAATACTCGATTTAAAGAGCATTAGTGTGAGGTTTAAGCACTCCAATCAGAAATAAAATCGATCAACACTTGCGGACGCCATAAGCGCTCAAAGTGAAATTTCTTTTTTAAAAAAATAAAATTTAGCTCTATTTAAGGTAGAACCGATGAAATTACGACAAAAAGTAATAGGACCAAATTAGTAGATCTTTTAAAATTAGTTACCGCTGTCGCAATCAGCTTGTCGATACAACTTACCGTTTAGCCACAATAAGCCTCTAAAAAAACTTTAAAGTGCGTCCACCATCTTTAATTTTTTAAGGGGGGGGGGGAGGGGGAATTATTTTTTTAACTTTTCGGATTTTTTCAATGGGCTTAGGCCAATTTCCGACCAAAAGCAAAAAACCGCAAGTCTCTAGGTGGTCTAAAAGTATATAATAATATAATAGCGAGTCTGTGGGGTTTGTTTATGGCGAGTCAACCTATTTTTTTAGGTTATGTTTTATATACTTTTTTTATAAAATTGTTAATAACTTTGGTTCTACTCAATATTTTTAGATGAAACCAAGCCTACAAATTGCGCAACATGTTTGCGCTCACCCCTGAAAAAAAATTAATCGATTTCATTTAGCCAGTTTTGCGCCTATAAAGTCTGACTGGGGCGACAGACACACATACATACCCACATACAAACACGAAAAAAGTTAAGGCCGGATTCGGTTTTTAGAATGTCTAAAATGAAAAAGTATCCAAAAAAATTTCAATTCTGATCAATGTACAGACAAAACTTTAATTTTATATATATAGATATAGAAGGTATAAAAAATGTCGTCTTTTTTGTCAGTGTAAATGAAAAGTGAATTTTTCTTGGAAACGTCTGTTGAAAAGCTTCACCATGCATACATCTTAAGTGTTTAGCTGAAGTAGAATTAAGGCCCGTTTACACGGTGATAGTTGGCGCGATAGTTGCGGTCACGAGAGCAACTATCGCATCGACTATCACCGTGTAGACTACGTGATAGATTTTGTCGTGATAGAACTATCTGCCATCACACTATCTCGTCTGACGAGATAGTTGAGTGTTCTATCACAGAAGTCAGAGTACTCACGCGGATGATATAAGAACTACCACGCTAGATACTAGACGCTGATTGGCTTATACTTTTTTATCAACTGATAACAGATTTAAAGGCACCAAATATGATAGATTGCTTCACATAAGATATCAGATTTTGTTTTTTTCGACAATATGAATATATTCTTTTGGCTGTGTGTGTATTATAATTTAACATTATAATATATTTAATGCTTTATTTCCGAATTTTAGTCAAAAATGTATTATATAGATGTAACATTGAGTGCACGACAACAAGTTTTGACGTATTTTAACTCTCACCGTGTAAACTGCACACCTCGGCGATAGTTGTAAGACGTAGACTGACATGATAGTTCTATCGTGGAAGAACTATCACCGTGTAAACGGGCCTTTATTCTAAATTAAAGTAAAAGAAGGAGCACATGTCATATCGGACCTTATATTTCATGGAAACATTAAAATTTATATTAACGTTTAAAACAATTCGTTTTAATTTTTTTGCGATCTTATCTCTTGTCACTTTTAGGACATTCATTGACCCACAATCGAAAAAGTTAGTATCATGATCAATTTTGTTATTCTTAATAGTAGAGAAGGTTAATATCATTCAAGGAATTTTTTCAAAGGAAAAATACTATCTATATTATATTATGTTTTAGTTTATTATTCACCTTTTTATTAAAAAAAAAAATACTTTGATATCATTGCTACATAAATATTTTAACAGATAAAAGCTGCTGCTATGAATGTTAATTCTGCAAAAAGTTAAAAATAAAGAGTTAATAATAAACTATGTTCAGAATATCCTGCCAGCTGATGGTCAACAAATTTATTTGATTAGACTAAAAGAATTAATGGTCTCAATAATCAGTTGAACAAATCACACCGGTTTCTAAGGATTAAATTATATTTTCTTTATAATCAGTATCGTTAAAGGTTTAATTTTAGTAATTTTCAATCAATATAAGGTCAAATACATCATTAACAAGCGCATATGCTAATTAAGGTTGAATAATTGGTTAGATTTTTAGATCCTTGTATATATATTTATATAAAGCCTATGGCAAACTTAAGCCATTCTCGGACTGTTGATTATTTTTAATATTAAGTTGATTTTAGCTTAGTTATACAACTATATCAGTGCTATATCATCACCAAATTAAAGGTAAAATTACATTCCATATGAGGTTAATATTAGAGCAATGTCAAATTTAGCATCAATAATGTCGTGTCTATTATTTGTTAGAGATATCATCAGTATCCCGGTGACAGCAATCGTGCCTTTAATACGATCAAAAGTGATAAATCAATCTGCGTCTTAAGGGTAATAGAAGAGGATAATAGAAAGGTTTAAAGGCAAAAAGAGAAATTGATTTGGGGGAAAAGATACACGCCACTTATTGTGTGAAGAGAGAGAAGTCGCTCTTGTGTAACATTGAAAGCGATAATCGAAAAAAGACGTGCTTATTCACTTATGCAGTGATCCTCAAATAGTGTTTTAACAACTCTACGCTACGATATATTATAAAAAATATTGTTAGACAGCTTTTAGCTATTGAAATCGTATGAAATGGTGTGATATAGAAGGGAGAGAAACAATAAGAATCAGAAAAGTGCACATGGGTCACGTTTCACGTTTAATGTACTCCCTTTGAGTTTTTATTCGTAATGTGAAACTAACCTATAAAGACCTTTCTGAATTTGAAGGTTAGCTTTTCCAATACAGATGCCACCTACATGCAATGCCACCTAGATACAAACACCCTCAAAGAAATTTTTTTATGTATGTTTTTAAGGTAAATTAACTTTCAATCAAAATAAGAGTTTATTATTGATAAAATAGTGAAGTTAATTCCAAAAAGTATCAAATTTATAATCAAAATTGTAAATACAACACCAAATACAATACTGCCTAAAAATTGTTCTACAACCGTTCTACTAAATAATAATGTAAAGGAATAAAATAAAATCATTTAAACAAGAAAATTATAACTTACTGCCGTGAGGAAAGAATTTGGAATATATATCTCTAAAGGCGTCTTCTTGAACTACCCCTTCTGGACATTCCTGAAACAGAAAAATAAACACATCTTCAAAAGTTACCATAGGATATTTTAAATTTCATTGTTTGCAAAAGCCTTAATTAGTCAAAAAATACTTTTTACCACCAGACAAGGAACCAACTACTAAAAGGTAAAAATAACGGAGAACCGTAATCATGCAGTGTAATTTATTTTTGTGAAGAAAGATCAAGGAGTATTTACTTTAAACTTTATCTTTTAACCATTTAATTGTAGTAAACGTTACCCACAAGTAAAAATATTAAAATTGTTTGAATTAAAAATAAAGAAATAATATCAGTAATAATTAATAAGTTGTGGGGCAAAGAATATAAATAAAAGTAAAAAGGTTCCCCAAATAAATTATTTATATTTTGTAGTAACTTGTATTATAAATATATAATTCTATTATAAGTTGGAAATTCATTTAACTTATTAATATTTTAAAAAAAGAAATAAATATTATAATTTTGACATGTAGGCGATAACCCCATAATGCTTTTCATAATCTGCTTGGCTTATATAAGAAAATTCTGAGGGGGTTTTGCCTGTTTAAAATACTCGTAATTCCTCTGTCTAAACTAACATATCGGACAGTGTGTTAAGAATTCTTAATGCGTTATTTGTTTTAATATGTGTTAGGAATTTTTAGTGAATTTTTAGTGGGTATAAGGCAACTGATGTGGCTGAAAATAGTTTATTGAAATTTCTTTTACCGTTCCTGAGGCAAAAATTAAGACCATACAAGTGGTGTTTCAAGTTTATACTTTATAGAACTATTTATGGTTATTTTACAAAATATAAGAGAGTTCAAAAGCAAATCGTGCTTATCTTAGTGTACATTAGGGAATTATTAAATAAATTTGAAATTTATTATCGAAAATATCCCCCTCTAAAGAACCGCAAATAAAAAAATGCATATAAAAGCTACTTGAAATAGTTCATAGATACAATTAAATATATTCTTTAAAATAGATTAGTCCAGTATAATCTAACTACATAGAAAATATTTAAGCAGCATCCAGATGACGGAAATTCACTAAAAACAAGGAAAGCCTCTTTAGAAGTCACATCTAATGAAAAATGCAAGTATTCTCATTCCCTTATACCACTGTTGAATTTTGAATGAAGTGGGATTCTAAGTTGGCCTTATGCCCATATAATAGAACAAAAAATAACAATATATATATATATATATATATATATATATATATATATATATATATATATATATATATATATATATTCATGACTACTTAGAGTTTCAAAATGGGTTGGTTTATTAAGGCTTGACTAACGTACTACGTCATTAATCAACTGGAACGAGTCTAGTTGTTTTGGAATTTTAATGTTGTCCGTAATAAAGCCAGTAAAAAAGACAGAGGTTCCTTGTAAGTGATGTTATTTTTATAAAGATTAATGACTGGAAAATATCGATGAAACATGTGAAAAGGTTTCTACTTAAGGTTTCTGTGTGTGCGATATCCTCATAGAAATAGATTCCATTTAGACATATGCATTATTATTTCTTTTTTAAAAGTTATAAAATTTGGTTAAAAGGTTAAATGAATAATTTTTTTAAAATCAAATTTGGGGGAAATTTAGAAAAATAAAAAAAATAGTAAAGGTAGTCCATTAAATGCCAAATAAACTATAAAAATGTATTCTTGGAAATTTAGTTCTTAGATAAGAACTCTAAGAAGAGATAAATATACATAATAATCGGCAAAACAAACTATAACAAATCTTTCTCATATACCTAGTAAGATTGTTTCTGTTTTTTCATGTTTTGGGGGATAGCGTCCCCAAATTTGGGGCTACAATAAATTTCTCGATTTCACCTAGTGGTATGATTTTTCTGAACGTGTATGCTGTATTTCATCGAATTCCGCCCAGAAGTTTAGGCTCGATGCGTCTGCACAGACGATAGACATTTTTTAAAAAACCTTTTTTAGACTCAGGGGGTCAAAAGTAGTCCGCAGATTGCCCCAGATAAATTTCTTGATAAAAATATTTATTTGAATTATTATGAGGGTTTTACTGTTATTATAACTTTGATATGAAATAGTACTTGGGAAATGATAAGAGCATCGAATTTGGGGGGATATTTGAATTGTAAAACTACTTGAAATTTAAAACGGCTGAATAATACTTGTTCAAATCATTAGTGTCGGTTTTGTAATTGACAGAATTTTCTGTCATGACTATGAATGCAGCTTCTAGGTATTTTCTTTTTGATTCATTTTTTCCACACCTAGTATTTTTACATTATGTTTATCGATTTGGTGGTTTTCATTTGTAGTATGATTGGCAATCGCAGTTTTCCCATTTTTAGGGTTTCGTTGGTAAAACAAAAAAAAAGAAACCCTTATAGTTTCGTTCCTGTGTCTGTCTGTCACTCTGTACGGTTCCAATAACTTTTGATCCAAAAGAGATAAAAACGTGAAACTTTCCAGTATAAAAGATCGCTTTGACGCGCACACAGGAAAAATATAGCGAACTCAAAATTATCAACTGTTCAAATTCAAAATGGCGGATAATTCACGTCGCGAAAAAAAATATTTTTTTAAAATTTTGAGTGGGGTATCAAATGAAAGGTATTGAAGAGTAGAATAGAAATATATATACTACTTAGGGATAGCGCTTAATTTTCAGCGCCATTTTGTCAAAAAACATCGAAATTTTGCGTGTCCCCCCCCCCTCCCCCCTATAATCGTATTTCCGCTATTACTAAAAATATAGAAAAATATGCAAAATGTGTGGTCTGCTGGGCCATAGAAAAAATAAGATTAGCAATTTTATCTGATTTACTGGAAATCCAAGATGGCGGATAATTCATATCACTCGAAAAAAAATATTTTTTAAAAATTTTGAGTGGGGTATCAAATGAAAGGTATTGAAGAGTAGAATAGAAATATATATACCACTTAGGGATAGTGCTTAATTTTCAAAAATCATCGAATTTTTGCGTATCCCCCCCTAAAATCGTATTTCCGCTGTTACTAAAAATATTGAAAAATATGCAAAATGTGCGGTCTGCTGGGCCATAGAAAAAATAAGATTATCAATTTGATCTGATTTACTGGAAATCCAAGATGGCGGATAATTCATGTTATCCGATTTTTTTTCTTTTTTAACTTTGAGTGGGGTATCAAATGAAAGGTATTGAAGAGTAGATTTCAAAAATGTATAACACTTGATGTTAACATTTAATTTTGCGCGCCATTTTGTCAAAAAAAATCAAAACTTTTCTCCCCTCCCCCCTTACTAATTTTGTGTTCACAATACCAACGAAACCCTTTTTACGTGAGATTCACGCCTTACCAATTTTTAGCCTGTATGTCATATATATGCTGTTTTATACGACTTTCTAACTGTTGCATCGTTTCCCCGATGTATACTTTGTTACAATCTGTACAATTTATTTTGTATACTACATTAGTTTTCTTAAAAGTATCGGTTTTATCTTTAAGGTTGTTGTGGAAGTTGTCTTTTATTTTGTTAACTGGTTTTAAACCGAATTTTATGTAGTCGCAATCAAAATCATTAAAAGTTTGTTGTAAGTTTTCAGTTAAGCCTTTTATGTAAGTTATAATAACAGTAAAACCCTCATAATAATTAAAATAAATATCTATTAATTTTTCTAAACCAAAAAACCCAAATTTAAGATTATATGAAATAATAAAAAATTAAAATTATATTTATTTCTTCCCTGTTTTTTTATGTCATATTTTTCTTCCATAAATTGATAAGGCAGAAGGTTTACCTTAGGTTACCTCTAGTCAATTATTTTAAACATGTTAATTTGTTAATTTTTAATTTGTGTTCGTCCTTTTTTGTTAATTTTTAATTATTATAACATTAAAAAGTGTTGATGATGATGATGTGTCGACGAAGCCACTATGTGGTCTATATTAAATAAATATCTTTTCAATTGTTTAAACATAATGATTCATACTTCTTAAGATAAGGTAAGAAATAAGTCCTTACATTTATTTTTGTAATATTTTTTTTGTATTTTAAATCATGTAACAACTTATTTAAAGACCATTAATTTGTAATTAAGTTTTTTCGATGTTTTTAAATTTGCTATATTTCGCCCCGGAGTGGGACGAAATATAGCTAAGTTTAAGAACGATTTCACCTTAGTTTAAATACTTATTTACTACCCTTGATCGACCCACATAAAAAACGAAGGTTAAAAAAATATCAATTTACTTATACGAATGAACTGACAAACCAATCCAGTAAATATGTAAATCATTTAAAAATCGTGCAAAATAAACCGTATAAACATTAATCAGGTCTATATTTAGGGCTGATTAAGCACTAGTACATTTCAAAAAATCTTAGAACAATAAGCAAAGTGGAATGGGTTAATGTTCATTTGTATTTCATACACGGAGCAGCAATCCAGTAAAGCTTGAAACATTTGATAGAACAAGGAGATAGAATGGTTGTCGGTTATTTCCCTGGGGTGAAGTTGACTTCATCAACCTCCCCTTAGTTGACTGATGACAGAATCCTGTCACTGGGTCAGAGTAATACTACGCTCGTTATCATATCTGCAACACTGTATTCGAACAAACAAACTACACCGGAGTTCTGACATCGCTATTCTCTGTACCATCGCTATAATTTATCTTCTTCACCCTCTCCTGAAAAGTTATTTTCCATCCAAAAATTGTTTTTAAATTAACATCAATCTGTAAAAAGTGAAAAACCCGTGAGGGTGAATTTTTAAGGCATAAATACGAACTGAAGAGATAGCGGTGAATGTTTTTAATTGGGTTACCAAAATTTTTTTTACCGTCTCATATGCATAGTATGTATATATTAACAGAAAATATTTTGATGGGGCAAAAATCAATCTTGAGATTTACATGTTTTAGGGTCCCTTGCGTCAAAAATTGGTTTTAAAAAAGGATGTCTGTCTGTATTCTGAGCATGACACTCATGTAGCCTTAACTACAAAATCGATTTCGATTAATTTTTACACAAAAATCATACTAGGTATTGAGAATTAATCTTGACTCTAATTTTGGGGACTAAAATCAAATATCTTAAATCTGTACCTCAGAGATAAATAATTGCAAGTCCTATTTAAAAAAAAAATGTAGCGCCATGAACTGCATTTTCTGCCAGATTATTGTAATTCCGTTGTTAGTAAATAAAGACATAATTTTAATCAATTTGAAATATACTTTTGAAGAAAGACAAAGACATATTGTCGATTCCTTACGTACAAATTATTTATAAAGTTTATCTAATTTAAAAGTTTTTGACATTGGTTGACGGTAATATTGTTAGTTATTAGTTATTGTATATCATAATAATGGTGGTGGTCCATTGTCTTTTATCTAACTAAAGTAATATAATGTGGGGAACAAGTTTATCTATTTCACTTGTATAACGTCAAACATTTGTTGGTTCTGTAGAATACGGTTTTTTTACATGGAAGGTTTTATTCCTTGTAAACTGTTCTTAATTTGAACTTAAGTCTAAAGGAACACACACACACAACACTTTATAATTTTAAGGAAGATGCAGTTATTTAAATAATTATTTGCTCAAGGTTGAAATTTTGGGGTCTTATCTGTTAATAATAAATAAACACATTTTTCAAGAAAGTAAAAGGTTAAAAAAACACACAACTTACGGCTTGAAACTCATATTTGCTATTGGAAAGACAGTGCATAAGTTTTCAGTCAGTGGCAATGCCATGTCATGGCCAGATGGACAAAGACGAGTCAGGTGTAATACTCCCCGCCTTTGTAAATATTGGACTCCCAACTCTTGACGCAAAGAAGCGTATATTACACTAATACGTATAAGACTGATAGATTTCCTCTTAAAACTATAATGAGATAATAGCAGCAATATCTACACTTCATTGTTTTGGTGAAAAAGGTCAAAAAAAAGTTTCGTATGTTTATTTCAATAAATAATAAGGATATTTTATCAGTATTGTATTGTCTTGGACACAGAGGTCAGAAAAAGTAGTTATATATGTATACCGATAAATAATAAGGTGCTCAACCTAGTGAGTGGTTTTTCAGCTTCTTGTACACTAAACAGTTGTGGAAAATTGGAATGCTCCATAAAAGTTAAAGGGTGCAACCCTGTAAGAAGACGTGGGGGGGTGGGACTAACAGAAAAGACCCAAAATTTGCTGGAGAGTAAATATCCCATATATCAAATATCTCAATCTGTATATTTCTTACCCCTGGAAACCTGGCTCAAGAAATGAAATGGAAAATAAAAATTAATGGAAACAAAAGTGTTCAGGAGAGACAGCTTAAGACATCGCATGTGTGAACCGATATTCCTTAACAAAATTTCTATCCCTGAATCTAGTTCCGTCTGCTACCTTGGATTACACCTAGACCGCTATTTAACCTGGGCAGACCACACAAACTTTACACAGGCTTCTATACCATAGATCTAAACTTAACACTCATAAAAAAATTGTTTATATATAACACCATAATGGCCATACGGCATTGAACTCAAGGGTTGAACCAAATGTTTCAACTCCTATTTTATCCTGTCCCTACGCCCTACAGTCTAAAATCCTAAGAAGAATAGTCAACGCTTCTTTCTATGTTTCTAACATAGCCCTTCTCAGTCCTCTTCGTCAGCGATCTAGCCATATCCCGATACATATCTTTCCATGACTTCATATCCGAACATCCCAATCCTTTAATCCACTACCTACATTACAATTCATTCCTCCTCGACGTCTGCAGAGAAAGTGGCCACGCGATTTGTAGAACAACGCTTTACTATTTTATATTTATGTAAAATTTTAAGCCACAGTATCTGTAAGTACTATACTTAAAATTTAAACAAAATTTAAAATTTTTAACAACCAGTACCTACATAAAAACATATTGTCGGTTCCTAGTGAAAGACTTAGATTTAATATAATAATTCATCTTTTTCGATAGCGAAAGTAGTAATATCCATGTAACTGTTTTAGCAACCAGAATTCCTAATTGCTTATATATCATTATTATATAATGAGTGAAAAAAAATCCAAAGCAATTAGGAATAGCTTGTATGTTATATATATACATATATATTATTCATTACCCCATTGATAAAAGATTAGCCCGTTACAGTAAAAGTGTTATTTTTATATCAGAGTAAAAGCATCTTAACTCTCTCGAACTGGATACGTTTGGACAAAGATCCCAGAAGGCCAAATATATTAAGTGAAAAATATCTCTTTTATTTTTTCAAATGTCTTGATTATGAATAAAGAGGAATTTCTCTGCGTATCTTTTCATAAAGGCTCTTGAATATCCTTCTAATTTTGACCCTGTGTAAGATCCAGGAATCTGCTTTTTAAACCTGTTCTTAGGAGTTGCATGGTAAATACTGAATCTTTGATACCAAGTGTTTGGTTCTCTTCTTTGTTCTTGTTTGTTCAACTACGATTCATGTTTGTTAGTTCTTTCGCAGACGAGAGAGTTGCTTCTTCATCAACTATTCACCTCTGCCAAGCTTAGTTCCATTTCCTTCCTCCTCTTCTAAGGTCTGCTTAGTGCTTAACTATTCAAAGATAAGAGATGTGCATTATTCTTCAGATCATTTATGACAGTACACTCCAATTACTTTACTTTGTCTTTTGAGTTTTTAGTTGAGTGGAATTTTTTTTCTGAAGTGAGTTATTAACATAAGTAGCAGGTTCTACTTCTCATTTCTTCATACCCTTCAAGCAAAGTTTGTTTTATCCTTTTTAGAGGACTCTTCTCGTTTTCTGAATTTAGTCAATTCACTAGATATTATCCCTAGTATGTTTAGGGTTTATAAATATATGCTGTCAATATAGATCTAGAACTGAATATTATACCATTTTCCGTAGTCACGCATTAATTTCATGAAGTTATAAGCCCCACAATAGTATTACTGTAGCTCTGATCAGTTGTATAGCTCTATATAGTTGTATTATGGTAGCTCATTGTTATCATCTGTGCTTTGGATGCTAGAGATTAAGGCCTCTTTCACACGAGGCAACAAAGTTGATTCAACTAGTTGACTGGCGGTTGAAAAGGAGTGTAGCCGGGTAGCAAGCGCTAAGGAATCGCCCGAACCCCTTCACACGAGTCAACTCGTCCGCCCAGGCGACTAGGAGACCAGGCACATGTGCCGCTCGCGTTCTCATCCCCACTAGTTGATTCAACTAAAAAGACACTACAAGGCATTAGGCCCTTCACACGAGTCAACTTAGTTGAGTCAACTGGCACACTTGTTCCATATAAATACTACTTTCTCTTCCAATTAAATTGAAGAATTTATCCTCGTGGCTTAGTAGTTTCGGATATAATTGTGAGAAAGATCCCGTTTCCTGATTCTCTAATAAGAGATGAACCCACGTTCTTCGACTAGATTTCTTTCTTTTTAGGGTTTCGCTGGTAAAACCAAAAAATGAAACCCTTATAGTTTCATACCTCTATCAGTCTGTCACTCTGTACGGTTCCAATTACTTGAATTAAAAGAGATAAATACTTGAAACTTTCCAGTATTAAAGATCGTTTTGACGCACACACAGGAAAGATATAGCGAACTCAAAATTATCAGCTGTTCAAATTCAAAATGGCGGACAATTCATGTCACGCGAAAAAAATATTTTTTTATAATTTTTGAGTGGGGTATCAAATGAAAGGTAATAAAGAGTAGATTACAAACATATATAACACTTGTGGTAATTAGTTAATTTTTCATGCCATTTTGTAAAAGAAATCAACATTTTGCGTGCCCCACCCCTCTTATACTAACTAATTTTCTATTCATAATACCAACGAGACCCTTTTTACGGGAGACTTAACGCACAACCAATTTTTTTGCTCTTCTTCTTGCAGAAGAGCATCAAGTACTTCTGCTTCCTCGGGTCATAACATCGTACTGACCTCCTAGTCCAGGTAAATTAGTAAAAAAAAAAAAAAAAAACAACAAATGGAGGAAATAATTTATAAAGTTTTGAAACTTTGTGAAAACACTTTTAAGGGGTGTAGTAGTAAGAAACAGTAAAGTTCCCCCTTCTTGAGGGGGCGCGTCCCCCCCTCTCCCCTCCTTAAAGTCCAAAATTTACTTAGTACTCAACTGATTATTATGAAATTTGGATGGTTTGTCGAAAGTAGCCCGCAGATAGCCTCACATTAATTTCAACCGTCTGCGCTCTTTAAATTTTCTAAATTGGTTCCCTTTCTGTCTGTCTGTTGATCAATTTTTTGTCTGCCTTCTATGAATTAAAGGTATCAATTAATCAAAATGTAAAGAGCGCAGACGGTTGAAATTAATTTGGGGATATCTGCGGACTACTTTCGACAACTCATCAAAATTTCATAATAATCAGTTGAGTACTTTTGAAGATATAGGTCTAAATAAATGTATGTTTATGCGCATGTGGAGGATAAAATAATGGGCGCAGAAGGTTGAAACTTATATGGGAACAACAATGGGCTAAGTATAACCTGCCATCCCAATTTCATTAAAATCGGATGAGTTGTTTTTTAGATATCTTGGTTCGCAAAAATACGTTTTATCTCTACCCAACTACAATATCTCGAAAACGGTATGTCCCACTTCAAACATGCATAGGACCTTTTTTGTGCAGAATTATGTGGCGAATAATTTTGGTAATAACACTTCTTTTCAAAAAATAAACCGTTTGACGTAAAATGTGAAAAATAAGTAAATTTTGGACTTTAAGGAGAGGGGGGGGGGGGGGGGGGAGCGCCCCCTCAAGAAGGAGGAACTTTAGTTTCTTACTACTACACCCCTAAAAGTGTTTTCACAAATTTAAAATTTTTATAAATTATTTCCCCTATTATTCCTTATTTTCCTGGACTATCCCGTTGGGAAGAGAAGTTGAATCAACTAAGTTGCCTCGTGTGAAAGAGGCCTGAAAAAGTCTTCACACGGGCAGTCAACTAGTTGAGAGTCAACCAGTCAACTAGTTGAATCAACTAAGTTGCCTCGTGTGAAAGAGGCCTAAGGGTTCGATTCCGACAAGATTTCCACTCTATAAATGGGTAGATACTTAATTTGTTTTCACTTTATTCGATTATGTATGTGTGTCTGTCACCACCAATCTGACTTTATAGGCCCAAAACTGGCTAAACAAAAACTTTTTTTTTCAGAGTTGAGCGCAAACATGTTGTGCAATTTGTAGTTTTGGTTGCATCTAAAAATATTGAGCAGAACTTGATGTTTTTGAAAGTTATTAATAATTTTATAAAAAAAATAATAAAAAATAGACTGCCAAATAGTGTGGCACATAGCTTCCTCGCATCCTATCATGTACTTTATTGTTATATTAACATTAAAATTATTGTTATATTGTTTACTGTGTAAAAACTATTAACAGTTTTAGCGATCTTTAACACTTCAAAGCGGTGTCGCTGTTGGTTTTACTAAAAAATTGTATTTGAAAAAATGATTGTCTCATTAAATAGATGAAGTTAGATTTTTTATCCGACCTCAAATTCCAATTTTAAATTTGAAGTTCACGTTTACGCGAGCGTTGCTTGTGAACGCTTGGACGGATAACGTTGTCCAACGAACTCGTCCTGGGCATTGGTAAATTGAACATGTCTACCAAATTTCATCAAAATCGGTCGATATTTATGAAAGTTATCGTCACACGTTTTATAATTCGCGGACACACAGACCGACAGACAGACGCAACTTTAAAGTATTTTTGGAGGCTTATTGCGGCGAAACGGTTTATCGTATCGAAAAGCACATTGCACCAGCTGTAACTGATTTTAAAAGATCTGCAACTTTGGGCCTATGACTTTTTGTCGTACCTCCATCGGTTCTTCCTTAAATAGAACTAAATTTTATTTTTTAAAACTTGACTTTGCAACCGCAATTGTTGACCGATTTAATTTCTGATTGGGGTGCTTAAACCTCACACTAATGCTCTTTAAATCGAGTATTTATTATTTTGTTAATTTTTCCTAGAACTAGAGTTATTAGTTATTTACTGGCGCAACTGCCGTATTGAAAGAAGAGACTGGTAATTAAATTAAAGCACCATCATGGTTGATGATTGTTCAATGACTTCCCTGACTAATTGGTTTTGACTGCGTTTATTTTCTTATTTATTATACCTTTTTTAGCGTTGCTATTTATTAATATATTAATTAGTTTCTATTGGCTATTTTGTAAATATATAGATAGACTCCAAACTACGATATGGAGAGTATTATATTCTTATAGTAACGGAATGAATGATGTATAATGTAGTCCTGATTTTATTCCTAGAAGGCTTTGGAAAAAAAACTACATGATATAGGAAACAGCCACTAATACCTAGCATGAATACCTGGCTAGTTACTTATATAGTTGTATAAGCCCTTTGGCAGGCCTAAGGGTATTTATGGTAAACCAAAAGCTATGTTTATTAAGACCAACATAAAACTGCGATTCTGACATGCTTAAACTTGCCAGGTAACTGTTTATTGCCAAATCACTGTATGAAGTACTGTATTCCAACCAATTTTTACAATTCTACTTGGCCATCTTAGAACTATAATCCAATACCACAAATCAAATAAGGAGGTTGAGAGAAAAGTAAATGGTATTTATATTATACTTTCCTAAACTAATAAGAATAAAACTCCTGATTTCTCCATTTTCGCAACTATGAACTGAGGTCAAAGACGCTAATAATGCTGGGGGTCATGCAACCATATAATATAGAGGACAAAATTTAACAGACGTTAATTTAAAAAACTTATAATCTAATTTAAATAGTACACTAATCATTTAAAATAATTAATAATTGATTGAATAATAACTTAAATCAACTTAACTCAAACTTAAAATTTAAATCAAAAGAAACTCAAAAGAACTATAAATCAAAAGGATGTCTAGAAAAAAAAAATCTTCTAATAATTAAGGCCAATTGATCAGTGAACCTTGATTGCTACCTAGTATTTCAAATAATCACAAAACCTGGATTATTATGATGGTACATTTGTGACCTTTTTGTGGTACATTATGTCTCAGTAATGGATAAATACAAAAATCACAGAAAAGTACTTGAACCAAAGTACTTTTTAGGTGTTTTTAGATTATTAAGCATATACCTTATTAAATTATAAAATAACATAATTTTATTTCCTCATCCTGCTCTATAAGAAAATAAAAAATATTAAACAAATTACGCGGAAGGCCTCATATTTAAACTAAATATACCAATAAAGAATGCAAAATTTAAGAACGTATACATATATATATACATATATATATATTTAACTCTATATTAATCTCTCTACATATATATATATTTGTAACCTACTCTTCAGGAGCTTTCATTTGATACCCCCCTCGAAAATTTAAAAAAATAAAAATATTTGATTTTAATTTATTTTTATTTTTTGTAGTTGAATTTCTTTATCTTCTCTTAATCGATCCACAAACAACGAAGATTAGAAGAAGGGAAAAATCAAACTAGTCTAAAAATATTTGAGTTTAACACATTTTGCGCATTCACATATTACATTTTTAACGTTTTTGAATTTTTTTCTTCGTGGGGGTCAAAAAGTTGTGTTTGTGTTTTAAATTTTAACTTTTTACCCTAAACGGTTCGGGAGATATGAAGCAAAGAGCGACGGACAGACAGACACATTACCCTCAGCTAAAGGGATTCGAAAAGGATCTTCGAAACCCTAATAAAGAGATTAAAATTATCGTTGAAATAATTTAATAATAATAAAGAAAAATGTCCGACTTATTATTTTAATTTTATACCCAGTGGTATTTTTCATTATCAGTTTATAATCAGAACAGATTACTTCAGCAAAATGTATTAATTATATCCTGCTGTTGTGGTTAATACCAACTATTCCTATTAATTATAAAACGATGCTAAGAGAAGCACCGGAATTATGAGGAAAACTGTATATTAATAATAAAAAAAATTTAATTTAACTATATTAAGGGGGATAACACCGGAAATATTTCATACACAGATTCGCATATAAAATTATTTTACACAAACAATATAATATTTCTATTTTCTTGTATAGTATTCATAGAGTAAGATTCCTTGTATAAATAAAAAGATAAGAACAGCAATTTTTGACAACGCCAAAATTTGATTTAAATTTAGATAGTTTTACTCCTGATTATGCAGTAGTGGTATAGAGCATGTCCATCTTTAGTCTGATGACTGGGTAAAACCGTGGAGCCTAAACTACTTAAAGGATTTCAATGAAATTTGTTATCTGATTTCAGTTGAGCTATACCTTGCAGTTAAATCAATTATAGCTCTCAAATTAAGGGTAGAACCCTTAGACCAAGAAAAGATGTAACACCGCAGAGATTAGGTTTTTTATTTCCAATTAGACTTAACTGCTTAAGAATTAATAATAATAATGGTTTTGTAAATATGTGGTTACGACTTTAAAAATAGATATACTACGTTGTTTGAACGGCATCATAAAGAAAATAAATTACGTATGAATGGTCATTGAAAAGACTCTATAGGCCGAAGGTATTTAAGGCTTGGATTAAAGATGAGAGTGTGTGATAGTGGTCGAGTGTAAACAGTTAAAGTGTTTAGTGTGTGTTATAAGGTCCAAGGGAGAAAAGATAAGAAAAGGAAGGAAGCTTGGTGTGCTTCAGAGCTAAGGCTTAGTCCCTTCATGAAGTACCTTATATGAAAAGGAACAATCTTATCTCTCAAGGGTTTGGGCACACCGCAGACTTAATGCTACAAGATAAGGACACTAACGCGTTACTAAGAGAAACACGTTGCATAAACACAAAAAAAAGCTAAGATCTTTTTTGTTTTCGAGGTTGCCTTCTTTTTTTTTAATCTACTAATGAGTAGTACTTAAACTAAGTACATATTGCTCAAAAGAGCAAAAAACCTAGCCCAAAAAAGAGTGGTTAGATGGAGGTTTTAAAAGAGTCAAATAATAGTACTAGACTTGCTCTTCTTATCAGTGCTTCTTCTACAAAAGACTTGCCTCGAGGGTATCATTTGAGAATCTCTGTTCACGAGTTAAATCTCTTTATTTTACTAAGGTCGACTTCAGAATAATCAAGAGATAGCAAGATGTAACAAAGCAATCGAATTAAACACTGAACGCATAAATGGGCTTTAAACCAATTAGAAATTCGGAAAAATTAAATTCTTTGACTAACATTTCTATTTGAAAGGTACTTATTGCTATTTCAATAAATATTCATAACGACCAAGGTAAGAAAATGAAAAACCTCAAAGTGAATAAAATTTTATCTATAATTTTACTATAAGATTGGCCAACTAAATGAATATAATATAATATATTTACATAGATAAGCTTCATAGACACATTTAGTACTGAGTTATAAAAAGTGACATATGCATTTGTGTTCTCAAGTATATTGTTTTATAATTTTATAATATGAAATAATTTCAACTTCTAAGCTTCTAGCCTAGAAATTGAATGAGCCATTTTTGGAACGAAGTTTCTTATGGCACGTTACACCGTGTGGAGCCCGGGAGTGAATCCGAAAAAAACGACCGTCACAAAGCCAACCGTCACGAAATCGACCCGATAACGATAACTTGAGTAAAAGTTGACCGATTTAGTTGAAATTTGGTACACATATTCATTTTACCAATGCCCAGGATGTGGTCTTTGGACAACGTTATTCGCCAAAGCGTTCGCGCGCAACGCTTGCGTAAACCTTAACTTTAAATGTAAAATTGGAATTTTAGGACAGGAAAAAATTCAAAACTTCATCTATTCAATGAGACAAACTTTTATAAAAAATTTTTTTTTTAGTAAAATTAACACCGACACCGTTATGAAGTGATAAAGATCGCTAAATTTATTAAAGCGGACCTAAATCTTTAAAATAGGGAAAAAGGTTTTTACCGATATCTTACGTTCTATCGTAACGATTTTCTACGACACTTCGTCTTAAGTACAATTGAAACAGGCATGTAAAATTTCAACCTGATACAAGCAGAAGTTTTTGTGTAGTGGTATATTTTATAATATTTTAAATTAGTAGGCCGTTTAGGTAGAGTATTTCCTACCTACTACAACCATACTCTTTAACTATAAACTCATCATGATTACCTTTTTTCTCCATATTTAATACATGTTTATTGCAAGACGCTTCAATGATAAAAATAATGCTTTTCTTCTAATTTTGCCTTAACTCCGCTAATTTCAAATAGTTAGTTACTTTTAATTTGTCTCTTTTCTAACTCCAACATGTATAAGTAGTTAGCAACGCATGCAGTGTGATTTTATAATTTATATTTAATGAAAAGCATGAGGAACTTCGTTCCCACCTCCCGGTGGGAACGAATTTTTTTATTTTTAGCTAGCTTTCACCTAATAGAGAAATGCGGAGCTCATGCTAGGATTCAGTTGTTGTTTCCAAGTCCTAATATGAAATATGCATTATCATATAGGCCATGCCATTAAATGAAATGACTAAATAGTTTCCTTTCCAAAGCCGTTATAAAAACTAATCAGCACTACTACATTACACTATTACGTTATTATGAATAAAATGTCTTGAGAACCGCTGTTTACAGGCCATGTGTTACAACCAAAAATCCTTTTTGTCATTAGTTAATTAAGTTTGAATTTAATCTCACAAAGTTCTTAATTACGCGTATAAAATCAATAAATATTCTTATTCTGTGCTTTCTTATAAATGAGCAAATAAAATTTTAATCGTGTACTAATAAAAAGTAAGTTTAGTCGGCTCGTATACTTGAACACGATTAAAACTCAATTTTTCATAGTGAATTATCCGCTTCTTTTAATAGAGCAGCGTGGAATAACCTATATACAGGGTGATTAAAAAAGAATGAACCGATTCCATGATCAAATATTTTGTAAGTAAATGTATGAATCAGAATGAGAGAGTGGCTTAGGTTTTTAAATTTCAAATGCGGTTGACCGCGCCAGGTGCATATGTCTCCCAAGAACAGTCAGTCGTTTGTTGAATGTCAAAATGAAATAGGGACTTCTCAACAGAAGGCGTTCTGTGTTCTCGAGTTTGCAAAAACTAAATCAGTGACTAAAAAACTAACCTGGATAACTTAAAGCATCGAATAACAACAATCCTATCAGGATCAATTTGATATTATTGTTGATCTTCCCAAACACGTTGAAACATAATTAATCCTGATATGTGTTGGAATAAAAAGAAAAGTCTCTCCACGTAAAAATATTTAATAGATTCAGAGCAGCTTTCAGCCACTATAGGGCCATCATCAGTGCCTAAACATGCAGTAAAAAGCACTGATGATGGCCCTGATAAAAGGCACTGATGATGGCATTGTTTAGGCACTGATGATGGCCCTATAGTGGCTGAAAGCTGCTCTGAATCTATTAAATATTTTTACGTGGAGAGACTTTTCTTTTTATTCCAACACTTAATGATGACCTCCACTAACGCTTCATATCCTAACTAATCCTGATATGTTTTAATGTGTTTGGGAAGAATTGTCATATCGTCTTCATGCTGTCCATGCTGCAAAGGGTGGCCAGATTGAGCATTTGTAACATGTGAAATGATACTTGACAGTGAGTAAGTAGGCTTGTATTACAAGATCAATTTTGTTGCTATTTAATCATGGAATCGGTTCATTCTTTTTAAATCACCCTGTATGTACAGAGTGGGCCAAAAAAAAGGCACTTTTTTGAACACTTAGCTCAGCTGCTGTAGTAGATAGAGATATGGGGTTTACGGGGTCTGAAAACTACATTCTTCTACTTAAACTTCATATCTATAACTTTAAAATCGATTTGGTGAAAGCCACGCAATGACGGGTTGAAATAGGGTCTTAAAAAAAGTGGTTGTCCGGGTAGTGATCTTGTCTGATATTATAGTTTTGATAGAATAAATTACTATGACGGAAGGGGGGGGGGGTTCTTTGTAGGTTAGTGGGAGGAGTCCCTCAGTGTTATAACAAACATTGAAGATGGGTTAAGCACAATTTTCCATAAAATTAAAGATCAAATAAATGCTAAATTACACGTTTATGCAAGATATTACCCCGTCCCATAGCCCATAGCCATCGCTTTTTGCAAACAATTCAATACTTGCAAGAGAATTGCCCAGACTTCAGGCAACATTGTGCTTAACACATCTTCAATGTTTGTTATAACAATGAGGGAGTCCTCCCACTTACCTTCAAAGAACCCCCCACCCCCTTCCACCATATGGTAATTTATTCTATCAAAACTATAATACCAGACAAGATCACTACCGGGACAATGACTTTTTTAAGCCCCTTCACACATTTTACAATAGATAAAAATGAGAAGTACGAGGCTTGTAAGTTAATACAATAGTAGGAAGGCATTCTGCTCTCCACTACACAACTCTCTATCACAATCATCCTCTTTAACTATCGACGCATCATAATTAACTATTTCCTTAAAATTCAATGTCAATTACATTACGCTCTCTTCATTAATAGAGCCACGCGATGCCTAGTGTATGTTATGAAGTAGTGCATATATATGATTTGTTAATAATTGGATCTATCTATCTATCCAGGTCATATCCTCAAAAAATATTTGATTAGTTAGAAGCACGACTTTTTCAGTTGGAGGAAAGAAGCTTCTTCATTTATCGTAGCATCTTACTATACCTTAAACATCTAGCTAAACAACTTAAGTTATAACTTATGAATAATGTAATTTCCATCTTAATTATTTCTAGTGCTACATTAAATTTGAGTTTAATTTTCAAATATGATTTTGAATATTCATTAAAATAATATTCTAGCTATTTAATTGATTGACATGAGCAAAATTATTTTCTACTAATGTTAATTACTAGTCATTTCTCAATGAAATTAAGAAAGTGAAGGTAAAATAATTCCCTAAAGCACCGGAGCAAATGTCAGAATCAATATCAGGGGTTTTGATATAGGTATGATGTCATTTCAAAAAGGGTCCAAGAGGGACAAGTTCATAAACCCTTTACCTTAATAGGAATTTGACTAAAAGGGCAAGAGTAGATCCAACTCAAGAGGAAATGGGGGTGCCAAGTGAAAAGTTAATCTAAGCCTCCCTATTTTCACTTCTACTATTTGACTTCAATCATTGGATATACAGAGGAATTAGTTAGTAGAAGCATCATCTATATATATATATATATATATATATATATATATATATATATATATATATATATATATATATATATATATATATATATATATATATATATTATATGTATCATATAAATATCTATAAATCAAAAATTAAAGATTTGTCAATACATTGGTCAGAATTGAAAAAATTGTGGATACATTTTAATTTTATAAATTACGAAAACCGAATTTGGCCTTAACTTTTTTCGTGTTGTATGTCTGTCTGTCGCCACTAGTCCGACTTTATGGGCGCAAAACTAGCAAAAACGAAATAAATTATTATTTTTTTAAGAGGTGAGCTTAAACATGTTGCGCATGGTGTAGGTTTGGTATTATAGAAAAATATTGAGTATTAACAATTTTATAAAAGAAAAGAGTGTAAAAGTAATAACCTAAAAAAATTAGGTTGACCCCACGCACCACAAGCAAGACCCACAGACTCGCTAATCAAAATATTTGGGTACTTCTAGATCACCTAGAGACTCGCGGTTTTTTGCGTTTAGTCGGTAATTGGCCCAAACCGACTAGAAAAATCCGAAAAGTAAAAAAAAAAAATTTACCCCCCTTATAAAATTAAAGATTTTTTTGAAATTAAGAGAATTAAATTAGAGAATTGTTTTGGAGGCTTATTGCGGCTAAACGGTAAGTCGTATCGAAAAGCAGACTGCACCATGACAGTAACTGATTGCGCTCAAATTTGTACCAATTATGACTCTTTATAACTCAAACATTTAGAATATATAGATATCCTAAACGGATTTGAAATATTTTATTCTTTAAATTATTAAAATTTAATGGTTTGTCCTATGCCTATTATTATAGACCCAATGTAACAATAATTAATGTATTAATTATTGTTTTCCAAGCTTTCACACGATTATGAATTGTATTTGTTGTTACATGTTTATAGTTTTAACGCTTACTGTTTGTTCGCAGATACTGATGATGTCATTATTAACGACAAGAGCTCCTTTGATAAACCTACATGGAGAAACAGTTTACTTGAATTCGTGGGCATATTAGGATATTCTTTATTTCTCATTAAATAAAACATATATTGGAGCAAACTAATAAAATAATATTGTCGAAAAAAAAGAAAAGAAACAATAAAACTTAAATCTGAATCTTGTGGTCTGAAAATTATGTTGCATCTAATATTGTTTATTAGGTGACAAAATGTTTTTTCTCTTATATATAAATGTATAAATAATCAATTTTCTACAAGTATTTTAAACGTTCTCAAGAAAAATATTTGCAATGATGTGTGTAACTCTTTCCTTCAGATCATCCACGCTTATAACCACAAGTTTAGCATAAACTTTGTTTATTATTATAATGGAATGCAAAATATTTATTGTTATTACCTTATTGTTTATTTTAAGAAAATAAAGTAAAATTTGATATTTCATAAAATGTAAATTTAATATTTACACGTTTTTTGTAATTCGGAACCACTTTTCTAAAGATTTTTTTCTTTTTTACCATCAAAAATAAGTGTAGTTTACTCTTGGAAACTAAACACCGTGTACACAAAATCAAAATATTAAATTTTTAGATGTTTATTTTTTCTGAAAACCCAAAATTAAGAAACGTTTTCCTCTTAAATACTATATTTTGGAACACACTGTAAAATATGTTGCAAGTTTATGAATACTTTCTTTGTCTAAACTTAATTGATGTAATCAAAATAAATGTAAGTGTGTAATTTCTCAAGTAAAACTATAAGAGGGTAAGTGCTACTCCTGGAACTAGTGGGAGCAGAGTTAATCTTCACAGTTTTACCCACCAGTGAGTAACCCTTATGCTATTATATTATTAAGTTTAATCGTGTCTTTAAATTTAATTTAAGTATTCTTAAAGGATTTGAAGAAACCTCGCACTTAAAAAAAGAAACCTTATTTATTTATAAAATGTAGTTTTAAGAGCAGCAATTTAAGGAAGTTATTAGAGCCTATGAATAAAGAATAAGCTATATGCTAAGCAAAGGATGGGTTAAATAACACTCAATAAAATATACTCTTAGGATATAAAAGTTTATAAAGTTATACTTGGTTAAACTATGTTTGGATTAGAAGGATTATGGTGGATTTGATCGCAATAGGTTTTGAACTTGAGTGCCTTTAGGTAGTGGAAAGGGGTTTTACAAGGGTAATCGGAGGTGATTGAAAGGGATCACTTCCCATCCCCTGAAGTGACGGAAAGAGAGAGAGAGAGATATGATAAGCGTAAATAATATTAAGAGCTAATAATTCTTTGATGCCCACAGAAAATATGGCTACATCTCATCATATTAATTAAAAACATTTTTTTTTAATGTAACTACTCATTTTGGCACTTGCGAAGCGCTGGTAGGTTAGTCTTATTAAGTTTTAATTTTAACAAGTATTATTCTTGAAGATAAAATCCTTTCTACTTCTTGTTACAGGAAACACTTCTTATTAATACATACTTTAAAACCAGCATAACATATTATTGAGGGTTTAGCATACCAACTTGCTTTAATGCTCTTGTCAATGCTCTCTTGAGATATTTAGCAATGAAAATAAGCTTGAGAGCTTCCTGGTACTCTCTAGACATGGTTAGTCTCACACCGCCATTAAATGTTTACAATCTATCTTATATCCCTAATTTATATGTTTCTAGCCTTCAACCCGCCCTCTACACGGGACGCATGCTAGAAATTACTAGCTTGTTTACAACTACCCATGTAGACCAAGCAATTAAATTAAATGCCTAAATAGTTATGTTTCTAAAGCTTTTATAGAAAATAATCAGGACTATATTATACATTATTTATTACGTTCTCTCTCTCTACACACACATATATATATATATATATATATATATATATATATATATATATATATATATATATATATATATATATATAATAAATGTTTTTTCAGCCTGTTTGCATGTAAATATATATGTGTCTGTCACTGCTGGTCTGACTTTATTGACACAAAACTGGCAAAACGAAATCAATTAATTTTCGCAGAGATGAGGGAGAATATGTTGTGCATGTTGTAGGCTAAGTTTCCTCGAAAAATATTGAGTAGAACCAAAGTTATTAACAATTATAAAAAAAGATTAACTTTCCATAACAATATCAGTTATTGATTTTTTACATCAAAACAAACATGTTACCCTAATATTCTCTATCACTTGCTTTGTTTACGTTTGGAAGTAAATATCGTAATACGTTTATTATTTTACCTTTTAAGGGTTGTTTCTTTTTACTCATATAGTACGAAGGATGAAAGTTCTTGAGGCGTACATTAAGAATATATTTTTGTACGTACAATTAAGATTATTGTGAAATTAAATTTAATCTTGACAAAAAAAAAATTATTTATCATGCCAAATAATAAAATAGATATTTTATTGCATTTATATAAATAATAAACTGGCAAACTAGGATTCGAAGGATATTTTATTTTTAAAATATAAAAGGACATTCCTCTGTACAAAGGATCTCGCTAAAACCAAATCTAAACCGTGCCATCGATGTGCCCTTTTGTAGGGTACGGTAAGAGAAGAAAATTGAGCCGAACATCGAGAAGGGTTGTTATAGTTTGTGCCTTGGTCGAACAAGTAAAGAAGTACGAGATGCAGAAATGACCGAGCGCCATGGGCGCACCGCACTGCCGGCGGCCCCCGGTTCTTCTTAGTAATGGAATAAATTATGTATAATATACTCCTGATTCTACCCTAAGAAGGGTTTGGAATAAAATACCCTCTAAATCGCAGTTAGACTATATATTACACGCGAATATTCCTCTAGTTTATTATTTTAAACGTTAAATAACCATTTTTAATCAAGATTTTAATTTTGTTTTTAATAATACATATTAAAAACCAAAACAGTAATCTACAACTCAAGAGCTTTCATAAAAGATAATGTAAACGCAATAAATTATTTCAAAACTAATCATTGTATATAAAATTAAAGTATTGTCTAAACACATTGTGACACACACACACACACATATATATAAACTCATACATACATAATGCATACACGAAAAAAGTTAAGGCCGGAATCGGTTTTCGGTATCTATAAAATGAAAAAGGATCCAAAACTTTTTGTAATTCTGATAAATGTACAGAAAGAACTTTAATTTTACATATATGTAAATAGATAGATAATATGGGTTCACAAAAAATCCCAATTTAGATTTAAAACATTTTAAATCTTCAAGCCCAAGACGAAGCCAAAGAAGCTATTAAAAACCATTACGTATAACTGAGGTGGAATTCGGTATCTCGTTAGAAATAATTGGCAACCATTACAAGTGAAAGAATATGAGAGGGCTTGTCACGAAACATACAATTCTAACATGATTTATAATATTCCAAAAAATGTTCTCTTTCGATAGTAAATCTAATAGTTAATAATATCTCAAAGCTTTATGTTATCGTATTGATTAAAGAAGAAATAGAATCTCGTATTTTAGGAGGTGTGAAGGGCAACACGTGTTTGCATTGAAAGAGTAAAACGGTAAAATCATTAACACCATAATTACATTTAAAAATAGCCTGTCAATTAGTGGGCGATGAAAATTTACTTTACCTTGTTGTCATTACTGATCAAAAAAAAATGTGAGGGACCCTTTTTTTGTTTTATTTCTGATGCCTTCGCCTAATTTTTTCTTATTTTCATATACACCACGATGGGGGAAAAAATTATTTCATAATATAATAACGTATATGCTTAATAATCTACGAAACCCTAAGTAAGAAGAGGAAGTACTTCCTTGTGATTTTTTATGAAAATTGGACGCCTCTGATTTCAAAAATTCGAAGACAGAAAAGGATTATGTAGCCATAGATAGACCCAGATTAATTTCAACCTTCTGCGCTCTTAACATTTTGCTAAATTGATACTTTAAGTCATGTAAGAATTAAAATAATTTTGACAGATTACTGGGGAACCAATTAAATGAATTAGATAATAATGGCTTGGAAAAGCATAACATTAATAAAATACGTGATATGATGCGAGGAAGCTATGTGGCACACTGATTGACAGTCTATTTCTTTTAATAATAAACCTCCTTCTTTTGCTAAAAAGCGATATTTCCCCAAGTTATACTTGCTCCAACACTTTCTGGCTTCCCAGGCTACAAATATACAAATTTTAACAAATTACTAATAATTTCTCAGTTGCTATAAACATTCACATTAAGAATTATATAATTATGTGTATAAAGTATTTTTATTTGAATTATAATAATACAATATTGTATATAAATATTTTATACGCTTTGGAATTTATAATAAATAATAACTATTATTTATTATTGAGTTTTTCTATTTTATTTGTTAGTGGTATCAGTGGTCAAACGAAACTGAAATACCTAGTTCAATTCCCTGACGAGAAATTACAGTTTACTCAGCCAACTGGAGGGATGAATGCGTTAGCAAGCTATTAATGCGTTCTGAAATGAACTTAACAGTGCCGATCGTTACGTAAAAGGGAATAAATAGCCAGTAAAAATAATCTGAATAGAAATGTAACGTTCTAAAATGGGTTAAAAGAAATGTAATTTAAAATATCAAAAATGTTAGATAAAAAAATACAAAATAGGAAAGAAATAAGGAATGATTGGCCTAGACGAAGGATTGAAAACGAGGTTTTGTTAAGATGAAACAGGATAGAATGAAAGAGAAGGGTGGGGACGAGTGACGTCACTAAGCTCTGAGATCGATCCCTCTTTGCCCCACCACTCCTAAACCACCCCCTGGTACATACCCCCTTCCGACCATTCAGCCGTACGTAAACACGCACGCACTCATACCTTCACTTCACACACATTCAACCACTCCAACAGTCAAATCTGCTTTTGATTTGTAATGTGGTCTTGTAATGGTATGTATTCAGAACAAAGTCGTTACATCATGGATTTATATCTGATTGTATTGGAAAAAGAACTCAATACATCTCACATCACATACTTAGACTCTTCATAAAACTTTTAAAAATAAAAATAAAGGTACAGAGTTAGAATGTTAAAACCAGCTTAACGATTATTCAGTAAGAACTGAATTTGACTTTAAGCTTAAAAAGCTTTCATTATACTCGGATATGTTAGCTTACACAAATACCCCTTTTCATTGTTATTGTAAGTCCAAATGCACAAATATTAAATGGAAAATCTGTACATTAGACTCTGAGGTACAGATTAGAGGTAAATTATTGCAAGTCAAATTTTAGCAATTACAGGAAAGCTATTTAATATTTTTAAAAAAAACGTAAAATTTAGAAGTCTTTCTTTAAAATGTATATTATTTAAATTGAATATTACTTGAATTACTAACAAAGGATGTGCAATAGTGCATACCAAAAAATAAATTATTTTACCCTATTTAAGCTGAAAACCTGCTAATGGTGGAAATTTTTCTTGGAACGGAGATTTTTACAAGCTGTTATTTAACTTGCAATGTTTGTATGAAGGTTCGGGTCAAAGCTTGCTACTGAATTTTCAAGAAGTAATCCTCAACCGATTGAATTGAAATTTGCATACACGTTTAGTTTGGATAACAATGCATGGTTAGCTAAGTGACTAGATTCTAAATCCAATAATGTGTGTGTAATATGGCGGACAGCATTTAAATAAACGCTTGTTTTTAGAAATTTTTTTTTACTATTAATTTATTTCTATATAAAAACACTCTGTATATGTTGGAAACCTGCTGAGGAAGAATTTTTTATCTGGAATTATGGCTTTCCAGTATTCAAAGTTAAATATATATATATATATATATATATATATATATATATATATATATATATATATATATATATATATATATATATATATATATATTTAAATTATATGGTTAAAACATTTCCTTAAATTTGATCGCAAACCTTAAATTGCCTAGAAACTTTAAATAAGGCTTAAAAAAAACAAGATTAAATATAAGAAGCCGTAAAGTAGATTGTCAAGTTATTTCGGTGAAGTTTTTATGTTTAGAGTTAAAAGAAGCATATTTGGGTAATATGTAAAAATATAATTACTTAATTTTAATCGCAAAAAAAACTAATAAAAATCATCCTAAGCAAAAACCTAACCGTGAAAAAGGGCCAAGTTCCAGACCCCCACCCAAAAAAGCCAGAATATCAAAGTACTCTTTTCTACAAGGTCGCCAAGTCTGCGCTTTCTTTAGTCCATAACCTCACTTCACTAAATTAGACATACAGTATCAGTATCACACGTAGGAGGTACGAGGGAAATAAGAAGGAGAGAAATCAGAAGAAAACTAAATACATAGTTCCAGACCCCCTTCCAAAAATATCACGCTATTATCATTCAGAAACGGGCCATTCATTAAGGAATAAAAATAAAAGAGTTATTTTGCTCATGAAAGTAGGAGTGAAGTGAGGTTATGGACTAAAGAAAGAGCATACTTAGCTACAATGTAGATATCACTACTTTAATAAGCTGATTTTTTTGGGTGGGGGTCTGGTCCTTATTTGGTGGGGCTCTGGCCCTTTTTTCACAGTTAGTGGCTGAGGATATCATTCCTATTTGCTGGTTTTAGCATCGTTGTTGTCAACTTGACTTTTACAAGGCACTGGAGGGAGCAAGGCCACTGGATTTTCCCCAAATATACATGAAACCGACTAAAAATAACCCGGGTATAGAGTATTTTCCATGTGTGGTATTACACAGATCTGCGAAATTAACAAGCTATGCGGCACTAAGAAAACGTTGTCTAAACTCCATGTTTTTGAGGTTGCTAAATTCGAATCTGAAGTCTAAATAATATCTCCTATACGTACAGTTTTCCCGGAAAATAGGCCTACACACTGCATGGAATTGTGATTTTACCCAATTTTTTTAGTATTTGCCTACTCCGACTCACACCCCCCCCCCCCCCCCCCCCAAATGTAGCCGGTATCCTCACTTAACATAAATTGCAATCCTGTAGAATTATTTCAGTCAAAATCAGAAATTAGTCACTGCACCTTTATTATATAACTGAAAAATCAATAGAAATAAATCTAAACCCTGGCTGTGAGTTAGAATCCCAGAGAGGTGGGACATGTTTCACATTGATGATCTCATCGAGTAGATAAGTTAAGTGGCCGGATAACCCCCGTCCTGTAATGACCGGCTGTTGAACGGGACTAAAACCAAAAAAAAAGGAAAAATTGATTTTTTTTCCACTTTCCAATTTTCTTAAATAGGAAAGGTCAGCAGAACTTTTATCGCATTTTCTTAAGTGCGTAAAGGCGAAATTTGGACTTCAGATTCAGCACACAATTTTCATTCTGATGTTTTTTTGTAGATTGTGTTATTTTTATTAGGTATACTAATCGGTACAAAAGTACAATACAACATTTAAAAAAATAAAGAAATGAAGTCTAAAAGTACAATTCTCAGCACAGAAGACGAATTTATAAAATAAAATGAAAAATTTATATTTTCCTATCAGTTACACGGCTATAGCTACAAGTGCGCCAAATTTTAAGTTTCCAGCTATTCTGGAAGTTACTTACAATTTTGAAGATGAGTCAGTCAGTAACAGTAACAAAACTTATTTCAAAAACAAGAAAGTGTTACTGTTAAAATAGACTGCCAATATGTGTGGCACATAGCTTCCTTGCATCCTACCACGTACTTTAATGAATTTATGCTTTTAGAAGCCATTATTGTCTAACAAGTTTAATTGTTTCCCCCATTTTGCTTCCGAGCTTACCGAAGGTAACGGAAGCTATGTGATCGTTCTGAAGAAGGAAAAATTTTAGGTCTCCGATTTCAAAAATTCCAAGACAGAAATCCGTTTCAGACATCAGGACATTTTTGGTTTCGTGTCTGTCTGTCGGTCTGTCGGTCTGTCGGTCTGTCGGTCTGTCGTTCAATTTTTGCGAACCAACATATCTTAAAAACTACACGTCCGATTTTAATGAAATTTGGATGGTAGGTCATAATTACCTCATTGTTGGTCCCATATAAGTTTCAACCATTTGCGCTCATTTTTTTCTCTTCCACATGCGCACAAACATACATTTGTTTACACCTATAGCTTCAAAAGTATTTATCTGATTTGTATGAAACTGTTATAGTTTATTGTATGTAATCCGCAGATAGCCCTAGATTAATTTAAACCATCTGCGCTCTTTAACTTTTGCAAAATTGATACTTTAATTTATGTAAAAAAATCCAAACAATTTTGACAGATTAAAAAAAAACGGGGGAAACAAATTAGATAAATTAGATAATAATGGCTTGTAAAAGTATAAAATCAATACAGTACGTGATAGGATGCGAGGAAGCTATGTGCCACACCAATTGGCAGTCTATTTTTTAATCTGTCAAAATTGCTTTGATTTTATACATGAATTCAAGTATCAATTTAGCAAAAGTTAAAGAGCGCCGAAAAATTAATCTAGGGCGATCTGCGGGTTAAGTTAAAAAGTTGGCTACTATAAAAGTTTCATACAAATCAGTTAAGTACTTTTGAAGCTATAGATGTAAATAATTGTATATGCTTGTGCTCATGCGGAAGAGAAAAAATAACGCAGAAGGTTTAAAACGTATATGGGACCAACAATTGGCTAATTATGACCTACCATCCAAATTTCATTGAAATCGGACGTGTAGTTTTTAAGATTTGTTGGTTCGCAAAAATTGAGTGACAGACCGACAGACAGACAGACCGAGCGACAGTCTTGGAATTTTCTAAATCGGAGACCTAAATATTTTTCGTTCTTCCGAACGATCACATAGCTTCCGTTACCTTCTGTAAGCTCGGAAGCTATATAATAAAAAGTAACGAGTGTTCAATAGTTAAAAGAGAATATTCTCTTCTCCCTATCCGCTCGTGCGAACCGTTAACGCAAGTTTATTCAAATAATCTTGCTGATAGTAAAATTGTGCTGACCTAAGCCAAAAAGACCAAAATAAAATTCATACATGTATATTATATAATTCGTAGACTTCCGCGGGTTGGCTCATAATCAGAAACTTGGTTTTCCGGTAAAATCTGCGTCACGAAGGGGTTAAAGTCCGACGTTTCGCTTCCACTACTGGATACAAGGCATAATATCTTCTGTTTGCTTCGATTCCACATCACGACACCTTTGCACCACACCTCTGAAGATACTTCCAGTAGTGAAAGCGAAACGTTTGACTTCAAATCCTTCGTGACGAGGATTTTACAGAAAAACCAAGTTTTTATATAATATGTTTAAGTGAATTAAAGAGCGATCCGCGATACTTCTAAATGCAATCAATATTTTTTCTCTTTCAAATACGTAGTATAAAAGTAGTATTGTGATGATTTTATTAACATTGTGATGGATTTACACCATTTGATGTCTCCACAGTCCAAAAAAGTTGTTTTTAAAAATGTCTGTGCAGTCACGAGGAGCCTAAACAGCTGGCCCAGCTTGAAGTTACATTGAAGTCGGCCCGACTTCAATGTAACTTCGATAAAAAGAATGCATAATGGACGTAAAAAACTTGAAATTATTTTTTGACAAAATAGCGTGGAAAATTAAACATTTTCCACAAGTGTTGTACGAGTATATTTTTGTTATCTACTCTTTAATACATTTGATTTAATACAACACTCTCCTTCAAATTTCATTAAAAATTCAAAGGGTTCGATTCATAACTGGGGAGTAGTTATTTTTAGGTAAATTTTCAGAAAGTATTTAATAATAATTAATGAAACAACGAAAACTCAATCAACTACTAATAAATGGTCAACACTGGACCAAGTAATTATGCACTCGTATAAGATAAATTTTACTACGACTTGAATTTTATAAATTTTTGAATTATTCGATTACATTTATTAAAAACTAAACTTAAATAAGATCAAAATTATTTGTACCAATTTTTAATTATTTGAGTTATTTAGTAAGTATTATTTAGTTTATTTTTTTTTAGTAAGTTAAAAACATGGATTTATATTGTTATAGTAAACATTTTAATTATGCTTAGATTTTAACTTTGATGTTTCTGGCAACATGAAAAGTCGGTAACATTAAAATCAACTAAAAGGTGCAACTTAGTTAACAGTAAGATAGGATCTAACAGATGGCGCCGACCTTGTATCCTTCGACCTTTGCATGTCTATCCCTTAACCTTAGTTTAAAGATTCATTTACTAAACTTAATTTAACCAATTAAGTAATTCATTTAAATACAAAAAACCGAGCAGGTACATATAAAATGTTAGTTCTTAGACTGTAAAGTTGTGTCAGACGTTGGAAACTTATTATTTATTCTGAACATACTCGTATATTGTTTTGCGTTCTTTCTCTTCTTATATTTTCTTATTCGGTCTTTTTTGTTCAAGTCGGTTTGAAAAAAGAAAAAAGAGAACTATAAAGATGTCTGGGTTTAATTTGTAATAAGGTTAGAGTGGTAAAAACCAACGCCCTAGTTTCGACCTCTTTCTTAACTTTACTTAAGCTTCGATAGTCAAGTCGTCGTAAAGAAGACAGACCCCATAATGTTTACCGGTAAATTTAAGAGAAGTTTTTGTAACGGAGAAGCTTTTTAAATAATTGTTTAATGTAATAGGAGAATGTTTTGGAAAATATCGAGAAAAACTAAAATGTTAATAATATAATTTGTCATATCTCTTCTTTTTACGTAATAAAATTAGTCATTTTTTTGGAATCGGTTTTACCTTAACCTGAGATGTTCGTTTATTTTAACCCTACAATTACACTAAGAGCAGTTTGTTTAATAAACACTTCTATTAATAAACCATATCGTTTTATGAAGTAAAATTTATTCATTTAAAAAAAATAATTAAGTACCAAATGCAAAATAAACATGTTTTCTCTTCGAGGAAATTGATTATTTTATTAGAATATAGTTTTTAACATGTATTGTAACAAATTACGGTGGCTTTCACACCAAAGATGCACTCTGCGTCCTGGTTACAAGTGCGTCCTCCATCCTAATGACACGAGTTTGCTCATCTACATGGCACGTGCCACTTGCATCATCATATCTCTGATGTTGGAATTCCTCAGTTCCTTTAGCGCATTTTGAATTGATGAAATAATCTTTTGATGAATAATCAATCATCCGAATCTTCAGACGACGAAACTATCATTCAGTCTTCTGCAGTCAGAAGAAGACGAAGACAACGAAAGATTCGTTCATGGCAACATCCTTACTGGATCAATGCAAGAACATATCCCTATGTAGTGACTCCAGTAAGAACCACCCAGTGAAGTTTCATTCCTACTCTAAAATTGAGATTTTCACCTTGTTTTCACCAAGTTGTTGGATCTCATGAAACCGTCGCTGAGTCGTCATGTCACAAATTATCGGTTGTGTAAACTGATAGCAACTGGTGTGTAAATAAAAAACATGAACAAGAGGGATTCTGTGAATCACGTATTTCCGAAATTGGGTGTGTGTATGTATGTAGACACGCACATCAACGACGAACGCTGATAAAACACCAGCTAGCTAGTTCTCAAGTCGCACTTGCCACTTGCTTTCAGGATGCACGTTGCACTTGCATCCTCGGTGTGTAGGCTCTAGTTCAATTGTAATTGAACTATGTATAGTCCAGGGTTTAAGTTGCTTGCATCCTACTACCAAGACGCATGCAATCTGCCACTTGCTACTTCGGTGTGAAAGCCGTCTGAATTTAACAACTATTGTGCGACCATTTACAGTCTCACAGCCGATGATTATATATATAAAATATATTTTAAATATATATTATATAAAATATATAATATATTTTAAATTAAAAAAATTATGAGAGATGCCTCAAGAGGAGGCGAAATATCGCAATACCAAGTAGCTGTTTTATTCAATACCTTATAGACTAAAAAAGGGAATAGAAGAAAAATTTAAAATGTTAGTATTACAATTTGTCTTATCTCTTCTTTTTACGTAAAAGTTAAATGCCATTTTTTAACCTCAGATAATGATCTTGTTTACACATGAAGTAATAAACCATATCGTTTCATGAAGTAACTTTTATATATTTATTAAAAAAAAAAAAAAAAAAAAAAAATAGTAGTAATGAGTTTATTTAAGAATTTTAAGTTCGCTAATGGTTTCATCTTGATCAGGACAAAGGATTTGCTCCAAGATGGAAGATTCGGAGGATGTTGAGTCTATAGTTGAAACTGTAAGTTGACCATGATCAGAGAGGGTGAGTGATGAAGTCCTGTGAGACCCGTAAGCCGGTATGGGGTCGAATATTAAAGGTTCCGCTTTGCTTTTATCATCCAAATCATCAAGGTGCTCTTTGAGGTGACAAACTCTAACTCTTCTCTTGGGAGGTTTAGACAGCGTTTTGGATCTCTTGGCATCTCTATTTTCGAAGAGCATTTCTCTAATGTCCTGCAATGTTTCATGTTCGAATCCACATGATCGAAGGTCAAGATAATCAATGAGGCAGTTAATCTGAAGGGCGGATAAGAAATTTATTGCATTATCTCTTGTAAAAATATTGCAGCTCAAATCAAGATTTCTTATCCCATGATTTTTTTCGACAGCTTTAGCAAATAAGTTTCCAGATGCTTCTCCAAGTCTCGTTCCTGACATACGCATTTCTTTCAGAGTTGGATGAAAAGCAAGAACCTTAGCTAAACAAGAACCGGCTTCATCTCCAATGGGGTTCATTGTCAAATCTAAACTTTTAAGACTAGATTTGTGATCGTGAGTTAGTGCGTAAGCTAATGCATACCCACCTTCAGGACCAATGTCGTTATCCTTCAAACTTAATTTTAACAAAACTGGATGATTTTTAATTAATAACGCTGCAATTTGAGCTCCTGAATTACCGAGGAAACAATTCTCAATCTTTAAATCCATCACATTTGATTCTATTATATAATGATATAATATGGCTAAATCGTTTGCTTTGAAACAACATGTTGATATTCTCAAAACGGTCAATATTTTGCTCAAGATGATCGCTTCTCCTAAGTTTTCTATCTCTATTTCTAAAAGAATAGCTTGTCTTATTGCCGATACCTGTACAGGATTATCCATTCCAAAGCATAAATCAAGTTCAACTACTTTGGGTAAAAATGCAATAACTCGTCGTAGATCCAAACGGTTTGGCATTACCTCCACATCGTGACAGTCTAAAGGAGCCGCACCGGATTTCTTCTTAGCTGCTTTTAGAGAGTTTATTTGCAACCTCGTGATGTATTTATGAAGTAATATGCACAGTTCTTTAATCTCTTCGTAATCTTCAAATCCTGGGTCGATTTTTTCTAAGAATTCGGCAAGATATTTCTCAGCAAAAATTTGTTTGTAATTACTTTCTTTTAGTTTATTTACTTGCTTTGGCCATCGGTTTCGACAGCACCTCTTCCAGTAGACATCGCTCTCTTAAAAAATGCATTACATATTTATTGAATAATTTACTCAAAGTTGGGAGTCGATGTTAAAAATTAGCATTCTTTATTTTTATTAGTATTATACCTAATTACATTATTAATATAATAGCAATCAATATTAGAGTAGTAATAGCAATGGCTAGTGACAGTAGAAGCTCTTAAATAAATATTTATGAATAAAGCTTTTTGATTGATATTATTATTAATTCATTTTCCTGTTTCAAAGAAATACAATCCCATAATTAATCAAATTGAGTTTGACCAAAGCAAATAATACAATTAATTGGTATTTCATTATTTTTATTTCATTAGCATTTGGGAGAATTTGCAGGCTTGAAGAAAATTAAAACTCATTTTCTACATAATAGTAATATAAATAAAATTAATTGGTATATAAAACTAATTAATTACGTCTTGAATTACGAAGTTCTAATATTATAAGTGAAGTTATATATTATTTTTCAAGAATTATTTTAAAGAAAATTATCATTATTTTTTCTGATAAAATAAAAAAAAAACTTTTAGGCAACAAGCGCATAATTCACACCTGTAATTTTTCATCCAGATGAAACCGACAAGAACAGAAATAAAGGAAATAAGTAAACTGTTAAAAAAGGGATAAATTCAGGGTAACAAAAGTCTCAAAAGGACGCCTTAGACTAATAATTCATTTTAGTGTTCACGAAATAATACAAAATGGAATCTAGACACGACAAGGACACAAACTCTATAATATCTGACAAAATTATAGATTATTTATTTCTACTCTTCGCACTTTATGAAAAAATAAGCATACTTCGATTCTATTATACCCAATCCTTGTTGCTGATAATACCTTTAAATAGATGTAAAGTTTAGGTAAAAATTACTTTCTAAATATTAAGATACTAAAATTTATAAAGACGGTATTTAAAAAAGTACTTTTATTTTTTAAACAAGAATATATTTTATATTTATGAATCGTTATTTACTATACAGTCTAGTCCCAAGAGTTATTGATTAACATTAGCTCATTCATAGTCGTTTTGTTGGTTGAACCAGAAAAAGAGCATTGCTCATTATTAACCACTATATATTGGTTATATTAAACGAGGACTTTATAAAGTATTTTTCAAACGAAAATTGAATGACTAACGTATTTATTTTGAAATATTAGGCAATATTTTCAAATCTTAGTTTAACCGACAATATATATATATATATATATATATATATATATATATATATATATATATTTTTTTTTTTTTTTTTTTTTTTTTTTTTTTTTAATCATAATATATGGGGATGAACAATGTTATGTTATTCTACTAGGTGTGTGGTTTAGATTATACAAGGGATTTCTCAAAAGTAAGTTACACTATTTTTTAAAATCTGCTTGGTGCGCGGGGAAAGGCTGGGCATCCCAGGGAAGTTTCGCCCGGGTGTAGTGGCAGCGCTGAAACATTCCCAGAGGCGCAGTCACGCTCCAGCCGCTATGGAAACTCCACTCGTTCCCACCGCCGATTGTGAAGTTCGCGGTGTTATTCGTTTTTTTACGGCAAACACCTAAATGTGACTGAAATTGATCGTGTGTTGTGAAGTGTGTACGGTGAAGACGTTATGCCAAACTCAATGGTTTCGTGATGGTTGAAATAAGCCGGGTTTCACTTCACAGGATAATTATCATTACTGATGGTCTCCATTTATCAAAAGTGTGTGCAAGATGGGTAACACACCTGCTTTCTGAACAACACAAAGAGCAGCGAGTTGACGCTGCGTTGCAATTTCAACAATTTTTTTATAATGAGGGAGATGGTTTATTCAACCATATAGTGACTGGAGGCGAGACATGGATCCATCAGTGGATGCCCGAATCCAAAAGGCAGAGAATGGTGTGGAAAGGAAAGGACGAGACAACGCCACAAAAAAAGCAAAAGGCGTGGAATCCGCTGGAAAGGTTATGGCAACGGTCTTTTGGGATTCCAAGGGGGTGTTGTTGATCGACTAACTGTCCAACGGACCAATATCACGGCTGAAGGCTATTGTGAAGTGTTGAGACAGCTCAGAAGGGAGATTTAAAACAAAAAGTGGGGAAAGTTGATAAAAACAGTGTTTTTGTTCCACGACAAGGCTCGTCCACACGCTGCACGTCAGACTCAAGACTTGCGTGCTTGTAGAATTTGGATGGGATGTTTTTGGACATCCACCTTATACCCTGATCTTGCATCAAGCGATTTTTACCTGTTTCCACAGTTGAAGCAACATCTCGGGGGATGACGCTTCGCAAATGAAGACGAGCTTAAAGAAGAAGTTGAAAGATGGCTAACCAGTAAGGCGGCAGAGTCGTATGACGCTGGATTAAAAAAACTGATACCACGGTGCCAAAAATGCATTGGAATTTAAGTACACTTCGGCCACTTATTTTTCGTACTAGGTAAAAAATAAGTTATGTATGTACTTTTCAAAAAATACCATTTTAAAAATGTTTTTACTTGTTTTTAATTTTTTTTAAAAAAATAGTGTAACTTACTTTTGAGACATCCCTAGTAAATTGAAAATCCATAAAAATGCATATCTTAATTATTTTATAATAGTCCCCTTCTATCATAAAATAATAGATAGGGACCCTACGTCACGTTTAAATATAATAAATAAAAAAAAAAAATACATTTGGGTGGGTAACAAAGTAAAATAGTGCCCAGTTATCTTTATATAAAAATAGCGCTATCTCCTAGTAGACTGACATAAATATTTACTTAATTCTATTAATGATTCATCTTAATATAAACTTACTTATGTTTGGTATTGTGATTGTAAGAGGAGCATTGGTTGGTATAATATGAAGGAAGAGATCACGGTTAAAATAAGGTATAACGCCAAGAATAACTGGAGCCAAAGAAGCAGACGTGGAAAAGGTTTTAGCTAAAGCCTGGAGACAAATTGTAACTAAGGTGTTAGGACGGGCATCTAAATAAAGTACAGGATCTGCCTTCTGATCTTCAAGAAGATCTGTCACCAATCTTACGCTGTAAAGATCTTCAATAACTGGCCTAAATCCTACCGGCTCGTATATCATTTTGGATTTCTGAAACTTTTAAACTATATCAAAAAATCAAAAACTAAAACAAACGGTGTGTGCTTATACTTTTGAGGAGATTAACTAGGATATATAAACTATTTGTGCAAACAGTAAGTCATTTCGTATTCAAACTAAAAAATATATGATAATTGGGAAGTCAAAGAAAATATTTTACTATGTTATGTCACTAAAATAAGACAGATTAAAAATAATAAGACAAATAAAATAAACAAAGCCAAGAAATTGGAGTTTATTGCAATGTAAAATAAATATAAATCAGATGTATTTATAAATACATTTATTTATATATCTTATGCTAGTATAATGTAACTAGATAAAAATGAATGATTCGAAATTTATAAAAAGAACTAAAATTCTAAAGTCTAGTTATCAATGTCAATCACAATGTTAAAAAATAGCTCTTGAAGTATTAAGTTCGTTGTAAAATTTTTTTTACCTTATAAAATCTAAAATTATCAATAAATATGTTGCAGAATAACATTGGTTTAATTATTTTCAAATTTTTTGTAAGCTTTGTATGCATGTACCTGTACCTCTTAAATGAAGTGATGTCTGAGCAAAAACTAATTAATATAAGCTTTCTTGTAAATTGATAAAACTAAAATTAAAATAGAACTGTTTTCCCAAAAAAATCCATCACATCTCGATTTGGAATGGCTCAATCGATCTGAAAGTTGTCTCATTCGATTCGGCTTGATAAAATATGTAAAAAAGTACGTCATCCCATTTGAATAATTTAATTTAGAATTTTACAAATTACCTCCTAAAAAACATTGTTCCAACCACTTAAATGTTGAAGACTCTTTAGGATTAAATTGGGCTGCCAAGGTGAATCAGAAACCAAGTTTTATGAACAGACAAATTTGTCTTTTTTGGAAACCGTTTTTGGTCTATTTTACCATACTGAATTCTTTACCGAGCGGAAGGAGCGAGGTCTTTGTTTCAACCCCACACTCAACCGTTTGACATTTCGGATGTCTGTCTGTAAATTTGTTGGTAAAGCAGTAATGATCAAACGCGATTCCTCAAATTTGGCAAGAATGTTCCTTGGACCGGATGTTATTTTTTTTTATTATTTTTTTTTTGTTCTACTTTTCACAGAACCGCAAGAAAAAATGTCCTTTTAATATTTATTAATTACTGAAATATTGTAACATAATTATCTCACTCATCTAACACCATGCTGTTCTGAATCTAAACATCTCCTAAATATTTCTGGAATAGCTATGGAAAATCTCAAATTCCATCCAGAGGCAAAACTAAACAGAAGTTAGGATGATTTCTAATATAAATTTGGATGTTTTTATCATTATTTTGTTTTCATATATAGTACCTACCACCTTGGTAATTATAATGGTATGGAGGATGTACATGACCTATAACAATAATTTTTATTGTTGCATGACCTAAAAATACGATCTAAACGTCTACACAATCGAAGTTCATTAATTTGATTTACTTTATATAATATATTCCTTAATTATAAAACTTAATAATATTGAATAAGAAAAACAGAATTAGTTAATAATATTTACAATTACAAAAATAACTTTTGTTAATGTACTGTACAGATAAGAGGAATAAAGGAAACCACATAAGTAAATACATTTACAAAGGTAGCATGTCGAGAATTGTAAATATAATTATTTTTTTAACTTATTTCAGCAATTTTAAAATGGAAAATTTTCGAACAGAATATTTAATTTAATTAAATCCTACTTCCTTTCTTTAAAAAAAAAATTAAATAAATTAAAAATGTACCTCGAAATATACTTTTTTTTACTTAGCTTGAAAAAATAATAAAAAAACTGCAGGAAACAAGAAACTTTTTATCCCTTGTAATCTAAGAGGAAATTTTAACTGATTATTATTTTTACTTTTTTCACTTATCTTATGTGAAAGTATAATTGTAATAAAAACAAGTAGGTATATTTTAAAAAATAAATCCTTTTCAATATGGATAATATTCTTTAAGAATCTAGTAATAAAACTAATAAATTTATATAAATATTATCATTTCTTATTTCATTATTATGGAGAACTCTGGAGTGAAACCATTTTATAATATAAAGATCATTATATATCATCATCACACCCACATATATATATATATATATATATATATATATATATATATATATATATATATATATATATATATATATATATATATATATATAATGCTTCACTTAGTCAATTTAATGAGATGAAAATAAGGGTAAAGCAAAGCACACTATAAGGTTAAAGGTTATTGGATTGGCAAAGGACTTAAAGAAAGCAGGTGCGAAGAAGGCTTTTTAACCGAAGTAGAAGTGGGTAGATGAATTTGCTGGGTGTAATCGGAAGTAAAGGATGGGCAACTACTTAATGGAGGGAGGATCCCTTAGGGTAGAAAAAACAACGGGGCAGCCCCCTGAGTGATGAGTCTAAGAGAAAAAGTCAAGGCGAACAACAACCGACAAAAGAACAAAATATTAATGGATCCAGTATTAAAAATAAGATGAAAATGAAAGATAAAATGCCTAAGATAAGAAGAATAAAGATTAAAGAGCTAAAAAATGAAAATATCTCGTATAAAAAATATACATTAATAAAAGAAAAACAATGAAGTGACAGAAATAATGAACCAAGAAATTAATTGACAGCTTTAAATTATTAGACAAAAAAAAGTAAAATAAATGATTGCTCATAAATATTACTTGAAAATTAATTTTGCTACTAGTAATTGTGATAAGTTGGTATTGAATGAAATTTATTATGAATTACCATGAGAGGCTACCCAAGTGGTAGTACTCCTGTCGTACATTGCATAATTTCAGTACATCTGTTGATGGAGTGTATTATATTGACAGATCTCGAGGCTAATGTCCCTTCAGCAGACGGAGTGGTTGGTCAGGGATATGGAGGGATATTATGGAGTTTACTACAGGATTAGGATGGTGATTTAAGGTTTCATGGATTTTTTTATAGTGGGAAGAAGCAAGATCATGTCAAAAGGAATTTTAGGGCCTACGTACACGGAGCAACTCAAAAGATTACTGATCACAGACTCAAATCACTAACCAGTTCGTTTTGAATTGAAACCTTTGTAACTGAATAGGGCACTACATACGGCGCTACTAGTTACGAACGAGTTAATAACGCATCAGCAGCATATATTAATGATTATAATTTATACTATATAATTTCACTAATTCTAAATAACTGTCTTTTGACATACGATAGAACCTTAAAAAACCATTATCTGAAAGTTGGAGCTCTTTTGCAGCAACGAATAATCGACTGTTGAAATTTATTTTAAGACATGGATGGACTCAATATCTTCTTCGTATTAATTTTCTTCTTTTTAATTTAAATCAAATTATAATTATTATTTACTACGGGAAACAGACAGTGAAAAATACACTCCCGCGCCGGGAGTGTATTTTTCACTGTCTGTTTCCCGTAGTAAATAATAATTATAATTTGATTTAAATTAAAATTTAAACTTTCCGTAGTATGAAAACTACCAAAAACTTAAAATTGAATTTATTTTTTTTCTATAATGAGTAATTTACTAACGCAGTTATCACTTAAATTGTCACTGGAATTATTATCCATGGCACAATTGTGATGTTACACCTTCCAAAACCCAGAGAAAGCTAACGATTTCGATCACTTTTTAGTTGGCCTCGTGTGCAGAAATGCATCACTTATAAGTTTTTAACCAGTTAGTAATTTCAATCACAAACCAGTTCCGTTTCTTTTGAGTTACACCGTGAACGTAGAGTAGGGCCCTGCAGAGCATGATGAATTATGTATGTATAAACGTATTATGGGGAATAGTGATTTTTCAGTCTATAAGTATTTGTGAGCTTGGTGCTACCCCAGAGCTCAATACCATAGATCCAAATGGGTTTAAGGATTGAATTATAAATAAGGATCGTATTATAAAGGGACAGGTGGGATCTTTGGTGAAGGAGCCGTAAAAGGAGTTTATGTCGTCAGTTAGTGTTGGTACGTTTGGTTTTAGTGTGATGAGTGCAAGTCAATCGTCGGTCAATATCTACCTGAATAATAAGAAAATAATATATTATACTTATACACTTTATATTTTCATTAAAAATAAAATAAAAAATCATTACTAGCCATAATCTATATTTAGAATGATATTATTCATAAATCTATTATATTATTTAGTTACTATATAACAATTATGTTATACCTATACATTATATAGATTATTATATACAATTATATAGATAATACGGTAACTAGCTTCTAGAGATTCAACTTTGTATGAATGCAAATACAGCTTTCTCAAATACAAGCTTAAGTAAACCATCCACATTATTTCTATATTAAAACTCCATAGTGTTATAGCTTTTAATTAAACTGAGCAAATAGAATTTTCAATGAATAAACACAAATATTCCAACAGAACGGGAAGATTTGAAGAACTTACTCAAGGAAGAACAATACAATGTTTAAATTTGAAGAATATTTCTAAGAGGTATTCTATGCAGGTGAATAAAACCCTTGATTTACATACATGAGAATCTGCAAGTAAATTATAAAAGATTAAAGAAAATAGAGCACCGAACAGATTATACAACTTTGTGACAAGATGAAATCAAATGGAAATATATACAATAAAAGGAATTTATTTATAACAATTACAAATGGATATTTTGAATGTAATAATTCATTTTCGTGGACAAGAGAGAATACAAAATGCAACCCAGTCACGACAAGGACACTATATAATCTGAGCAAGTAAAATTATAGATTATTCATATCTAATATTGCAATGAGAAAACCGAACTAAAATTGGATTGTATTAGTCATTATGTTTAGTAACTTCAAGTTAACTTTGAGTTTAAATGTGAAGCAGAGAGAGGCATAGCATAATCAGCAATATTAATAGCGTAATCAGCTATTCTTCCCTCGATAAAATTTATAAATAGTAGATTTCAACACACCCAATGCGTCCATGTGCTCTCTGCTCTTTTCCGGTCCAATCTTCGGCATCTAATAAGCCTGCTCTCTAGAAAAGTTAAGGTTCTGGTTCACAGGTCGGTGTGAATACCTCATCTGCCTTCTTGTCTATTGGCAGTTTAGGCCCACGCCAGTGTGAAGGAATCAACCTATTTCTAATTTTATCCATGGCTTTCAATATCAACATGGATAATTAGGAATATCCCACTGTCTCTTAAATCTCTAGAAATCTCTAATGCTCCTACTTCTTTATTATAACACAATTTTCATAATACCTAGTAGAAATCTTATTAAGGTTTTATTTTTATTGCTTCTCAGAGCTTCCTAGTACATGTGCACAGTACTTGCTCACTTTAATAAATAGTTTAAGGAAGGAGTATAGAAAATGATACGTCAACATGTATAAATAAAAAATACTACGGATGTAATTAAACGAGAATTGGGACGACAAAGAAAGGAAAAGACTAGAATCAAAGAGTAGCACGACAAGGAAGTGATTACGAGCTGCTTGAATATCGATCGTTTCAATCCCTTTTCAAAGAATAATTCTGATACGGGTAATTATGCGTGTAACGAGGGTGAATAGAACTGGAAAAAATATTTTATTACAGGAATTCAGGGAGATAATGGGGTACAACATATCTGAGACAGGGCTTAGAATGAGATAAGAAATATTATATAGGTAGCGTGACTGCAGATGAATAGATTGTAGAGGGCGATTATAGCTAAGGGTAAAAGGACGAGAGACCGGGGATAGCGTAGAGTATGCCCTACTTATCTGAGAAGCACTAGACTGACGGTCAAATGTTACAACCCTCAAAGCTTCACGAGTTATAGAGGGTCCAAAGAAATAACGTTACAAAATTTAAAACTTCCATTTCTTGCTTTATGAAACATAAAATATCTTCACAGAGTACTCGAGCGTCTGAACACGTACGATAATGTACAAGAATGATTTAGTCAAGATCCGGTCTAGAAATATATATGGGAGAAACGTTATTCTTTGCAAAAAGGTTTTAAATCCTCCTTTCTATAAAAACATACATATATTTTTAAAATTCACAGTTATCTTATGTGTAATAACACAAGTACGGGAATATTATAGGATAGCCCCAAAAAATTATCTCTTAAAAACAAAAGGTTGAAAAAAAGTTCACCCCCACATGACAGAAATGTGTCATGTGGAGTGTTAAATGGAATAGAAGGACGCCTTGAGTATAAAACTACATTTAAAAATGTATTATCTTGGAAACGGATTGACCTAGACATTTTAAAATATTTTATCGCGGTTGGACAACAAAAATACGTATAGAGTTGTTTTAAGTCATTAAAATAAATGGTTAAAAAATTAGAGCAAAAAAAAGTAGTGATTATCGTATCACTATCGTGATACGACAGGGCCGATTAACTGGTTAACGAACTCGAAGTGCTTGTCGATTTGCCTATGGATCCCTCCACCCCTGTGCTGAATGCGCATACTTGGCCAATTTATTAGTGCAAGAAAATTAAATAAGAAGAGTTTATTAATTTGAGTTCAAAAACAACGACAGAAAAAAGTTTAATTCATTTAAATTAATTAAAAGATAAACATTTATAATAATTTCCCAATCAGTTTGGGACAAAGCATTCTCGCGTCCTATCGCGTATACTTGATTGAATTTATGCTTTTACAATCCATTATTGTCTAATTCATCCCCCCTCCCTTTGTTTCTAAGATTACCGAAGGTTGGTTTGTCGGTCTGTCGTCTGTCATTTTTTGCGAACCAACATATATTATCTTAAAAACCACTCGTCAGATTTTAACGACGTTTAGATGGTAGGTCATAATTAGCCCATTGTTATTCCCATATAAGTTTTAACCTTCTACGTCTATTTGTTTCTCTTCCACTTGCGCACAAAGATACATTTACCTATTTAAACTAATATCTTCAAAAGTACTCTTCTGATTTTTAATTAAATTTAGATGGTTTTTCGAAAGTAGCTCGCAGAAAGAAAAAACCGTCTAATAAATAATTCTTTATTAAAATGTTATTGACAGTTTTAAAAAACGGGGGGGGGATTAAATAAATTTAAGTTATAAATGCATAACTCATTAATGTATATGAAATAGAAATAGTAACATTTCATATAAATTAGTAAGTAATAAACTTATATGAGACCAACAGTATGCTAATAATGAGCTAGTATCAAAATTCCATTAAAATAGGACGAGTAGTTTTTGAGTTATGTTGGTTCACAAAAATTGTGGACAATCCAACAGACAAACTGACAGTCACGGTACCAAAAATGTTCCTTGATGAAAACTTTCGTTCTTCAGAACGATCACAAAGCTTCCGTTACCTTCGGTAAGCTCGAAAGAAAACTAAATATTATCTAATAAATACATTAATTTGTTTACTTAATATGGTTTTTTTTCTTTTATTTATCCATGCAGTGTGAGGCGACACTTTATGTTTGGCTTTGATGCTTTTGTTATTGAAAATAGTTTTTTTTAAGGATTGAATTAAATTCATTTGTGTCACATTAATTTTCTTGTCAGCAAAAACTGGAAAATAAATATTTTAAACGTGTAAACATAGAATTTAAGTATTACATTTGCTTGTCCCCCCCCCCCCCCCCCCCTCAGTTGAATGATATATTTATGATGGTATAACTCAAGAATTTAATTACAAAAATGGTACACGTGTAAATAAATTCTGAATAATAATGACGCAATTTTCTTGAAACAATAGCTTTTTGTGAAATAGTTATACGAAATAGAAGTGGGTTAGGGTAAGGGATTAATTGGAATTTTGAAGCTTAAAAGTGAAAAGCTCAGACCTAGAGGCAAGTTAGAATTAGCCTTAAATGAGCCATTCCTGACGCCCAAACCTCATAACCTCACAACAAGGCTCAAATTTAATTACGCCCTATTTAAGACTCCTAAATGGTAAAATTTATTCTACCCTAAATAATTTAATTGTTCCTCCCTTTATCAGCCACCATTTTTTTAAACAAACTCATTATCATCTACAACAAAAGCAATTTTATAAAAAATAACTCCTACTCGTTTTATTATGTTTTTATTTTTTGTAAGAGAAATTATTTTTAGATTTTGTTGTAATAGAAAAATTGTCTTTGTAAACATTTCAGCTTAAATTAATTATTAAAAAACAATAACTTATATTATATAATTATTTACCTTCGGGCGGGCGCGCGGGCGGCATTTACACCGCCATTTCGGAAAAACACGCCCCCTGTGATTTTACAGTATTCCAGCTTATCAGCTCTTTTAGGTATTCTCCAATTACTATATCCTAGGTTTAATAAAACCATCGGTATACCCGGAACGTGAGAGGGTCGCCCTCACTTTAGTTTGAACATTGACAAGCTCTACTAAAAACGTCAGTACGGTGTAAAGATTAGAGATTTTTTTTTTTTTTTTGTTTACTTTATCATTTTGCAAAAGAATTAGATCATTTTAAAAGAGTTAAGTTTTCTAATTACATATACAATACCAATACCAGGATAACAGAGAAAGCGTTAAGGCTGCTTTTTTATTTTTTTTATGACAATTCTGAAAAAATGTTTGGTTACGTTTAATTTGTTTTTATAAAAAATGTGTTCAATAAAACTCTTTTAAATTCGAAATGAATGTTTTATTATTACAACCAATTGACAAAACTAATTTCCACAAAAACAAGGACCTACAAGCTTCAAATATGAAGGGAAACAAAAGCGGTGTAAATGCCGCCGCGCGCCCGCTGCTGCTAACCAATATTACGCGCCCGCCTGAAGGTTAACCTAGATGTCTCCAACAAGCATGTATGTTTAAACAACATCGCTACCCTTCAAAAACTAATCATACACTTCGTTTTCCAGGAAAAATCTATAGTTTTCGAGACATTAATGAAAATAAATCTGATTCAGAAAATAAAGAATCGCTATGAAAGTTAATCACAAAGTTCTATTCGAGTTTTACGAACCGATTTTGTATTTATCTATTTGCAAAAGAAAAATATTACGGATAATTAGAGCTTAGTAGTAGTAGTAATGCCCCAGTACTAGTATTAGACGGGTAGGACGAATCGCTTGTTATTCGAACATAGCAAGTAGGCCATCTTTTAGGCCCATTTTACAAACCCCGTAGTAGAGAGTTCCAGTCACTTCACACATCATACCTCTGTACATTGTACTGCCGAATCTAGTATGGTGTGATCATTAGTGAGCCATATAAATCAGAGCACCACGGCGAGGGATCGAACCCACGACCGCGCGCGGCCCTTGATGCATTGATGGCCGAGTAGACGTGGTAAGTAATTTAATCCACACGGCCACGCTGTCTCTCAATAATCTAACTGTCGTTACATTGTGACAATAATATGAATTCAGGTAAGATAGGAACATAAGAAATAAAAACATTATAAAAGTTCAAATTTAGATATCGTACAAAAAAGAAGTAAGGCTGAAAACAAGTTGCGAGTTGAGAACGTTTTACTCATTAATTATAAAGGTAACCAGTTTTCTATATTTGGCCCAACTAAATTCTAAAACCTAGTCTTATACAAGGTTTAGAATGAATTACATTAAAGACTTCACACAACAATTATTGTATCACGAATTGAAAAAAAAAACGAAATAAATCAAAGTTAAAATGGTTAGGAACCAATAATAATATGACCTTATAAGAATATAAGATATCATTAAGAGCAATAATGATTTTAGAATAGAGAAAACTAACAATATTTGTTGCATAAAACTTAAAAATAAAAAGAAAAGAAATAACTCGCTATTAGATAAAAATGACAAAGAATCAGTTCGATTAATTATATAACGAACGCCGCTTACAACGGATAGGTAAAATAATTATAACACACATAATAATAAAGGTACGGTACCTCTGTCAGTTATCTGAAGAATTAAGAAGCAAACACACAACTTAATTAATAATTTTAACTAAAATTTAATTCCAATCCACAGATATTAAGATATTATTTGTAAGTGAAATAGCCTCTTTAAGTGTTTGAATAAAAATTTTTATTTCAATGTACATATTTAAAAATGCTTAGTACAACAGTACCTTCAAAATATAAGACGGTATTTGAGGAACCAAATGATGTGATTCATATAACAAATCTTAATTTAGGTGTCTGAGAGGTAAAATATATTTCATAACAAATATTCAAATGATTGATGTCTATATTTGCTTACCCATTTAATCTGTACAGAAATAAAGAAAAGAAAAGCTTTACTTACTTATTTACTGATTTATTCTACCGAGAATAAAAGAAAAAAAAACTTCTTTTGCTACAATTATTTTCTGATTATTCAAAAGGAATCCAAAGAAACCAAAAAAATCTTCCACTTCACTAATTTACTTATTTATTAATGCAATTACACATACATTTGAACAATAAACATACATAATAACAGTAATCATACATTAGCTCTGATTTGAATCTCACAAGGATTCTATGATGATAATGCATTATGAATATTTGCTAGGCCTTTGAGGAAGGCTTTCCTAACTTCTACATAATAAAGGCTACTTTTAATGAGTTTTGGCTTTTAGGCACTTATCTCTCCCTTCAAATTCCTCTGTCACCTACTTCTTTATTATTTATAACCATCTAATATCTAAAAGCTTTAGTTATCGTGTGCGAAATTTACATGTTAAATGCTTACTTTTTTGAAATATTGTTCTACAAATGGTTTTTGTTAATCAACGCTGAATAGCAGAGTTAATTTCTGTATTATTTATTATCCTAATTAGGTATTCAATAATGGTAATAGTAATAATGAATATATATCAAGTTAACAAGAAAAACATTTATCATTTGCATGCAATCAATAATAATTGCTCCTAAAACGTATGTCAAAGTAAGTATGAAGGATATTAATTTGATATTTCATCAATTCATGAATATTAGTTTATGCCTTTGTCTTGATCGTGGAATTAAATATCTAAAAGTCCCCAAAAATATAGGGGGTGTAATTAATACAAATTTTTAAAAATTATTTAAGTGAGGTTTTTTATTTATAAGTATTTATCGAGCTAAGTTTCTTATTGAGATATGATAGGTTTTATTGGGGAAAACACAGAATTGTTTCTATCATATCTCGAGACGGAATGATTCAATCGACCTGAAACTTTCCTCATTCGATCAAATAGCTTCAGCTCGATAAAACATGGAAGGCCAGTTCTCCTAGCAAGGGACGGCTGGAGTCAGCATTAAAGAATAAATTCTCGTATTAGTGGCAGAGGATTGAGACTACAAATAAAAGAAACATCCTCCATCACTATGTATAGTCTAATAAAAAATAGTATATGCTTGTTAATACATAAAAACATGTATGACACTAAACAGATTAAAAATAGTTATTTATTTGCAGCCACTAACTTCAATGACTAACTTGGATGCGAAAGAAACACTAAACCGAAGCTATCCGCTCTAAGTAAACTAAACTATTGAAGAAACGGGCTTGGTCTTGAACAATAAAACTAAGAATCTACAAAACATTGATCAGAACTGTAGTTATCCAAGCGAAACGAAATAGAAACACTCACATAAGAAATGACACGATGAAGGAAGATGGAAATACATAAAGAACTCGGCCAAATCAAGCAAGAGGCCAATGGTTCTGTAATGCCTTCTATTTAGCAAGTAGTCGATCGATCCCTTTAATTTTACTAAAAAGCCGACGACAAATATTTCATGCTGTATTGACTTTCGTAGAAAACATTGCCTATTCTTTTCTATGTTAGAAAAACTATAGGTTGCTTAAATGCCTCAAAAACGATTGAAATAACTTCTATTATTGCATTATATGGTTTCTTTACTTATTTAATGCATTGTTAGTTATGTTTATGTCAGATTTAAACTTACAAATTGAAAAGAACGTGTTATGATAAGGAGAAGACATAAGTATATGAACTTCGTTATGATATAATAAAAGTAAGTATATGGCTCTCAATCAAATGTATATGCTTTATTATCTGCCATTAAAAATTGACAAGGATTCATTAGTTCAGAACTTTAATTGGTGGACACCCCTCCCTCGACAAGTAGTGACTGTAGTTTCTTATGCTTGTGTCCAATTATAGTTTAACGGACTTAGATTTATTTTTTCCCTGTATACATTTAAATGAAAAGCCAAAGAATTAGTTACAATTTAAATTAAAGAAAATCTAAGATCATATTATAAATTATGGATTACATACGTTCTGATTTATAAATTTTATTGATGAATTCAATTTATAGGTTATTTTGCTTCAAATTATGTAATAAGAAGGCTAACGTGAAAAAATAATGTAGTTTCAAACCCCTATCTCAAAGTCCATCGAACACTATTGTGTAAATGTTAAAAGTATAAATGTTTATATATGTTAACATATATGTTTATATATGTTAACATATATGTATATATATGTTAAAAGTGTAAATGTTTGAATAAAATATAATAAAGGACTTTCATTCCAAAAAACAACCAACTACTTATATGTTAAAAGGGAAGTTTGAAAATTAATATAGGATTTTATAGCCCTAAATAAGCGAACTCAGGAAAGTGGGTACACTATATTTAGCTTTAAACAAAATAAATTGGTAAGGCGTGAATCTCACGTAAAAAGGGTTTCGTTGGTATTGTGAACACAAAATTAGTAAGGGGGGAGGGGAGATAAGATTGGATTTTTTTTTGACAAAATGGCGCGCAAAATTAAATGTTAACATCAAGTGTTATACATTTTTGAAATCTACTCTTCAATACCTTTCATTTGATACCCCACTCAAAATTAAAAAAAAATTAAAAAATCGGATAACATTAATTATCCGCCATCTTGGATTTCCAGTAAATCAGAAAAAATTGATAATCTTATTTTTTCTATGGCCCAGCAGACCGCACATTTTGCATATTTTTCTATATTTTTAGTAACAGCGGAAATACGATTTTAGGGGGGGATACGCAAAATTTCGATGTTTTTTAACAAAATGGCGCCGAAAATTAAGCATTATCCCTAAGTGGTATATATATTTCTATTCTACTCTTCAGTACCTTTCATTTGATACCCCACTCAAAATTATAAAAAAATATTTTTTTTCGAGTGACATTAATTATCCGCCATCTTGAATTTCCAGTAAATCAGATCAAATTGCTAATCTTATTTTTTCTATGGCCCAGCATACCACACATTTTGCATATTTTTCTATATTTTTTGTAATAGCGGAAATACGATTTTAGGGGGGGGGGGACACGCAAAATTTCGATGTTTTTTGACAAAATGGCGCTGAAAATTAAGTACTACCCCTATGTGGTATATATATTTCTATTCTACTCTTCAGTACCTTTCATTTGATACCCCACTCAAAATTATAAAAAAATATTTTTTTTCGAGTGACATGAATTATCCGCCATCTTGAATTTCCAGTAAATCAGATCAAATTGCTAATCTTATTTTTTCTATGGCCCAGCAGACCACACATTTTGCATATTTTTCTATATTTTTAGTAATAGCTGAAATACGATTTTAGGGGGGGGGACACGCAAAATTTCGATGTTTTTTGACAAAATGGCGCTGAAAATTAACCACTATCCCTAAGTGGTATATATATTTCTATTCTACTCTTCAATACCTTTCATATTTGATACCCCACTCAAAATTAAAAAAATATATATTTTTTTCGCGACGTGAATTATCCGCCATTTTGAATTTGAACAGCTGATAATATTGAGTTCGCTATATTTTTCCTGTGTGCGCGTCAAAACGATCTTTTATACTGGAAAGTTTTACGTTTTTATCTTTTTTGGTTCAAAAGTTATTGGAACCGTACAGAGTGACAGACGGACACAGGAACGAAACTATAAGGGTTTCTTTTTTTTGGTTTTACCAACGAAACCCTAAAAAGGTATAATTTGAATTAAACAAAATACATTTATATAAATATAAAATAGTTTATGTATATTTGAATTATATTACTTCCTCATATAAATTGAATACATAAAGAAGAAGAAATTTAGTGCCACAAACATTCGATTTTGATATTTTTGAGGTTCCTTGGTCATTTTGAGGTGAATTTGGGCGCTACCCCAAAAATTCCAAAACCAAAATGATTTATCGAAAACTATTCCGACGATTTTGATTCAAAAATTTTAAAAATGTAGTCTAATCTAACTATAAATGTCGGTTCCCCGAAAGAATCAAGTTTTGTTTCTAAACGCGGGCAGAGAGATGTGATATATTCCCCAGCGGGGAGGAGTTATTTTTATGGTAAATTTTAATAAAATATTTAATAATAATTAAATGCTACCACGAAAATTCGAAACACCTATCAAACAGAAAATACTGGACGAAGTAATTATAAGAAAGTAATTAAATATGAAAGTTTAGTACTTGTTGTATCCGACAGATTTATCGGATACAGGTCGGATACAGATATAAATAAATAAAGCTGCAATATTTTTGGACAATTTAGATAATGGTAATACATAATAACGACGACGACGAGATCTACAATATGTCTAATAATGAAATACTGTGCAGAAGAATATTTCATTTCAACTTTTTGATGAGTTATTAATTTAAATAAGATCAATGGTTATATTAAATTAACGATATAACATGCTTTTGGCTAACTCGATTTAAGAACTAAAATGCTTTACTATTTGGAATTAGTTTGAGATTTAGTAGGGTATTTTGTCCAAGCTAAGTGAATTTTAATCTGTAACTCAGAAATCGAATTTCATAACTGCGGGATTAAGACTTCAGTTCTAGATTAGCTCTAAACCACGTTCTACAATCCAATTCTACATCTTTACATTAATTTAGGTTGGTTTAGGTCCGTAGCTGGATTAATGGTTTTCCAGTTTAGGTCACTGGAATGCTCTGACTACCAAAAAGCGTATATTAGTGATCCTTAACCGTTCACAGATGGCTTTATATCTATATTCATTCAGATAGATTTTAACAAGTTAATCAAAAATCAGCATTGTAATTATATAGGTATGTAGTTGTACAATTTAAAATTAATAAGGGATTAGAGTAAATTTTTTAAGTTGAACTTTTCTTATTTCCAATGTAAATAGTATGTGTTATTATATTATCAGCTTTTTAACTCAGCTGGTAATAATATGTTTTTGTCATTTAAAAAACAAAAAAAAAAAAAACAAAAAAAAAAAAACAGTTCGGACAGACGTCGGAAAAAACAAGTTTCTACAAGAAGAATTGAATCTTTCTTTCAGCCAGATATTTCAAGAGGAAAAGCTAAACTACAAGAGAAAGATGACCCTTTTTTAATCTGTCTGATCCCTTCGATATCTGTCCCCTCTTCAAGGTTTTGGAAATCTTGGATGAGACCCTTCGTCGACAATTTAGATCCCCTATTCTAGACCCTTACACTGTCTTAGAAGAAAAGAACGCACATACAAAAAAACAATACTGAACCGTGGAAAATTGAGAGAAGAGATCGAAAATACTCCTGTTCCACTTGGCAAAGGGAAACGGTTGGGCTTGTAGCCCCGTCTTAGAAGTAAAACCCTTGCCCACACCGGATTCCATGGTAACGGAGCGGATAAATTCCCTCAAGGAAAGCTCTGAGACTCTAGGGTAATGGGAAATAGGTCAGACAGCTTTCTTTTAAACACTTGCCTTGTTCTCATATCTGTAGAATGGTTAGCATGGTAAGTCGACCAATAAACTATAACATTATAAATATCAAACCTTTCTTCCATTTTAATTTTGATTATTTCTAGAATAACAAATAAGAATCCTCTATTATCCTATACAAATCAAGATCTTCAGATTTTAGCTTGAAAATTGGAATAAACAGAACCCACGACCTTAATAGTATCAATCAATCACAAAAAAAATGGTGCGTATTTCAAAGAATTCACGCCTATTCAAAATAGACAGTGTGTCCCAGGCATCAAACATATAGATATTATTATAAAGTATAAACTAAAACATTTCTAGAGCTTATAATTTTTTTACGGCTTCGGCCGATTTAGCAGTGGAAAAATGAATGCAATTTATATGTGTATATGTATGTATGATTTGGTTACAAATAGATCTATCTAACATTAGTAAACTGAGGATTTCTCCTTATCCTGGTCTTTTGGGTACTTTATTTTCGTTTAAATATTAAAATCCAAACATGTTGAACATTTTGCTATATTTCACCCCTTTTGGGTCATTTTCAAGCTAGAACACGATTGCAATTCAAATAATTATTACATCTTATAAAAGCCTTACTAGTAATTATCAAATTATTGAACTATCTTAAAGTCTGTTACAATATGTTTTACTCTTTTAACTCAATACAATTATTAAAATTCATCCCTTTTCCATATTTTCCATCGATTCCAGGTTCCAGGCATTACATAACTTTATCACAATTCTAGTTAAAATTTCTTACACACCATTCACTTATTTCAATTAATATTTTAGCTAAAATTCATAAAATAATCTGTGTCTAAGTGATAATATAATCAAACTGATAAGAGTGATAAGAATATCATACATTTAAATTATGGATACTAAGCTTTCCAATATATTGATGTTATACTTATATATTTTCGTTTATATTAAACGAAAATAAAGTACCCAAAAGACCAGGATAAGGAGAAATCCTCATTTTTCTAATAAACATATAGAGGGTAATAATCTACTAAGTAAAACAATCTAACATTGTGTGGCTTTATAGACAACTCAACACATTATGAAATACAGGAACAACAAGTAATAATAATAATATAATCTAACACCTATTTATCTGAATATTTTTTGTTAAAACACGCAATAGCAATGTTATTTATAGCGAAGTAACTGATAAAAATAAATTATAGAATAATGTTTTCTTTTATAAAGGAAAACACTACCACTCTCTAACTAGCTATATTTTTTATGCTCAATAAATGAGTACAAACTATTACAAATAATTTAAAATAAAATAAGAAATGTAGAAAAAAATATTCTAAATATTAAAAGCACGCAAGAGTACTTGTTGCTCTGACATTAATAATTTTAGCGATATGCTAGGGAAGAAGTAGCAGGATTTTTACCCAAGGACAGTGAAAAAGAGTTTTCACACTACACGTGACAGGGTTCAATGGAGGAACCCCTAGACATGATTTGAGCACGAAATCTCAAAAAAATTAAATATTTAGTTGGTTAAATGAATGCTTATTGGGTTCGTGTAAGTCTAAATGTTTTCTTATGTTCAATAAAAAATGTTATATTTTCTTTTACTAAAGAAAGGCCTCCTAAAAAAACGGATATACCACCAATGTGAGAAACTTTCACTTAGTGAATTTAGTGATACTGGATTTAAATAATTTGGGTGGGCAATTTTTGGGTTGCCAGTGCCCTCAAATTTATTTAGTGCCTAAAATTAATTTATCAATTTGCCCTCGAGCTATAATTCTTTTGAACATGGATGTCAAATATAATTAAAATTGTCCCAGTAGGTTAAGCGTCTACATTCTACAGCCTACATAGACTGCAGAGTACAATGTTATAAAACATGTTATAAAACCACTTTTTTGGACCCAGGGTATCTTAAAACGTACATTCAATAAAATCTCAAAATCATATTTTTTCTTTTTACAGTATCTACTCGTGAGTGAGAAAGAAAAAAAAGAAAAGGATTGAGCTATAAAATTTGTTTTTGGTAGATTTTTTAATAAATAAGATTAAGTAAAAGAAATGGAGAGGAGATATCGCTGAAGGTTATATGGTAGATATTGACAAAACAAGTTACCAAGCTGCATTTTCAGTTTAAACAAATTTTTTCCAACACCATCCGCAACAACATCCAAGAGTTTTTTTATTTTGCAACTACAACAAATTATGTTTTTTATGATCGCGTGTTCTTAATTGCTTATAGTTTTAAATTATGTAGGCATTTTTTTTTTACTGAATGCCGTGTTGTAAATATTTATGGATAAAATTACACGAATGGTAGGATAGCAGTTTTAATTAATAAAGAAACGAAATGTCAGGTTATATAGGACGCTCTAGATGGGGTCATTTCAGGCCCGAAATGATAAAAAGGATATTAAAATTAAATTCTATCGTCTTGGAGGAAAAACTTATTCAAGATGATATTTTATTTTTTAAAGAAATTTATAAAGTATTTTTGCGTCTCTGTGAATCGAAACCAATATGTTTATGTGTGGACAGTTGTGACATAGACATAGCTATAAACATTTTTTTAATATATAAATAAAAATAAAGTTTAATAGATTATAAATTAATTAAGGAGAATGTGGTGGATCCCCTTAAGGGTAAAAGGTTACTTAAATAGCGACGTTTCGACCTATCCGGTCCTCATCAAGCCTGAACTCCATATGTTTATTTAAGCATTACATATAGTATTGCACTTGTATTAATAGGAGGAAAAAAAATAAACTATATAATCTACATAGTTTGTAATTTTATAATGTACCTAAAATATGTTTCCCCTTCAGAGGATCTACCTATATACGTACAGTAGAAATAAAAGGGTCACTACCACTAATCATCGAGAATGAGGAACTTACTATTATTTAAATTTGAAAAGTATGCGTGAAACATGTATTGTCAATCTAAAGTATCAAATTAAATGTTTCAAACATGGTTTGGCAGTTAACATAAAAATTAAGACTGTAGTGTTGATCCTTTAGGGTAATGAAACTACAATTATTAAGGTGGCAACGTTTCGGCCCGACAAGCCATTTTCAAGCCTAGAAAAACATCGTAACATATTGCTTACAGAAATTACTTGACTAGTGTGACCTGTGATTTGAATAGTGAGGATCTTTCTAAGTTGTGAATATAAGTAAATAAATCATATATTAGGAACATACAACATTCCTTCGTTAAACAGTTACTATAACTAAATCTCCTCACTCACAGACTACATACGTTGTACGCATCTGTAAGCAATATGATATGATATTTTTTCTAAATATAATTATTTTCTAGGCTTTAAAATGACTAATCGTGCCACCTTAATGAAAGTAGTTTTATCCTAAAGGATCCACACTACATTTTAAATTATTACAAAGGGTACACATTTGGACTTAATGATTAAATATTAATTGTTTTGATTAGATTAAAAAATATATTTTTATTTTATTTTTTTATAAAATAGGGTATCCGCCTATTTCCAACCCCCATGCAAATCGAACCCAATAATACTTATAAAGACTATGGAAATCTTGGTTGAAATCAAACTTTATTCAGAGGGTAATAATAAGAATAAGATTGCTTTTTACGACATTGGCAATTCGAGCGATTCTAACCATTCTAAGGGTCCCCTTATTTAAATTCTTTATAATTAATTAGAGAATCCCTTATTGAGGCGACTGCCTCTCTTCTTTCCAATTGGCTTGGCCTTATTATCGTCAATCACATATTGATTATTATAATTTTAAATAAATATCCTCCCTGAAACTTTCTTTATACTTCTAGTGTGATTCAACTCACTTGAAAATTATGAACATTAATTTGTAATCTTTTAAGTTTTAGTTGGTGAAAATTTCCCTCTCGTTTAATATTGCTGTCATTGATACTGTCAAGAGGTTTTGACTACTCTCCCTCTATGTTAACACACTTTTTCTCCGTTGTATATGAACACTATTGAACACTGCTATCAGTATCACAGTACAACAATTGTAGTTGTATTAACAATAGACATTTTGCTTCCAAGCTAACGGAAGCTCGTTTTGAAGAACGAAAAATTTTTATGTCTCCGATTTCAAAAATTCCAAGACAGAATTCCGTTTTAGACATCAGGGATCATTTTCATTTCAGTGTGTGCCTATTGCTCTGTCGTTCAATTTTTGCCAACATATCTTAAAAACTACATGCCCGATTTCAATGAAATTTGGATGGTAGGTCATAATTTGCTCATTGTTTTTAACTTTTGCTAAATTGATACTTTAATTTATGTAAAAATCCAAACAATTTTGACACATTAACAAAACGGGGGAAACAATCAAACAAATAAGACAATAATGGCTTGTAAAAGTATAAAATCAATAAATTACGTGATAGGATGCGAGGAAGCTATGTGCCACACCAATTGGCAGTCTATTTTTGTTTAATAATGTAACATATTTATACATAACATAAGATATAAAAACTAAAACTATGTACTAATATCATGTACTATTCCTCACTCATAATACATATTTTCCATATAAATATTTGACCATATACTATCTCATGACCTTATTTGTAGCATTAAAACTACCTCTAGAAGTATAACATTGTTAACATATATCTGCAAGAGGTACAAAGCTTGTGTATAAATTGTGTGTGTGTATATTGTACACCATATGTTGCCCTTTATTTGCTTTCTCTTTGATTTTTATTTTACAATAGAACATGATCAGCTAATCTCTAAGGGTCGAACGAAAAGGTTGAGGAACATTTAAATAGATGATGACTTAACCGGAACATTTATTAAGGGTGAATACAAACAAATGTGACTGTGTTAAAGCGTGTGAGATTGTATTTAAATTTCCTCACTTGTTCACAACTCAACGAGATATTCAAAATGTCAACATAAGTACGTGCTAGACCTCCCACTCCCCTGCCCTCCTAGCCTTCCTTACTAACCTCTTCAAATTCTCTTCTTGTATGTATTGACTTTTATAATAAGCTTACCTAACGAATCAAGGATGTAAGAAATCAGGGAGACTTGGTCACTTCCTTTATTTATGGATAAGAGCTATTATTCAAGCGAACAACTTTTAAAAGGAGAGTTTAACATCGTCGAAATGAAATTTCTATATGGTGTGCATATAAATTTATTTGTGTCATGTATTTTTACTATCTCATATATATATTATCAGATAATATATTGTGATGGCACAAAAATTCGATTTTGAGATTTTAATGATATTAAAAAATCTGTAATATCAGCAGTCGCGTAAGCCTAAAGAATTTGGCAAGCATGTTCAGAAAAATCATATTATTTTTTATGAATTTTCAATTATGCTATTTTATACTACCTTCAATTTTAGTACAATGAGTCTATGTACCAGATCAGATTTAAGATCTTTAAATCTACTGGAAGCTAAGATAATAGTATCTGATTAAATTCAAGATAGCGGCCATATCTTAAAGTGAAAGTGCCTTTAATTTTCTTCTTTACCTACCATAGGTCTATGTACCAAATTTCAGATCTCTAGGTCCCCTAGAAGCTTGGATAATAGAGTTTTATTAAATTCAAGATGGCGGTCATAATTCAATACAGTGGCCATATGTTGAAGTGAAAGGGCCTTTAATTTTCTTCTTTAGGTACCACAAGTCTATGTACCAAATTTCAAACTCTAGGTCCACTGGAAGCTGAGATAATAGAGAGTTATTAAATCCAAGATGGCGGTGGTAATTCAATATGGCGGCCATATGTTGAAGTAAAGTGTGTTTGATTTTCTTCTTTAGGTACCTTAAGTCTATGCACCAAATTTCAAATTTCTTTGTCAATGGGAAGTACGAGAATTAGTGATTAGTCAATCACTGTCACTCTTAGTTTTATATATATAGATTATGACATCATAGCAGTGTAATAACAATGAAAGAATGTAAAGCAAGTCTGTGAATAAATCAGGCTTTAGTTATCATTAATGTAAGTAAACTATTACATACCTTGGTAGCTAAATAAAATATATTTTCATTGATGGCTTAAAAACTAGGTTTTCCGAGTTAAATATGGTTAAATTCGTACTAATGGACTTCTTCAGTTTCTGAGGGCCAGCACAAATTAAAGGTACATTCACTTTAAGATATGGCCGCCATCTTAAATTTAATCAGATACTATTATCTTAGCTTCCAGTAGATTTAAAGATCTTAAATTTGGTACATAGACACATTGTCACTAAAATTGAAGAAGTAGTATAAAATAGAAAAATTCAAAATGCATAAAAAATAATATAACCTACTTTTACTAAAATACGAAATTATGTAACAATAAAGATATATTAATTATATTGTTTTAATTATTATTTACACAGCGCCAACTTCTAGACGGATAAGGTGCGCGAAGCGCACCGATCCGGCTAGTACTATATAATTTAATCAAAAATAACAATAATAAAATAAATTATAGCACATTATAATCACTTTCACAATATAAAAGTGAATTATATAAATTTTCGTCATACTTTCATTTATGATAAATAACAATGCAATTAAACTTTGGTATTATAATAATAAAAATATAACTATTTTCAACAATGGATAATTAAATTATCAATTTTTATACTAGTATTACTTACTTAATATAAATTGATTAATTAATTTAATCGAAATAACCAATTAATTATTAATTTGGGTAATAATAATAATATTAAATAAGTAACAAATAATAAAAAGTAAAGTCGAACAAAATAAAATACTATTTTATTCCAATTGAAGCTTAATAGGTTAACAAAATAATGTAATAATTAATGCCCACTTAGTATAAAATTAGGTGATAAGATATATTACAGTATAATAAGTAGGATTACGATAAAATTGTATTTTTTATTATTAAAATAAATATGGTTAAACTAATATTTAAAATTTGGTCTCAAGATAAAGTGTTTTAAAAATGCCTGAATAAAATATTTATGTATAATAAAATTAAATCATAAATCAGGTTTGAAGATATCCCAATGAAGAAATAAAAATATCATCTTTTATTAAATTTAAAATTTAAAAAAGTGTGTCAATTGTCAATTAATCACCCCTGAAGACTCAATTAAAATACATAGTATAATTATGTAGTTATTTTTTAACATAACTACAAAAGCTATTTTTGAACAACTAAAATATGTAGTACTAATAGTGTTGGCACCTAAACTTACAAACCCTCGGAAAAATTATTTTATCTACTCTGGCAGCAAAATTAAACATTACTTAACTGTTTTTAGGCTGGAAAATACTATTTCCCTGATTTTTCATTAAAATATTTAAAACAGGCAGGAAAGTAGTTAAAACAGTCAGGAAAATACTATCTCTGCCTAGGCAGGGAAATATTTCCCTGCCTAGGCAGAGAAAGTAACAGTGTTTACCACTGCGTGTCATAACCTCTTATTTTGGCAAGAACAGTTTATACTATTATCTCTATCTTATAACATTATATATTATAGTTATAGTAATATTTAATAAATAAACGTTTTAATAATAAAATAATTTGTTTATATTTGTTAATTCTGTGAAATAAGTTCAATGATTAGTAGATCTTTAATTTAAAAAAATAGTAGAGTCACTGACTATACTGTAGCGTCATGTAAACATTGAACATCCATATTATTTTTATTATTGAAGTCATTCTAGATTAGACTTTAGACTAGCTACTTTTCTTGATGTATCCTCGTTACTTCTTTTCTTTTAAGAAATAGAAGATATCTTTAACACTTTTATTAATTGTTTAGTAAAAATTTTATATTGCGTGCATTATTCATTCAGAAGTTATGTGTGTTATAAATATAAACGTGTGTTTTGAATTTTGTTGTTATAGATTGAGTTTGCTTTTCACTTATTGTTATTATTCCCGTTTCTTATTTGAACATTAATTTTAGTTACTTCATACGTTATTATCTTTATTAATGTGACACATAGTTATTAACTATGTTATATTAATAAAGATAACATTTTAGCTGCTTCATTTATCTGCCGCAAGTAGATAAAATATTGTATGCAACAAGGCAGCAAAGGAAACATTTCTGCCTCGTTTATTCATTGCCTGCCTCGGCTTCGCCTCGGCAGTCAAATAGGTAAATTACCTGCCTCGGCTTCGCCTCGGCAGTTAATTATCATAGCCTGTCCTCGCCTTCGGCTCGGAGGCTAATCAATCCCTCGTCAGTAAAATTCCATTTTGCTGCCTAGTTACATAAATAACTATTAATAATTGATATAAATGAATACATAATAAATACTACATTTATTCATAGACTAATTATAAAACTAAATCGTTTTTTTATTATTATTTTTGTCATAATTATCACAAATAATGACAATACAAAAGATGTAGTGGAATTAATTTCTTTCATTTAAAAGTATTAAGTGGAAACTGACCGGCTGATTGGTATATGAAGGCTAAAAGGATTCCAGCCTATTTGATTTACAGTCCCTAAAATAGTCTTTTTTCATTTTATTCCCTCAGCTAAAGGTAACCATAATAAATATAAAATAAATAACTTAATATGACTGAGATTTCATAGGGGTATTACACAAATACCTCAGTGATACATCTTCTAAATAAAGCCGTTGTAGGTCGCAATAGATTTATATGTTGGTAAGAGGGATATAACATTTTAGCCTTGCTCACAGTTCCAACTTCTAAGTGCAAAAAAATGTTTTTCTCACTTCTAAATAACTTTTCACATTATTTTCAACACATTCATGAGTTAACTTTACAGAAATTCACACAAACCTAAGACTTATACGGTTTTGCCCAAAAAATACAGTTAAAAATTCTACTTATTAAGGTTTAAAATATTAACTGAAAAAAATTTAAGGTTTCATATATCAATCAATCGCTCCAACAAACTCGAACAAAACTTTCCCACATACATAACTGAAGAGGAACTGGCTTATTTTTAAAGCCTGGTAACTTACACTAAGGCTGATATTACAATATGAGTAGACTATATTTTTAATTTATTATAAACAAAAAATTTAAAAGTGGTGAAAACTAATAAAAAGTTAGGTTTAATGGTTACTCGAACAGAAGTCACTTCTATTGGCACTTAACTAAGCGGTGGGAGTACAAGACATTGAGAAACGGCCAAAATATTCCTGCAGAAGAGTGAAGATTTCAGTTTTCTTATTTTATCTAGTTCCCGGCGTTTGTATCAATATAATATCCTGTTCAGAAGATCTTTGATAAGGCGGGTAAACTTAGCAGTAGCGGTTAAAACACGGCCGTATCGTCATGAAGCGGCCTATACTTAGCAGTACCAGTGAAAGAGTATTAAAGTTAGTTCATTTTTGGGGTTAACAAAAAAACGCAAATAAAAACTTCACGCATGCACACACACACTCATTTGTTGCCTAGCAAAAAACACTTTCCCACGCCAGAGGAGTTATTGTAAAAAACATAAATAAATAAACCAATATTAATACTTAGTTCATATATCCCATTAAATTAACACGCATGTAGAAAATGTTTAAGAGGCCATTGTTTACATTTAATTTTCGATTTTCAGCTAATATATTCATTAATATCTCGGAAACTAGATTTTCCCCGGGAAAGCGGCTTATATCGTTTGATTCTTATTTAAATGGACGTTTCGATTTTTTTTTTATCAATATCATCGGAACTGTTTTCGAGAAATATTTTTTTTTTTCACGTTTTTGTTTGAGTTTTTGGGGGGTAGCGCCCCCAAGTGGCATTCATTTTTCTATTTCGCCTTGAAGTATGTTTTTTTCGGAACAAATATGTAAGCCAAATTTAGTCAAAATCGGCCCGGTAGTTTAGGCTCCACGCGTCTTCTTAGACGACAGACAGGTGGTAATTTATATTTTCATCAATACCTCGGAAACTATTTTTTCCGGGAAAACGACTTGTATGTTTCAATTCAAATTTAAAAATGGACTACATTTATGGTCTTTATTTAATAAAAATCTTCAGAACATTTTTTGAGAAAAATCATTTTACACTTTAGGGTATTAGTGGGTATTGATTTTACCTGGAGGCGTATTATTTACGTATGGCTTTTTTCTAAAAATAGTATATCAAATTTCAACGAAATCGTTATAATTATTTAGGGTTAGCTATTTCTGAGTTTTTGATCTATGAAGCGCATTAGAGAATTTTTATGTATTATGAATGTATAGATTATAATTAAAACAACAATTGTAAGAAAGGAAGAAAGGAAAAATTAACTATTTTACAAAAACTTACCAGGCAAATGATATTTATTTTTGGAGGGGCATAGTTGCTAATTTAGTGCATTAAGCTGTTGTGTTTTCGTACTTGGAAGCACATTAGTGCGAGGAGGTCTCCCGAGCCCACTTTATACCCACTTTGCTGTTTGAAGGGCCCCTGTGGTATGAAAAGCTCATAAGCACGTGCCTCCTAGTTAATAAGCCATCTTATTTTCTCATCCATTCTTCATTTCTTTCCATTCTTCACAGCTTTACTAGATATGAAGTCTAAAAAAGACTATATAATGACCATATCTACTATATCAAAACACATTCCACCCAAATGAGCCGACACCATTCTTTACAAAATGAGTTATTTCATTGAAATCCTAACTAACCGTATTACATAAGTATTATCTAAGTCAAGATAAGCTAAAAATCTAACTAATTATCTTAACTAACAGTTAACTACATACCCTAATGAAAAAGTAACATTTACTGATCTTGATTGAGCAATTTTTTTTAACACTGTTCGTCAAGCAAATTAGAATTGTCAGAACAGAATAATTCTAAGGTGGGAAAGGGCATCTAGCAACAGGTCACATGTTTCAAAGCCTCTTTTTTGCCGAAAGGGTAACTGAGGGAGATATGATATTGAAGATAGATGTCAGCAACAATCTAAAAGAACATTATATATTCTGAAGTGTGAAAGGTTAGATATAAAAGATGCTTACCACTTTTTTCGAAATAATGTATTAGAACTAAATAGAATGTCTTAAAAAGAATCTTTAAAGTGACTTCCTTTAGCTTTATGACTATTTAAATGACAAATTATCAAATTCTTAGACACTGGTCAATTGCAACATTCTTCCCGCATATTTCTCGTGGGCTTTTTGAGAATGATTAGGTGAATATAGCAGGCTTGATGCAATCGGAGGTTTGGAATAGCTATAATGTTTGCGTAAGGATGTGTATCAGAGTTATGAATTTGGAGAAGTTTTCTTGGATTTGTTGTGATTTTCTTAGTATGTCATACAAATATATATATTTATATATTATATATATATATATATATATATATATATATATATATATATATATATATAAATATATATATGTATACATATATATATATGTTATATATATACATATATATAACATATATATATAACATATATGTATATAATAATATTGAAGACAATGTAATTTCGATATAAAATGCAGTGAAAAATTTTGAGGCAACTTACTGACTTAAGACTAATTGCAGGCTAAAAGTGCAGCAAGCTGTTTCATAAAATAGTTTAAAATCTTTTAATCGTAAAGATAATCGTTAAAGAAAAAAATTAAATTTAAAATAAAACTTTTTTTCAAATAGAGATTGATATTTTTACTCGTCTTCTCATTATAATTGAGGTTATGACATACTATACCATTCTATAAAACAATATTGTATTATAATATTTCATACATTTTAATATTTAAAAGAAACCTTTATAAATAAAAACTAAAGTTTGATGTTACGGTATCTTCACTTTAATTATACACAAAAATGTTTAATTATATATTTTCCAAAGAGTGCTTAAAATATCTCATTTAAAATATTTTCATTCCAACGCGCGGAATATAAAAATAGCGTCGGAGATTCATTTGAAAAAAATTAACTTGTATATGTATTTTTGCCCACGCGTATTTCCTAACGTTATAAAATTTTCCATAAATATTATATGAATTTTATGTTCTACCTACTAAAAATAAGAGGGTTTATCACAAAGAATTATATATTAAAGAGAGTCAATATGTAATACGACGAAATGATGAAGTTTTTTTTAAAAAAAAGAGATGTTTAATAAAGTACAAAAGCAACATATTCTATCTGGGTAAGAACCTTTCAATCGCTTTATTCTCGTATACATAATTTAAAATAAATAGATATTCGAGAAGCAATTTCTAAAAAAAAAAAAAAAAAAAATTATAAATTAAAAACAAATTAAAATTTAGCCAATTCATTCAGAGGAATAAAAAGGAATATTTTATTCAGAGGAATAAAAATCTCGTATTTATTCTCTAGAGCGTAACCTTGGATAGGTAGCCATCAGATAGATGTGTATGTTTGTTTCTATGTATTTTTTGGCCCTTTAACCTTTTAGACATCGAATCAATTTTCAAATCCTTAGAAAATCGAAGATTATCAATTTAGAATCGCTTTTTCTTCCACTCCCAATAAAAAGAGTTTCCATTTTTTTAATTTCCTTCTCTCTCGAAGATTTCATAAAGCAATATCAACATAGATTGGGCAGTAAAATATATTTTCTCTGCTCAGTTTTACTAATTATATCTCCCATATAGATGTTTTTTAGCTTAGGGTATACTGGCCTATAAGTAGAAAGTACTGACCAATAAAAGGTGAATTTTTAAGTTGCAATGGAATGTAACAATTCAAGGGAAAATAAATATAGTTATAGTGAAAAAAATAAATATAGTTATTCGTGCACCTAGGGAGTAAAGTAAGCTATTATTCCCTGAACGAAAAAGTTGGTTCTTGAGGCGAAGCCGAAGGAACCATGGCCCCTAAATCCCGAGGCGAAGCCGAGGGAATTAGACTTTTTAATTCCCGAGGCGCAGCCGAGGGTGAATTAGTTTTTAAGATATGTTGGTTTACTAAAATTTGCTGACTCAAGACCACAAATGTTTCCTGGTGTCTGAAACAGATATCTGTTTTGGATTTTTAAATTCAGAGACATAATAAAGTTCAATCTTCAGAACGAACACATAGCTTCTGCTACCTTTGGTAATTTTGGAAGCAATAAATTAATACTAGTACTAAGTACTGTTTAAGTCTACTCAGGGTTAAAAATACGGTGTATTTATGTATTTGAATGGTAAAAAATAAAATATTTAAAAAATCAAGTAGAGTAATCTTCTGTATCCAAACTGTTTTTAATGTGCTACGATTTTTTGCTCCCAAGCTTACCATAGCTAAAGAAGAATTGTGATCGTTCTGAAGAACGAACTAATTTTATGCCTCCAAATTCAAAAATTTCAAGACAGAAATCCGTTTCAGAAATCAGAGAACATTTCGGGTCCCGTGTCTGTATATAATAATAAATATCTTAAAAACTACATGTTCTATTTTAATAAAATTTTGAATCATAATTATCTAACCAAAAATTATAATCGTACAAGCATGCATTGCATCAGCATTGATACATATATTATTTAACGATATATCTCTGACCTCAAAATTTAGGCGAGAATCAAAACGCCCTAAATTTATATTTTTACTTAACCGAAAAATTGGTCAGGTTTTTAAGTATTTCCTTCATACGATAACACATTTAAAGAATAAATAGTAATAAATTAAAATTAGCGCTTTATTGTTCTCTTTTAGCTTCCCGTGTTTAAGGACTCATTAAATGAAAATACAAGTCAATTATAGACAATTAAATTTGATGGCACATTATACCTTAAATTCTCAACCAAAATTATTGGTCTTACCCACAATTTATTTCTTTAAAGCTATTGATAAGTCTATAATTATTAATACTGCTGATCTTTATACAAAATAAAATACTGTAATTATAATTACTGATTGACCTGTAAACAAGGTCAATTTATTTTGTTTAATATCTTATGGCTCACTACAGCTAAGGGTGAATCGAATGACTTACTATTTTGTTATATGTATATTATTTATTTGTAACGTTAATATTGTAAAACATTCAGTAGTTGGTATTATCATAATATCTATTGAATTAGTTTGTTATTTTTGATAATCTTTTAAATTTATATACCTAATGAAAAAAAAGGTTAGCTTAAAACTTTGGATATTACTTTAAATTATGTTGCTTTTTTATAAAAAAAAATGCAGCTATTTAGAATGAATTGTTTACCTAACAATTCCTTATTTTACAGTCAAAATTGTATTAATTTTTTCTTAAAGATTTTATTTTATTTATTAAGCTAATTCTCTTCTATTTGGGCCTTCCCTTTTATTTTAATTATTCCCCTCAATTTAAATTTATAAAATTTAACATATATCATTTTATTAGTCATATATACATAATTTTTTTTTAATGTTTATAGTAAAGTATTATTATATCATACCTGTTTAAAACCCCTATACATGATGCGTATTTCTTGTCTGGTGAATTTAGTCTGTCGACATAGGTCTTCGAGACCCACGGGTCTATGCTTGGGCAGCCTGGACGGTTCGATCTCGTAGACCACCTCTTCCATACTTTCATCTCCAGACGACATCTTATCTTTTTTTTATTTACTATCTAATTAAACTAAACAGAAAAAAAATCCGACTTAATGAAACAAAAAATTTAAACCAAAGATCAAACTTTATGAACAAAAAAAAATATGACAATTATTCTCCTATTTAGAATTTTCGAAACATTACGTATAAGTAAACAAAAATTGAATAATTCACAAATTACGGATAAGATCACATAATTTTCATAAGACAATTCACACAAGATACATAAATTTTAGTTTTTCGCGTATTTGACTAAAAAAGAGATCCTTCGTTATAATTTTTAGCTATAAAAAAATAAAATGTAATTATAAAACTAAAACGTGATGTGGAGCTTACGGTTGCCCCGATACTACTGAATATCCTACCTCAGTTGCCAACCACTCCTACACTCCCCCCAGCTCCCCCCTTGAAACATCCCCTTTAGACCAATCAAAACACTCTGCTATCCCCCCCCCCTCTCCTTCATCCAACATCAGCTCCCTCGCTATGAGTAATAATAATCATTATTACTAATAATAATTGGTCATTTAACATTCTGCAGACTAAGGTAGGAGTACTCTACATCCCTTCTCCTTCTCTTTGAGACAACTAAAAATTTACTTTTTTTGAAAAAAAATTGATAATTGCTTAAAGCAGCTATACAGTAAAAGTTAAACAGAAATGCTTCATGAAATAATTATGGAAAAAGAAAAACTTTTAACCAACAACATCAGAAGGCAAGTAAAAACTTTAAATATTATCTACCTAAAAAAAGATTAACTACTAAATTGTAAAACTTGTAGAGACGAACTCATTATGAGATTTGATATTTCAATAAAGCCATATAGAACTAAAGTTTTGATGTAGCAAGAACATCTCGATCATATGCTTCATTAGTTATGAATTATTCCATCTATTTATTTTAATTGACCATCATCACATTTTATAGTTTACAACGTCAAATTTAACCCATAATTTTTCTAACCGAGGAAATTTAATACATACACAATATCCCAGACATGGAAGAGTTGATGCAAACCTTAATAAAACAAAGAACTATCAGAAGATTTCAATTATTGACGCTACAAAGTCGTGGATGCTAGAGTTAAGAAAATAGGAAAGGTCGTACACCTGGCTAAAAAGGCGCTAAATTAAGGGTGTCATTACAAGAGTTTGCCCAAATAGAGAGTATAGACCACCTCGAGCAAGATCGAGTTTTTCTCCATTTCTCTAATATATTCCACACTCTTAACATGACAAATTAAAAAGTTTTTCTCTCAGCCCTGGGACACAAAATGACACATGTGGTAAACATCATTAGAGATTTACAGAGGTTTGTTCCACACCCCCAAAAACATACTAACAATCTTCATTTAAAATATGTAAATTTGTATTTATTGACTTGGAGGTATAGAACAATGTATATACAGGGTGATTGGCGATATATGTACAAAAATAAATAGGGTGATTCTAAACCTCATTGGCTACAAAAAACGTCATATAAACCATGGGTCCATTCTCAACCGTTTTCCCACAAGGTCAAAATTTATTATTTATTTAAGATCGCATACCTTTGCTCATAAAAACACTTATTGCTCCAAAAGTATAAAAGCTAAAACAAAATGTTTGATTTCGTTGTAGAGCTGACAACATTTCTTACAGGAACAGTGTAATACTAATTTTTATGCCCTCAAATTACATGACAAAAAATTAATACAAATTTTATTTTTAAGAAAAAAAAATGAAAAATCAATTTTTTGTGGTTCTATAACTTGGTAAAGAACCGAGCTTATACTTGTCAACTTCAGCAAAACTTCATTATTTACTAACGTTTCGATCAATATTAATATTATTACCCATTCATAAGGCGGAATATTTAGTAAACTTCGCAGGAAGTAAAAAAACACACATATTCTTTTTTTTATACGACAAAAGCAAGATTGGCCTATTATTCTCACCTAAAAAAGTCAACAATAGCAACAATAAACTAACATGTTTCTTTTTTACTTTCAGCGAAGTTCACTAAAAATGGGTAATAATATTAATATTGATCGCAACGTTAGTAAATAAGGAAGTACTTGTAAGAAACATATAATGATAAAACAGCGACATTTGAATGAAACTAGCAACTTGTGAATACTTGATCAATTTTATTGATAACTTTTTTCAATGATATCTATGTAGATGGTTAGCCTTGTATTATTAATTTGTCTTATAATTTTTATAATAATAAGTACGATAGTGGGCAAAGCAGATGTGAATTACGAGATTCACAATTATATATAATTGAGATTAGTAATATTGCTCTTGGACCTTTGCTCACTATAATTAATTTCTACGATATCAGAACTATAAAAGCTCCACATTTCATATTATAGGAATTATGAAACGACAGTTGAATGCTAAACTAAGCACAATCGCTTCAAGTGTTTTTGATATTGGTTTTTGTAAAGAGGTAAGTTAAATTATTTACTGGCAAGTACATCTGCCACTATCTAGAGGAGTTTATTTTTATTATTTATCTTCCAATAAGTGCATGAATGATTTAGGTTAGGAGATTTAGCACTATCCTATATAAGGAATGAAATACATTTCTGAACCTTCTAAACCTTTAATGTCAAGTGATAAATTCCTAGATATCATTGTGAATCAATATTATCATTTATAAATCTATCAATCCTATCATATGCTTTATTAGTTATTAATTTCGCCTATTTATTTAAATGTACCATCACATTTTATAGTTTATAATTATAGTTATCAAATTTAGCCCATAATTAGAATTTTCTACAGAGGAAATCTAATAAATACAATATCCCATACATGAAAGAGTGTTTGCAAACCTAAATACAACTTAAATGACAAGAATTATACAAGAAGTAGGAATAATAAGGAAGCCTCGGTAGTTTCGGTAGGATAGCAGTTGGCTCTCCTAAAATTAAAGTTTACAGTCATAGCTTTGTTCAGCTTTGCTTCATGATGAAGTTTTCCATGTTAGTTTTGTCCAAGATTACTCCTAGATACTTTACTGAGTCTGCGAGGCTAAGCTTCTAACCACTTAGCGTCAGTTCTGTACCTCCATCCAATATTTGTTCTAGTTAATAATGTCACCACTGTTAGGTCGGGATTAGCTCACCAGAAGGCAGGGCCGTCTCTACTAATAGTACTAATAGGCAAGATTAGGTGGCCGCCTAAGGCGGCAAAATTTAAGGTGCGGTAAAAGGAAGGGGGGGAAATTATGTTTAATAAAAAAAAAAACTAGGAGAGAAAAAAATAAATATTGGAAAAATAAAAAAATCGAATTGCTTTCAAAATTACTCAATATATGTTTACTTAGACTAAATAAACTCAAATGGAGACAAATTAAGAACTCTTTTGGTTGAAAATGTGCCTAAACAGGTGAGATAAAATTTTTGTTTTGATGAGAAACTCAAATTAATAGAAACCTATCTACGTAGTTCCATGAGCCAATAAAAACTCGTAGGATTAGCCACAATTTTATTAGAAAAAGACATTACTTGGCAGCTAGACATACAACAAGGTAAGGAAGGTACTAAATAGCCAATGAAAGTTAAAAGAAAGACCCTAAAATACTACTAAAGTTATAAGAGATATTTAAATGAAATAAAAATAAAACCATCCTTATTTTACAATTGATCGGAATGCTTGTCTAGTAGAATCGTTCCAGTTGTAGTTGTCTTTGATTAATTTATTACTTAAATAATTAAGTTGATTATAAAAAATCATTTTTAAAAACAAGCTTTTATTCATATTCTTCTCAGCAAACCCTTTCATTCGATACTCAAATCATGGGCGTGCTTAAAAAATAACTAGTCCGCCATATTGGCTTTAGAATGACGTCACTTAGCTAACCATGCATTGTCATCCGAACTAAACGTGTATGCAAAATTTCAATTCAATCGGTTGAAGATAACTGCTTAAAATTAAGTTGCAAGATTTGACCTGAACTTACATACATACATACATACAAACATTTCAAGTTAAATAAAAGCTTGTAAAATAACGCAAGCTGGCTCAATATAATGTTGTATTTTATATTGAGCTGTTTAGATAACACACGAAACTTAAATGTATGAATTTGTTATAGTTATTTCATCGTTACTAATTTTCTGTAGAGTAATGCTGTTGATTGTGTCAGCAATTTACCATTAACTGTTTAAATTAAGTAGTAAAACTGTCTGAGATCCATCGTATATCCAGAGAAATCCATCGTATGGACTCGATTTTACCTATTCCTCTTTTTATAGACAAATTTATCTTCCTCTCGAATATTTGAACCTACCAATGGGAAGTGGAAGAAAACGTAGTTCGTAAAAAATAATGAACGCAGTATCGCCACTTTATTGGTACTTCAAGTTAATTGAGGATATGCTGCTTTTAGAGGAAACGAAAGGGTGGAGTTCCCTTCCTTCGAGACTAAACATTTTCACCGGAAATTTATACTGTTATGACAAGCCGTTGAAGCCTACGCTTCTAATCAAGTTTCCTATTCGAGCATCATTCAGTGTAGGGTGGATAAAGCGAGGCATGGCTTCTGAATCCCAGGTTGAAAATGCCTACCTTTAATCACCTTCCTCTATTAAAAGAAGTACCGAGAGTGGTGCCACAAACACCCAAAATACTCTCGACTCTTCTCGAGGCTGCAGAAAATAGCAATTTCCTAACTCCGGCTCCAAACAATTATTGTGTCTTAATCGGAACAATAGTTTACTCTTTTGTATCTGCACTCAAACTGAGAGCAAAAATGTATTTAAAAGTACTATAATCATACAATATCAGTTATATTGCTTTTAGCGAAATGATAAACAATTTTAACAGCGCCCTTAATTTTCTTGTTAATTTTGATTTCCACCTTTCCAGCAACACTTATTCAATCCAAGTCAAAAGTGTTTCTAGACATGACTCTACAAAAATGTCCCACAAATTTTTGTTTTTGAAAAATATTTAGACTTAATTTGTCCCAAAAAGTGGAAAATCAGTTAAATTTGTCATATTGAATATAACGTTTCGATAAAGAAACCACATTTCATTTAAATTTTACAATTTTGGCATGCTCTATGCCAAAATTGCTATATAAGAGGCCGCTTTACATAAATTTCTTCAAACACTAACGAGCGGCCACCTATATTAAGACACCTCAAAATTTTTCTTCAGAGTATAATCAATATAACAAAATTAATGTTCTGCATTAAAATAAACTTACGGGTATTGTAAAAGAAATGATGCAGGAAAAGGAAAGGTAAGTAAAAGCTGTTAACTATCTTATCAATGTTATTAGTGTCAATTGATAATAAATCGTCGATACAATTACTGATACAATTAGTAATATAATCGATTTAATTAATACATCGATATAATTACTTATAGATCGATATAAATACTTGATGACGATGATTTCACTCACACTTACGACAGAAATCAAAAACATAGGTTATAATCGTATTAATCTTATTCAAAATCAATAATATGTAGATAGGATTTAATGGACAAATGCTAACTCTTTTGCTCACTTAAAACAACAGAGAATTAAAAGAGTAAACGTTTTTGTGTAATGTTCAGTTAAGAAAAATAAGAGGCCTCTCTGAAATGAAGTACGAACACACAACAAAAAACTGTCGTACGTTTTTATGAATAGTTAATTCTAGTGCGAACTTCGAACTTAGAATAATCTTTTGATAAGTGGATTAACACTTAAATGGAATTATTTTCAAATAAATATTAGAAAATAACTTACCATTTGAAGTTTGAATCCGGCAGAAACAATCATTCGAACTGATGCCTGGTGGAATACTATTACAATGTAATTTATCATATTAATAGTGATTAAGTATAAAATACAGTGTTACCCTACAAATAAAAAAAAAAAAAACTTTTTCTTATGATGCTATTACTTTTTATCAAATTATATTAAGTAAATAATAGAATTATTTGCAATGTATTTTGATATATCATTAAAGTGATAATAGGTAATCAACGTTAACAATGCACTAACAGTAACTTCAGTCCGACAACCCTTAACACAGTATAACCTTCTCGAACTTAATTTTAACTGATAACAGTCATTTTTAAACTAACAGTTTCTTTAATTTTAAGAAATTAGCATTTTCCTGTGAATTAGGGTTTTCCATTCCAACATCAAAATCTCCACTCCATCCAGGGGCGTAACGGGAAATTTCGCCCCCCCCCCCCCCCCCCCCCCCAATAAATGTTCATATTGTTTATTTATCTATGATAAATATATCATTTAATATGATATATTTATACTTATTATAATATGATTTAATATATCAGACAAACTGATTTAATATTACTGCTCATATATAATAAGCATTTTTTTCCTAATTCGCCCGACCTATGAAAAAATGGGACAAATGAGAACTCCACTCTACCTGAATTTACTGCTACAGTATCTTTGATGCTTTTAGCTCAAAAGCAAAAATATTATTAATTATTAAATAAATAATAACAAAGCATGTATTCTCAGTCAGTAGTGTGTGTCTTCAGAGTATAAGTGGAGTCAAACAAAATGTGCCAGATTGTAAAACGGTGGTCATACAGTCCTATTGCAAAATTACTGATACAGGTTCCCAAAGTAATATGACATAATACTACTAAAGTTTTTGCGGGTCTACCTACCAAAATTGCTTAAGGTAAGTTATCTAAGAGGCGACTCCAGTGATAGACGCTTAACGATAGTCGCTCAGCGATAGACGCGATGAGCGTCTATCGCTGGAGTCGCTTCTAGGAAAATAAAGCTTTATTTGAAAAACTATTTTCACACTTGCCCCACTTCAACCTATATTAAGACTCCTAAAATTTGAAACATTTAAGTTACCTACACATTTGTTCACCTATTTGACGACTTCATTAAATTTATGCTTTCTTCGGTTTTTCTTTTTACAAACTCATCATTGGGTCTTTGAGACTCTACCGACTACTCACGTCAGTAATATTTCATTACTACTGGTAATATTTTATAACATATATTCACTACTAAATGTTTAAGTTCTAATTATGTATATTTAATTAGGCCTTTTTTAAGATTAGTGCAAAGTATTACAAAAAATATTTTGTAATGGCTGTTTATTTTTTCAATTATTTCTGGTTGATTATTTGATTAAATTTTTTATGGTAGAAATTTATTTTTACTGAACGAAATATTAGAGAACGGGGGTCGAAGGTGTACTATCCGAGCTTTTTGCAACACAAATTGGACTGAGATAAAGTTGTTTATTGATCCCGCTTTTATTTTCATTATTTCTAAATGACCAAGAGAAAGAACTTACCAGGGGTATAAGGGTAGGAGGGATAATAATTAAAGTACTATTGTACGCAGATGATATCCTTCTTTTGGCTAGTGACCCTATAACTATGAGAGAAATCAAACGGATTTTAGAAGGTTATGGTAGGAAATGGAATCTAGTAGTGAATCTCAGAAAATCAAAAATTATGATATTTAGAAAAGGGGGTAAAATAAGAAGAGGCGAAAACTGGAATTATGAGAGAGAGCCTATAGAAGTAGTTAGGAATTATAAATACTTAGGTATCAACCTTGACTCAGCACTATCTCTGTCTGACCACATTAAGCAACAGATGGCTGCATCTAAGTTTGCAATAAATAACCTATGGGGTAATTTGTACTCACAAAATGAGTTACGTTTCGAAATAAAGTTTAAGCCCTACTGATAATAAATAAAATATATGCTGCGCAAATGTGGGGGCACCAGAGTAGAGAGGATTGTGAATTATTACAATGTTACTTCATAAAAAAAAGTGTTGTGTAAACAATACCCCAAATTATGAAGTAATGCTTGAGACTGGCATATCAGCTGTATTTCTAGGCAATTTGAAATTGCAGGCAAATTATTTGCCAAGAGTTCTTTCCGCAGAGGATATTATATTTCCAAAAATTCTGGCCCAAAAGGTAATAGAAAAAAATATCTTATGGTGGAAGGCATGGAAGGATATGGGATCTTTGCATGATAATGGATCAATTTTAACAGGGTTAAAAATAAAATGTTTGAAGTAATAAATAAGCTAAGGGTAAGTGCAGAAGAGGACCAAATCAGGAAAGGTAATGAATCAGTGAACCATCCTAAATTCCATTTCCTGATACCACATGGTTGGACTCCTACCCAAATACTTACCTTCATCAAATAAGTAATAGATATATAGCCAGTTGGGGTTTTAGAATTAGAGGGGAACTTTTAAATTTAAACTATAAAAGAGGTAGGGAAGGTAGACAAACTGAATGCAGTTTGTCCAATGAGCGAGCAAGGGAGGACCACTTTAATTTTCTAGCACAGTGCGTGGCTCTGAGAGTTCAGGGTGGCGATCTTTGGCCAGGCTGAGCTTTCTTTAGGGGACTATATCAGGGTCTTGTGTAATGGAGAGTGGGCCAAACTTGTTTCATATGCCAGCAGGGCTTGGAATTATAGAAAGATTCTGGTGGGGGAATTCAATTTCTGACTGCTTACCAAAATAATAAACTTCCTCTATCTTTATAAATTGTATACCTGATGTTGTGAAGGTGAGTCTTTATTTATCTATTTATTATTGTAAAACTTGTTTCTTATTTTATTGAATTAGGTTTATTTATATTATTATTGTGAAGAACTAAAGTGTTTGTCAGGATGTAATTAATGATACGAAAAGGGAGAAATGTGTAATATGCAAATTAGAAACCTCCCCCTGATGATCCAAATGGATCATAGGGTGAAGAGTATGAGAAGATTGAACCTAATATGTAAGAAATAAAGGCATTATTATTAATATTAGAGAACATATTCACTCGACATTACTGCAAAAAGAAATAAGAAATTTTAGGAAACATAAACGTGATATTAAAGATTAACCTCCAAAGTCTATAATAAAAAGTGATTTTTATTTCACCCGTCCACTGTAGGGTTAAAAATTTCTAAAAGTTATAAAAATATTAATATGATATTTAAAGATCATAAAAAACGAGAAAAATTAAACCAATTTGATCCGTAAACAAATGAGGAGGATGTTTCTAGTCCAAAAATTTTAGCATTTGAATATAGATGATATTAAAATAAAGCTGAAGTATAAATAGGTTTACGATTTCTTATCAATGGTTTTTGGAAAAAGTCAGGTGTTGGTTTGCAGAAAGAAAGAACAAGAGAGTTTGATCAAATTATACATAAACAGCAGCGATATGTATATGTTATGTATGCTTATGTATATGTTAGAATAAGACAAAAAATGAAGTCAGACTAGTATCATGCTCTACTTGAGACAGGGGCCTCCAATGAGTTATGTACAATAACTCATCGCAACTCCATCCAAAAGGCCCCCCCAAATTATTTTTCCCTCGTATGATTGGTTGGGGCCTCTCTCGGCCCGGGGCTCAAGCCGCAGGGGTGTACGCTACACCCCTGAGACAATCCTTTCACATCTATACATAATACAAATACACTACATCTTTAACATAATAAAATATTGAGAGAAGGCAAAATTCTGATAAAGCTATTTTGTTATTTATTGTATTCTGATTCTCTAATGTCATTAACATTTTTACGGGTGGAATCCCACCGGAGGGTGAGATAAGAAACTGGACACGGACACAAAGCCTAAATGTACTAGCCGTCTCAAGTACCCTTTCAATCGGGTGGAATTAACATTGGTACATATAAAAAAAATTTTAACTGAAGACATTTTTTTAAAAATTCAGAGCATGAATATTGTGTATGAAAAAAAAACCAGCAAATTCTACCAGTTCTGAAAGGGTCTGCTAAAGATTTAAAAGGGGATGTTGAACTACAAATGGCCAATACAGATTTGATTACTCAATTAATCGTTTGCCTTGAATTGATGATTTTGATTAGTATTAACCCCATTAATCGATTGATTTGATTCTCCCCATTAAATTTTTAAGATGGTGACAAGTGGTGACAGTGTTTTTTTAAAAAAATATAATCATGCCTCTTCTAAATATCGCATTATGATAATTTTTATCTTTGTAAATAATATCAAAAATATAGAAAGAAAAAAATTGACACTGGGATGGAGATGATAAAGGAAGGGGTCCAAGCATCTCCTTTAGGCAAACAAGTCTAACTAATGTCAGCACCAGCGAAACAAAATACAATTGTACTTCTTTTTCTTTTTGAACTTGAACCCTTCATATTATGAACCCTTTTATATTTCACAATTATAGACTTTTAATTTGTTTAAATAGTTTTTTAAATTAGACGCATGTAAAAGAGATAGTTGCCTGAAAAAGCCCGAAGGTATAGGGAGAAATATAGCAATTAAAAAAGAGAAAGAGGTTTTATTTAATTAAAAATAAACAATTAACCCTTTTAAAAGTCCAATTCTAAAGAGAAAAATTATAAAACTACCAAAAAAATACAATAGGTTAATAAAAGTTGCTAGTACTTATATTTCTCTCTCCTTATCTATCATCCTGATTAAAAAAGTAGAAACAAGTCTTAGTTCCTTTTAGTACAGCTTTCACAGACACCAATCTCTTAAATGCATCATTTAATTAAACTTTGATTTTTGTTTAATGTAGTGTTTATATCCTGTTTAATTTGTTCACTAATTGTTTAATTATTAAGCAAAAATTACATTATACAACGTACATTAAAAATAAAAAAAGTGATAAGACTTTATAATGAATACCTTGGTTTTCAAGTGAAATCTTCCAGTGAAATTGACACAAAGGGTTCGATGTTAACTCGAAGAAACAAGATATACTTTTGCTACACGATGTACCACACCCCTGAAGATGCTTCCTGTTGTGGAAGTGAAACATTAGACTTCAAACCCTTCAAGACACAGATTTCACCGAGAAACAAAGACAAGGCAACCTGCAGAAGCCTACACACTAAGATAATATCATTTGACTTAATTAAATTAAAATTATAAATCCATACATCGTGCATTATTACATAGTGATCATTTATACCCTTATAATGCTACATTTTGTCACATTTATCTCACAAGCCGTGAAGGAAATTTTGTCTAAAAGGAGACAAAATATCCAATTAATGAATTAAATAATCTGCAGCACTTTTTAACCCTTTCATGACAACACATAAGAGTATAATATTAACAGAGTATCTCAACCTTATAAAGCTAGGTGTCCACCTGAGACTACATCTCGAGAGCTAGTCTCGAGATTAGTCTCCTAACCATGTCCACTTGAGAGCAACATCAGCCCTGGTCGAGTCTCGGAGAGTCGAGTCTCCGAGACTACTCTCAGGTTTGTGTCCACCTGAGATCATCCCGCAGATTCGTCTGAGACTCGCTCAATGGAGGATCCCCGCCGCACGCCATATATTGGCAATAATCAGCCTACAAAATTGTTAAAAAAATGCTCTGCCAATTAGTGTGGCACATATTTATCCGCGCGTCCTATTTCGTACAATTTAAAGACTATGTGTTTAAAACCTATTGTTATCCAATTTATTACATTTTCTCCCGTTTTATTTTCTTATATAAAGAGAAAGTATTGTGATGGCGCGAAAATTATATATTGAGATTTTGATGGATTTACACGTTTTGAAGTCCCCTGAGTCCAAAAAAGTTGTTTTTTTTAAACATATCTATCTGTCTTTTGTCGTTTGTCTATGCAGACGCCTGGTCCCTAAACTACTGGGCCGATTTCGACGAAAATTGGGATACATGTTTAGAAAAATCAAACCCCGAGGTGAAATCAAGAAATTAATTGTAGCTCCAAACTTGGGGGCGCTACCTCCCGAAAACTCTGAAAAGACATGAACAAAATCATTTCTCGAAAACGGTTCCGACGATTTTGATAATAAAATTCTAAAATGCAATTACAATATTATTAGGAGTTATTTAAATTATTAATAATATGGTAGTATGGTAAAATATAATAAAAAATATATTAGTAATAAATGTTTCAATTATCTAACAAAGCCTTTATAAAAAGAAATAATAAAACCTATTTAAGCAATAATAAATGAATAATATTTATAAATATATCATTCGCTGAATTAATTCCGTTATCAGGAAATAAATAATAGGTACAAATATTATATATTATTCTACCTGCTTAATTATTATTTTATTTCTAGGTGAATCATATAGCTATTAGCAATACATATCCTCCCTGCCACAAATTCTTTAATTTTTTATCTCTGTTTCGATAATTACGTTTCTTAATATTCCAAAGGATTTAATTTCCTTAGTATAATTCAATGAGGAGAAACGTCTCATCAGTCCACACGGGAAAAAAAGAAAATAAATAAATATAATATTTAGTGGAAGGGATGTAGTTAAAGGATGGGATGTAGTGAGGTTTGTCTCGGAGACTAGTCTCAGCTATTCGAAACTGATTGGAACTCTGAGACTGAGTCTCGAGACACCGGGGAAGAGCTTGTCGACTTGTGATACGGCGAGTCTCCGAGACTTTAGCGCTAACTCTCCGAGACTAGTCTCAGCCCCATGTCCACTAGTGACTTTAGTCTCGAGAGCGAGTCTCGATACTAAAAAGTCTCAGATGGACACTTACCTTAAGAATAGTCAGGTTCTTACTTTAAAGATAGTGACAGTACGAAATGCAGCTAGGAGATGACAAGAATCCTGCTTCTTGCACAAAGATGTACACAATTACAATTTAAATTAAACTAAAATGTTATTGCTAGAAAAGTTGAACTCTAGGAAAATTCATGTATCTTTCATAATTCAGATTCCCCTGGGTCCTATTTACATGATTTGGTCTTGTAACTTGACTTTTTATTCCCCCATTTGGAAAAACTAAAACAATATAAATAAAATATTGAATTTAGAAACATAGTAGTTAATATTGTAATAATTATCGAAACAAAAATCAATACATAAAACATATATGAACTGAAATAAAAACAATCTGTCAAAATAAATAAAATTACATTAAAAAAAGAACATTTTAATTTTTTTTTATTTACAAAAATTAGTTTAAATAAATAAAGACAATATACAGTTATAATTAAAATAAAATATTGTACACATTATACCTTGATATAATTATTACAAAAGAAATAATAACAAAATATTTACAGGGTATAAACGATTAGTTCATACAAAAAAATGTTGCTAGATAAGCAGTAGCACTGCATACACAACAACATAAAACACGGTACATTTACAATAAAGTAGTTCAAATCACATTTAAAGCTTTAAACTTCTAGTTTGTAGCACTGAGAACAGATATAGTTCATTATTTTAGTATGAAATCCAATAGTGTACAGCAATATATTCATCGACATTTGTTATTAAAACAATTCTAATCTATTTATGGTAATCATTTGTTTGTTCCCAAAGCTGAATAACACATTGAAGCCTTGGTAACATGTAAATATTAACTTTTTTTAACCCTCACAAACATGCTAAATTGCACTCAGATGTGAACAAAGTTCAAAGCTAATAAAATATCAAATAAGGAAACAAATAGCCTGTTGAGAGTGGAAATTTTTGAGGGATTAGCATTTAGCCTCTAAGAAGAAAGAATGAAGGTGAGGGCTAAAGTTAAAATACTTTTTACTGACATAAAGTATCCCTCTACAAGTACCGAGAAAAAACAGATCCATAAATGCACACTACTAATAATGAGACCATGTCACATATGAGGAAAACACCTGAACAACAAATCAATTGTGCGTTGTTCTCAGAATCAGTGATAAGTCTATTACGTGCTATTACATACCACAGTTAAATCAAGTTGACATGTTCATAATTGTATTTTTTTCTTTTGAGTTTAAAATTAAATGTTACAGTTACAAATTTATTATTGATCTGCAGCACTTTTTAACCCCTTTTATTTGAATTTTTTTATTTTATTCTACAAATTTATTATACAGCGGAACTTGACTAATTTGAACTTCTATAATTCGAAAACTTCGTTAATTCGAATTTTTCTCTTGGTCCCTAGCATCTTGTATCTACGTAATGTTAAAAAATCATGGTTAATTCGAATTTTGTTTTGGTTAATTCAAACTTTTTATCTCCATGAATAATATGTTATATATCCAACTAGAAGAAAATACGTAGTTGAAAAGTGGAAAATACCCAACATTTAAAGCAGGTAGCAGGCTACCTGCAAAGGTTAAGTACCGTTAACTACCCCCGTACTTCTGTTACTAATCCCTTCTAGCTCGCCAAAATGCCTGCTGCCTGCAAGGTCAGTGTCCCTCAAAATAAAGCCGGTAGACTACGTATCCAGTAAGAAAGCTTGGATGACAAGTGATATCATTGAAAAGTGGCTGTTAAAAATCAACAAAAAGTTTAAAAAACAAAATCGCCACAAAATCTTATTTATTGACAACTGCACAGCTCATAACAGTATTCCACATAAGAACAACGTCAAAGTAATTTTTTTCCCACCCAACTTGACATCAGTTGTTCAGCCTATGGACCAAGGCATCATACAGAATCTCAAGCACTTCTACAGGCGTTTGTTGGTAGAGAACATTCTTGCAGAAGATTTGAATGCTCTTAAGGTTAAATTAGACATTCTTCAAGCATCACGAATGTGTAAGCAAGCATGGGATCAAGTAAAAGTTGAAACTGTTAAGAACTGTTTTAAAAAAGCCGGCTTCGTTAAAAATGAAACTCAGGAAAGTAATGCTGACGAAATTGAAGCTGGGCCTTTTGTTGAAGGCTGGGAACACGTTGTTTCTGATCCTGCCACTTCATACAATGACTTCGTCGACGTAGATGAAGATGTTGCAGTTTTGTGGCGAGCTTACTGATGCGGAAATCATCGCTGAGGTGCTCGATAAAAATAACAACCCATCTGGCGACGAAGCATCTGATGATGAAGACGACGACACTTCAATGGCCCAGGAAGGATTAATCCCAAGCACGGCAGAAGCATCAAACCACATTCATCAACTACGGCGATTTTTTTAAAGCAAAAATGAGGTATGCGAATCAATTTTCATAGCTTTAAATAAATTAGAATCATTTGTTATGACAGAGAAACTTAAATCCAAGCAACTTCAAATCTCGGACTTTTTTAAGTTAATACTTTAGGATTTATTATTATGTTATATTATATGTATTATACTATTACTGTATTATATTATTTAGGATTTAGGATTTTTTAATACCATATACTGTACATATGTTTGCATATTGTTACATATATGTTGCATATTGTTACATATCATATGTTTGAACTATATGTTGTTTTTTTTTTTTTTAAAAAAAAAAAAAATAATGTTTTTTAAAATAAAGGTATATTTAAATTTATTGTTCCGACATGAGTTTTAAGTTTTTTTAAACACTTATGTAATTCGAAGTTTTGGATAAATCAAAATTTTTTAATGGTACCTTGAGGTTCGAATTATCCAAGTTCCACTGTATTTTATTCATTTGCAATATTACTGCAGCAGAACCCCGGAAATCTGAACCCCAAAAATCCGACTATTGGGGCATAATAAAAAGAAATTATACACTGATGGCTTTTTAAAATTTCCCGGAACTGCTTTGAGCTGCCACTATGTCTTTCTTAAAACCCTATCCCCCTCTCAGTTCTATAGAATGTATTTCCATCAATTTGGCAGAGGAAACCTACATTATAGTACTAAATAATGAACAAGGAGTTATAAATAGAACAACTCTATAACTATATATTTAATACTATTACACAAGTAATTTTAATACCTATGAATTAAAATTACTTGCAGTTGTACAATGTACTTGTCAACTTACTGAATTGGCAAGTTCTATTAATGATACCATAAAAAATGGAATTTCATGACAAATAACATTAAAGAGTAACTCTCAGTTAATACAACCTAGATTACAACAATATGCATTTATTTTATTATCATTTATATGATAATTAAATTACTTTTAATTATAATATATATTTACTAGATTCAAATATAACTCTTCGCAGACACAATAAAGCTATTGAAGAAATTAAATATTTAAATTTCTCAAAATAATCTCTGTTTATATTTTTAAAAATCTTGCTTTTTCTTCATTTTTTGGGGATAACATACTTAAAATATATGTCTGTAGATAACTGGACATGCATGAAAAATTTCATTTAGCCATTCCATTATTTTAATCTGATTGTTATTTAACTTTTTAATCTTCAAGAAAAATCAATAATTAGATAACTTTTATAACCACTAGGTATATAATATGAAATATAAACACACTTTATGTGATATTTAAACATACAATTTGGATTCAATTTTTTGCTAATTGACTTATATTCTAAATCAAATTATCACAAATCATCATGATTAACTGATGTAATAAAAAGTAATCCACACTATTAGTGTGCTATTATATATTGACTCAGTTAACTATATAAAAACATGTTCACTTTAATTACAGTGAATTAGATAATATATCATATATTTAAGGGAACTACACACCTTCAGTATGACTGTTCAGTTAGTCACGTGTGTCATCATGTCTGAGCAATAAACAGAGGCAACTAAGCAGTTTAGACTAGTTAATGCAAATGCCGTTCGCCTACACAAGAGACTTGTCTTTTTACGACGATAAACAGCGCAGTTTTCCAGTAATCATAGAGACTCTTTGTTACCATCTCTAGCCATGTGTTGTAAGTGTCACACCAGAACTGAGAGGAAAAATGTAGCTTACACACCTTCAGTTCAGATAAATGCACAGATTCATGTACATATTTTATAGACGAATAACTGCACAGTTAAACTGAAGGTGTAGGGCCCTTAACAGAAAAAGAACTGATTGAATGTTCAATCCATTTATGATCCTAAAATAGCTCATAAATAAAACAATCATCAACAAAGCTCCTTCAGATGTATGTATAAATCTCGCAAGTAGAAATCTCCAATTGGTTACCTTCATACTTCCTATATCATTAAAAACATTTTATATCCAGCATATTTTTCACTTTCATATTCTAATATTTTGGACCATTAATGATATAGTCCGTGAAGCAACATACAAATTCTTCATTCCCTTGCAATGTTCTTTCTTATGTTTGCATGAGACTAAAATGTATCAAATCATTGTATTAGTCAGAGTAAATGTAATATTTGTAAATGTAGATTAATACATTTAAAATTTAAGTCCATCTATCATTGAAGATTAGCTGGTATACTTCTAAATTATCATCTGTAAGGGTCATGTTCTGAAAAATAATAAAATAAAATGTATTATTTTGAATACATAGTAAAAATTATTAATAATTAGCTTATTACATTATCTGGGTCTTTAGGTATTTGGAATAGAATAAATTACAGTTCAGAGATTGACAAAGAAACCCTTTCTTACTTTCTCATAAAAAGAGAAAGAACTTATTGTGATGGCGCGAAAATTCAATTTTGAGATTTTTATGGATTTACACCTTTTGAGGTCCCATGAGTCCAAAAATTTGTTTTTAAAAAATGTCTGTCTGTCTGTCATGTGCAGACGTGTGGAGCTCAAACTACTGGGCTGATTTTGACAAAATTTGGCATAAATGTTCAGAAAAATCATACCCTGGGATGAAATTGAGATTTTAATTTTAGCCCCAAATTTGGGACGCTCACTCCCAAGTTATTTTAATGAAAATTTTTGACAAAATGTTCAATAATAATTAAATGCACCTACAAAAACTCGAAAACTAATAAATGGAAAACGAAAAAAGTAATATGAACAAGTAATATGTTAAGTAATTATGAACTCGAATATGAGAAAGTTTGTCTGAGTTCTCTCGGACCGATTATTTGTATTTTTTCTGGTTATAAAATTTATAGTTCATAAATTGAAAAATAAATGTATATATATAAATAGGCAAAAAGTAAAAATAAAGAGAAAACAAAAATTCATTTTCTTAAAAAAGGTATAAATATAAAGGCAATTTGTGCCCTAAAATAATTATTAAAAAAAAAACGGAGAAGAGACATAAAAATACCTCTGCAGCATTTCAGTGGGTAGAACATAAAAGAGTAAATCTAGGGGGTGATTTGTTGATCCCATTCTCTTTAATAATTTATTACTTAATTGTCAAAGAATAATAGGAAATATATACATTAATGCCAACATTTGACCACTCAGATTAGCCATTTGTTAACTGAAAATAAGGCAGTGGTTTGACAATAAGCAGGAATTTTAAGTTTTATGAATCAAGAGATTTTTTTATAGCATGAAAATGTAAAAAAAGGACAACTAATTTGTAGGTAAATAAAAATATAGAAAGAATGCAACTAACCAAAGTATCATCTTCAAAGTCATCAGGGTCATCTTCCAATAAGCTGCTGAGACTGATATTTGACTCTTTGATATTATTAAGTACTTTTTTAATCTATAGAAAAATAAAATAATTTACATATAATAGCAATGTAAGAAATTGTAGAGACTAGAAATATAGAAGGAGTAGCAGTATCCATTTTTGTAAATGAGAAAACTCAATTTGAGGTCCATCGATGAAGTTAAGAACTGAATCTTGATTAAGATAGGGACATCATTAAGTGTTGAATCTTTCTAAAGCTCTATGGAATTTACAGTTAATACATACGCCTTGGAAGTGTTTTAGAATAATCTCAGATAAAAGCTATGCATTTATAACTGATTTAATTCAACAGGCATAAACCTTATTAGATAAGAAGCAGATTGAAATATAAAAGAAAAATAAGTAATTCGAAATTTGAACATTAACAACTTACTGAACTTACTGGAAAGGTATAAAAAAAAAAAAAAAAAAAAAAAAAACTTACTGGATTTCGTTTGGCACGAGCTAACATAGTCTGTAAATTTCTTCTAGGGAAATGTGACGACACTTTAAAAGGCTTTCCACTGATTAAACCCTTAGTTTGTTGGGATATAGGTTTTTCTTTTTGTTTGTGCACTTTACGGTGTTTATAAAGAGAAGAATATTCAGTAAATCTACTGGTACAACCCTGAAATAAAATATTTAAATGAAATTATGAACATACATTACTAAGAGAAATAATATTGTTAATGTTTTATAAAGTATAAATATACAAAAATACAGGGACTGGCAGAAATAGCTCCCTGATTTGAAAGTTTAATCAAATAGACATTACAACAAAATTATAAAAAAAATGTAATATATTTTGAAAGAACAGGTTTGGCCGTTTATTTTCACACACTTTTTAAAAACTAAAAACTAATGTCTAGTTAAAAATAACATAACAAATAATAAAAAACATAAATCTGATAACTAATTTTAACTAAGCTATTATCATATTACTACATATATATACATTCATATATATTTAATATTAGTATTTTTGTAAATATTGTTAAAAAATTAAGTTATGGTATATTTCGGATATCGATCAGATTAAAGATTACTAGTGGGAGAATTCCAATCAATCATATGCATTACTTGTGATGGAACAATATTTTGTTTCCAAATTTTACATTATTTATTTACAATTGACGATCCTCACAATAGCATAAAGGAGGCTTGCGAATGGCATATAGAGCCGAAACGTTGCCACCTAAAATCAAGTATGATCTTTCTGTCTACAGTGATCCCTTTTTATTTTATTGAACGAATTTGATTTTAAAAAAATGGATCTTACAGGGATAATAAATTACTCTGCTTCAATACACCCTGGCTATATTTCGACCTTCTCTTAGGTCATCTTCAAGCCTGTAACATAATTGAATATAAGATTTTTCTATTCTGCCACAATACTGAACAAGGTTATTACTTACATTTATAACAATATTAAAATATCTTTATCTCATGCGGTTACTGATTTAAAACAATAAACAATTACATGTCAAATTTGAAAACTTCAGTTAAATTCATTACCTCCTGGGTAAATTTGACAATGAAAAAGATCGTATTTAATTAAACAAATATTTACAAACTTAAACTACTCTCCCCTCTTCCATAACATAACAAAGAACAACAACAATAATAAGAAAACATACAATAAATTAATTATCAAGATCAAAAAACGGAAAAAACATGTCTATTTCTATCACAGACTGCGATAGAAATATTTTGTATGTAATTAAATACGATCTTTTTCATTGACAAATTTACCCAGGAGGTAATGAATTTAACTGAAGTTTTCAAATTTGACATGTAATTGTTTATTGTTTTAAATCATTAACTGGATGAGGTAAAGATATTTTAATATTGCTATAAATGTAAGAAATAACATTGTTCAGCAATGTGACAGAATAGAAAAACCTTTTAATCAATTATGTTACAGGCTTGAAGATGACCTAAGAGAAGGTCGAAATGTAGCCAGGAAGTATTGAAGCAGAGTAATTTATTAACCCTGTTAGTCCTTTTTTACAACCAAATTCGTTTAATAGTATGATCTTTTTATAACCCTAAAAGGATCCACAAATGAATCAGAATATTACAAAGGGTACCTATCTATTTTGAATATTATAATTAATAGTAGAATTAAGATACCTCGACAGGACATGTGAATGGTTTCTCTCCAGAGTGAATTCTCATATGATTTTTATAATTTGTAGATGATGAGAATTTCCTTTCACAGCCTTTCACATTACAAACAAATGGTTTCTCACCTGTAATAAAAAATCAAAATACTATTACTCACTACATAGGATAGTCAGAAGATATAAAAATGCATATTAAATATGAGATCAAATAATTCAAATAAAAATTAGGTTGTCTGATGTTAGAAGTTCATTACACATGTTAACATACATGTTACTTTGCTTCTCTGCTGCAATGTTCTCCGTAGCTTATCAGGTTTTAGCATTAGTTTGTTGCAATTGAATTAATTAGATTATTAGAGATTATTTGAAAACATTTTCAAGGCTGGAATATAATATAAATGCAGTGAATATAACATGCTAGCTTTGGAGAAATGCAACACAATGGTGTCCTTACTTATCAAGATTCAGTTCTTTAAATCTCAAGAAGAGATTTCCTCGTTACTAAAAAGGATCCAGGAAATTCCCAGCCAACCCAAATACTGCTTCTCATACAGTAGTTTTAGCCTTACTATACACATGCCATTATACTTTGTAAATCTGACAGCTCAGGTTGGCCAACCTATGTGAGGAAAAAATAAAACCTCTAGGCGGTTATCTTAAGGTTGTCCAGTGAAATTTTTGGGCCCGACCTACTGCCTACCAAAATCTGGCGCTCTCATTGACTCCCCTCCCTTTTTTCCCCACGCTGTCAGAATAACAAAGTATAATGGCATGGTATATACCATCATTATATAACTAACTAGTTTACAATTCCACAACCATTAGGACAATAAAAGTTTTTAAAAAATTAACTTAAGCCTCGTTCACAAGATGACACTAATGTCGCGACATTCAATGCCGCGACATTAGTGTCGCCGAGTGTCGTCTTATGAACAGTAGATGTCATGGCACTAAACACTCTATAACTAAGACGCTGAGTGTCAAGCAGTGTCACGGCATTAAATGTCACGACATTAGTGTCATCGTGTGAACGAGGCTTCAGACTTGCCTGTGTGACATCTTATATGGATTTTACGAATGTTAGATGTAGTAAATGCTTTATCACAACCTTCAACAGGACATTTAAAGGGTCGTTCGCCTAAAATAATAATACAATAAAACAAACATAATTAAGAAAAAAATAGAGCTTATATAATTAAATGCAAACAATATAAGGTTGAAAATAAAATCTTTATTTCATCTGAGCTTTTGCTCAGGGAATACAAGCAATATTAGTAATCAGTGAGGCATACTTAACACAGATTAGATAACATTAATACATCGTTTTTCACATCTGAAAATTGACTTTTATTTTCACCTCAACAAGTGACTATTAGGTTGGCAAGTTTACTGAACTACCTTTGAATTAATTTGTCATAATAAGGAAACCATCACTTGCTATAGTTTTTACTTATCCTTACCTTTAAGGAAAAATTATTGTTTTCACCCAAAAAATCCGAAACCAAGATTTCAAAGGAATTATAATCATAAATTTGTGATGTCTTTAACCCATTTTGCTGAGGCAGCAAACATTTCAGAAAAAAACAGTTTGTACCTCTTCATAGGCAAACATTTCTGCTAAATTTTGTTTCAATATCTATTGCTATTTTGAAAATATTTAATTTTGATCTTTCACAATTTATCACTAAATAATTTTGGAACCATTTTGCCAATTGAGCAGAAATTTACACCAATTATATCTTTCTATAAAATAAATAATTCCTCCATATTTCAACATAATATCTGCTGCCACTTTGAAATTATTTGGTAAGGAGACGCTCAGTGTCCGATTTTTTAACTTAATGCTATTGATTATCGATAACTAGATAAGGGTACCCGTGCTTCGCTATGGAGTGTGCAAACTTTCTAGGAAATCTGCATCCCCTCGTGTCTTTTCACATCCTTGGGTTGAAATTAGAAATATCTTTTATTAATATATTATATTTACATAAAAAATAGGAGCCCTTTTTCAAGCATAAATTTCCTAACTTTAGGAGATTGGGCTGGGCTCAATTCCCCTTCTTTTCTTACTTTACAAAATCCCTATTGGCAGATATCAATATAATTTAGAAATTATTAAACTACTATACACTCTTAGATTTTATCTAAGCGTTTTAAAGAACTGGTGATAATTATGGTAGTAAAGGTTTAGGCATGGTAAGGTGTGATTTATAAACAATTTTCTTCTTGATGATTTATAAACTATTTACTTTAAACTACTTGTATGTGACATTTGTTTAAAAAATAAATCTAAATACTTTTTGACAGCAGTTTTCACAAAACATAAAATATTGTCTGTAGCTTTTTCTATAATTTAGATTAAACGCATTTTTTATAAAAAAAAATAAAATATCATTTTTGTTATCTATTTAGAATCCGCCTCCTCATCCTCCGTTCTCCTCTATTATCCGTTCTCCTCCTCATATTGAGTTACCAAAATGTTTTATAGCCAAATTACCTGTAGAATTGAGCTTAACATTGCATCCAAAAACCAACAAAATCTGTTCAGCCATTTCGACGTGATTGACCCACAGACAAACAGACATAAAATTTTCTAAACTTAAATTCATTATCAGGACTACTCATTTAGTGGAAATACAAAATTTGAGCCCAATCAGATAAATGTACAGACACCACTCTTGGTGTCAAAATTGCTTAATTAAACTTACAGTTTTATTAAGAATTAGAGTTAAAGACAAACAAGTTCTAACTGTTACTAATTTGACCAAATTCCACAGTAAAAAATAATAATATTAAAAGTACTAATACTATGACCAAGTGGAGTTTGAAATCATACTTGGAATTTAATACAAAATGTAGATGAAAGTGAAGTACCTGTGTGAGTACGGGTATGCTTCTGTAAGTCTCCACTAGTTTTAAAGCCCTTTGAGCAGTCACTACACTTGTAAGGTTTCTCTCCCGTATGAGTTCGCAAATGTGCAGTACAACTGTACATGGCTGAGAAAGACTTACCACAACCTTCAACAGGACAGTTATATGGTCTGATACCCTGGTGATTACGAACATGTACCTAAAAACGGAGGTTAATAAATAAGTTAAATTTATAATAAGAAAGCAGTTTTATTGTTGTATCATATTAACTTACCTTCATTCTACACATTGTACACGCCCCAAACAAGTAAGAATAGACTGCCAATTGGTGTGGGACTTAGCTTCCTCATATCCTATCAAGTACTTTATTGGTTTTATGCTTTTACAAGCCATTATTGTCTATTTTTTTTATTTCCCCCAGTTTTTTACTCTGTCAAAATTGTTTTGATTTTTTACATGAATCAAAGTTAAAGAGGGCAGACGGTTTAAATTAATCTAGGGCTAGCTGTGGATTACTTTTTCAATAAACTATAAAAGTTTCATACAAATCCGATAAGTACTTTTGAAGCTATAGATGTAAATAAATGTATGTTTGTATGCATGAGGAAGAGAAACAAATGAGCGCAGAAGGTTGAAACTTAAATGGGACCAACAATGAGCTAATTACAACCATACAAATTTCATTCAAATTGGACGTGTAGCTTTTAAGACATGTTAGTTCGCAAAAATTGAGCGACAGACCGACAGACAGATAGACGGACATGGAACCAAAAATGTTCCCTGATGTCTGAAACGGATTTCTGTCTTGGAATTTTTGAAATCGGAGACATAAAATATTTTTTGGTCTTTAGAACGATCACATAGCTTTTGTTACCTTCGGTAAGCTTGGAAGCAAAAATGTATAATTGAGACATAGACAATAATGTTAATAGGCATTACCATCAGAAGCCAAGATCACCTAGTCCTCTTAAGTAACACTGATAAATATGTATTATAAAATTGTGCCATCATTTTTAGGGCTAAACTATCATTTTACACAAATTTATTCATATATATTTTTAAATGCTTTAAATTTTTTTAGCCATTTTACATAGTGTTACAACTCAAAAACAAATTGCTTTCTTATCCGCTTTGAAATCTCCCGTAGATTTACTAAGACAAGTCAGGTTGTCTGAAGTAGTTGGGCAGCAAATACCCAATTTATAATGATGGCTCTTATACCTTCTTCAAAAACTTTGCAATATTTATGTGGGTAACTTATTATTAATTAACTTATTCTATTATCAAAAGATAATTTAAGACTTTAGATCATAAAACAAACCTTGAGATGATGGACGGATGTATAGGATCTGTTACAGCCAGGTTCAAAACAAACATGAATCCGTTGTTTCTTGTTATCAAGGGTTTTAACTTTGGATTTCTTGGAGGTTTTTATATTAAATTCATCTTCCTCCTCCTCCCCCACCTCCTCCTCACAATTCTCTATGACCTCTTCCTTGACTACAACTGAAAATTAAGCAAAGAGGAAATACAATTAATTTTTTTAATACATTTTATGACACATCAAGAATTATAAATAAAAAAATATACATAACATTAAAATTTGCCCAAAATATTTAATCAGTAGTAAAAAAAAAAAATAAATAAATAAAAATAGACAAGTCCTTAAAACACTAGACTGAACAGTTGTTGAATACTTCAGTTGCATAATTTTATTTCTGGGTGAAAAGACAATATGACATAAAAATTTTTGAAACATTAAAAAAAGTTGCTGTTAACATCAACTCCACATTTTAAATAGAGTTGCTTAACTAAGAATTCCAAAATTTGTTCGAGAACAATAATTATTTTAAATTTATTCCAGAAGTAGTTTGTAATACAAATAAACAAAAACATACAATGCTGGGCTGGTATAACACTGTAAGAACGCCCATCAATCACTAAGCAAAAAGTAGCATCGTCAGACTCATCTGGGGAAGACTGTAAAAGAACAGATTGGAGGACAGAATCATCCTTAGATCCAACTTCCTCCACTGCTTCATCAGAAACTTCCAGAGTTTCGCAGACTTCACCATCTTCAGAATTAGGACCTAAAGGAACAAACATTTTTGTTTAACAACTAATTTAGTATTTTACAGAATGGTGATGTGTAATATGAGAAACTTCTTTATTTTTTGAGAGAATTTTATCAAGAGGAAAAAAATAAATAATAACATTACCAGCAGTAACACTCAGCATAGGCAAATTTTCAAGTGAAGGTCCTGCGATGTCTGCTACTGTAAGAAAATGATGCCCATTTTCATTTGCATCAAGAAGTGGGTAGTCCGTCTCTTCAGGTAGCACAGCCACCACTTCTGTAGATTCTTCTTTGTCAGATTCTTCAATTAATTCTTCTGACAGAGAGTTAACATCATTCAGAACTACAGTAGCTTCGACATTACAGTCATCAACTGCAAAGGAATAAATCAGAATATAAAAAACATTATAATTTGCTGTTATAATAGTATTAAAGTAAGTATTAAGTAAAGTAAATGCATAGATTTCCATAAATTAATGATTAAAGAGATTTTAACCATTGACATGATTATAAGAAAATATTTTAACATGATAGAATTATTAATTACAAAATTAAGATCTATCTGTGCTCCTTGAAGCATTACACTTATAATAATCTAAATAAATCTAAAAATATTTTGTAACTAAGCTCAGAGTTGCATTAAAATACCTAATCAAATAGGTATAAAATCAAAAATTGTAGATGGTTAATAACTGAAATTTGCAATTAAAATTTGAATCAGCATAATTTAGGGCTCTTATTATGCATGTAAAAAAAATTAATTTTCAAACTTACAGGGAGACTGCTCCCACACAGGATCATCAGATTCATCATAAATTTCCATTATATATGGCGCATCTTCTGAAGCATATTTCCCACCTGATGCCATCTGAAAAGTAATTAGAATTTATATATAATATTAATGAAACTTCATTTTTTAATAATAATAGATAATAAACAAAGAAATCCATGAATTAAAAATATCCTAACTAATTAAGGTAAACTTACTAAATGTTGGCAACATTGTAACCAGGTGGCTGAGGACATTAAACTGTTTCTTTAGGGCTTATCTACCAACATTAGAGATGTAAAAAAACGGGTTTTTTTCTGGAGACGTTTTTTTTTCTAACATAAAATGTGTTTTTTTTTAACTGATGCTCAAGAAGGTATGTTTTTAACATAAAAGGCAGTTGCTCATCATCAAAATACCATCAATTAATATTTTACTTTAAAAATACAATGTAAATATGTCCTATAGATTTTTTTTAACTTTATAACATAAAAAAAAAAATAATAATAAAAAAAAAATAAATACTTGTCATAATAATCTCCACCACTAACATAGTCAAATAAATTAACTGATTTTTATTGCCAACTTTTTGATTTTGTACTATAATAATTTACTCAAAATTTTATTAATCAATCAATAATATATACTTCTTTACAATAGTTTATTTGATAATAAGATTATATATACTCTTACTATACAATAAATCATGCTATGGAATTCTATTTGAACTCATTAACTTGACTAAAAAAACTGGACTTCAAATTATTATGATTTTTTTTCTTTTTTAAATAAAAGTTAATTTCACCCTGGCCATCAAACTAGGATGAACTGATTAGATTTCCTAACCATTTTAAAAATTAAATAATTTAATTCCTATTAACCGGAGCCAATATCCTAGGGCTTGTGTACCGTACTTTATGGAATTTTGTTTGTTATATCAGAGTGTCTCAATATTTAAGCTCTTAATACAATAAAAATTAGTTAAAAAATGCATCTGAAAAAAACGTGAAATGAGAAAAAAAACGAGGGGCTAGGTTTTTTTTTCATTTACATCTCTAACCAACATACATATTTCTTTATACTAAAGCATACGTTTATTTTTTCTATTGTGAGAAAAATTAAGAATTAACAAAAAAAAATTGCTTAAGCCAATTGTTGGTACCCTTTAGTCCAGTAGTTAAAATTAAAAATATCTTCGTAAAATGAATTCAAGTTAGGAGGAGGAGGTGGATAATGGAGGTTTGAAGTGATTATGCACCAATTGCTTGTTCTAGAACTAGAACAAATTGACACCTTCTTGGTGTCTTCCAGTGCCCTCTATCCATAAAATACTACTTAACCACACTTTTCAAGAAAGGATCAAGCAACAATGTCAGTAATAAGGCTGTAATAACTTTTTGAGTTCTAATTAATAAAATAAAAGTACACTAGGGGTACTCAAGTGGCTAGTTGACATTATTATTTGATTAAGCGCTACTAAGAACGGACTGAGCCAATGGGCTGACGACTGGGGCCAAAAATGGATAGATCTGACTGTATACTTCCTATGATCTGAACTTAAACAATTAATTAAAACTTCAAAACAATACTATAGCTGAGAAGAAGAGTCCTATGAACATGTTATCAAATAAAAAAACGCAAAAAAGGTTATTACTCTTTTTGTAAAAAAAAAAAAAAAAGAGCTCTATCTACACCTTTACTTTTAGACAAGCCTCTGAAACTGTGTTTGTTTTTAATCTATCAACCCTAAACTAAAATAATATGACAGACTGACGGGATGATCCACTGACAAGACCAGAAGTCTGAGCATGCACTTGTTTCTAAAGAGGAACCCTTTCAGTGAAACATATTTGCCGAATCAACGAACATTAGTATTCTAGAGTTAATCAAAAGAACTACTAAAATTCCAGATAGAGCTTAAAGCAAATTTAAACATAAATAGCCATATCAAATAATTTAACTACATCATATCCCTAGAGAAAAAAAAATATGGTAAAAGTTAAGAATACGAGGCGGCTTATAGAAAAGATGGTGGGGCCTCACTCCAACGTGTTTTTTTGACAAAGGGATATCAACTCTCCTTTGAACAAATCATACATATATAATTTCTCAAATGTTTAAATCATACAAATGTAATGATTGACAAAGGTACTGTAGTGTTTTTAATCTCGTAAGTGCACAAATTAAACAAAGTTGCCCCGCCAAGCGATTCACGTTAACTTAATATTAGAACATAATGACAAACCATTGCGTCCTACTCACAAACAAAAAAATTGCGAAGTAAACAGTAAAATGTTCTATATGGAAGGAATAACTTAATAGAAATTTCAAGAATTAATCAGTAAGACGTTATTGTAAAAATCTTGTCAGGTATTTGTATTTGATAAGTAAGAAATTAAAGATACAAACCCTTTGAAGGTTTCAAAGGAAAAAGGCATAATATTTGGATGTAGAAATAAACCCTGATAGATCTTTAAGAACAATAAGTACCTACTAAGTTTCGTTAGCCCGTAAAAACTTAAATTAGGCTCAAGGCTATAACTATTTCAAATTTCAATAAACACTCATGAAATTCCAATTAGTTTAATTTAATCAAATAAAGTGACAAAAAAAAACCTCCTCAATAAAATTATTATACTTATCAGTCGGAAGTATATGAAACTTTTCAAAATCCTTATAGGATCTAGACCAAGAAGTTAGACATTTATAAAGTACAATAACATATTTGAGTTTCAAGAAAGTTGTAAACAATTTTGGTATTACAACAAGAATTAAAAGGTAAAGTAAAAATATGTTATAGTGACAACAAAAACAAACCTACAGCAATAAGAATCATTTTAATTTTCTTACCTCTGGTGTCAATAATGAACTCTCATATTCGATTAAGATCGTTGATCAACAAATTTTAATAATATCACATCTTTAAGCACCATTATAAGTTAAATAAAACATTCGATAAATGCACTAAAACTACTTTAAATCTTAAATGAAATGAAATTAACTGAAGCTGTCACTGCGATGTGATACGAAAATCTTATAAACATTGGCGTGTTATAATTTATCAAGGGTTTATTCATCAATGAGAAAAAGAATATCAGTATGCTTCATGTTATATTGAGATCCTGTATTATTTAACACTGGTGGAAAGCGGTTGGATTTCAAACAAAAAGACCCTTTTTAAAAATAATAAAAAAAAAGGGTTTATTTGAATTTTTAATTATAATTATAAATGAATTTTTAATTATAATGTAATGAAAAAAATGAAGTTTAAATATAGCGAAGATATAACTTTTTTAGTGGCTTGAATACTAATAGTTATACAAGTGTAGCTAATTAAACATCCAGCAGATGAACGAGATTTCGGTTTTATCACCGAATCTCCCTTTATAGAGGAAATAAATGTATTTTTTTTTTTTAATTAGGACTATCATATATACATAAATATATATTGACTAATTTAAATAAATTCAAATGAATAATAGGGACATAAAAAAATATAAATACATATTTCTTTTGAAAAATGAAGGCAATTTAAATAGTTATAGTTCTTGAAATATCCGCTAGATGCCAGGAAAATGTAGAATTGATTAGTTGTAGTTTTTAAAAAATCCGCTAGATGTCAGGGAAATGCAGAATTTATTCGTTGTTATAGTAGTTATAGTTTATATTCAGTGATTCTCAGCCTTTGGGTCGCGACGCAAAAATGGATCATGGTAATTTGTTTTGGGTCGCAAAGGAATTGGGTAAAATAAAAATAAAAAATAAATAAAATACATGCATAAACAGGTAAAAAAAATATAAGAAAAGATCTTAATCATTAATTCTGTTTTATATCTGTAGTAGCATTACAATAGAACGAGTTAAAATTAGCAAGAATTTGAGTTAAATATAAAATACAGAAGTCTAGAGCTAGTCAGAATCGAATTCAAGTTCATCCCGTTTTTTAGAATTTCACAGAGTGCATCGATACTGCGGTGTCAGTCGGTATTGACAACAAATACAACTTTCCAAGAAGTTGTATTCGGTGAGGAAAGAATGAGGGGCACTAGAAAAAGGGATTGTAAAGTTATAATGCTGGGCCATAGCCATAGTCTAAATCTATGGAGTGGAGGGAGTCCCTTTAATTTAGGCGCATGTTTGTTTATAATCCCCCTTATCCAGTAATTCACAGATTTTATGCTCGTGTAGTTTTGGTGATGATTCATAATCAATTTAAATAATCCCGATAAAATAATGATAAATTATATGTATACCTTATTATTGCATTTGTACTGAACCAAGGTGAATGTGACTCAGAAAAAAGATTTTTACAGAAAACATAATTGAGCACGTAAGCATTGGACCGCAGAATGATTTCAAACAAATTTGTTGGGTTGCGGGTCAAAAAGGTTGAGAAACTCTGGTTTATATTATAGGGTTTCGAGGTCATCCTAGAAACCCTTATGCTTTTGGTAGTTCGTCCGTCCGCCCGTCGCATCGACTTAAATTGGTGAGCAAGTTAAAATTTTTTGCCCAAAAACAGAAATTTTTTGCCAGAACCTAAACACTCAACATTTCTACGATCAATTGCGAATAGATAGAAATATTTTTATAATTTTCAAGTTGGACATTATTTTTAAGGTATTGAAATTTGGTTCACAAAAATATAACGTGTTTCCAAAATGGCGGCCATTTTTCCAACCAAAAAATTAAAATAAAACGCAAAAAAAAGTCTCCCCCCCCCCCGCTTCCCCATTAGGACAGGACCTAAAAATAAGGTAAAATATGCATCTTTGTGGTCCAATGATAATTGTGGGAGTTGATATAAAAAAAAAAAAATTTTAGGGGGCCGTAACTCCGGAGTCCCAAAATTTTTATTATTTCAAAATTCGAAGTTGGGTATCATTTTAAAGGTATTGAAATTTGGATCACAAAAATATATCGTTTTTCCAAAATAGCGGCCAATTTACCCCTAAAATAACCAAATAAGTGCATACCGAAGATACTAAAGAATAATATAATATGCACACCTTGATTCTTAAAAGTGAAACTTTCTATACATATTTTTGAAAAAATAATAAATAAATAAAAATAAATAATAATAATAATGTATTTATGAATCCTTATGACCGAAGAAACCCTTTTAGTAACTTGCTGGCAAGTACATGATGGAATTTTTAAAAATCTACTAGATGTCAGAAGAATGCAGTTTTGTGAATAAATATGAAATTTTAAAGCCCTGACCTTTCCCGCCTACTAAACCTCAAGGAGAGTGTACAGAGGAGGGCCATATAGGGTGTGATGAGGGTAGCGGTAGAAGAGTGGGGGAGACCTGTGTCGTAACGAGAGTCCTGGAATGCCTAATAAAAAAAAACGTGGTTTAAAAAAATAATAATAAACAGGTCAAGTGTGTGCTAGTCAGCCCACAGCGAGGGTCCTTAGGCCACCACACTATATAGTTTAAGTAGTACCCTATTGATGGTGTTTTTTAAAATGCTAAAAAGCTTACTTTGAACTATCCTATGGGTCTGATATTCTCAAAATACATAAAGAAACTTCCGATAAAGTATTCTTTTTGCCACTGAACCGGACTACAACCATATAAATACATCCAAAAGACCATAGCTATAAAAAAAAAACGTATTTTGTCAATAAAAAATAAAATATTTTTTTCGAAATTTCCAAAAATTGGTATCTTTACTTTTTGGTTGAAGAATGTTAAGCGAGATAGAGGGGGGGGGGACACATTTCAAACCCGCTTCAAACTCGCCTACGCTCGCCCTATCAAAGTTATAACCAAAGAATTATATATTTTTGTAATCAGCTCGACATACCCTTTTATATTATACCCCTCACGGTGTCGAAAAAAAATAAAAATGTTTTAACCCTTAAGTTTTTTTACCCTAACTTTTTTGAAAAATATTTTTTTTTAAGTCGCTATATTTTTAAAATATGTGGGTAGGTACAAGACACATACATGCCAAATTTCAAAGTGATCGGAAGAAAGGTGTAGCCGTGAGAGAAGGCGACCGGACGGACGGACAGACACATGCAGGAAAATATAAGGGTCCTTGGTTTTGCCTACGGACCCTAAAAAATAACCCTATATATGGACCAATTCCACAGAGGAAAGTTTTAAAACTACCAAAAATTAATCGAGCAAAAAATTAATTATCAGAATGACAACCAAATGATCTGTTTTTGTAGAAAAAGTAAAAAGGTAATTAAACCCTCTCACAATGTTCATATCTCATGACTCTAATAACTTTAGACTTTTGAGTTTTAATTATTTGACTTTATCGGCCAAGATTTACTTTCATGACAAATATTAAACCTTTTCAATCAAATTATTAACTTCTATTGTAATGGTAAAAGAAAACTTCAAAGAAATCATTGTATATTTACACTAATAATCTTAATGAATATTTCAACAGATTTGTAATAAAGATGCATTTAATTGTTTTTATTTTTAAGGTACTGGATAATACGTTCTGCTTCTCTCCAGCCAGTCTCGAGGGCTCCGTGAACAGTTGAATAATGGCCACGATTCGTAGCTTCACCAGCAAATAACACCATCTAGACATTTTCATTAATAATTTTAATTTATTTTATAAACCATTATTGTATATTTTTTCTCATTAGAATACAATTAAGTTTTTTTTTTTATAATGTTGTCTATAGTATTTTAGCTAATATAGCTCATTAGAGAAATATGTTTTAGAGAATTTTCCCCTATATTGACAATTTGACCCTGCAGTGACAAATTGTGACGACATAACTGGAAACATATTAAACCAAACAACTAATACATATGGAAATAAAATGAGAGGAAAGATATCTACAAAGTAACAAGGGCAAATGAAAATTTTAAACAGACTAAAAAATTAAATTTACAATAGAGAATAAAACTAAGATAGACTACTGTTTGCTCTTTTATATGTTGCTGACGCAATAACTTGTAGTTGCGAACAAATCATTGCTTGTACTAATTGTCAGTAGTGAACTTTCAATAATATTTTTATGAATTTTATCAAATTCGGCTGAAATTTCACTAGTTATCTAATGTTTCAAGTTTTGATTTTTATCAGGAAAACTAACACTAGATAACTCATCAGTTTATAAGGGTGCTAGTTTTTTATCACAGGATACTACGCTAGATTTATGATTATCAAAGCCAAACAAACCCTCGACAACCTTCACCCATTCAATAGGAACCTCGAGCACTCAATTCACACTTGCAATGTTAGGATTATTGCATAGCGTTAACCTTTATAACCTCAAAAATAAAAATTCATCTTTACCGGTTTGCCATCGTTGTTTGATAAAGGTTCAGCCAGGCTTCCTCTAGGATTATCAAGCTTTTCTGAAGCTACGCTGTTATAACTATAGGAACCTAAGACATCTTCCGTGTTCCACCACCTACTCCTGCATTCAAAAAGCAAAGACAATGTATTTCTATTTTTTACCTATTTGCAATTACGCCATTACGCACATATTCTTTAAATAATTATTGAATCCCTATAATATGTTGCCTTTCAACTTAAATCTAGAATATATAACTCTAGCGAAACTAGGTTAGAAGGAAGGCCAGTAATTTCTTGAAGGGTAAATTTCTCTTTTCAATATCCATCAATAAATTTAATGCCCTCTTAGTCGTCTCATGATTTCATAGTGAAACCCTCATGAATAATTAACTTTCTATTTGACGCAATTAAAAATCAAGCAACATTCAAGTTTGTTTGTTTTCACCCTGTTTCATTCAACAACAAGCCTTGTAGTTATAGTAAAGCACATACCTTACCATCATGTCTGGTTCAGTAATTGTATACTTCTTGCCCACATACTGTTTCAATGTTTTCATGATAACTGCTTGTAATTCATCTTCAGTCTTAGACTCCATCACTTTTGCACCTCGACCGGTAAACCAGATTCCTAGCACATGGGGGTTGTGGTTTTCAGTCGAAAATCCAATGATCGCTTCTCCTAGATCCTGTACATAAATAGCAAGTGCATTCAAGTAAAAGCGTTAATTTGATTTTCGTAATTGCAATAATAGTGTTAGCAATATAGATGTATTATTTCACATGAGATAATAAGCTAGTATCATAGTTCTAAGCTTGATTGCATGATCTGAGCTTGATGATCTAGTGTTGGTAATAAAAGTAATTAAGTTATACAAGTAAACTATAAATTAATGAAATTAAAAAGATAAGGTAAATAAAGTAAAGTATAAGTAATAAAAAGTTGAAAAAGAGGATATAAGAAACACTGTGAAAGAAAAGCTGGAAAGAAACGTTGTGATGTAGTAACTGTGATCCCAAGTAGCATAACTGATCCTGGGGTATCCTTTTATCCACATTACAACCTGACCATAATCGTTGGTCCGTATATGTTCCCCTGTGGTCATCCAATTTTGAATGCCTTTATTGGATCATCCTTAGGAGATCTAGTTAAGGTTATCCCATGGATTTTCAGGTAAGGGTATCCCTATGAATATCCAGTTAAGGTCGCTCTTAGACTACTGTATGAAACTAAAATTTCCCCAACATATCTGTCTGGTTTTTGTATAATTGCAGATATGTAGGTTGAGTTGTTGTACGATGTATTTTTTTAAGTTTAAATTGAATTACAACTTTCTCAGTTGTGCTATAGTTGGGATCGCAATTGTTACCTGAGTTTCTGAGGTAAATTCATTGGGATGAAGTAAATTGAATGCTGGTCCATCTTTCGGCCACCAAGGATTGTTATAAATCAGATATACTTTATCTACAGCATCCATTCCTAGAGCCTGTAAAAAAAAAAAAAAATAAATAAAACTTATTTTAGTTAAAACTTTAATGATCCTTTTCTCATTTTCAAGTCCTCCTTGCTTAAGGCAGCGGGTAAAGGAAAATTGAATTTAAAAGAGAAAAGACAGATAAAAATTATCTGTGTTACAGGGTTATAAACCATCCTTTGAATTAGAATATTCTAGCCTAAACCGGAGGAATGGGTTTCATCTGTCTGGAAATCAATCCAGGTTTTGATTCTCGGAGATGGACCAACAGTATTTTTATTTATTTTCCTCTTTCTGCGAAGTAAATTAATTAATAAATGGTGTGTTAATTTAAAGCTTAATAGTTAAAGAATGGCACTAAATCATGACGCAACAGCCTGCCAAGGGCTCATACAACTGCATATATGCAGTGGGTGACTATGTTACTATGTCACTCCATCAGCTGTACCAACCTTACAATTGGCATAGGCAACTAGTTAGTCACCATTTCACATTATCACCTTCCCATTTATATGGTGATGCTGGGTGAACCCAGATCTGTGGTCACCATCCAAGTTGTGACCATGCTCGATGCTGTTTAACCTAATTGAAAAGGTAGCCAACTGCTCTCCTCTATGAGCTACCAAGGCTCCTACCCAGTTTGCTATACATTTTTCATCAATTTATTAATGCTGTAATTTCCTAGGCACAATTTTGCAATAGATTAACTTTCTTAATAAGACTTTTCTTCTGCAAAAAAATATTTGTTTACAATGACATCATTGCATGGATGAATAAAATAAGCATTTAAACATAAATTAAGGCTATAACAATTGAATTATAGAAATACCTCGATAGCATTAACTTTCTGCTGAGGAAGTGGAGGATTGAACATGGCATTATGTTTCTTCTTCAGTACATTGAGTGAAGAAGTCACAATGACGAAATCAGCTGAATAAGATGATCCGGATTCTGTGGTGATTGAGACGCTGTCCTGTGATGACCAATCGATCTTGGCTACTCTTGAAGATAATTTCACTTTGCTATCTACTCCTAGCCCTTTCCATGGACTCTTTTCATGAGTACCCTGGAATAAAAATATAGGATTTTTAAAAATTTAATAATTAAATTGTTAATTTTAAGGCTTAATTTTTATTTATTTTTTTTTTTTTGGGAGAGTCTTGTCTAGGATTCTTAAGTGGAGAAATAAGACACTTGAAGATAATTTCACTGCCACATTTGCCATTCCTGCTAATTAGGTTATGCTAACCCAAGGATATGCTACTAACGACTACGCCCTTTTAAATAGTGAAGAGAGTACTCACCAGGGGATGAGTTGTAATTGGGTCACACTTATTTACAGCATATTCGAAAATTCGGATCGGTAATTCGGACAGTGTCTGGTCCCAATTAGTCCGAATTATCGGGGTTCCACTGTAGAAATGTATGAAAAAATGTTGTTTAGTGGTATGTATTCAGAAGTAACAAGTGAAATAGTAAATTTATAACTGTGTCTGAATATTCCATAAATTGTTAAAATAAAAGCAAACCATTAATAGGTGAAGTATGTTGGACATGCCTCCTGTTTTCCATTGAACAACCCTGTCTCCCTCGCACTCTTGAAACTCGTTGACTGTTTTGAGAGACAAATCAGCTACATCTTGACAAGATTCTATGATACACATAGTATATTTCATATGAACTTGAAGAGCCTTCGTGTCTTCTTTGGCAAGATTTTTTTCTTCCACAAAGTGTTTAACTCTGAAACATAAAAGAAATTTCTCAAACATAAAGCTACATGAAAACCCTCATTCAGAGATTAATTATTCAGGGTCCATTAACTTTTCATTAGTCAGTACGAATATGAATCTGTAAATTATATTACCTTGCCTTTTTGATTAACATTAGCTTAGACGGCAGTTAGGCCACTAGAATTCATAGAAATTGTGAAAAACCTATTATTGTTGCAAAATTTTCTTACGGATTTGTATGACTTTCTAAAATGTATTTGTATCCAGTGTTTAATATAATAGGAATTTTTATACAATTTATAACCCCTACGAATAATTTCTTAAGTGTTCGTGTAAATTCTTATCCCACCTGAAGCTAACTTAAACTTATAAATTCTCTTACCATATAAAAGAATTTACAGGGTGATCAAGAAAAGAGTTAATTTTGACAGTTCAGTCTAGGTAACCTATTATCCTGAAGGTATTCAGTGAAATTTTTGTTTGCCTAGTTGGCCCAATCTTCTATAGATGTCAAAATCTCGAGCTCTCGTTGGCTCCCCAGCCCAGTTAATGAACTCTTTTCTTGATTTCACTACATAGTTTTCAATAAATTCAGGTATAAAGATTTAAATTTTTAATAATTTAAGTGTACACCCCATTTTTTCAATGTATACGACGTAGTGATGGCTGGTAAGGCGTAATTAAATAAAGAAAAAACCTTATTTTATTCAGATAAAACTTTCGGAGGGGTCGTTCAGATCTGGTGAAATAGGGTTTCTCTTTATTTAATTATACCTTACCAGCCTTCACTACGTCTTATTAATTCAGGTATATAATGAAAATATACTTCAACAATAACCAGATTAAATTTACATAGAGGAATCTAATTTAAAAATGTGTAGGTGTGTCACAAGAAAATTTAAATTTAAATATGTACCTAAGTTTAAAATAATAATTTAGTTGTTAAATGAAGCGAGCGTAAGCGAGCTTCTTACATTCAACAAACTATGCATCTTGTCTGTCTGTCTGTCTGTCTGTCCGATTTAGTTGAAATTTGGTATACATGATCCTCTTACTAATACTCAGGCTAAGTTCGTTGGACAGCGTGATCTGTCTAAGCGTTCGCGCGCAACGCTCGCGTAAACGAGAGGTTCAAACATTAAATTGGAATTTCAACGGGAAAAGATTCTATCATCATCTATTCGATGAGACGAACATTTTTTTTCAATTTACATTTTTTAGTAAAACCAACAGCGACACCGCTATGAATTAATAAAGATCGCTAAAACTATTAAAGCGGACCTAAACGTTTAGAATAGAGAAAACAACTTTTCACCGATATCTTATGTTCTAACGTAAGGATTTTAATAAAACATCATATACACCATCTAATGCACAATTGAAACATGCATGCAAAATTTCAATTTGATACATGCAGTAGTTTGTTTGTAGCAAAGAAATACATTTTATAATAATTGAAAAGGAGAGATGTGTGGTTAGAGGAATAGTAAGAATGCGGGGTGGTTCCCTTACTACTAGCCGCTGTACTACTACTATACGCTCTATATATCAACTCATCATGATTCATGATTATCTATTTTTTCAATAATCAATACATATATATTATACGCTCGCTTCAATGATAGAGCCACGCGATGCCTAGTAATAATAAAGTGTCAACAAAAAAATGTCTGCCTGTATTTTGTTAAAAAATATGGAATGAAATATAGGAAGCGTCGTGCACCCCCCCCCCCCCCCCCCCCCCTGCTCCCATCCCATCGGTCAGACCTCTCCCCCCCCCTCATTCCTACGCCACTGTTATTATATCTTATTTGCTAGAGATAATAAATTGGTTTGAGCTACGTAGAGGATAAGGAAGAAAGATACAGGAGAGATATACCTGGAGGGAGGGGGGGGGGGGGGGGGGGGGAGGTAAAATTACGTCATGGTCCCCTCAGTCTCCTCTTTATCAGTGGAAGGTTAGTGTTGAAGGTTACACCACAGCAGGTTAGTGTTTTATATCAACAAGGAAAACACGATACGAATTTCAGTGGAATAACTCTTCTAACTAATCATGATTTCGTAAGTTAACATTATTTTTATAACTTTGAGATTACTTTTCTCGAAAATTGTCTTAGTTAATCTGTATTATAAAACAGTTGTCACTGAGACAATAGTTCAGCTTTAATTTGTTTACATGGTTATACTCGAATACATGCCTGCTTTTGTTTATTATTATGCGTTACGGTGTTAACATAATATAAAAGTGTTACTCTCTTTTTTATATTTTTCTCACCTGCGTCTGGTCATCTTCTATTATTTTATTTACGAAGAATAATTTAAATATATATTTTAAGTAAATAAAAATTTGGAGAATTGTATTATTCTGTCTAGATGAATAATAAAATGAAATCTGGCTCACTTTTTAAGGTTTAAATTCTATCAGCAATGTTTATTTGGTTTTATGCGAAAGTGTGTTCCTTTATCTGTTATTCTACAAAAATGAGACAATTATTTCTTTAAAATTGCTAATGTTAAATATAGCCTCTTGATATGAATGCTTTTCATTTAGATTATTATAGCTCAATTTCTCGACTGATTCCCTTATTCGTGTTAATGATGTATTTCCAGGTAAATATCGGCAATAGCGCGCCCCTCTCACTCCAATGTATTTTTTGACAAAGGGATATCAACTCTCCTATGAACAAACCATACATATATAATTATTTTATACATATATTATTATAAACGAATGGAAGGGATGAATTGATATCTCGAAGCCAACTGTACGACTTCGTTTACACAGAAGGGGTACACTATTGCCGAGTTTAGCCTATTTCCAAATAGAAAACATAGCTCAAGAAATGTTTTTGTGGCATTTTATAGAATTCAATATGAAAAAATTGCTAATGTTTAACCCTCTGGTGGCTTCATATTTCTTGACTAGTTACAGGCACATTGGTGACTGACCGCTATGATAGAATTACTGACATTTTATTTTTTCACATTTACGAAACCTTGTGTTCATAGAAACTATTAAAATCACATTAAGGAATAGAAAATTATAAACTTTTATACAACTGTACGACTTGCCCATCAGTCTGCTAGACAGACACAAGAATTGTGATGAAGGTAAATAGGTAAAGGTAGTTAAAGAAAACACTATTATTATTTTAATTGATAAAATACAGACTTGCAATCATGATATTTTTATATTCGGCTTGGAATTATGAAGTTACAAGTCCAGGTGTGGGATGGACAGGGCTCTACTTGGGTAACTTCTTGTTGAGAAACAAAGGTGTATTGGATTATCAGGGTAGTGTGTTAGAAGTAGTTGGGTTTTCACCCTACATGGGTGTTAATATGTGTCTTCTACTATGTTTTATAAAAAAAATTGTAGACTTAGGAATAGCAGTCTATTAGACTGTTAATGTTTTAGTGAAACACAATAGACTAAGAGGTAGGGCATGATGTGCAGAAGAGATCTGAAGAAATCATGGAGCCCAACCAGTATAGTTCTTACGTTAGTGATCCTAGAGGTCAAAGTTGGTGCTATAGTAGTCTCACAGTGCCATACAGAGGGTTAAGGCTACCTTTAATGTAGAGCAAGCATAAGTGGTGGGGTATTGTTGTGAGGCAATCCGTCACAACATCAGAAACAAATATTTTGATTCCTTGTGCACTGCTTTTAAACACCTTGCATGTCACAACTCTATTGGACACGAACCAAACTGTTTGATGTGGTATGTACCATTGTTATCAGAACAACTTGTTGCGTCAATCGTTTACTTTTACCTCTACCCCTAGCTGTGGTCCCTGTGATTTTGCGTTCTTATGCTATCAAAAATACCCGAAACTTATTAAATATTAAAGATATAGATGAAACAATAGTTGATGAAGATAAGTACCAGTCGTTTAAATCAAGGCCTGATTTTGGCCTAGGTTTACACATTTTTAGAAATGTTAATTTGATACATGAATTCACGATTTATGCAATTCTCAATTTTCTGGCTTACTGTGGTGAGCCAGTTTTAGCAGTCACGGCACACACGTATTTTTATTGATACAATCCTAAATGCTCTTTTGTTTTAATGAACAAATATTAATTTTAGTCCGGTTAACGAAAGAAAAATTTACAATACCCCACCACTTATGCTTTCTCTACCCTAAGGGTAGCCTTAACCCTCTGTTTGGCACTGTGAGACTGCTATAGCACCACCTTTGACCTCTAGGATCACTATATGAACTATACTGGTTGGGCTCCATGATTTCTTCAGATGTCTTCTGCACAGCGTGCCTTAGTCTATTGTGTTCCACTAAAACATTAACAGTCCGATAGACTGCTATTCCTAAAAGTCTACAATTCTTTTAATAAATCTGATTGTTTTGATATTTGGCAGTTATTTTAAAATGGAATATCAAAAGTCCATCTTGGAAAATAGATCCAATTTTTATTTTTTTGACAAATATCTAGAAAATGTCATTATATGCACAGAAATCCATCATCCCTGTCGTACGAAAGTAAGAAGAGTTGAATCGCAAAGGCATATATTATGTTAGGAGAAAGGAGAATAATAGGCAAGCAAAACCAAACCAATGAAGGGGAAGGTTACGTTTCTGGTTTCCGTTCACCCAAACTCAAACTACTAGTCCCTGCCGCTGATCTCTGACTGGTCCAAAACCATTTGTTTTTGGACTCAATCAGTCCTTTGCAGTTGTTTTGTGATTCAATCAGAGCCTAGTTGGAACAACCGACTAACAGTCAAGAGATGAGTTTGGGCTTCGTTGGGACGCCCTGTTCCTAATGCGCATGGGTCAGACAGTTTCAAACTAGTTTGAAGTGTGGTTGGAACAAACCCATTGTACAAGTCTCATTCGCCCTATAAGTACAAAGGTTCAAATTTTAGTCAAATGGTGGTAAAATATCACTATTTGTTTAATATTTTATTTTAAAATGCGATAACTAAATGGCGTAAAAAATGGTGGTAAATGTGTGATAAAATAAAATAGAAACCAAAAATTGCATGTCAATTCCAACTATATAAAGAACTACAAAATTGCTACAGTAGAGTACTTGCATTTGCTTTCTCAGTAAACAAATCAAAAGAGGAAATGATCAAAAGTAATGCAGGAAGTCGCACCTTCTGCCGAATGATTGTCTCGTTGTTATACTTTAAATCGTTATTATTATTTCATATTCCTATTGGCGCTTTGGTGCCTCACTAATACATTAGGAGCGGCAAAAGGAGCACTTATTACAGCATAAAGGCACTTGGTACTTTTTGAATTTATGACACATCTATTGTTGTCTAAAACGTTGATGTGAAGATTGTGCTATTGTATCACTGGCGCCGCTCTGATGTAATAACATATTGATATGAGTTCCAATTTTCGTTTTTTTATAATTGGCTCAGTAGCGCTTCGGAAATTTCCCGTCTTCCCAGTGCCTCCATCCGTCCCTGAATTTAAGCCCTCGGTCAATTAATACTGGCTGATTCTGTAATTTAACCATACACAATATTCCCATCATCTTTACAAGTCTTATCAGCTTGTAAAGTCCATGTGGATTTTTTTCATAGATTATCAATGCAGTCATTTGATGAGAGTGAACTTTGGTTCATTTCTTCTTGTTTTGTAATTATCTTCAATCTTAGGTTTAAATAGGTTGTTAAAAATATTGCAAATTGTTTTTATCTTTGTGAAGTTTTATTCTTAATTTTAATAATTTTATTCTTAGTTTTATTATTATTATTCTCTGTAAGCTGCCTTGATGACATCAGTGTCATTCAATTGTTTTTTTTTTACTCTTGGCCAATGTCTTTTCAGATTCTTCTTGGAACCTATATCGGATTTTGATCAAATATGATTTCATTCTGTGAGCACAGTCTTACCCCTAAATGAAACCATTTGCACAATTTTTTTTAAAAAAATCTTGTCCTGTGATATTCTAATTATATCTCTTAATGATGCTTTGTTAGGTATTTCGTTTATATTTCTACTACCCTGTATGCATGAGAGACCAAGAAGCTGGTGGTATATTTAAAGTTTTATTTGTGAAGTATTTGTTTTTACCTTATCAATTTATTTTTTTTTTTTAGGTGTGAGGACAACATTGAAGATGAGTTTTATGTGGATCCTGCCTTGGAAAAGATAAGAGAAGAAGGACTTATCAGTGAGCAAGTGAATTATGAGAAACTAGCTAAGGAGCTCTGTGAGGAAATTGAAGGTATTCATTCGGCATACTTGTTCCACCCTAAGGGTATAGAAGCCAGGAAGAAAATTTGTATCTGTCTATCTTCAACTCCGGCTAACTCTTATTACAGCTCTTGGAAGGATTTGGCCGGTGAACTGGGCTTATCATTCGGACAGATTTGTGTAAGTCAATTTTCCTAATTGATATCCAATTGAATTTAAAATCTTTGATTAATTTGAACACTTATATCTTGGTTTTCTAATGAAATCCTCGTTACAAATAGTTTGAAGTCAACCCCTTGTTCAAATAATTTCAGTACTGCTTTTAGTACTTTATTTTACTCCAGGGCTTTAATCAATCCTGAGCTATAATCCTTCAGTTCTTAACACTAAGAGCCTGTGCATCTTTTTCAGCTTCATTTAACCATCTGGTTTTAGTTCTTCCTCTTTTTCTAAAGGCACCAGTATATAATCACATGTTGTGAGTAGGAACCTAATTAAAATTATGCATAAAGATATGCTTTGTGGTTACCAATTTATTTTAAATGTTATTTTATTTTAAATCAAATTATAATTATTATTAACTACGGGAAACAGACAGTGAAAAATACACTCCTGTGCCGGGATCCCGGCACAGGAGTGTATTTTTCACTGTCTGTTTCCCGTAGTTAATAATAATTATAATTTGATTTAAATTAAAATTTAACTTTCCGTAGTATGAAAACTACCAAAAACTTAAAAAATTGAATTTCGAATTGATTGTACAAGGTACAGGTACTAATTGAGTACTTTATAATTATAAGCGTTAATTCTGGTTTAGTTCTAATGTCATAAATATTGACTGTCTAAATGTATATGAATATTGAAAGCTTGGATTCGGGACTAGTTATCGATTACGGTAGTGAAAAATCATTCTCCTGCGTAGCTTAGATGGAAGAGCGCTATACTGGAAATATAGAGGCCCGTGGTTCAGATCCCGGCACAGGAGTGTATTTTTCACTGTCTGTTTCCCGTAGTTAATAATAATTATAATTTGATTTAAATTAAAATTTAACTTTCCGTAGTATGAAAACTACCAAAAACTTAAAAAATTGAATGTTATTTTATGTATAGGAAGACAACAGGTGCAGTACTTCCATTAAAGCTTGCTGAAGAAGGGAAAAAAGTGTATATTTTTGTTTGCCTTTAGCCTATATTCTCATTGTCTGATTTCAGTGTATAGATAACTACAGTAAAGATTATACCGAGATGGCGTTGATGACATTCTGTCAAAAAATAGATGCAGCCCTTAGCCTACTCGTCGATTCTTTTTTAAAGATAAAACGATATGATGCTCTTTCTATAGCTTCTGAAACCTTTCCAGGTTGGTATTATAAGTCGTTGGACATTTTTTCAAAATTATTGGATTAAGAATAAAACAAAAAGATATTGCTTTAAAATGTTATTCAATAATTTTATCAATTTTTATATCTTTCCAATTTACTAAAATGTTCTATGTTTACTGTTTCAGCCCTTGCTGAATTTGTGCGAAAGGATCATGCTCAGAAAATGGAAAAGTCAGATTACCTTCCTATGCAGGGTAACATATTAATTTTATTCAATAATTAGTAAAATTTTATTCAATAATTAGTAATTATAATTTATTTAAAGTATTATTGGAGAGAAGAATGTTGACCAAGGAACTTTAAGTATTCCTGCTCAAAAATATTTCAAGCTAAGAACCACAGTTTTCTGTCCATAGGCACAGGTTTACTTGTGCATATTGGATTGCTTACAATAAGTCTAAAAATGGTTTGTATTTTATATATGGCTGAGTGCTCAAAACATTAGGTTCTTTTCCATAAAAATTCTTTTAGTTTTCTGAAGCCAATTTTTAATTAAGTTTGGTCATCCTCTGTGACTAATGGAAAAAAATAAGTAAAATAGTTTGTGGCACCTAACATTCTCACATCCTATTGCATACGTAAATGATGTTTATCTTTTGACCAATTATTATTATTGTAATTTATTTAATTCCCCCCTTTTTTGAAAAATCTAAAAAAAAAATTAAAAACTTTTTTTAAAAATTAAAAACAATATTTAATTTAGCAGATAGTTGGGAACCATATGTGTAGTTCCGACAAACCATCTAAATATCTTGAAACTTTTAAAGATATGTCTTAATAAAAATAAAAAATAAATTTGTAGGTAGAAAAGAAACTAATGGGCACAGAAGGTTAAAAAGTTTATGGGAAGCAAAAATTAAGGTAGACTTGGATCTATACTAGAATAAAGTTAAACTACCTTTTTATTAGGGACCAATCTACACTAGGAATCTTCCAGAGGGCTTCCCTAATTATGAACCACTATTTTTTTATCTAGTTGGAACAACTAACTAACACTGAGCCAAAAACTCTCATTGGTTTTCCTTATCTTCAAATCCATTCTTTTCTGAATAACACAATATTTGAATTTTTTTGATCAAATTGGTATTTTTTTTTCTCTTTATTTCAGAGGAAGGCAAGAAAAAGATGATGAGACCTCGAGGTATGCGTCATTTTGGATACAAGCTACCCATTACTCTTCAGGAAGCAATGTGTCAAAGCGACGAACTTCCCAAGAAAAAGCAGCCCATTGATATCCAAACGGAAAAAGATTTTGCTGAGAAATTTATAAGAAGGATTGAGCATATGCAACTTGTAAATGCAGCACCTATAGAGAAACCAGCTCGGATAAGGGTAACCGTAATATTTTAATTGGAATTTAGATGTTTAATTTATTTTCTTTTTTGGAGCAACCATTCACTTGATACAAATTTGTTGTCATTAATTTGACATGTTAAACGATTCTTACTCCAAAAATAAATGTTAAACGAATCCCTCAAAAATAAAATGTTCAGATATACACAATCTTCTTGGACAAGGTTTTCTCTCAGTGTTCTAGATTTATTAGACTCTGGGTTGAGGCCTCTATTCTATGATTCACTTTCCTTACATCTCAAAATTGTTAAAAAAAAAAATTGTCCTGATCATCATTAGGTTATTACAGGACTGGGGATAGGTCACTTTCCCATATGTACAATGTTTTATTTATTTCATGCTGGTAAAATTTATTTATTCTATTTATCTAGGCACCTCGCTACGGTAAACGAGTAATGTTATCATTTGCCAGTGATTGCTTAGAACTTGCTCAAACAGTGGCTCAGGAATTCAGAATGAAGAGACAAGGACTACTCCCATTTAAAGTACTGATACTGGACGAACATGTGGAGACTGTCAACAACAATCCAGCCGATTTCATAGCTCATCAATTTGCTAAGGTAACACCACTACTCATTTTAAACTTTTAAACTATTTTTAGATTTTTCAAAAATAATTTTTAGAGTTATTTATGGAGTCTGTAGACCCCAAAAGGGCCAGAGAACTAAACAAAAAATACTTTTATCTTTATCTACGATTGATACGAAATATAAACATTGTATCTCTGTTTAGAGGTGGTTAGAGGTGGAAAGTGATTCTTTATGTACTTGAATTTATTGAGCAAGCGCATTTTTATTATTCCTCTTTTTTTCTGCCCTAGGGCGGTAAAAAAGAAGAATTCTTCACCTTTACGCACGATTAGCGAGTTTGTTTACACCTAACAAAACTAATTTGCTGTTTGTTTAATTAAAGTAACTGTTTATATAGAGTTTTTGAGTGATTTAAGAGATAAGACGAATATAAGTAGAATAATACTCCTCCCAAAATAATTATTCAGCACAAAATACAACTAATGAATAAATGTCACCTTTATCAAAAGAGAAATACAAACTTACATACAGGAAGTTTATTTTTTTTTTTCTCTCTCTATTTATTATTAAAATCCAACAATCATAGATAAAGTACGGTACACAACTCGTACGAAAACGGCATTTGCTTTGCTCGTTTGGTTTTACTACCCTCGCTGTCGCTCGGGTGCAAACTCCACACTCGCATGCAAAATGCTATTTTCCGGACTAGACGTGTAATTTACTATTCCACTACTATAAGAAATGTCAGGGTAATTACAACATCCTGCTTACATCCACTCTTTGTGTAATAATTTCATAGGGTTATAGGGGGTTAGAAATTTTATCAGTAAGAGGATTTATTAGTTTTTAAATGGAAAAGAGGATAACTGGTATAGAGGGGGTGTCAGGTGCCTTCCTATCCCTTTTCACTAACTCACTCATCCCTCTTTATTTATTATTAAAAATTTATCACTTCACTGTACAAAAAAATTCTGCTTGTATCAAGTTTAAATTTTACTTTCTTGTTTTTATAGAGCATTCAAATTTTTAATAAATTTGTTAGGTTTGATCTTAATGTTTCTCCTATTTAACGATTAGATCCATTTAATAGTTTCAGCAATTTTATTATTTGTAGCGGTGTCGCTGTTGGTTTTACTAAAAAAATATATTAGTAAAAAGAATATTTGTCTTGTCGAACAGATGAAGGTAAGAACCTTTTCCCATCCTAACATTAACACCCGTAATTGTTACTAACAGACATACACAATGCATATTTTCTTGAATGAATAGGGTGACCATACGTCCCGTTATTTTAAGCTTTTGAAGGTGCCCCATCGATTGCCGAAAATATCACGTTTTTTTGGGGGAAAAAAAGAGGGACCTTTTCCAGAAGGTCTGGGTAAAATGAAAAACATATCCCATTCTTAATAAGTTGAACACGTTTCCAATCTTAGTAAATAAATATATTATTTATCTACGGTATGCTCATCAACTGTGTGATAATTACTCATCATCAAATGAATCCCAATCATTCACTTCGATACCGATACCATGCTACTGTGAACAACTAATTTAGAATCTTAAGATGGCTATTAAGTTAAACTGGTTATTTGTTATTGTTATTTATTACAAATACTTTGTATGAAGACCTAGTGTTTTTTCCCCCTTTTCAAAATGATAATGAATGTGATATTAATTATCTAGAAAAACTGTAAGTGAGTGGTAAATCTGCTCTATATGCCCCATCTATTTCTAAATGTCTGTTTTACTTCGTTTTTTTAACTGTTCCATCTTACTTTACAAAAACGTTTCAATAGCCTCTCGATAAATTCAATCTATTTTACTACGTTTTTATTAGCTTGCTTTCTTGTTTGTTTGTTTGTTTGTTTGTCCGGTACAAATGTGGCAATCAATTTCTAACTAACTTCCCGAATAGACATTTGAAACTTTTAGCATAGCTCAGAACACGATGACAATTCATTATTTTAATACTTTTAGCCATCTTTCAGCAGAATTTAATTGGTTTTCAGCAAATTTTGCTGTACGGAGTTAGTTCGGAAAAAATCCGCAAGTTATTTTATTTGTTTTGCCATGTCCAATATTTACGCAATCTTCATTTTGACGGGTCTCAAATTTGTGATAGATAAACATTGAAAGACAGCAAAACAGGAAATATCGATTATATTATTCCAAATATATCGATGGCACGCTTTATATTTGGTGTTGGGGAGATCCGTTGTTCAAAGATCTGTCCTTTTATAGGTTTAAGATCAGCTCTCTAGATGGTTGTCATTTATGTGAAGTAAATGAATTCGGAACTATTTTTTTTTTTCACTTACATTATGTATTATATAACAATAACAATTATATTATCAACATTACATACGATTCAACAGAAAATTTAAAAACGTAGTATATAAAAATTTCTTTTTATCTTGAAATTTTTTAAATTAATTTTTTCTTTAAATTTAGGGAAAATGATAGGTTATAATTATTTTAGGTTAAGGTTATACTTTTTGACCTAACATAACCATAACCTTCCATCATTACCCTAAAACGTGACACTTTATATAGTTTTTTTTTAATCAAAACTATTGGATTCAACCAAAATCGTGTTTATAATGTACAGATCCTGTAAATGGTACAAATCCTGTAAAAAAGGAATAGTTTAAAATAAAAGTAAGTAAATCGGACAGTACGAAATAGGTGGGCCAACTAGTGCTGATTTACTAATTGATTTCATATTAGGGAAAATTTTATCTAAATACTGTATATTTTTCCTTAAAACTCCCAACATTTTCCTCGGCCTAGACCCCCCACCCCTTTTGCCTTACCCCTCCCAATTCCAATGTCCCGTTTTAAACTAAACTTTTTATGGCCAGCCTATAAATGTAGAAAGCCCGCTTCAATAGCACAAATCAATCTAAATGCATTCATCAAATCCATATACCCTTTAAATTAGTGGCAGTGGTGTGGAAAAACTGCAATATCTAATTGTAAGTTCACACATGTTTTGATTGAAATGTGATTTTTATTTGTTAATAATTTGATCAGTTTTGCTCCTTCAGTTGTATTCACTTGTGTTATGTTTAAGTTCCAAAACATCTTTGTAGAAATAACTGATAATATTTATTAATCATCCAAAAAATCAATTATACTAGTAAATTGAATTAGAACTAGTTCTGGGTTCTATACGCTTTAGTTAATTCAAAGGCTTTATAAAATAGAGTTAAAAAGAAAACAAAAAAAAAAACACGAATTAACTTTATATTTTATTTTAAATTTTTTTAAAAACTATTTTACATTGTATTAGGACATAGAATAAAAAGTGTAAACATAGAGATTAAAAAAACAAATAAAAAACTATTTTTAAAATTCGACTTTTTACTGAAAAAAAAAAAAAAAACCTATTGACAACAAAATTGGTTGGCTAAAAATTGATTTTTAGTAATGCCCCCTCACAAACACTCTACCCTGTCTTTTTATTTTTCTTTCAAAACTAATCAGAACCTACCCCCTTTTTTGATATACAAAAATAAAATAAAAAAAATATTATTAATTTCTTTTTTTTTCTTATTCTTATGAAAATAGTTACAATGGAATGTGTTTATATATATATTCAAATAATAATAATTATAAATTAACAAAAATAAAATAGATTTTTTTAAAAATACGTGAACTAGTGCAAAAACATATAACAAAGAATAATATTGCCTTTACTTCATTTTAATATTATTATTTTCTGATACATTCTTTTAGGGAATATTCTTCATCAATACACTTCCTTTTATTTTATTTATTAATTTTAAATAAATAGACTGTTCTTTATTGCATATAATAGCTAAAAAAATACCTCTCCTTTCAGCTGAACAAAAATTTAGATAATTACTGATCATAAAAATTTTAATTTAATATTTCTTAACCAAATATATATATATATATATATATATATATATATATATATATATATATATATATATATATATATATATATATATATATATATATTAATTCAATCAATACATATATATTATTTTTATGCAATTTGATTAATAATATATATTTTAATTAATAAGTATATTTTATAAATCATATGATTGTTTCTTTATATATATTTCATATATAATATTTCTAGGACATCAATAAAAGGATACAAGTACATATTACAATTGTAGTATTGTTTCATTTATAATATATATTTAATTTCTCTTTTACATGTAACTTTATTTTTACTACTTAACGATTACAATAGAAGCCCTTTCACCTGACACTTAAACTGTTATGAAAAGATTATACACATCATCGCTACATCTACAAATACTACTATGTGGTCTTACTCAAAATTTGACTGGGGAGACCAAACTACACCAACTATTTCTTAAGAAATAACGGGATTTCCTTGGGCAACTAGTCTTGACTCTAATTCTTGTGTAAACACTTATAAACAATGTAAAAAGCTGCCAAGAAATACAGTTAAAAATTAGACAAGAAGCAAAAGAAAGAATGTAAACCATCTATGTGGTGATTAGTCAGAGAGAATTTAATATTGTGACATTTTCAGCTGTGTCATCTTTGCTTAGTCACTTAGCTGGTTTAAATAAAAAAATAAGTTTAGCCAACTTTTGAAAATAAGAACTGGCAATTTGCTTTCACTGGCAACAAGGTCTACTCCCTGTGTGATGTATCCCTATTCTATTAATATTACTGTCAAACTATGAAAAAAAAAAAAATAAATAATAATAAATAAATAAATAACAAAGTGCATATAGAGGGTTTAGTAGGTGCAACGATAATATGTTTAACTTTTATAATAGAATTGCAAAGGTTTAAAAATAATGATGAGAGAAGTGGGATTATAGCTTTATGTGTTAATAATAGTTGTCGGATAAAAGGGGTTTTACTGTAATTATATTTTTTTTTTAATAATAATTAAATAGACATTTTTTAGCAAGCTAATTGTATACAATGAAATTATGAATACATTTAATGAAGATGAGAAAAGTAGATTATTTATACTTTTTTTTTATTTATTTGAACGAAAAAAGTCCAAGTTAAATGTTGTCCTTTGTTATTTGGGTATGGAAATATGTTTAATAGTTGGTATAGTTTGTTGAATGATCAGTTTGAGTCATTGTTGGCTTGTTGATTGATAAGTTTCAGTCATCGTTAGATTGTTGATAGTATAGTTTGTTAATCGATAAGTTTGAGTCATCGTTAGCTTGTTGATAGTATAGTTTGTTAATTGATAAGTTTGAGTCATTGTTGGCTTGTTGATTGATAAGTTTGAGTCATCGTTAGATTGTTGATAGTATAGTTTGTTAATCGATAAGTTTGAGTCATCGTTAGCTTGTTGATAGTATAGTTTGTTAATTGATAAGTTTGAGTCATTGCTAGCTTGTTGATTGCTAAGTTTCAGTCATCGATAGCTTGTTAATTGATAAGTTTGAGTCATTTTTGGCTTGTTGATTGCTAAGTTGCAGTCATCGTTAGCTTGTTGATAGTATAGTTTGTTAATTGATAAGTTTGAGTCATTGTTAGCTTGTTGATTGATTAGTTTAAGTTATCTTGAGCTTGATGTGTTTAAACTGATGTTAACAAAATATTTGTTTAAGATATTTAGAGGAACTAGTTAGTTTAAAGTTAAAAGTTTTTAGTTTAGCACAATGAGGACAGTCAGGTTTCCAGAAGAAATTAATAACATTGGTTTTATATATATATATAATAAAAGAAAATAATAATAATAATAATGCAATATCCTGATCAAACATAGTGAGCAAAAAGAGGAATTTAAAAAAAAAAAAAGTTTATCTTAATCTATTGAAAAAGTTAATTTGGTTTTAAATATTTAAAAACACAAAAGCGTGCCAAAGCATTGTGTACGAAAAGTATAAGTTTACAAGTATATGCGTTAATCTTAAATTATTGAAAATTTTAAAAATGTCGATGCTGTTTTCTAAACATTGTTTACAAATGGTTTTGGTTGGTTTGTCTTAAATTATTGTTTAAGTTATATTTTGGCAAGATAAAAATACCTCTCAAGAAATTAATTTATATTTCAAAAGTAGCTTTCTTTCCTTTCCCTTATAAAATCAATGATTTCACTATTGTTGTAATTCAAATTAGGTAAAAAGTAATGATTTTTTAAAAAATTATATTGGAATACTGAGAAGAAGCGATAATTTTTATCTTACCATCGATATTAACTCCTACTTACCCACCTATTCTAGAGGTAATATTGTAATATAAATTCCACCGGGATTAGAAACACAATGAAACTTAGCCAGCACATTTATAAAAGGAACATGAAAACTTACATTTTTATTTAATATATCAATATTTACTTAAGTAATACTCACACACCTAAAACTACTGAGACATTGATAGATTATTATCGATAATATCATATTGTAGAGATAGACCTACAGTATAAAAGTTGAAATTTTGACACATCAAGTTACAATTTGACCTAGTCTTCATATGCTCAAATTGGATGTGGTTAATACTACTGAATAAAACACAATTGAATTATTGAAAAATGTTGCTCACCTAATATATTTTTAAAAAACAAAACAAAAATGAAAACCTGCATAAGAGTGGCAAGCTTATATTTTAAAAGCTGATTAACGAATCAATTATGACGATCAATTTTCAAGTATAATTTTTAAATCAAATGGAAATTTTTTCAATTATAAGCACATTTTATAGTTTAGGTTTCCATGGCCAGAATCTTATTAATTTATATGTTCCGGAAGAGACTGCTTCAGAGATTTTGTAAATCCCGAACGTTTCGATCCCATTACAGGGATCATTCTGAAGGGAGTAGCTCATGATGAGAGCCACTTCCACGTCGAGATTCACAAAATCTCAGATGAGGTCTCCTGGGGAAAATTTAGATTTATGTAAGTATATTGTTGGGAAAGCTTTGAAGGGGGAAACACAAATTAATAATTTAATGAAAAAAATTAGAGCAAATTGAGATCACTATTGAAAGAAAAGTATACAATTTTTGTTAATCGTGTAGAAGGATTCTTTAAGGGTAAGAATAAAAAGATGACTAACACTACTTCATAATGTGTGGCAACGTTTCGGCTTCTCGAGCCTAAAACAAATTGTTTATTGTAAGAATATAACATACAGCTCTATCATCTAAAATAGTAAAACCTTACAGAATTTCTCGGGTAATTTCCTCTATTTAAGATTACTTAAATGAGCTGAAGAGTTGTGTGTTAAAAAAGAAGTTGTAACTAAAGGAGAACTGGTAGTTCACCACGTCAATTTCCTATTCCCTAAAACATTAATATAACCGTACTGGTAATAGTAAACAACTCAAACAAAAATTAAACAACTCAGCAAGGTATAAATAATGTCAAAAGTTTTACTCTTAGTAACCTTTTGAGACCATCTCAAAAGGTTATTTAGTGTAAAACTAAGACTAACTATCACGTTACTTAGTGTAAAACTTTTCACATTATTTATACCTTGCTGACTTGTTTAATTTTCATTACTATTACCAGTATGTTATATTAATGTTTTACAGGAAATTGATGAACTACCAGTTCTCCTTAAGTTACGACTTCTTTTTTAACACACAACCTCTTCAGCTCATTTAAGTAATCTTACATAGAGGTAATTACCCGAGAAATTCTGTAAGATTGCACTATTTTTGAAGTTAGTGCTGTATGTTATATTCTTACAATAAACAATTTGTTTTAGGCTCGAAAATGGCTTGAGAAGCCGAAATGTTGCCATACATTATGAAGCAGTATTAGTCATATTTTTATTCTTACGCTTAAAGGATCCTTCGACACGATTAAGAACTATTACTTCAGGGTATACCTAACATAAATACATAATATTTTTTATTAAAGCTCTATGGATTGGAAATTTATAAACTGTCATTCATTTTGAAATAAAAATGGTTAATGAATGAAGGGACAATTAAGAATGATTGTTAATGGTCGACCAAGAAATAATAGCACTCAAAAAAAAAAAAATAAATAAATAAACTTAGCTTTAATTGCCAAATCTGGTATAATCTGGTGCTAATATTTTTTATTTTATTTTCTAAATGACATGTCTCCGTGACAGTTAATCAAAATAGTAACTGACTTTACATTACACAAAAACAACATTAGTGCACCTCTCAGATTGCCATTATCTCTTAGTCGACCTTTAGTTCCATTTCTTCTTTAATAATAATTAGATAATTTTAAATTTCCAGGCACTTTTTTAAAATTAAACATTTCTTGCTACCTAAAATTTATTTCTATAAAATAAACATGATTAGTTCATGAACTATCTTATGTCTAATTCATCTTCTTATAATTTGATCTTGCTTTAATAGTAATAAAAAATTGTAGATTTAAATTTATATAGAGAAAGTATTTTGATGTGTGAAAACTACAGGTTTTAAGATCCCCTAAGTTTTAAAAAGTGGTTGTCTAAAAAATTTCCGTCTGGACAGACATTAAGAGCCTAAACTACTAGGCAGATTTTGGTGAAATTTGGCTTATATCTTAAAAAAAAACAAAAAAAAAAAAAACATTCTCTGCGAAATTGAGAAATTAATATTAGCTCTAAATTTATGGACCCTGTTTCTTTAAAAAAAAAAAAAAAAAAACCTGCAAATGATTTCATAAAAAACGGTTCTGATTTTGATTAAACAAGTTTTCGGAGGAAAAATTAGTTTCCAAGATATTGATAAAAATAAATCTGATTTTGCTGGAAATTGAAATGTAAACGATTACTTGTTCGACACTTTTAAAATATATTTAATAATAATTAAATTAGGTATTATTGAATTTAAATTCAATATATAATCATACAGCATATGAGAAAGTTTTGTTGGGAGTTTGAGAATTTTTTTTTTTTCGTTCATATTATATACCTGAGAAATCTGATTTTTTGTTATTAAAATTAAAACAAGCTGAAAAAACATATAGTTTCATGATAATCATCAAGAAATGTTTAAAAAAAACTTGAATTAGTTGTTCGAAACATGGTATGGAACTTATTCACTATGATAATACCCAAATAGCTTAATGAGTTATTAATAAAAAAAAAAACACAATAGCTAATGTTTAACGCAGTGCAGTTATAAATACTTTAGGTCTAACAGTTAACTGAACTTGAGTGGTAGAAGCCTAAGATTTCGACCACTCAAAGTTTGCCACAATACACCTTCCTTGTTGTTAACAATGAGCAATAATTAAGCAACACATCTTATTGCTTAACTTATAAGCTAACTTGGAATTTAGATATTGTGCTGGTTCCTTTTTAACAATATAACTTCATTTTTGCTTTTTGGGTTTTATAGATATTAAGACATTGAAACACAGACATTTCTTCAACATCTCCCATAGAGCCTTAAGTAGACACAAAAGTTTTAAATTTAGGTGTATTTTTAAATGTCAGCAGAACATTTAAAAAGTCAAACAAAAAAAAATTAATTTGTTTTAACCGATACCAGTTATTATTTTGGTAAATTTATAAGAAAATCAAATAAAGGCATTATTATTTTTACAAAGACAAATAATTATTATTTATAATTTAAAATTTTATTCTGACAATAATTATAAGTGCAATTACATTCAGATCAAAATTGTACGATTTTTTTTCTTTTATATATTGGAAATATACAATAATACAAGTTATAAATCTTTTTAATTTTATCAATTACATTTTACACAATAAGTATATATATTTTTATATATTTTTTTTTAATATATTAAATAAATAATTATCTAGGCAAGTAGAAAAAACTATAATAATTATTAAGAAAATAATTAATAGAAAGGAAATCTAGGCTATTCACTTTTATTTTAATCTTTCTCCGCACATTACAAAAAGAAACATAATAATACTGATTCCCATAAATAAAAATTAAAAAATCTTGTAAAGATAACAAAGCTTAATGAACAAATAATTTAATTATTCTGTTCATTAACACTTATTGTCATTATATTAAAAAAAAAGAAAGATAAAAATAAAAACTAGTATCTATAACATAAATCACTGTTTTGTGGAATAGTATGTTTACAATAATATAAACTTCCTTAAACATGTATATAAGAAATTAAAGGTTCATTTTTTTATTTACAAAATTATTTACAGAACAGGGATGGAGTTTTATTATATATATTTTTTTTCTTTTCTTTTCTTTGTTAACACGGTATAAAATATACAGTGAGAAAATAAAAAGAAGCAAATTAAAAAAAAATATATAATAACCGGTGGAATTTTTGTTAATTAAAACTAATGCTTAAACTAACCACCATACTGGTATCGATGTTCACTCATGTCGTAAAGGACATGAGCAATTGTCCTGGAGGATTCAACTCCACTAAGAGCGACATTAGCCAAGTGTGGTTCAAAACGGGTCATGTGTCTACGGCCATTAGAAGAGTATATGACAAGGTTCCTGAGGATGAGAGCCGAAGTCAGTCTAATACTCTTTGTAACAGGTCCTTCATTCTCGTCCTGCAATTCTTTAGGATTGACGTAATCTGAAGCATGCCTGTTTATAGCAAGGAGTGCTGCATTTGGGGCGTAGCCGGGATGAGGCATAGGAGGGCTAGGAGGGGGTATCTCTGTACGCCCTTGCGAAAGCTGTTTACTTCTTTCTGCAGCTAACTTCATTACCTCTGGGTTGCAATGACGATTGTATAAGTGAGTCATGTGAGAAAATCTTTTGCGCTTCATGGTGTCACACCTCTGCCACAGACACTGTATGTCTTTAGGAACTTCGGGGCAGTGAGCCTCACATGCATGTAAGTATACTTCTCCTGACGACTTGAAACTCCTCATGCACCCTCTCCACTCACAAAGAAACTTTCCTTTTTCTGCCGTCTTGGTTTGAGGTGATGTTTGAGCACCTGTAGAAGAAGAAGGAGAGTTTGTAATAGGTTGTATCCCTGTGGAAGAGGAAGTACTGGGTCCTGTTGAAGTTGTGGCAACAGCTATTGTGGGTTTGACAGGGTTTAGTTGTGACGAAGACGATACTGGAGTTTCTGATTTAAGAGGGGGGGCTTGCTGCACGACAGAAGTTTGTTGGACAACTTGGTGAACAACTGTCGGCTGTTGTACAACAGAAGCTTGTTGCACCATAGTCGATTGCTGGATATTTTGTTGTTGTGCAGTGTTTTGCAGTTGAATCACATTTTGCTGTTGGACAAGCATGGGTTGTTGAACAACCTGTTTTTGAGGTGACTGAACGCTGCTTTGTACTTGAATAGTTTTTGTTTGGTTTTGTCGCATTATAGCTTGTTGTAGAAGTGAAGATGACTGAGAAGGGCTGTTGGAAGTTTTTGGCCTTAAGATAGGAGACGCTTGAGATGTGGCTATAAGTGGAGGTGGGCTAGCGGTCTGGACCAGTACCTTCTGCTGACCACCACCACCTCCTGAAACATTTTGAGGTTGCAGAAAAATTATGGTTTTAGCCCCCATTCCTTGCTGTTGCGATGTTTGGGCGACTAAAACAGTTTGTTGACCCTGGACAAAACCTGTCTGAGGTTGAGCCACTATGTAATGCTGACCACCAACTATGACGCTTTGAGCTATCTGAGAGCCAGTAGTGAGAAGTATTTGCCTAGGCTGGTTCACCGATGTAACTATAACAGGAGGTTTAGGAGCTTCTTCTACAATAGGCTCATCTTCTAAAGCATCCGCAGCTAGAGCAGCATACAAATTTGCCGCAGACGAAGAAACATTTTGATCTTCTGGAGTTTCTTCCTCTTTTGGAGGTGAGTTTCCATTAATTTTTGGCTTTTTAATATTATCAATAGTTTCAACATTATCTCCGGTCCTCTTCAATGGATTCCCTTCATCTTTTATGATTATCGACCCGTTAGCTCCTACAGCACTTGCAACGGAATTAGGTATAACAACCATAGGTTTCTCTTTCTCAGGTCCTGGAACGAGTTCCAAGCCTTTCTCCCCTATGCGTAGTGAACAGTTCGCTAACGGAGGTTCACTTTTATCTATGTTCTTTTCTAATAGATCAGCTAACATTAATTTTTTGGGGACAGAATCTTTGCTGTTACTGTCTTCAGTGTCAGATGCTTTAGACAAACCGTTGACCATGGTACTGTCACTGCTATTCTCAGTTGAAGCCGGCTCACTTTTAATGTCTGGCACAAGTGTTAATGGATTCCCTATATATTCGTGGTCTTTAAGAGAAGAAGTCGCTTTTATACAGCTTAATGTGGCTACAGGAAGAGGTCGGTTGGAATTACTTTCTCCAGATGTGCTAGTTACAACATCATCGGTTTCCATTTCTTCTTCTTTCTTCACAACTATTTTAGCTACAGGTACAGATTGAACTGTACCTGTAACTGATAATTGTTGAGCACCGTTGATCTTCTGTAGCATGTTTTCTTCTTTTATGACAACTCCAGGCATTGCAGTGCTTGCTGGGGACTTTTCAATAACAGAAATGTTAGATGGATTAGCTTGTAAAATAGAAGGTGCAGAAGACTGCAAACCTCCAAGGGCTTGGACAGGGGTTTGAACAACCGAGGGTGCCGGAGACGGAGAAACCATGGGTGTAGAAGACGGTGAAACTGTGAGTACAGTTGACGTTGTAGCAGTAAGTACAGTGGAAACTGCTTGTTGAGTTGGTGACATCGTGCTGACTGAAGACTGAGAAACAACAGCAATAGGAGTCGAAGGCATTGAAGTTATTGTATGTAAAACCGTAGGTAATGGAGATGACGAAACAATAGATCCTCCAGATTGTGAAATAGTGGGTACTTGAGACTGTGAAATGATTGGGGGAGGTGAAGCAGAGTGTGCAATAACACTGCTAATGACAGAAGGAGTCGTCTGTGAGGTTCCTGCTTGCATCTGAGTGGGGCTGGCGCAAATTATCTGTCGGTTATCCTGTGCCTGTTGTATAATTATTTGCTGGTGCTGTCTCTGAACTAGTTTGCTTTGTGGAGTCACAGCAGTAGGTTTCAAAGGAGCACTCAATTGAGCTTTTAAGAGAGGAGAGAGGGTCTGTGTCAACTGGCCAACAGTGTTGGGCAGACTTATAGGTTCAGCCCTCAATCTTATGCCGTCAAAAAATTCTTGAGATGCATCCCCTGAAGCCGAACTAATAGTAACTGGTCCGACATTAGATCCAAACACAGATTTAACGTATCTGTGAAAGTGAATCGGAGCTATAACTCCTCTACGTCCTATTTTGACACAGTATTCTATGTACTTTTTGTACAGTTCCTGTTGTTCAATGCGGGATCCAGCATGGGGTTCGAAGGTATTTCTCAACCATAAGAGAACAAAACGTTCGTTTTCTTGTACTACTTGCTGAGGAGAGGAAGTAGAAGAAGAGCTCGGAGCAATGGCAATTCGAGATTGAACCTGCATTCCCTGGGAAGTCCCTTGTATCTGCAACGGAGCCTGAGATATCTGAACTTGGGTTTGAGTCACCTGAAACTGTGCTGTCGAAGTCACTTGTTGCTGCATGGATGTTGCAACTTGTGTCTGGGCGACTTTAGTCATTGCTGGTGAAACATGTACTATTTGGCTCTGAGTAACTTGTGAAGGTGTACTGTGTACGACTTGAACCATTTTAGATGTAGGTGTCATATGAGTGACCTGAGTTTGGGCAGTTTTTTGGGGTGATTGCATGACTACTTGAGTTGGAGTCACTTGCGACGTGGGATGCAACACTTGACCCTGAGTAACCAGTTGAGGACGAGGAGACTGAGTGGACACAGTAGACAATTGCTGAACATGAACAGTGGAGGCAACTGTTACTGTCTGTGAAGTAGAGGGCATAGAGGGGTTGGGAACAGATGTTTGGGTCACTGTAACACTTCCATTCTGAACATTGGTGCCAGCCACACCAGACACTGTTTCCACTACTTTCATCTGAATACACGCTTTGGGGCCGTAACTCTGTGCTTCTACTGTCACTAGAGAGACCAAGGTATCTAGAACTCCGTGCACTCTAACAATGGCGTCACAAGCTTTCTCTCCCATAGAACTAAGAGAATAGAGACATTCTAATGTGTAAATTAACATCATTATATCTTGAATGGAAAGAAATGAACATATTCTGTCATAAACTTTTGCTTTCAAATATTTTAAAAAGTAATCTTCGTTTTTCTCATTTTGTCCCAGTTTGTTAAGGACTTCTAAAGAGGAAAGTATCTGGGCCCTGTCTTGTGAGTCAAAACCTTGAACTGTAAGGTCTAATATTTCAGGCATAAGGGGACAGAGAATGGTTATATCTTGGGCAACGTTACCCAGCATGTCCCACCCCATCTGATGTAGATTACTCCAGTTAGAACCACAGCACAAGAGCACAAAGCGTAGAAATGTCAGGTCTGTACTCATCACATTGATGTTTTCCTGTACAAAAGTGAGATTTCTAAGTATAGTAGCTACTTGTAAGACTCTTTGACCAACTACTTCCTGAGTGCCAAGTGTCCTGCCGAGGCAGAACAATAGATGGTCTTCTGGTTGTAAATTGAGACCGCTTCCCTCCCCAGTTATCAAACACTCTTCTGGTATATCATCCTCGTATTCATTCTCTTCAAAACGCGATTCATCGATAAGTCTTACAAGTCGAGAATCACAAACTATATCGTGCCAGAACTTACTCATTGAAGTCCCTCTTATCTTTGTGTAGTGTTCGGTAAACACTTGTCTAAGGCTGGAATGATTAAAAACTGCTGCGTGCCCTAGAAGGTAATACAAGATACGGGGATGTTTCTGAAGTTTGAGACAATGCTTACCTTCGTGAGATATCAAAGTGCACACGTTGATGGCGAAATCCTGTTCGTTGGCTAGAGGGCTAATTAGAGATAGGGCAAGCTTATCATATTCAGATGCCTGATACAGGTCTATGGAGAGACCATTGCATTCCCTCAACGACTCGTTTACACAGTGCTGCATATGATTGTACATATGAGGAAAAGAATTCAAGGATCTCATAGTCAGTTTTCTGCTCCTGCTGTCTTCTTCGTCGTCCCCGGTCCCCCTCTCTTCTATTTCCCCGAAGAAGTAGAGCTCTTCGTATCTGTCCAAGTACCTCAAGTAGACTTGCTTGACTGCTACCGAACAGTTAACGCAGTCGACGGGAAGATTTAATTCTTCTAGAACCTTGTCCCAATCGTTCCTGCTGTTGACTTTGACCCATCCTCCTTCAGATGTGACCAAGTCGTAGAGGCGGTGCAGGTCGACGAGTTTGCCGCCGATCTTGGGTCCTTCGCGGAACGGCGTTCCCCGTTTTTCATGGAACTCCTGGAGTTCCCTTAGAAACGATTCCTTTTCCTTGTCGTAAGGAATCGAATCCTCGTTCTGCACATCCGCCATCCCGACGTCGGTAGGACGTATCCGGTATGCACTCGATCGAAAAGTAACTACACGAATGCCCGTTTACCCGATTCTTACGTCATGACGCTATAAAAAACCGTCCACTCTAGCTTAAACGTCTTACTCAGTCGACGAGCGTTTAAATACGACGAAAGGAAGAAGGGGAATCGGCGAGACTACTTCGTCCCGAGTCGTATACCGAGAAACGCGCCGTTAGGGGCTCGGGGAGACAAAGCCTCGGATAAAACACGAATCTAGGCTCGTTTTTCTTGGAAAAACGGCCTCCCCACGATATAAAACAACACAAGCGATAAAACTACATAAAATATCGATTGAACAATAACAGAGAATAATCGGAATCACCACAAAACATACACGGAATACAACACAACGAAAGATCGCATCGTTTTTTGTTTGAAACGCGGAGAGAGTTGGCTGTTAACCTAGACTCGTTCCAGTCTTTTGTTGTCTGTGTGATGCGGGTCTGTCGAACTAACGGCTGTCGTGTGCACTGCGTATTAGCATAACCTTTACATACTCTTCGTTTATAAGTTAGATGTAATTAAACTAATTTAGTTAATAGCTATCTCTCGCTAACCCCTTCTCACAACTCATACAATATTCAGACGTCATCGTGTTTAGTGTTATCAAATACCCACCCCTGTTATATCTAACCTTATATGTAATCAATAATATTACCCAGATAACACTTATTATTTTATTTTTGCACTCATTTATTACCATCTCATAAATTAAAATTAAATACTCAGGTTTTTTTTTATTTTTAAATATTAAAAAATTTTGTTATTAAAGTAAAAAAATTAAAATGTTAATTTTATTTAAAATCCAACAGTATAGATCAAATTTATTAATTAATTGATACCATTTTTGGTGCTAAAAAATAAGGGGGAAAATCCTGTTTATTCAAACAATAATGGTTCTGTTAAAAGATTGATATAATAATAATAAGTTATGGATTTTCTGTTTAGGGTGTGGTTTGTATAGATTTAGAAAAACACAGTCGAGGATGTATAGATTTGTTGGATTTATTATTTATAATTTAAAAGAAGTTTTGTAATTTGTAAGCAATATTTAACTGTAGATTATTTGACCATCTTATGTTTTGTCATATTGATCTGATCCTCATGTCCTTGAATGAAATTCAACGTAAATATTTTTAGATTTTGAGATTTGAAATTCAATATTAATAAATTTTGACTAGATGGAGACATGAAATTCAGACTTGTTAGGATCATATGATTTGATTTAACTCTACAGTATGCGCATTATGAGTTGTGACTTTTGACGGCATGGGAAAAATATAAAAATTTAGGTGGAAAGCCAATGAGAGGTCAGGATTTTTAATTCTAGAAGGTCGGGCTAACTAGGCAAACACAAATGTCACTGGTAGTGGGGTGCTGCACTTAAGATAACCTCCTAGTGGCTTTATTTTTTCCCTAGCATAGGATGGCCAATCTGAGTTTCAAAAGTCACAACTCATAATGCGCTTACTGTAGACAGCTCATCTATCTCCTGATGCTTCCTACAGAGTGTGTTATTTTTTTAAATGTATTTTTATTTAATTTGATAAGCCACATTAAAATTCTTTGGCTAAGCGAGAATACCTATCTCTCCTCCCCATAGATCAAATATATTTTTGCTAAACTTTCTAATTAGTAATTGATTTCAACTACTGAAGAAGCCTTTTTAAATGTAAACTTTCTGAAAAAAGCAGAGGTTTTACCTCTTTATTATTATTATCATTATTATACTATTCTCCCTCCCTTCGGTATCTCATCGCATCTCTGGGTTGAAATCCTAAAGAGAAGCCCTTTCCCAAATATTATTAACTTCCTAATACTTCCCCCTTTTTTTTACTTGGTCCCTATTTCCCCCCTTAGAGATAAAATGTTATAAAATCCCTTCTTTGCAGACATGAATATTATTTTAAAAATTATCATTCTCAATAGAAAAAAAATATTTTTGCGTTTCAAAGAAGTGGAGATAATCATTTTAGGTATTTGGTTTCCACACTAACAAATCAATTGTATGGGCACCAGCTTAAATCTAAATCGCCAGTTGAAAAAGCCTATTTTTTAATTTTTTTTTTTAATATCACAAAAGGAAGATAACTTTCAAATGTCAAGGTTCTAGTAAAATTGGTTCTGGAGATATCATCGTGACAAATTTTTATCGATGTTGCTACCTTGATTCAAGATGGCTGATCGTGAAGCATATTTCTAAGCAAGCACCTAAGTGCTGAGAGCCCTTAGGTCCAAGCTATCTACAAAATTTCATGGCCATAGGCGGAGTGGTTCTAAAGATATCTTAAGATATCTGGATTGTGTACAAATAGACTTATTCCATAGCTTCTACACTTAATAATGGGCTAGAGCTCAAACAAGTCCTGTGCTCCCCTGTTATTATTAATTATAACACCTTAGTTATACAACCCTGTATCTGGTTTACTTTAAATTAGGTATAACTGGATATTTTATATGTATTAATGTCTCTATTTTACTGTTTCAGATGGATTATATAATCCCGATACTTAGTGAACGCTATTTTGAATGTCTCTGTAATGGAAGAGATTTGTGCTCTATGGATTATCTAGATGAGAGTTACATCAAAGTAATTTTTGATCACATGAATGTCTACTACACAGCCAACAGTTGTATGAATGATAAATTCCGTTGTATTATTCCCAATCGTTTCAAAACCACAGTCATTAATAATAAACACTTTGGAATTTATCCAATTTACAAAGTGTTTACATCCGACGCTCCAGAAGATATAAAACGTCTTGTCATCAGACTAGCAAATGCAAAACGTCATCCAAAATAATTTTTTTTTTCTCAAGGTCTTGAGGGAGATAAATTAATTTTTAAATGCTAGCTATATTTCGTCCATCAAGGACATAGCAGGCTTAAGTTTAATAATTTTTTTTATAAAATAACCGCCATGAAAAAAAACATGTAATATTAATCAAAGAAATAGACGTATTGTATTCAACATATGAATAAATAATAAAAAGAAATTATGTACATACACGCCTGCAGTTTTAAAGCCGGGCATATCCATTGCAGTTTACCTGTCAGGTGTACCCCAATATGTATAGCTGGCTTAAGTATGAAGTCTAAAATAATAGAGAAAGTTGCTGACATTTAGGTTTGTTTGCATTTATTTAGTATCTTGATAAATTGTGCACCAAGTTTAACATATGATTGGACTCTGCGATGATCTTGAAAATATTTAAGTTTTTATTTCAAATGGACTAATAAATCTTAAAAACATTTTTCTCTCTTTGTAAGTACAAATCTTTCACCTTTTTAACTTTAATTTTTAACTTTAACTTTTCATTTAATTGAGTGTTGACTTGATTTATATAGAATAGGTATTTAATTTTGTTGTATAGATATATTATGTTATCATTTATGAAGATTTTATTATAAAATATATGTTTTAAGATTATTAATTATTTTAATTTTAGTTGGCATCTGATGATGACAAACTCCAGTAGTTGAACCGGAGTTTATTAAACATTTCCTATTGTAGTTTTCCCAGAAAAACTGATGAAAATGTCTCTTTAAATTTGATAATCTTTTATTAATAATGTGATACTTACAGCTATATTATTTTATTATCGTCTCTCTTATGATTCTAGTGTATTTTTTTTAAGTGTAAATTTGTATTTATATTTGTTTTATTTTTAATTTCTCCATTTTATAATTTTTTTTGGTTGTTGAAATTTTTATGATTTATGATAAGGTAATTTGATGTTTGCCAGGGTTGTACAATCTTCTTTCAGTGCAGGGTATTAAATTAAGATATTAATGTTTAAAAAATATAACATAATGTAATGTTATTATTTTTTATAGAAATAAAGAATAGGATTAGTCTAAAGTAAAAATTAAAGTTTTGAATTTTCCAATGTTTCTGGGGAAAATGTATTTCCTTCTTGTATCTATATGTATTATATCTTGAAGAAGTAATTAATTCTGTTCGATTAAAAATGAGCTCTTTGAATTTTATCCACAATTATTTTTGTACTATTATTTTATTTTATGATTTATTGTAAGGTAATTTGATGTTCGACTAGGTTACAAATTGTTCTTCCAATACTAGATACTTATGTTAATAAAAAAAAAAGTTTTCAATTTGATTTTAATTTTGTGACTAGAAGTGTTGCATAAAACCTGGCCTAAATGATTCCTAATAGATCTAATCTATGGGACGACATAGAGGATGGTATAGATAGGGGGGTGTTGGCACTAACCTATTGTTATCAAATAAAAATTACAGAATAACCATTTACTCCTACCTTTACAATGTGCCTACATGTCATCTGTATTCTTCTACAAAAATTTGTGGAACTTATTCATTGTGCATATACAGCACAATGTTAAAGCTTATACCACAAAATAGTTTTCAATTCAAGGCAGCCATGATCACATATATGGGTCTCAGGTTAATTAAGAATTTGCGTTTACTTTGATGAACCAGAAGTACAATGGGATAAAAACACTGAATGTTGTTAAAATACATTGAGGATGTGTTACTTATGAATGTAGAATGCCATTGTTACCACTTTGTGAAGATATTTTAAATCTTGTTCTAAAAAGTTGTTAACACCTCTCTTGGTTTAGAATTATTGGATAAAAGTTTATCTCTTTTATATAACTTTAATACTGCAAAAACTCTTTTACTACTAGTTGCATTCATCTCACTGTCAAGCAGAGATTTGTAACGGAATCTTTAATATGTCAGACTGGGACTAAACGATGATAAAATTTAAAATAAGCCCTTACATTGGTGACCTTATGATGAAGAGATGTTGAACTTAGATTGTATGATTATATAATATAGGAGAAAAAAAAGGCAAAATAAACTTACTCTTCGTCGACTAGATCTGCGAAGGTCTTTCCATTCTTGTAATCCGTTTTAGCCGCTATTTCTAAGATCTCACTGTATAAATCAAAAAGTGTTTTCGGCAGCTCAACTTGAACACCATCAGAACGGAAGAACATCTGATTTTCATAGTCACCTGAATGATTGACTAGCCCAAGAGGTTCAGCTAATTCATACATGATGTTATTTTTCTGTCCATGAACCCAGTGACCACCAAGATCAACTCCTCCATAGTCACCACCTGAAACATAATTAATACAATTTTAAATCTGGATTCTGTCTTGAGACTATGAGAATTCTAACGTTTGAATCTTTGCATAAATCCGCAAGGGTGTTCCTCATAATATGAATCACTAGCAAATGAGTTCATTATTCGGATCTTCACTGAAAATCCTGCCTAAGATTGTGTTAATCTCGTTATTCTGAACTCATTCTCGGTATCTTTATCAAGAGAGATGATCATAATCCTTTATTATTTTTTATTTCTATTTATACTAATTCCAGTGAACAACTTTTAGGTAATGACTAACCATGAGCAACTGTCCTTGAGAATATGCTTACAATGGGTTTTGGAAACCTTGGGATCCACACAATCTTAGACACAGCCTTGAAGATCTAGATTTATAAGATCTTATCTTGTTGTGGAAGCCTGCGTTATAGAATAAATAGCTTTATTTTAATGATTGCATATTTTGATAAAGGTAAACTGGACATGAGTTTTAACTTGTGAAGGCCTGAAATACGTCTAGTAGTATTGACTTCTGGAAATAACCGATATAACAGAGAAAATGATAAGTTTAATGATTTTCAACGCTTAAACTTTAAAGGAATTCAACAGTTCTATACAGTATTGTTCTAAATATGCATTTCCTGTCATACCTACTCCTGAAATCCTTTCCAGCTTATTAAAACTATTAAAATTACTTAACCAAACAATCTTTTTGCTCAGCAATTAGTGAAGATGTATGATAATTCAAATTTATCTGACAATTAAATGTCATATTTGATTTGTTATTGCCCACCAATGGGCAGAACATCACAGCTGTTTATACATAAGTTTCTCTTTCATCAGGAACATTCTCTTTGAAGTTTTGTTGTACAACCTGGTTAGGGAAACAAACAAATATATTAATTTACCAAGTTCCTTATAATAGACTCTTCCTCCAATTCTATCCATTGCTTCCAGTATCGTTACATCAGTTATTCCATTCTGAAGTAATTTGTTTGCAGCTGCTATTCCACTGACTCCAGCTCCCACAATCACCACTTTAGCTCTCATTCCAGTTCCCTAAATAACAAAAAAAAATTATGAATTTCATTTAAAGATTGTTTTTATAATCTAGTTCCAAGCTTACCGAAAGTAGCGGAAGCATTAAGATAATTCTAAAGAACATTTTTTTGTCTCCAAATTAAACAATTTTTTCACAGAAATCTGTTACAGCATCATTTTTAACCTTAAAAGCTTGTATGATTTTAATTTTTCCCATATTTATTTCTTATTCACCCACTGCTATTTCCTGTTTTCAAACAAACTTGATTTAATTAACAACTGTACCTTTAAAAATACTCATCCGCTTTTAAAAGACACTTGTAAGGTTTGTAGCCCACAGAGGGTGCCATATTAATTTCGTCTAGAGCCCATAAAAAAATTTGACCACATTAGGTATTGAAACAGGTAAAAAAAAAAAAAAAAAACACTTTCATTTTTTAGTGGAAACACAATATTAGGTGGCGAGGGAGCTAAGTGCCACACTAATTCTTTAACCCTCAGAACCCATGCGAGATGAACATAAACATTAAATTTATCTCTTTCTTGGCCTCTGCCTTTTTGCTATGAATACTTTAAGTATTTTCAGTTCCTCTACTTTCTCAACCAACATTATTCTGTTATGTATAAGATGAATTAATAATTGAATGTTCTGTCTTATCACTTAAGTATATTAAAAAGCTTTTTGTTTGAATTTCATAGTTTAGTGGTCAGGTCCTCATAGCTTACTACTCAGCAACAGTCCCTCAGGATTAATTATTAGATTAAAAGATGGTCAGAGTAAAATTTAAGCTACCATAAAACCTTTAGCAAATGAAGTTTTTTCATTGTATTTTCTTATGTTATTTTGAATAGGCTTTATCAGCTCTGAAAAATTAATAAATCTTCTATAAATCACTTGTAAAATTATGCTCCATGCAAGTCATTAAAGTTATTGATTTCACCATTTTAATTTCCGAGTAGAATGTTTTTTATAGTATTTGTTATTTTACAAAGAAAACAATAGATTTTAAAAAATAATCTATAAATAAAAATAATAAGCAAAAGAAATTGAAACAAAATACAAAATTGAATAAGGATGATTTTTTTTGTTATAATGAAAATAACAAGTCATCAAACGAAAACATAAAAATAAATAAAGAAAGAAAGTAAAATAGTAGGTCTATGTTTAGAACTAATCAAAAAAGTAGACCAAAGAAAGGGGATACAAGTGCATTATGTACAATGTAGATCCAACCATTTATTTTAATTTTATATTTACTATATATACAGGGTGGGCCAAAAAAAAAAACACTTTTTTGAACACTTATACCTCAGCTTCTGAAATAGATAGAGATATTATGGGGTTTGCGGGGTCTGAAAACTACATTCTTCTACTTTAAATTTCTATAACTTTAAAAACTATTGGGTAGAATCCATGCAATGATTCTTGTAAATATCCCGTTCTAAATTAAGTGAATTCATTTTGGACGTCTTTCTTCCAATCATATGACTAAAATAATAAGAATTAATAAATACATAATAGGAGTCTCTAAATTTGGCCTTAGATTCAATATATGTCTTCTATTTTCGTCCCGGACTGTTAGTTAATATAGCGCGGGTCCAGGGGAATAGTGGCCTAATTAAAAATACCGATCCGATTAAATAATAATTTATTTAATCATTAATACAGTAAAATTTAAAAATAATCTGTTGATATTTATAATCTAAAATCTAATTATATTATTTGTTTTATATAATTTAAAATTAGTGTTATACTATTAATTGTTATAAAATATAAAGAGTAATATGAGTCCATATTATAATGCATTAAAGTAGGAGAAAGAATTAAAAAATAATATATATCCTTTTTATTAATACTACGACATGACTGAAGGGGTCAAGGTCAATAATTTCCGCGGCATATCCTCTGCCAAACAAATAACAGTTTAAACATATCATATTCTTAATAATGTAATTTGATTCAAATAATTAAAGCCGTTAATGGATATTGGTTATTTTAAATATTTTACCTGATGAGGTACTGTCGAAGTCTCGATGTAATTTGTTAATAAAGCTAAAGATATGAAAAGCACTCCAAGCGACCACGCTGGCGATAATTGCAACACTTGAATCCCATTTTTCTGTGAATTAAAGCTTGGATATTTCCGCATTTTTATTTAAACCTAACTTTGTTTTGTTTCAATATTATTAAAATTATAATTTTAAGACTATAAAAGAGACGATCCAATTAAAATAATGTTCCTCGTGTCCTATCTTTTATACCTTTTTTATTCGATCTCATAGTTTATCAATATTGATAGAGAAGGGTCAAGGAAATAGCAAACATTTGTCCATTAAATTTAAAATAATTTTTATTTTTAATTATTAGGAGATATTATCAATATTAAAAGATAATTATTACACTACCGCATATACGAACAAAAAATGAATAATGTAACTTTCAAAGATTAAAAGGTCTTATTTAAGAAAAAAATTAATTGCAATAATATGAAATAAGTTAGTAATTCTAGGTAACACTGACATTATTTTGTTATGCAAAGGTAGTATAAAGGTTTTGTTAAGGTTATTATACGAAATTAACTGATTATTAAGGAATTTCTTAATATTTTTGCTCTATTTTTTTAAAGTTATATTTAATTTGCGAAATTATGTGTTTCTCTATTATGGTATTAATTTGTGATTTTAAAAGTTAGTGAATTTTATTATATTTTTGTGTACGATGAATCATGTATCGACTTGTTATATTCTGTTTTTTAATCGCACTGAGTTTTCAAGATAACGAAATTACAGATGAAAACAGTCAAAAAACGTCGGATATATCTACTAATTCGATAGATTCACAGCCCTCTTATAAATCGGCTGAAGAAGCCTTCTGTCTCCTGGCTAAAGAATGTAACAAATTAAATTACCCTTGTATTCAGTGTGAAATGAACACTTCTTGTATTTACGGAGCACCTACAGTGGCCGAATGCACTCCTAAGTACAAATGTTCCGGTTACGCTAAAACGGAAAGGACTACTATTTGTCAATACTGTTATTTGACCGAAGAGTGGGAACACGATTGTGTTCAGAAGGCTAGCTGTAGCGCTGTTTCGTCCCCTAAAAGCTACTACAAAACCAACTGTACTGTTAAAAGTCATGTGATATGCTTAGGAAATCGGACATTCTTGAAGAATCTACCATGCAATTGGACAGGTGGTATAAGGTGGTCTTCAGCTCTCCTCTTCAGTTTAACTCTGGGAGGTTTCGGTGCCGATAGATTCTACCTTGGATACTGGCAGGAAGGTATCGGTAAGCTGTTTAGTTTCGGTGGACTCGGTGTATGGACTATTATTGACTTTGTACTGATAGCCGTTCAGTACCTTGGACCTGCAGATGGATCCTTATATTTATAGTGAAATTGGAGATAATTTTTATATTATTAATTAATATAGATTGGGTGAGCATTGAACCCCTTTGTAACCCGCTTACCTTTTTATGATTTTAGTAAATATAATTTGAAAGCAGTTTAAGAATTGACGTTTATACAACACCGCACTAATACACTTTTATCACAAAATTACTGATCAATTTCTATCTTAATTGAGTTGCTATAACATGTCAATGCATCGATCAATATCAATATTAATAGGACACATCCTGCAATTATACAATTTTATTTTTAATATCAGCTTACCTACTTTATTTTTTGTAGGTTTTTCAATGAAAGTTGAAGTGTTAACTAGAAAAATTTGTAAATTAAAAACATAGTTAAGAGACCAATGGTAAAGTTATGATTATGGTTACTATAACTTTTTCAGGACTATTGGTTCTAAGGGTAATTCTTTAAAATTTATGCAAATAGATAATCTTTTAGTACTCGATTAAATGTATGAACGGTTTTATGCCTTTCCTGGAAGGTGACAATACATTAAGGTTGTACCTTTTTTTTTAATATTCCGGGGGGCTTTTTACACCCGAAGATGCAGGCTGCTTAGGTGGGCCCATACATCACACCCGGGTTAGGGACCGAAATTTTCACATATTAGTGTGAAGATATGGTCGTCAACCATGACTCCCCACCTAGTTGTATTACAACCAGGAGTGTCATCATCATGGTTTCCAGGCCGAAATCTGGTGGCGCCACTCTTTCGAGGAGCTTCCCATTTGTTTAAACAATGCTGGGTGGACATTGAGCGAGGGGCCTGGTCCGGGAATCGAACCCAGAGCTGTGGTCACCTTCTGACCCGGCTTGATGCTGCTTAACTTGCCTTATCGCTCGCAAGGCGAGCGCTCTAGCCTCCGAGCCACCCAGGCCCCAAGGTTGTACCTACTTATTAAAGAATTGTATTTATTTTTCCATTTCAAGGAGCTTGATTGATTCAATCTTTCTCTCTTGGTTATAGTTTCTCATTTGATTTAGATTAAAAAAAATGTTTACATCATTCGAATTCAACATGTAGTATTGTTGTATCTCTTTCATAGTATTATATTAACACCTATGAAAGTGAAAGATTATCTGTATGTATGAAGCATAAAGAATGACGTCTCTCCTTTAATAACTAAAGTAACTTTAATGTGCAAATTAATGGCGGCTTTCAACCACTAGTGGTCATCTTAAAGGGAAATAAATGTATGTATTTATCTGTTTTATTGAGAAACAATACATCTTCAGAGCACGAAGTCATACTTATATTACATAACAAGATGCTATGTAATTGTATTTTTAAAATGTAGATGTCTAGCTTAAATATTTGTTCATTTTTTAGCGCTTTTTTACTAACATGGTAGCTTTAACCGATATGTTGTGGAACTTATACACTGTTAATATAAGTTTATCTTTTTTTAAAAACCTCAATACTAAATGAATAATTAAAACTGTTTTAAACCAAGGAACCTATTCAATCAAAAGAGTAATAATTTAAAAGTCTGAGTTTCCTGTGATGAAGTTATACATTTGTTATTATAGTTTGGCTACTGAACAAGTTCAATTTTTTTTTATTAAGCTCAGTAATATTCTGAACCAGTGTAGTATTTTTTCAAATCCATTGTCATTACCAAGTTAATACAAATAGTAATCTACACTCTTCACAGGCAGTTTTTTATTTATACTAAAAAAACATACTTACTTTTTTATTTTAATTATCACTCACTAATGATTTAGTCCAGGAAAAATTACCCCTAGTATTTTTTAATTAAAATTAATATTTTCACTAAAAGTTTAAATGACAAATTTACACAAAATTTAAGTAAAATTGCAGTCAAAGCTGTGTAAAATAGTATCTTTAACCCATTCAATGTGTAATCCAATTCATGAACCTACCTTAGTGGCTGTATATATCTAAACAATTTTAAAAGTTAATTTAAAAATAAATAAAAAATAGAAAACAAAGTTTGGATCCACTGTGGATACAAACGTGAGCGGGCTTGACGGAGCCTTGCAAGATGGTTCTACTCGAGGCACGGAGAATAGAGCTACAGAGGGCTGAAAGAGAGGGCTTGGATCCACAGTGGATCCACCCACATTGAATGGGTTATTTATTATTTATTATTAACAATTGTATAAGGTATAATTGTAACTGCTGCTTTTCTTTTTGTCCTAATTGCAATCAAGAGGTTGTCAGAAGTGGCCGGCCACTTCATACTTCTGAAAATATATTTTGCCTCTTAGGAATTAAACATAGAAAATATATTGATATTTATACTTTAGTATTAATTGGCGGGAAATATACATTGGGTTGCTCTGACACCTTATTTATATATATATACATACATTATTATTATTAGGTTTTAATTAATGTATTTTTATTTAATTTTCTTTACCATTATTTTACCTCCCCTCCCCCTCCCAACTTATAAGCTTGATTATTTCAAATTTATTCAATGAAAATGCTCGCCCAATCTTATTTTATTATTATTTATTTTTCATTAAGTAAATAGTTATTATTCATTTTTATTTTATTAATTAAATTTTATTTAGCTTATTATGCATATTGTGAATATATTTGTTTAAAATGTTCCTTATTTGTTTGATTTTAATCAATATTTTCTTATGATTCTTGTGTTAATAAAATATAGAACTGTTTTTATTACAAAAAAATTATTAGTTTGTATCAGTAGATTTTTACCTGTAAATTAAAAAATTATACGAGGTAGAGGAACACCTTGCAATTCTGGCTTATAAATGTGGATGCGTATTCAATAAATGGAAACTGATAAATTTCATGATCTTGTGACTGAGCTATTTAAAGAATTAAGGGATTGAAATGAGTTGTTGTGTTCAATTTTCATTAACTTTAAATCTTTAAGACTCTGAATGTAATATTTTTTAAAGTTTTGTTCTCAAAGAACATGCTTTTACTTCATAAACTATTACTAACATACTGTTACTACAAAAGTAAATAATCTCAGTACCCACACATAATTTTTCTCTTACTTCGTTCGTTTTCTGGTACTTCTCAGTACCAGAAAACATGTTTTTTTTTTTTTAAAGACCCGGCGCTGGAGTCTATTTTTCTCTGTCTGTCTCCCAGTGTTAATTATAATAATAATTTGATTTAAATTAAAATTTAAACTTTCCGTAGTATGAATACTACCAAATACGTAAAAATTGAATTCCTAATAAATATTTTGTTATCCATACAGAGGGTTCCTGTGCGAAGACCCACCCGGCACTACCGTCCACTCCATTCTTCCTTTTAAATTATAAACTCATCATGATTAACTAATTTTCTTAGTATTAAATATTTATTGCATTAAGGCTCTACCGCCCTTTGAGGTTAGGAAAAACAGTAAAATTATAATTATACTGGTTCTAAGCAAGATATCAAAAATCTAATCACAGGCTTCATTCCTAATTTTAATTCTGCACAATTTGAGCCCTATTTCAATTTCCTATGATAAATAGTACAGACGCCATTTTAATACAACGAGTTTTATCGTTAATATATAATTTAATGATTTTTTTAACCTCAAAGAGCGGTAGAGCCTTAAGCTCGATTCAATGATAAACCTATGCTTTGTTAATATATTATTTAAAATGTATTCAACAGGTAGTTGTGTTTACATTTTGTTTTCTATTTTCAAAAAATCTGATTTATGATAATAAATCAATATCTCGAAAACTAGATTTTCCTGGGAAAACGGCTTATGTCATTAGATTCGTATTTAAATGGACTATATTTTAGATTTTTTATTAAATCAAGATCATTCGAGAAACAATTTTTTTCGTGGTTTTTGGGGGGTAGCGCTATTTCTCTAAAACGGTTTCGATGATTTTTATTAAAAAATTCTAAAATGTAGTCCATTTAAATACGAATCTAACGATATAAGCCGTTTTCCCGGGAAAAATTTAGTTCCTGAGAAAATATCGCGGACGGAGTGAACCCGGTTTCGATTCCCCGCCCAGGAGAAGTTTTGTTTATGATAAATTTTGATGAAATGTTCAATAATAATTAAATGTACATACGAAAACTAATAGATGTACAACACTGGGCTAAGAAATTATGAACTCGTATATGAGAAAGTTTGTTTGAGTTGTTTCGGACCGATTTTTTTAAATATGTTTTAATGCTTACTAATAAATTAATTAAATATACATATTAATGGATTTAAATTCAGTATAACTATGATTGTGAGAAAGTTGTGTACGAGTTTGTGACCGATTTCTTTTTTTATAAGAACTCTTTTTGGACTTACAACGTGCGAATTCATAAAACTCGAAGTTTTGGCATTATCAAAGCACTTTCTCTCCGATACATACACTGCGTAAATATACCTGCTTAAGTAATTATTATTATAAACTTCTGAATTTAAAATGATTTGACAAATTCTTTAACGGATCTATAGATCTTTGATTAGTTTTTTTGTTCGTTTTTTTTTTCAAAAAAACAGTTGCAATGTACTGACTTCCTGTAGCGTTGCTATGGCGCTGTTTAGAACAAACAAAACACTTTTATCTCCAACTTAAACATTTCTTTATGCTAACAACATATTTTTGATAAACAAGTATATAATTATAAATTAATTTAGAAAATAAACTAAGTTAGTTCTTATTCCGTGTAAAGGCTATAGTTTTAATTACTAAAATATTTCTGGTGTTATTTTTATATAAAACCTTGAGAAATAGATTTTTTCCAAATTTTTCCGTTTATTTATAATTTAACAGCTTCTTCCGTCAATTGCGTCTGTAAACTTCGATCTGAACTTCGAAATGGGAGAAGCTCACGACTTGTTTTTCTTAGTTTAAGTTACAATTATTAAACAAAGGTAGAAATAATGAGTAAAGTTACTTCTGTCAGAGATTCGCCAGTTCCACAAGAACGTTCTCAAGAAGACGGTAGGTGATTTTAAACAACTATAATTATTTGTTCTAATAATAAATTTAAATTTAGAGTTTTATAAGAAATTAACTAATCGTAGTATGTATAAATAGTATTGCTATTATTTACTAATATGATCGAAGGAGCGTTATTATATTGATATTTTATTCCTATCACGTTAACGTAATAGGAATTTTATTATTCGATTATAAGTAATGTAAATGTGTATACTTTTAGATTTTGAATTACTTTAAATTAAATATTATTGCTTCCGAGCTTACCGAAGGTAAGGGAAGCTATGTGATCGTTCTGAAGATCGAAAAAATTTTAGGTCTCCGATTTAAAAAATCCCAAGACAGAAATCCGTTTCAGACATCAGGGAACATTTTTGGTTCCGTGTCTGTCGGTCCGTCGGTTTGTCGTTCAATTTTTGCGACCCAACGTATCTTAAAAACTACACGTCCAATTTAATGAAATTTGGATGGTAGGTCATAATTAGCCCATTGTTGGTCCCATATAAGTTTCAACCTTCTGCACCCATTTTTTCCTCTTCCACATGCGCACAAACATACATTTATTTACACCTATAGCTTCAAAAGTATACTTATCTGCAGGGCCGATTTAACTATAGGGGCACGATGGGCACGTGCCCAGAGGCGCAAGAGGTTTGGGGGCGCAACTCAAAAGGTTAGAAGGGGGGGGGGGGCACGGCAAAATTTGCAAGGGTAAAAAATATAAATGGGAATGTGGTTAAAGTAAACCAAATATCCCTTATACATAAGCTTAGCATATACCTAACTCCCAGTAATCAAGTGCTCGGCGAAGAGGAGCTTGACAGCTCTTAACAGAATAAAATCGGTGAATAGGTCTACAATGCGTAATGAAAAGCTGAGCAGTTTACTGTTGCTATGCACGCAAAGTGACATAACGCAAAATCGGCCCAGTAGTTTAGGCTCCACGCGTCTACACAGACGACAGACAGACATTTTTTAAAAACCATTCTTTTGGATTCAGGGGACCTACCTTTTTTGTATAAGTACAATATTTACCATAAACAATTGAATAGCAATATTATAATACTATATTATTATATTAAACATATTATTTGTATAAATAAATTATAAATAAGTAATATTTTTAGTAAATCAATTTATAAAATATTTATTAAAGGGGGGGGGGGCATCGTGACGGGGTGCCCGGGGCGCAATGAACAACTAAAACGGGCCTGCTTATCTGATTTGTATGAAACTTTTATTTACAGCTTATCGAATATAACCTGCAGATTTGAACCGTCTGCTCTTTTTAACTTTTGCTAAATTGATACTTAAATTCATGTAAGAAATTAAAACAATTTTGACAGATTAAAATAACAGGGGAAACAATTAAACAAATTAGTGAGGAAGCTATGTACCACACCAATTGCATTTACAACATTTATAAAATTAAATTTGACTAATATTTATTATTAAATTTTCTTTTGAAAAATTATCGTAAAAAAAACTTTTTCATCATCTATTCTACTTTTTTTTCTTAATTTGCTTCGTTATTGCGGAAGCATTGTGGTCATTCTAAAGAATGATTTTAAGGTCCGTAGGCAAAAACGAGGGCCTTTGTATATTCCTGCGTTTGTCTGCCGCTGTAACGCTCCTGATCTCCAAATGTATTTACCCAGCGCAAAAATTTGAAACTTTGTAGTTATAGTCTAAGAGGTGGCTACATAAAAAATGTTCGCATCGCAGGTACACGGTTGATGTATTAAAAAGAAACCTTTGGTGTAGCCGAACATAAATATGCCTGTCTGCCATCGTGAATCGAATGGGGCTTAAAGTGGGGGCCTGCGGCTAATCATGACAAATTTAGGGACAAAAAATTTAGAAGGTACACGGATTCTAATTTCGGAAAAAGCTCTTATTTATATTGAAGAAACGCGGAAAAATGTTGGCAGACAGCAAGATGGTAGAATTGAGTATTTCATTTCATCTTGGGCAGACAGTTTGCTAGGGGCCAGAGCGCGCCAAAGGGGCGTTAATAAAATAAAAAATCATGAGGTACATGAATTTCAATTATTTTATTTTAATATTATGTTTAATAACAACAACAATTTTCCTGAATAAATGTAATTTACCTAGTCGTTATTACCGATAAAAAACAGTGGGTCACCCGGGGGATCGAACCAGGCACCCCTGAGGTCAAAGAATAAAAATATTAATTATATAACGGGTATATGATTAATCATCTACGAAACCCTAAAAAGTACTTTGACGCAAGTACTTCCTTGTGATTTTTTTACTTACATATATCCACATTTGACTTATATATCAAACTGGAATATTTATCTATTATATATTAGATGATAAATAAAAATATAAATATATAAAACATGATTTTTTTTGTCCTTGTAACGATAAGAATTTCGTCTATGTATTGTATAATTTCAATATTTATACCATACTCAAATGCCGAGCGAGAATAAAGATCATGAATTATAATTTTTTTAAATCGTCTGCCACGGCTTTAGCCCCCACTTCTCTGTCTGCCATTTGGTAAATTGTTGTTATTATGTTTAAATATTAAAATAAAATAATTTAAATGCATGTACTTCGTGTATATTTTATTAACAACGCATCGAAAATACAATTCGTTTAAAAAACGCATATTGTGATAATTAATTTTTGGAAACGGCATCGAATCTCTTAAAAATACAAACTATACTTTACAATTTTGATTCCGGCGAATTTTCAATTATGAGAATAAAAAATAACAGTGGTAAAATTATTCGTATTAACTGCAAGGAATAAACACGCATATTAAATGTACCTTAATAGTAGAGTCAATCAATGTCTTTAAAAAGGGAGCTGTGAAAAGCTGAAGCTTTATTGATCTCGACGGAGCGCCGCTGCCGGCACTGGTGCCGAAAAACCGCAGATGTTTTTTTTACTTTTTCAGTGTTAGCCTATCACTATGAAGTAAATAATCGTTATTTTTAAAAAGAAGAGAAACCTTTCTACACATTTAGCCACTCGAAAATTATGTGAATTTTAAATATTTTCCAAAATTGCTTGTTTTTTTTTTTTTTTAACCTGAAGCCAAGGTTTTTTAGCATAATTGATACGGAGCAATTTTTAAGTAAAATTATTTTTGCTATAATCTGCGACCAGTATGAAGTTAATATTGTAAATAGATTGTAAATTATGTTAATTTAATTGTTTTTCAGGTGATGAAGGTAAAACGGCGACGCCATTGAATGAAAAGAGACCTGATCTTGATTACGTAGCAAGCGGCGTTGAAGATCAAGCTGGAACAACTGAACCACAAGATGAGATTGATAAACAGAACGGAGTTCCCTACAGGCCTGAGAGTGCTGAATCAACCGAAGAAATTGTCTCCTCTCCAGGTTATTCCCAACAAAACAAAATTATTAAATCTACTCCGGATAGAAATGCAGATAAATCAAGCAAATAATAAAGTTGGAATTAATAGTACTAATAAATTTCTTAGTGTTAATAATACCTCTCTGGGAACTGATCTCGAACTATTGGTGGTGTTTGGATTTTGGTCCCAGAAAGAGTGTCGCAAATCTTTTAAAGTAGTAAAGAGAATTTGCATGAGAATGTAGAAAAAACATAAGGGATATATTACTAGAATTCTTTCATACAGAATATTAATTTAACAATATCATTAAAAGAAAAGTCAATACTGAGGTAATTAATTTAATTAAGATACTGTTCTCTGAGGCCTGAGGTGTACCTAACCGGCTTATGCTTTTTGGTAAATGGCGTAGAAAATTAAACAATTATCACGTGATATACATTTTTGTAATCTACGCTTTAATACCTTTAATTTGTTACCCTATACAAAATTTCAAAAAAATATTCTTTTTTTGTGGTGGGAATTATCCGCCATATTGGATTCCCAGTTAATCAGTCAATCAAAAAATTGCTATTCTAATTTTTCCTATGGTCCAGCAGACCGGTTGGCATATTTTTTATACGTCTAGTAACTGCAGAAAATTAAACAATTTTCACGTGTTACAGAGGAAGAGGTTCCTAGTTCACTCCCCCGGGGGGCCACAATGTTTATTATCGGTAATAACGAAAAGGTACATTAATTTTTTTACGGAAATATTCATCGGTCCACCATAGGATATAAGCGTGAATTATTTCAAAATTTTAAGAATAGCCGTTATAGGGTAGTTGGTGGGAGGGACATGTGTATTTTTGTATATTTCGATTTATAAATACAATAATAATTAAAATAAAAAAAAAAAAATGTTTTTATATTTTTGTAATCTACTCTTCAATGCCTTTCATTTGATACCCCACACCAAATGTTAATTCCTAGTAATTAGATCAAATTGCTAATCTTATTTTTTTCTATGGCCCCCAAGACCGCACATTTTGCTATATTTTTAGTAAGAGTGGAAATACGATTTTAGGGGGGGGGGGGGGGTACGCAAAATGTCGATGTTTTTCGACAAAATGGCGCCGAAAATTAAATTCTTTCCCTAAGTAATATATATTTTTGTAATCTACTCTTCTATACCTTTCTTTCGTTACCCCACTAAAAATTTTATAAAAATATTTTTTTCACGTCACATGAATTATCCTCCATTTTGGATTTTAATGGCTGATAATATTGAGTTCGCTATATTTTTCCTGTTTGCGCGTCAAAACGATCTTTAATACTGCAAAGTTTCATATTTATATGTTTTTTATTCAGAAGTTATTGGAACCGTACAGAGTGACAGTCAGACACAGAAACGAAACTATAAGGGTTTCTTTTTTTGGCTTTACCAACGAGGCCCTAAAAAGAAGTAAGAACATTTTGGGAATTTACATTTGTGATCAGCATGTTTGCAGCTGAACAAGAACCTAATCATTTTTATTTGGGATTAAAGTTTGTCGAAGAAAAACACTATTCCAACTTTTAAGCACGTTTTTCGGGAAAACTGTGCATGATAAAGAAATTTAGTGTTCATGGATGTTCGGATTCATGTTCAACACCCTGAAATACATGTTTTTCAGGTAAAAATATCTACGGAGCAGGGCTTTTTTGTGTTTCCCTAGTTTATAGTTTATACTGAGGTAAAGACCAAGGTGAATAAGACTATTTGTAATGCCTATTTTCCCAAACGATTTTTTAAGCTTTTTTAGAACAGTGTTATGAGTGCCTTCTAGATACTGTCTCTCAATAAGAGCTTTGCTGAGGCGTAACCGGCTTTTAACCACAAGCGTAGTCATCAGTGCCTTTTAGGTGCTGAAAAAGTATACAAGATAAATGTTGAAATGAGTTTAAGAAGTCTATATATATACAGAATTACATTAAGTATAAACTCCTTTAGCTTATTTAAACTTTTTGTTCTCCACTTTAGCTCTATTTTGTGCAGCTAGCTATTACGTATTATTTTTATTTTATTTGCTGTTTCTTCTACGTCCTAGTTAAACTAAGTAAATTAATTTAGATTTTATTATATCTATTTAAAGGCTCTATCTTTCTGGTTTGGCGATTCGAACCAAATCCGTCAGAGTTTAGATCTTGGTTTTAGGTGAAGTTACGAGTACGATAGCCACATGGCAACTCCGGTCCTCAATAACGTATCGATTTAAGATGCCTATTTTAATCGATGATTATAGGTGGGTTCAATACACGATTATTTTTTAGCCTTTAGAATAATCTATGGCTGGCATAATATAACGCGAGAAAAATTAGTTTGAAATTAATTTTCTCGCGATGAAATGAAAACTTCCCGTCCTTTTTTATATATTTTTGATTTAATTTTTCGAGTCATCTAAATAGCCCAAACGCAAGTAAATAACGCATAACGCATGCTATGAACCCACCATAATATGGCTCTTAATAATCCTGCTTGCTCTTATACATTTCTCACAAAAAAAAAAAATGTATGACACGAAGATAAATTACGGATAAGTTGTAAAATAATTTATTTTAATTATAATGGAGAATGGAGCTATATAATTACCGAAGTAATAGTATACTGACACGAATAATGATAATGTTAGAGAAAGAAAAATCAATATTTTTACTTTCTCATTTAAAGAGAAAGTATTGTCATGGCGCGATAATTCGATTTTGGATTCTGATAGATTTATACGTTTTGAGGTTTCCCCTGAGTCAAAAAAGTGATTTTTAAAAAATGTCTGTCTGCCGTCTGTCTGTGCTGACGCCTGGAGAATAAACTACTGAGCCGATTTTGACGAAATATGGCATACATATTTAGAAAAATCATACCTCGAGGCGTAAACAAAAGTGAATTCTTGCTCAAAATTTGGGGGCGCTACCCCCCTAAAACTATGTTTTTGAGAAAGAAAAGTGTTTTCTAAAACGGTTCTAACCATTATGATTAAATATTTTTAGTGTGTAGTCTATTTAAATACGAATCTAAAGAAATAAGCCGTTTTCCCGGGAAAAGTCTAGTTCCTGAGAAAATAGCTTTAAACGCTGACGGAGAGAGGCCGGGTTCGATTCCCCGCCGAGGAGAAGTTATTTTTATGATACATTTTGATGAAATTTTCAATATTATTTAAATGTACTTACGAAAACTAATAAATGGAGACATCGGGCTAAGTTATTATGAACTCTTATACGAGAAAGTTTGTCTGAGTTGTCTCGGACCGATTTTTTTCTTAGTTTTGTGTTCAGCACCTAAAATTTGGGGCTATAAATTTGGTTGTTTATCATTTTTTTGTATACTTTCCCAGATTAAAATCTCTAGTACCGAGGGTTGATTATTTGAAATTTGCGTTCAAAGAAAATGCTTACCCAATCTGATTTTATAATTATTTGTTTTTCATTAAGTAATTAGTTACTAATAATTTTCATTTTATTTAGCATATTACACATATTGTGAATTAATTTGATTAAAATGTTCCTTATTTGTTTATATATATTTTCTTATATAGTTCTTCATATCTAGTTTTATTGTTCACGGTTTTATATATATATATATACATATTTTACGATTTTGGTAGTATTCATACTGCGGAACGATTAAATTTTAATTTAAATCAAATTATAATTATTATTAACTACGGGAAACAGACAGAGAAAAATAGACTCCAGCGCGGGGATTTATATATATATATATATATATATATATATATATATATATATATATATATATATATATATATATATATATATATATATTCACACCTGTGTATTAGCAAAAATTATTTCCAAAGTCTGAAGGCAGAATTTTAGATTAATTGCATTTGATTATCTAATCATTGATAAGTTTGTGTTGGCTGCATGCCATGAAAAGGCAAAATAATGCTTTCTGAAATGATTAATACGTTCTACGTTATGGTGGTATTCTATATTCGTTATCTCAAAAGCATTAATCTTAACTCAAATCTATAATCAATATGGTATGTTAAGCTATAAAGCTATATAACTTGACATAAAAGAAAAAGGGGGTCTACACAAAAAATAAAAAATCAATGTATTTAAAAAGCTCTTCTCTTTTAAAAAACGTAACTCGTTAGTTAGGTAGAGTTCTATAATCCGACACTATAATTTTGGTAGAGAAGACGATTGTTAAAAACACAAGGTAAATTGACATTAATTGCTTTGCTTCTATATGATATTAAAATTTGTTTAATCTACGCGTATTATTATTTACTTTTAAGAGTTGCATTACAACAAAATTTATTGTACCGCAATTTTTTTTAAATATCATTGCTGGGTATCTTTTGTAACTTTAGCCAAAATACAAGTCCGAATCAACTTTCTCTTTCTACTACGAGAGAGCTAAATTCAATAAATATTGAATGTTAAAAAATAGTTAAACATAATGAGTTGATAGTAAAAGAGTTTAATTGGTATAGTTGCGAAATGAAATGGGTTTCGCTGTTGGTTTTACTAAAAAAAATGTGTTCATCGAATAGATGAAGGTAGAATCTTTTCCCGTCCTAAAATTGAAATTTAAAATTTGAAGCTTACGTTTACGCGAGCGTTGTGCGCGAAAGACTTAGATGAGTATAACGCTGTCCTGAGCATTGGTAAAAGGAACAACAATTTCTACTCAAGTTATCGTCACACTCGTGAACGTTACTGACAGATAAATAGTCAAACGAAAAAGACAGGGCCCACATTTTGTTAAATTTAAAAAGCTCGCTATGCTCGATTTAATAATACAAATACAATTCATTGAAGAATGAATTTCATTTACAATAATTTTAGAATTTACGTATTCTACAGAACCTTGTTAATCCGAACCTTTGCTAATCCGAACACCACCAAGGAACAAAGTAGCTTGCAAAAAACGCAGGCTATCGATAACTAGAAGAAAATTAGTGATTAAAATGAATTTCTATTAGTTTATGAACTGTCAATATAAATATTTTCACAGATAATAACAATTGTTTACGCTGTAATGGAATTTTTATTCTTATAATAGTATTTATCTTTTTTATCACCCGCATTTAAGCCATTAATACAATTTAACAGCATCATAGTTATTGTATTTGATAATCCGAACCACCACCAGTCCCAATTAGTTCGGATTAACGAGGTTCTACTGTATTTATATCTTTCCAATTTAACATTCATTCTAGATTCACTCAAAAGTTTTCTTGAAAAAAAAACAACTCTTTTCCAAACCAGGCTTATATAAATTGAGAAAGGTTAACGAATTCTGCATTCTTATTATGTATAAGTATACAAAGAAATGTTTCTCCGAAGATTCATGACAATATAATCAATTTGAGCATTTAATCTTAATTGTTTCTTGTTTCTTTCGTTCAATATAAAAGGGTTGTTTCAACTTCCAATTCCCCTATTTGTACCGTTCTTTGCATCGTCCAGCTGATCGTTCGGGAATCGTTTAAGGACAAGTTTTATGCGCATGCGATTACATTGTACTGTAATAAAATCATCGTCAGGTTGGAAAGGATTTGTGACTCTAATTAGCACCTCATTAAAAACATAAAAGGAAACCTAACAGGTTGGGAACCGGTCTATTGAAAAGTGTAACGATTGACATTACTGCGCATATCGTAGAAACTGGTACTTGGGTTTGTCTGAGGATCCTATGTATCGTACGATATGTTTATCGTATGGGGGTTGCAAAATGTTGTTTGCAAACAATATATGCGTTGGTTGGGACAGCTTAGAGTTTAGAGGACGGTATGTTTACTAAAAACTGTCACAAGTCGAATTGGAACAGCTTTTATCCAATGCGCATGCCCGTGACGATCCCGCAAATTGTTCACTGCTTGGTTGAAACAAACCTAATACCTACCCCCTAATTCTTTGTTGAAAAAAAAAAAACTTAATTACTTATGTTAATTATTCCGGTTTCAGGTTTTTCTTCAGATCAAGGTTTAAGCATTGAGACAGGTTTGGAAACGGTTTATATTGAACAGAAAAACGGATCTTTCAAGCCAACATCCACCAGCGACCTCATGTTTTCAGCAAAGCAGCAGCAATATGGCCAAACTCAGAAAAGGTCCACTAAATTTCTACATTCTAAATGGGAACTACCTTAAAAATGGCGTGCAAGAACGTACAGTTATGAACAACGTGGTAGATGAAGATAGGTTTACCGAGTAATTAGGTGAAGAGTTGCTAAATTAATGTTACTAAATTTTAAATGATTTAAAAAAATAAAATACAATGACTAAATAAAATGGTTGGAAAAGTAAACTGAAATAGATTTAAATTAAAATAGATTAAATACATTTTTAAATTTGTGATTAATTATTTTATTTATACAATAATTGTACGACTTTAAGCAATTAGATTGAACATTAAACCCTTATTACGTGCCAAAAGCATCAACTAAAGTGGTCGAAAATCTAAATTAAACCATTGTAATTATGATTTGATAATAAACTGAACATTTTAAACAAATTTCCAATGAATACATCAAAACTGCTTACTCATGTTATAATATATTATTTAAAGGTACTGTAGGACTGCACTGGATATGGCAATTGTGGTTCAAAACATTTGGTACTGTCTCAGCAACTTTTGTTTCGGAATATTGGCTGGAGTTGCTGCTCTTCATCTGATAATTGCAAGTATATTTTTAACTAATTTTATAATCGAATTAACATTGGTTTATAATCTCTAGATAATCGATTTAGAATTTAGTTGATTAATCTACGATCATAATATAATCACTTATAAAATTATTGCATTTTATAATAGATATTATAACCCGTCTCGGAAGACTAAACTCTTCACAATTGTATGAAGTTTTGGTCGGTAAACCATGTCATATTACGCATCACGCATCTCTTTGGTTCATAGGGCACGAACCGTTTAAGCTAAAGAGCTGAAATTTGAAACACTGGTGCTTTTGGCCTATCTTTTGGGCCACACCACAGAAAAAAATATGCAAAACTTAAAAAATAAATATGCGTATGCGCAATTCGCAAAAATGACGTAAACTCAACAATATACATATTTTTTTAATTTTTTGAGTGGGGTATCAAATGAAAGCTGCTGAATAGTAGGTTACAAATATAAGTCTCTTTATATATGCTTCTTTAAATGTTGTATTCTTTATTGGATTTATAAGTCAAAATATGCCCAAAAAATCCCCCCCCCCCAACCACTATAAAACGGCTGGTCCTAAAATTTCGAAATAAATCATTCTAATATCTTATTTTGGGGCGATGAAAATTCCGGGAGCGCATTCTTAATTTTTTAAAATTGCCAATTTTGTGCTCGAAAACGTGAAGTCCGCCCAAACTTTTATTTTTTTTAAATTTTGAGTGGGGTATCAAATGAAAGCTGCTGAAGAGTAGGATAGAAATATATACATGCTTTTTTAAATGATGCATTCTTTATTGGTTTTACAAGCCAAAATATACAAAAAAAAGCCCCCCCCAACCACTATATAACGGCTGGTCCTAAAATTTTGAAATAATTCATGGTTATACCTTATGGTGGGGCGAATTTCCTGAAAGAAAAAATTCCTGTAATTTATCTTATCGTTATTACAGATAAGAAACATTGTGACCCCCCGGGGGATCGAACCAGGATTTAGGTCGAAGAAAAAATATCACAAAATTATATAACAGGTATGCTTAATCATCTAAGAAACCCTAAAGGAACTTGGATATTTGATAATAGCATTGATGGTTGTATAATCGTTTACTTAGACAAATTGTAGCTATTGAAATAACAAGGCTGTCATGTGCTGAAATACTAGTCATAATTAAATAATAAAAAATTAAATTAGAAATCATATTTAATTATCTGAAAGAGGCAATGATAACCGTAAGTCCAACATATCTCATCTTTGAAAATCCTCATAATTATACCTACTTATTTAGTTTGTGTATGCTAACCAATCGCTTGCTTACTCTGTTGATTTCAGATGTTCTCAACACTACCTATATCCAAGGAGGATCCGGAGTCTAATTTAAGAACTGTTCAGCTGTATTCTAACACTGCGTTCATTCTTCCGATCGTTTTTTATCTCTGCCTCATCATATGCCTTATTTCATTGATTGACAGGTATACCAACTTATAACATAATTTCAAGCAATGTAGTTTTTCATTCCTTGGTAGAAGATAGCTGTCAAATACTCCTTGTACAAATGTAATTCGAAATTCAATTAATATAGTACATTTTTCTGCAGATATGACACATCTCAGCTAGAGAACGACGAGCTAAAGGAGACTTTTTCATACAAATTCTTGTGGTTGGTTATTATACTTTATTTTCTGATATTCCTGCTTCACACCCTCTCAGCCAAGTATGACGATCTCTTTGTTCTATACGAACATGATGATTCCTTCACCTACCCTACTAATGTATGATAGATTTTTAACAATACATTTTACTTTCTATTCATTATTAATTTTAATTTAACTAAAATAAAACATTTTTTTTAGTTAGAATGAAGGGGATTTTTTCTATGAAAATAAAGCTGATTAATTTATAATTATTTTCAAATATGTCAACAAATAGGTACAGATTATGAATTATGAACAGGTGAAATTAACTTATTCAGTTAATATAAAAGTATCTTTATTGTAAAAATCCGACATTCATCTATTAATTGTAATATTTAATTCCAGTAAGAGAAAATAATAATTTAAGTAAAAATAGCACTTTTGTTCACCGAATATAAACTACAGTAACTAATGTAGTGCTAAGTAAATTAAATACGAGCGGCTATTGAAAATTCAAGGGTACACAAAATTAAGGTTTTTAATTTAATATACGGGATTTTATCACCTAACCTCAAAGTAGTGGCACGTACAATCCGAATTTACCAAGCGATTTTTACTGGAACTAGTTTCAATACGGTTCTTGAGCTAAGCTAGGTTTTATTTTACGAATTTTGACACTCTGAGCTCAAAACGTACGCCATCATTGATTTAGGTTATATTAGGTATGTCAGTAAGCAGAATTTTCTCTGACGGAATTGACTTTGTGGATGAGCCTTTAAGTCTAATCTTTTAAGTTATCGAAGTTGAATGTTGCATGATATGTACGATATCAAAGGAAAATTTTCACAATGTGTTTGCCAGGGAAATCTTTATTGAGTCGAAATAAGAGTGGAGGTCAACATAAAATTAGTAGATTATTACAAAAAGTAATTCAACTTTGTAAAGTGTTAAAAGCTGAAGATTTAATGTCATTTAGGTATACTATAAGTACTACAAGTTAAAATGTTTGGTTTCAGAAATTGGTAGGTCAACTTGGTATCTGGAGATGGCTGGACAGCTCAAAGTGCGTACTCTGTGTTATTGGTTGGATGATGGTGAGTCTTGTTCCGTCCAAAGATTTCCTGCTACATCATCTCAAATACCTTAAGACTTACGACTTAGATTCCGTTACTTCACCAACATAAACTTCTAAACATTTTATGTTGTCATATAAACTTTAGTTTAATAGATCTACAATTATGTATAATACAAAAAATTATAATATAATATATATGTATCGATTATAATTTTTCTGAAAAAATAAATTTTATTGATAATATAATAGTTAATTTTGTAACCTTATTTCCAAAATACAAAACGATTTATATTCTAGTTCTTCTTCTCTAGTGATTATAGTCTAGATATACATATCTAATTTAAATTTTTTTAGTAAATCTTTTAGTCCACAGGCCACCATAAGAAGTGAGTCGCTGATTGATAAAGTTTTCTTACCTTATGGAATCGCTTATTTATGCCTTGTCCACCGATGAATTGGGTTTATGGCAACTGGGCGCTGGGCCATTTCTTTTTTGTTGACTTGCCAAACTTGCCCTTCTGCGGGAACATTGAAAAGAGATAGATAAAGTTTTGATTTTCACAGGATCGCTTAATTAAATTATTTAAAAAACAGTGGTAAAGGTGGCCACCGATAAGAGTGGGCCGTTTTCTTTTCAACGTCCCCGCAAAGCGATATGTTTGGGGCGGTGGACACCCCAAACGGCCCACTCTTATCGGTGGCCACCTTTACCACTGTTTTTTAAATAATTTAATTAAACGATCCTGAGAAAATCAAAACTTTATCTATCTCTTTTCAATGTTCCCGCAGAAGGGCAAGTTTGGTATGTCAACAAAAAAGAAATGGTCCAGCGCCCAGTTGCCATATACCCAATTCATCGGTGGACAAGGCATAAATAAGCGATTCCATAAGGTAAGAAAACTTTATCAATCAGCGACTCACTTCTTATGGTGGCCTGTGGACTATTTGGTTTAATATGTCTTGGTAAAGTTTTTTTTTAAGTTATAGTTATAGTTTTCGACAAATTAATTAATAGTTCACCAAGGAAGTAAACATTTCTAAGAAAAATAAAAATAAATTCTAACACTAAAGGTTCGTACATAGTGCACCTCATACCGCTTTATGGCTAACTCGCAAACGGTTAAAGCAGGTATATAGTCAGGTGCACTATAACCGTCCCAATATGTTTTCAATACTTTTTCCCCCGCATTAAAGCGGGAAGCGGCGCACGGCGCACTATGTACTATGTATGTACGTACTTTAAGAAAAAACCAAATTAAGAATATTGTGACCTAACCCATAATTTGAAGAAAAAATTATGACGGAAATAGAGCCTAAGTAGAACCTAAACTGTGATTATTGAAACGTTCTATATTGTTTGTAGAACAAAACTTAAGAAGAGACTTAGCAAAAGTAAATGAAAATATTACTGTAACCCAATATGTTTATTCTGTCCTGTCCATATGCATCCTCGTGATGTAAATTACTTATATATCACTCATCTCGAATTTATTCCAAACATGTTGGGAAACTGGGATTTCATGGAGTGCATTAACCCCTTGACTTTTTTTGTTAGACGTTATTAAAGGTTTCTCTTTCAGAATGTCGAGGTGGTAAGAAAGTTTCCATTCTTAACAGACCATAGACTTGTAAAAGCTTCTGTTCGTTTTCCTAGGATGCACAAACCATGTAAGCCAAATTTTAATAACGTTAAAAAAATAATTGATTATAATCTTTACAAGGAAAAAAATTATAATAAAATTAGTCACAATGCCCAAAACTGTATTCAAGATGCACAAACTAGACATGATCGACTGGAAAGAATAATGCTAACATCAGCAGTAGAGAGTGCCATTTTAGAAAAAGATAAGACTAAGAAGTTGTCCCAAGAAACCTATGAACTAATTAGAATGAGAGAAGAACTTCGGAGCAAATACGGAAAAAGGTACAAAAGTACGGATAAAATTAAGGGAACTCTGTAAAATAACTAAAGTTGCCATTAGAAATGATGTTTAATGCTTATAATTATAAAATAGTAGAAGAGTGTATAAAAAACAGTTCAGCGGTTAAGAAAGCAAGGAAGATGACAAACATAGGAAAAGACTGGATACCTGCGCTTATGAAATCAACAGGAGAAATTAAGAGATCTAGAGAAGACGTCCTTCAAATAGCTACCGATTTTTACACCGATCTGTATAAAGATGCAAATAAGAATTTAAATGAATGGAAGAAAAATTGTAATCGGATTGCAGAAGAAGCATTCCAGCAGGGCCGATTTAACTATAGGGGCACGATGGGCACGTGCCCAGGGGCGCAAGAGGTTTGGGGCGCAACTCAAAAGGTTAGGGCTATAAGCACTGCTAAAATTTGCCAGGGTAAAATATATAAATGCGAATATGTTTAAAGTAAACCAAATATACCTTAATATTATAACCTTAGCATATTGTACCTAGCTCTCCTAGTAACCACAGCTGCTCGGTGGAGGGGAGCTTTTCGGCTCTTAACAGAATAAAATAAGTGAATAGGTCTTTAATGCGTAATGACAAGCTGAACAGTTTACTGTTATTATGCACGCAAAGCGACATAACGCTAGAAATTAACTATTCCGATTTAATCGACGATTTTGCCAGAGCAAAAGCAAAAAAAAGGCAATCGTATAATGGTCGATCCACACACGCGGTGTTCATCGAATACCCAAAATTTGTTCTATCTGATTATTTTAGTCTTATTATTAGTATTTATTATGGATTATTATTATTATTTATTTTTGTTAGTTAGTAATTGCAGAGACGGGAAAAAGTCATAAACGTCATAGTCATATGATTTTGTCATAAAATAGCCTTTTTACGCATAAACGTCATAAAATAAGGGTTTCTTGGAATAAACGTCATAGAATGGCCTTGTTTTGCCAAATGTTAAGAAAAAAAGGTTTTCTTTTGTTAAAGCAAATTTTTAAATTTAACATTCGTGGTCCGGTTCCAGGTAAAAGTGCAGTTTGAACAAAAAACGCTTACACCAGCTTAGTGAAAGGCCTAGACTACTCTAAAGCTTTTGATTCTTTGAGCCACGAATTTCTGTTTAAAGCACTGGAGGAACAAGGAGTGGATGCCCATATAATAGAGGTTTTATCCTATTGGTATGGCAATAGCAGAGCTAGAGTAAAGTTGGAGAGATATGGTTACTTTTTTAATTTAGAAAGAGGGGTAAGACAAGGGGATCCATTATCCCCGGATTTATTCTCAGCAGCTCTAGAAAAGGCCTTTAAAATATTGAACTGGGATGAGAAAGGAATAGACATAAACGGGGCTAAACTAAACAACCCTAGGTTTGCGGATGATGTGGTGATATTCGCTGAATCTGTTGATGAAATTGAAGTCATGTTACAGGAACTCAATGAAGCAGGCCAGCCAGCTGGATTAAGCATAAATTTTGAGAAAAGCTGCATCATCACGAATGGTAAAGAAAACATTATAAAGATAGCGGGGAAAAGGCTAAAGTGGGCTAAGGAAACAATTTACCTAGGGCAATTAATACACTTCGACCAAGATGGGCTAAAAGAAATGAAAAGAAGAACGGAGATAGCATGGAAAAAATTCTGGTCACTTAAACATATCTTCAAGAGTGATATGGCGCCGGAGTTGAAAGGGAAAGTGTTCACCGGTTGTGTGACACCATGCCTCACTTACGGGTGTCAGACCTGGGCCCTTTCACAAAAATTATTGCAACATCTAAATGTATCCCAGAGGGCTATGGAAAGGAGCTTATTGAAAGTGAAACGCAGAGATAAAATAAAAAAACAGAGATCTACGAAAGAGGACTGGCATGATGGACTTAAGAGAGGCCACACTTAGTTTAAAATGGCAATGGGCTGGACATGTTGCCAGAATGGATGAACAGAGATGGGCTCAACGAATAATGGAATGGTACCCTAGAGACGGATCAAGAAAGAGAGGAAGACCAGGAAGAAGATGGAGAGACGATATCACTAATTTCTGTGGAATGTTGTGGCATCGATCTGCTCAAGACAGAAGAGCGTGGTCTCGATTGGGAGAGGCCTATGCCCTTAGATGGGCTGAATGAAGATGGAGTATTTTTTATTTTGTTTTTTAAAAAAATGTTACTTTTGTTTTAAAATTAAAGGCTTATTATTATTATTATTATTATTATTATTATTATTATATTAAAGGTTATTTTGATCAAATTAGTATTCAGTGGAGCACCCAGGATTTTTTTTTCTAGGGGCTGGAACCCAAGCCATTAAGCCATTATAATTTTGTGACCGGGTGAGGGTTATCTACAGTCCACATAAGAACATTCAACTTATTTGCTTTTTATGAGCAGTAAGTATTAAACAAAATTTGAGTTTTTAATTCCCTTGTCTTGCTATCGGAAATACATAATCTGTGAAAGTATCTGAAGCTGGGTTAAAAATTAGGAAACGTTTGGCATATACAAAAAGAATTCCGATTCCGAGGCATCTAAACAGACATTTGGAACTGCTTTAGTTTAGAATACGGTTACCAGGCCCGCAACACTCTAATTTGTTCTATTTTTAGGATTTCGAGGTCATCCTAGAAACCTGTAGCTAGAGATATGAAATTTGGTACACAAGTCAAACTTTTTTGCCCAAAAGCAGAACAAATATTGCGAACTTTCCACCTTCGCTACCCCATTAGGACAGGTCCTAAAAATACATAATATGCATCTCTGTGGTCCAATGATATTTCTGGGAGTTGATACAAAAAAGTAAAATTTTTAGAGGGCCGTAACTATGAAGCCCCAAAATTTTTCTTATTGGAAAATATAAAGTTTGTTATCATTTTAAAGGTATTTAAATTCAGTTCACAAATATATATCGTGTTTCCAAAATGGCGGCCATATTACCCCTAAAAGAACTAAATAAGTGCATACCGAAGATACTAAAGGATAATATATTTATATATGCATATGCACACCTTGCTTCTCAAAAGTGAAACTTTTTATACATATTTTAGTTTGAAAAAAAATAAATAAAAAAATAAATAAATAATAATGTATTTATGACCAAAGAAACCCTTTTAGTAACTTGCTGGCAAGTACCTGACGGGATTTTTATTACTGTTATTATGAGTGTTATGACAAGGGGAAATAATCACTCTTATGTATATAAATTTATGAGATATTATATCTCATTGTTGAATAAACTTTAAGAAGGGACATAAGACATAACCCTTCTACACTTTTACATTTCGAAATTAAATTAGTTATTTTTACTTATTACACATGAAAATTTAAATGTTTTCCTCTTCGGCTCTAAATCTAAATATTGCAAGTCTTTACAGTGTTGTATCTTTGTTTTTTAAAAAAACTGACCTACATTTGTTTTTATTTTGTAACGTTGGCACCGTTTACCAGAAATCAGCTGTGTGTCACCTTTACTTGTTTAAAAACATTTCTACTGTTTTCGTTTTCAGTAGACAAAGGCACTGAAAAGTTATGGGCAAGGGACATCATGGTAGGTTGAAATTCAGTCCCTTTGTCCTTTAATTTTTTTTCCGGACTCTAAGATAATGATAAGTGTAGTGAACGATTTGATGTGAAAAGGAGACAATGTTTGCCAAGATACGAAGTTCAGTGAAGTTATTCTTAAAAGACAGGCTTATTCAGATATCTGTTACCCTTGCTCTGACCGCTTCAATATTTACCTTCTATATTTTCGGGTAAATATAAATATTATTATTGAAAACTAATTATACATCCGGTATTGTGTTGATGAGTTGTTATGTAAGTTTTGTCATTGTACTTAAAGACCTTGGTTTATTTTCCGGCATTGAAGAAATTCAATTTTAATAATATATTATCTTATTTGATTTGTAAATTTCTGTATGCTGAACATAAAATGTGGGCTAAAAAAGATGTGGTAATTTATATATATTCGTAACACATATATTAAAGCACATGATTGGTTGTTATTGTAAAAATGTTCCCTTATTGTATCAATTTGTCCTGATTGTTAAGTTATAAGTGTAAACTAATTGACTTTATTTTTCTTTAATAAAAATAGATTGGTTGATAGAAGACAATTTTATTAATAATTATTAATTTACCCTTTTAATATGTAACCTTCTTTATCTCATGTCATATTTAAGTGATATTAGTTATTCTGCAGAACTGAAGAATTTAACAGAGATCACTTCTGAACACAGGAGAGATTATATTCATATGTCTTATCCACTGTTAGACTAAGAAACATTATCCCTACTTTTTTATATAAGTGCTAATATTCCTTTGTTTTAATAGTTTATTAGACTTGGGATATTATCACTTAAAACGTTCTTTTGTTCTTCATATTTATCGTGATATTAAACTTATTATTATTTAAATATATAATAATAATACATTTTCACTTTTTTAAACAACTACAACACACAATATGTATGATAACTATTTAACTATTAATGTCTGTCAATACTACCATCACCCATCATCCCAAGACCACTGCAATTCATCCACATCACATAAGGTTTCTTCTCCTTTCTGTGGCACACTATATTAAATCCAAGTCTAGAATATTCTAGGAAAGCAGTGTAGACCTTAGGCTAGCAAAGGCTCGAATTTCTGCCTAGTGGTGCTTTCCCCCACCAAGAATCTATTACACTAAGCCTAGCATAGAGTCACACAAGGAGTCTGGTATTAGCTCTTGAGGTGTACTCATCATACATCAATCTCACACACACACATTTATATATCAAATAAATATATATCCAACACATAACCAGATCACTTTATTCCACTCACCAAATCCCTATTACACAGCTATTCTGTAGTGAACCGTTGGGTAAGAATTGCTTGGCATGATTTATACATTTGAGAGATTATATGGCATTGTCAAACATTACATGAGAGTGAGGCCCCGCCCTCTTTTCTAAGCCCCTCCACTATACACTCCTTAACTGCAGATTTACCTCTAATGTTCTAAAGCTTATGCCACGTCAATAAGGTACTTTTCTCATTCAGTCCCTCCTTGAGATATATAATTACTTTTTGGTATCTTTGTAGTTCAGACTTGCCTAGAAAACTAGAAATATTTGGTAAATTAGATTACCTTCATAGTTCTATCCCACCAACTAGGTACTGCGGGTGGAGCAGTCAAACCTCCTCTTTTTAGGAATTACAAAAAAAACATAAGAAACCCTTTTTTCTTAATTGATTGCCAAAATGTTAGGAATACTAGTGATTATTAGTACACAAACCTAAAGAAAGTTTCAAATTTTGAATTTTAGTTCAGAAAGGTGACGACCATAATTTTGTAATCATTGTATGAACCTTGAACCAAAGTCCTTACCACCCCAAATTTTTTCTAGAATTCACACTTTTAAGTCCTCAAAAACTTTTGAGCTGAGATGTCCCCTTAAAACATAATTACAAGAGCTCAGGTTTGGCAATCATGGAGGCCACTGAACAACCCCATTCCTATTGATTTGTGAAGTTGTTGCGGGTTAGGTAGGGACCGTCTAATATTTAAGGCTGGAAATGTATATTAAATTCCACTTGTGCTCTTAAATTTTTTTTTTGTTTTTTTGCTTTTGTAATGCTTAGAAAAGGGGTTTGACCCACCCTGTATTTAATTGATGTGGTATAATGTTTTAATTAAAATCAACTATTGCAAACCATCTAATTCTGCTGCAATAGAACCTCCCAAAAGGAATTATATAATTATTCCATGATTAATTAAACCCTCTAAGTTGTGAATTAAACAGTTTGAGTCACAAGGACAAAAAAGGTAATTAGCATTTATTCACAAATACCAATTACTATCTCGAATTGAATGTGGAGACAAAACTGACTTATAAAGATAAGATAATAATTCCTCGCCTATTAGATGCCATGCAATAAAATGCTATGTACAACTTATTTGAGTTAACTTGAATGTGTGTATGCTTCTAATATTAAAAGCAAAAACACTTTAACTTATCCAAATGTGTATTCACATTTCAATTAAATGTTGATATTTAAAGTAAATGATAATCTATGCCTAAATATAAAGATTTGTACACTTTTTTTTGTCAGCTGAATTAGAAATAATTTTTTAAAACATTTTTAAAGAAACAAAAAACTTATAGGTACCATGGCCATGTGCTGTTTTGACGTAAATAACAATGGTATTATTATATAAAAGTAAAAGATATGATTTTTCTGTTCTTTTTTGGCAATGTTTCACCTCCTCTTGAAACACCATTAGCCATGTTCAAATTATTATCACTTTAAAACTGGAGTATGATCTAATTTTGTATTAAAGTTTATTTGATTAAATGTGAATGATGTATACTTTATTTTTTATTAGAAGCTTACCTATTGAGTTTATTTCAGTCAATTTTACCAAATTAATATTAAAAATATTGATTGGATCTTGGCATTCATGAGTTAAAACTAAACTTTGAACAACAACCATTGGAAAATTTGGGTCTGTAGAACTAGATGTTTACCCTATATCAGATTTAATTTTTAATTTACACTTTCTGCTGGGGACCACCATATGACAGATCTAAATTAATAAAAGCTAGTATTTGGGTTGAATACCATGCTATGCCAGACAAAATCAAATGTAGATATTTTTTTGTAAAAGAGATAATTAAATAAATTGACTTTTTGAAATACTAGAAAATTTCAAACCTTAAAAAGGCTCCAGTAGGTATTTATTAAAATTTTTAATTTGCCTCATACCTCTCTCTGAATTAATAATTTTTGGGAAATGGGAGTCTTTCTTCATCAATATCATTTTACTGATAAAACTCTACATATTTTTAAACAACCCTGTTTCTTTTTATTTTTAACAACTTGTCTCTCTATTTTTACTTTAACATTTCCATTATTTTTTTTATAAATTAAATAACTGTTTTCTTTTTTTTCCGTTTGCAGGATTGTTAGTGGAGTATCTGTATTTCTGACTTATCTTGGAGGTTACATTTCTTTTGGATATGTTTTCGAGTAAGTAATAATTTGTTACATGGCAATGACAATATAAGAAGTCAATACTAAGCAATAGCCTTATGTCTGCTGGAATTTTTTTTGATAATTGAACTTGGATCTCTTGCATCGGGATTGAAAGTGGAAGCTAAAAGGAGACTCCATGTTACGGATAGATCTTAATTAAGTTTACTGTCCCATAAAGTTTGGTTGGCACACTAGAGGGGAGTTCACATTACTGGGTATAAGTACCATTTTTGAACCCATGTAGCTGTAGCCCAAGCCAATCCAAGTGTATTAGAATGTGTTAAAGTGTTTGTAACATAGATATGGCTATGTGAGTGTATAGTGTAAAATCCATGTCTATCTGTCGCAATCTCCTCCCTAGAGCAAGTATTATAGTTGTCCGTGTGTAATAAGTAAATGATCTATGCAGAAATAAAATTAGTTGATTATTATTTGTGTTTTCCCCCACTAGAGACCGTGGTGCAGTTGTAAGACCGAGGAAATAAAACTTCAACCTTATTAGACGGGTTTGTGTAAGTGTATTTATTCACAATAGATTGAAACAATTGATTAAAATCAACTTGTTGGAATACACAATAAAAGATTAATCATGAATAGTGACATGCCAGTAATTTTGTTAGATAAGATAAAAGTACTTTTCCTCAAACTTAACTCCTACAATTATTTCAATAAACAATAACCTATCCTTATTTCGTTTCATTCGCCTATCAAAATAGGTTCAAAGTTATCTTAGAGAGGTTTCCTTATTATCAAATAACCTTATTATTATATTGGGCTTAAACTTTTTTACTGGATTATATATTATATTATCAAGTGACTACTAAAGTTATCGTTCTATTTTCTTGTTTATATTTAGTTATAGATTGGAGTTAACGAGTGCTGTAAGCGCAGCAGCTAAGACTCTACGCTCAAACAGGGATAAACATGCTAAGGAAGAGAGTTGTAATGCTTGTGGAGACAAGGATTGTAAGAGAGAGAAGATAGTACAGAAACATAAACCATGGGAGGGGCTCATGATACCAAGGCAGGTGGATCAAGCTTTCGAAAGTGTGAGTTATCAATATCTTATTAGTTATCTCAAATTATTATCTTATACTAGCTTACACTACTATTGGCATAATACACTGACATAAAACTAATTAAACATTGCACTTAGGATAGGATGTTAGATGATATTCGTTTTACTTATTTTTTTCATTTTAATTTTGTATTTTATATTATTATTTTTAATGTAAATAAACCTGGGGTACTGTTGGAACGACGAGAGAATGTGTGTGGAAAAATGGATCTTGGGTCGAAGTTTCAAACTAACTATCGACTTAACTTTGAGTTATATCGATGTTCCTATAGGCAGAGTCCCCTCTAAGAGTTACGACCTTTTCTACCTTGCAATATATTATACTATACACTATACACCCAAAAGGCCTACTACTGTTTATTAAAAAACTTTAGATCCTCGAGTTTCAATCCTTATACCTTCTAATCGGAAAGTCGTATTTAGATTATACAAGTTTATTTATTTAAACAATTTAATAAAATTTTATGCCAAACAAAAATTTTTTTTTTTTGCATTAAATTATTTCAAATTAAATATTTACTTTATTGTTGTGGGATAACTAAAAAAAGTGCCCTTTTTCGGCATATTTTCACAATGCCCAACTTTAACATCTCACTGCTTTAAAAGTTCTTAACCATCTACGTTGAGATAGGATGTACCAAAGTAAGTAAATAATTTTATGTATTTACAGATAAAAACAAAACGTTGAGCAGAGAAATCCCAGTAAGAGTGCCAGTTCAAATTTTCTATGGAGATGCCAAATACGAAAGATTTGATTATGGAAATAAATATGTTATCGAAAGATTGTCCTAAGACTGACTAAAAAATATGTTTTTTTTTTATTCATTGTGAACAGGACAGTTTGTTGAAAGGAACGCAGCTTGTATTGTGAGATTACTTTCCTGCAAATATTTATAATTTTTTACATTTTTCCATGAAAGATTACACTTCTTTAAAAATAAAGGGTTTATCCCATTCCAAGCTAAGGTCAATCACCCAAAGAAATACCATTCCTTCATCCTTCCGCTTTTTATAATCCTAAGTTATCAACACTTTAAGTTGCTCATGCCCTATCAATATTTAGTATGCATATTCAGATAAAGATTACGGTACTGCTTAAAACTAGTAAGACATCATGCATTTTAAAATATTTCTTTGATAGCAAACATGGGTTAAAATAATTGGACTGGCTTATTATTTTTAAGACGCAACCTTAACAGAAAAAATATGTATACTTAATCTTTTTTAATTTTGTTTTTAATAAACATGATTTTTTTATGAAAAAAAATTAAAATTTTTATACTTACTTTTAATAAGTTAATTTCTGTGAAAGGTAATTTTTTCTTGATTTTTCTGTAAAGGTTTCGTGTTTCTATCTACAGGGGTTCAAAAGATCTCAGATCCCATTAAATTTGTTAATTAACATGAAAATAATTATTATTTTGACTTGAAACTTCATATACTTCTACATTTATATGCGCTCTAAAAATCGTGTGAATTTGGTTTGATTTGGTTGAGAACTTTTAAAGGAGTGAGATGTTAAAGTTGGGCATTGTGAAAACGTGCCGAAAAAAACGAAAAATTAAATTGTCTAAATAAATAAACTTGTTTCATCTAAATACGGCTTTCCGTTTCGAAGTTATAAGGGTTGAAACTCGAGGATCTAGAATTTTTTTATAGACAGTAGTAGGCCTATTGGGTGTATAGTATAATATTGCATGGTAGAAAAGGTCGTAACTCCTTCCTCTATCTAGAGGAACAACGATATATCCAGAAGTGAAGTCGATAGTTAGTTTAAAACTTCGACCCAAGATTGATTTATCCACGCTTATTCTCTTGGCGTTCCATCAGTACTATGTTTGGATATATTTAAACAAACCTGGATTTCATTGTTGCTAATATATATGATGCATCAATAGTTATTTTATTCCAAAATTAGTATTATAAAACATAGGATAAAGAAACATTTATTTTGGTTACATAGAATAATTTAGAGAAAAATTTACCTATGCAGCATCACAATGAGAATTCAATTTTGACACTAAGGTTTGCGAATCTCTGTGAGACTAAAAATAAAGCTTCTGGGCGGTTTTCCTGAGGATATCTAGTAACATTTTTGTCTGCTTAGTTGGCCAGACCCTCTAGATGTCAAAATCTCAAGCTCTTATTGGTTCATCTCCTCAGTTATTCGATTTTCCCATATTATCAAAAATTAATTCTCTTCTTGACACTACTGTAGTTACATTTCAGGTTCAACCTTTTTCCAGATTTATATATTATTTAAATTTAGTTCCCTACTACTGGTATGCCAGAATCATTGTAAAGTCAGATTTTTAGCAAAGTATCAATTTGAAGAAGAATAATTAAGAAGATTTTAGTAGCAGATAAAAAGATGCATAAATGGAAATTGCTAATTAATAGAGAAATAGCCAAAACTCTAGACCACCAGGATATAGCTGATTTTATTAAGAGGTGAGTGTGGCATGGGATGGCATCAAAATGGTGATGAGGGGAAGGGGAATTATGAATGTTTAAGTAGAGCACTGAAGAAAAAGAAGAACTCCGAGGCAGGCAGTTAAATGAATTTGAGGATCTTACAGGCTCTTGGTGTATGGAACTGGAGGACTGTTGCTCAAGATTTAGTTAGATGGCAGACAAAAGTTTTAAGGCCAAAACTCATCCATATAATTTGTAGAGCCAGAAAAAATAAAAAATCTATTAGAAGTATGAAAGTCAAAATTTTACTTTTGTCATTAATTTTTTTTTTTTTTTTTTTTTTTTTTTTTTTACAATTGTTGTTAATATGTAATATGCTGCAATTTATTTACGTTATTTATATGCATTCATTTAGTTGCTGGACAGGACACTAGCTGAATTTGTCGGTAGCTGGTATAAGAATGTCTCTGTAGATGATAGTTTCCCTGCTGAACTTAGGTATAACATCAGATACTGTACCAGTGCCATCCTTTCAAGAGCATTGAAGGTAATGTAACCTTTTTTATTTTGAACCTTCTTTGCTTGGGTAGCCATGAAGAAGTAATAGTGAGTAGATCTAAAGTTCTACACTGCTTTCCTAGAATATTCTAGACTTGGCTTACCCGTTATAGTTCTATTTATTTGTATTTTGTGACACATTTTTGTATTGGAGACCTGAACATGCTTAGGAGCAGGCGAAATGGGCAAATTAATTTTGGGTATATTGATATTTCCTAAAGGCCGTGATGGAAAAAATTATAATAAGAAGGGATCAATTCCACAGTATTTTTTAATTTTATTTTGCTCAGTCTGTGCTTTTTGACCAAAAACATATCATTAAAGATCAGAGGAATCAGCCTCTATCCCATTGTCTAAAATGTCTCACCTTTCTGGAATTTGAACCAGATATTTTGGTGTTTTATTAGTGGTTTTAACAGACACACTGATCTCCAACACCATCATTTATTTATGTTTTAAAAATAAAGGTGTTAATTCTAGCTGCTATAAGCTGGGCTAGTTCAAAACATCCTGTTGTAAGAAAGCCTTAAAAAAAGATATTGTTTCCTTTACTAAAAAATACAATGAACTGCTAATTTTGAGACCTAATCCAAAACGTATTTGACAATAAGTAAAACATTTTACCTTACATAGTTTACAATAGTCCTGGTGACTTTATTCTTAACACAAATTGGTAATGGAATTTTAAAGACTAGTTTAAAGTCTGTTTTTGCTACATAACATTGTTATTGATTTTTGATTGCAGGTAAAAATTGGTAAATTCCTCGGTGTGAAAGTGGTGCCTGCATTTCTAAAACACTTGCAGTACTGTAAAGAGATGGACGGAGGTGATGTTGACCCTATATATCACCCTGCTGTATTTAACAGAGCTGCTGAAATGGAATATTTGAGGCTTAGAGTCAATCAAATTTTGCCATTTCTTCTTGAGAAACCTCAGCTTGAGTGCAGGTAAATTAACTATTTATTCGTCTTACTTTTACCCAAAACATTTGCTGCTTTCTCTTTTCAAAATGACTTGTTTTTTAAAAAAATAAATGGGTCTAAAAATGTATGGAGGTTTTACGTTGGGGCATATTCTAGTTTAAATATTAGGAAAAGTGAGAGAGCAAAATATTTTGGGTTATAAAAAAAAGGTGGCTGGCCTAAGCTTATATTTATGATGTTTGTCGTCTCCCTTTTGGGCCCCATAAATGGTTCTTTTTTTTTAATCCAAAACCTCAATCAGCCTGTAAATAAATGCTTAAAGAATGGTATTTACCGAACGCAGATAGATGCATGGAGTCCTGCTATCACCTAATTTGTCAACAGCTCTGTCATTCTTTTGTTGATTTTTACACCTCCTATAACAAGCAAAATAGGATTTCCATTAATTAAAGTGGAATGAAGAAATCAAAATCTTTTTTTTTTTTGTAAATAATTAGACATCTACAAAGGTTTTCCATTCAAACAATGATTTAAGTTTAATTTTTACTTCTAGTATTGTTTTTTATTTTGTTATTAATCAGTAAAAAAAAAAAAAAAAAAAAAAAAAAAAAAAAAAAAAAAAAAAAAAGCTTATATTTATACTGATTAGTTTCAACCTTTTTGTTTAGTTAGTCAGTTCTCACTAAACCTTTCTTTCATACTTAATCTCCTCTCCAAATGTTCTGTTTGCTTGGCTAAGGTCTCCCTGCCCTGAATGTATTTTATGTACTAATAAAAATACTAGACGAAGTGTCAAGCCACCACTTATAATATATAATGGGAAGGTTACATAACCCAATGTTGCTTTTCATCTAAAACAGTGTAACTTGAATCATCGCAACTAAAATATACTAAATCCAATATACTACAGTTCCTTCCTTTACTTCCAGAAATCTCCTGTCACAGCACTAAATATGAGCTTTTGTGAATGAATGCATCAAAAAAAAAAAAAAAAAAAAAAAAAAAAAAAAAAAAAAAAAAAAAGTGCAAATAAAACTACTTTTGTCAAGTTTTTTTTTTCTTTATTTCTCATGACACTATTTTAGGAATGTTAAATACTTCAAGCAACTACTATTTTCTATGTATGATTTTGGCAAAATATGTACGTATGGGCTATTCTTAAGACATAATATGTTGTGCCTAGTTAATATTGTTAATTATCTAATTCATTCATTATTTATTGATAATATTTCAGTATGCTGAAGTGCCTGGTAGTAGAGGTACTAAGCGGATGGGTTTTGCTTCCTCTAGCCTCTACGGCAGATCCTGCTGTACCAAACAGCCTGCTACTTCTTCTTCTAAACCAAAATCTTACAGCAACACCACCAACTCATCCATCAGACAAAGTGGAATTCCTTGCAAAATTTGCACATAGTTCCAGTGGCCTTCAATCAAATAGCGTAAGAACCTTTCCTTAATATTTATATAGGGTAGGTGGAGGCAAAGGTCCGCACTTTGTGGTTTAGGGCTTATTTTGAGCATTTGCTTCCTTTTAATAAATTCCAAATGACCTGTGAATTTTGGCCAACAATCCATCTAACAATCCCCCTGTCTCTCATTGCTCCAAAAATTGCTCAACATTTTTGGGGCACCACTTTACCAAAATTATGATTTGCGTACGTTTGCCCCATTTCTTGGGGCAAAGGTCCATTTGGTATTAATTAATTAATAATTCAAGAAAGGGAAATAATTCATGAAAGAACATGTATATTGAATGATAAAGAAAACATATTAGATTCAATATAAAGTATAGAATTAAAAAAACCTTTTATCAAGAAACCCCTTTTTATTAATGCTTTGGCTTGATCCAGGATCTGCTGGAATAAAGGGCGCAAACAATCCCTCTCTCTCTTGTACACTCTGAAAATTAAAAACTAGTTCTCTTACCAAAAAAAGTAACTAAATAAATTAATCTTTAGATTAAACTTTTTAAATGGGAAAAGAGTCCACATTAGGACGTTTGCCCTATTTAGTGCGCGGATCTTTGCCCCATTCAGTGCACGGATCTTTGCCCCATTTTATCAAATCATAAAAATATTGTAACCTATCGAAGGTAAATATATATATGAAGGTAAAACAAGTGACTATTTCTACACTACTTTAGCACCATCTTGGTACTACTTTTTCAAAAATATGAATATAGATTTATAATAATTAATAATAAACTGCCAAAATTTTATAAAAGTTAGATTGAAACATTAAAAAATAAACTTACCTCATGTTTCTTGGCAATAGTTCAAACGAAATCAAGATAACCTTACAGGAGCAAAGCTTCAACTAGTTTAATTAGTTAACCTCCCATTTTTAAAACACTGCGGACATTTACCCATGCGGACCTTTGCCCCCACCTACCCTTTGTGTTTAGATGACCCTTCAACTATAACTATGTATTCATTCTTCTAAAGATATAACTGTAGATTGGTCTAAAATTATGGCTTTTAATTGGCAAAAATTCAGAGAAATAAGCCATTATATATACCACCCTGCCCCTCCCCTCTTTATAATTAATTTAAAAATAAAAATGAATTTGTAAGTAGGTACATAAGGTTACAAAAAGCAAAGGAAGTAGGGACTCTTGAATAAGTAGAATACATTATAAATTATAAAAAAAAATATATAAATTATTATTATCTGTTGTAATAAATAATTAATTGTAAATTATTCATTAGACAATTCATTTTTTAAAAAAAACAAAGTTGTAGTACTTGCGTTATTTTTGAATTTGACAGCCTTCTTATGCCGCTCAGTTTTTGAGTGATTCTCAACCTCTAATGCGCCTTTGTATTCAATTGAAAACTCTGCACTAGTTAAACACTTCACTCTCTCCGGCCAATCAACTCATTGTTTCTTTAATTTTATCGGTAAAAATACATTTGAGCTTAGGCATTTTAATAATTAGTGCTATCTTATTAAAAAAAATTAACTTAAATAAAAGTTTTGATTGATTGAAAACAATAAAAGATAATTAAGAACAGAAAAAATAGCTTAATCACTCAAATCAAAGAGAGGGCTAGTAAGTCTTGCTCAGCTGACTCATTTTCTAATTACTACCAACTTAAAAAAAGATAATAACTAGATATTTTAAAATCTTTATTTAGAACTATGCGAAATTGCTATCTCCAGTCATTGGTGCAATCTGGACAAGCATTCTAAATCCGTATAATCCAGATGAAAACCAGAGAGTTGGTAGCCCTAGTCATAGTTGGTCATATTGTATCTTAAAATCCTTTCATAACCTTGGAATTTCATCATTTATTTTCAACATAAAAATTAAAGGGATTAATATCAAGGGATTCTTTATGAGAGACAACAATTATTTTGTAAGTTCCCTTTTCATTTATTTGAAGAATGTTTAATGTTCTAATGACTGTTTACTGTTTTGTTATAGGCTCTGATGGCAGACATGTGCAATATTATGAAGGATAGATCACTTCTCTGTTGGTTCATGCAGTTTCTCAAGGATAGAGGATCTCTTCATATTCTTCAGTTCTGTTTGGATGTCGGTATGTAATCTCTAAGCTGTTCATTTATCTTTTTTTGGTCATAAAGTAAGTGTTGAATAAATGTTACCAAAATTAAAGCCCATCCATAATAATTCAAAGTAGCTTTGATAATTCTCTAATGCCACTATCCCCTACTTGTCACAAGTGAGAACTGTCTTTAAGTGAGGAGGGCATGTATTGTGTGATGCCGGTAATTGACACGATTCTATATAACAGAGCCTTACTATTTTAATATCTCAAGTAATTATTAATTGTTTTAATTTCTTTTTAAATTCTGATCACCAAATGCATTGTCACTAATGTCTAATGTGTATTAGCTCTATGGAATTGTATCTACTGATAACAGATAAGGCAAAGAAGGCCTTAAACCATCCACAGAAGTTATTATTTATCTATTTGTTTAATGCTCCAGTAAAGAAGATTAATGTTTTTGATTTGTAGAGGAGTTCAATAGACGAATGCTAAGTCCTGAGTTAAAACCGGAGGAGATGGATGCTTTGTACAGAGATGCATGGGATCTATACTCTGTGTACTTTAGCCCTCATTCTCCTGATAACATCGGCTTCCCTCCTGATCTAGTAATTCAGATGAGGAAAGGTAATCATTTACTCTTAGACTAATTTTTTTTTAATTTTATTTTTATAATATGCTTGCTTCATTTCATACTAAGTTCTATTACTATAAACTTTATTGCTGAACCCTAACTGCTCTTCTATATGAGGTACCTAGGCCTCTTCCGTTGTATTCTTTAAGCATAACTTTAAAAATTGAGGGGTTGCTAATAACTCACTTCAAAAGCTACTTCCTGGAGAATGATTCCTTCTACTGAATCATCTGTATTCATTTAATTCAGGTGCAATTTTATTTCCTCTAGAAGATCTAAATTTATTATACTTTATTTTATGTTTATTTAAGATTTTTAATATGCTAACTTTCAGGTTCTTAGAGGATGTAAAGCCTTTTAGAATTTTAATGTAATATTTGTTTGTGTTTTAGTACTCTCAAAGGATGTAACAAAGCTGAGAACTTCGCCTCCTTTATTCCAAGCCTACGAGCATGCCTACAGTATGCTTGATAAGATCTACTGTCCACTCTTTCACACCAGTGATGAAGTACATATATTGAACTTAGTATTTTACGCTATAATAACCTGTGGTCAGATGAATAAACATGATTTGTCAATGTCTGTCAAAATTTAGTTATTATAACTGGACTGGTATTAAGCTCTTGATGATATCTATAAGCTGGTAAAGAATTATTACTCTAGAACTAGTAATTCTGGTACTTTTTTACTTAACCCTATATATGGGGTGCTAAAGTAAATAAGTGCCGTAGTTCTGAAGATATACACAGTAGCTTTTGATAAAATAAGAATATTATTATTTTTTAACAAATAGTAAATTATAAAATAAAATAAAAATTCATATTTTACCATTTTGGTAGTATTCATACTACAGAAAGATTAAATTTTAATTTAAATCAAATTATAATTATTATTAACTACGGGAAACAGTCAGAGAAAAATACACTCCAGCGCCGGGATTTGAACCACGGGCCTCTATATTTCCAGTATAGCGCTCTTCCAACTAAGCTACGCAGGAGAATGAGTTTCTCTGACGTTAATGATACCTTGTCCCGAATTTAAGCTTTCAATTTTCCACATAAGTCTTAGAAGTCAACATTAATGACATAGAACTAGATATAGAGGCCCGTGGTTCAAATCCCGGCGCTGGAGTGTATTTTTCTCTGTCTGTTTCCCGTAGTTAATAATAATTATAATTTGATTTAAAATAAAATAATTGGACTTATCATCTTTTGACAATTAACAAAAAATGTATTATTAAATTATACTTGAAAAAGTCTGCCATATTAGAAAAAGTTCTACTTTGCACTTTTTAAGAAATTTATAAGAAAAGTTATCTGATTTAAAAAGGGAAGTTAAAAGATATTCACTTCTGATAAATATTTTTCCTCCAGTTATCATTATTATTTTTTATTAGACATTTTTATAGCAGACATTTGTTCAGATAATGAACTCATGGCTAATATCTAGCTTGTATGTTTCAGTTCTATATGTGGCTCTGTGGACCGAGATCACCTTACAATCACAGTCGCTCTGGATCTAGGTATGTTCTACCATTGAAGAAACTATCTTTTTACAATTTGTATTCATTTGTCAATAAGTGGACTATTTAACAAATGGGAATTTAGTACACTACATAGGTATTAAGTGTTATGAATAATTTCTATTTTGATTATTTCACCTTCAAGTTTATTTTATTTTGTGTGAAAAAAAAAGTTTAAAATGTGACCACTATACCAATATTTTATTGTTGTATTGTTTGAGGTGAGATATGTATCTCACTGATGATAAAATAAAGTTTCAATGTAAAGAAACACGATACTTATAAGTAACAAGCAAACATGCTAACTAATAAACAAGACAACAAGCTATCAAGTAAAGCTATAAAATAAACAAGCTAATGAATAAACTAATAAACAAGCTACCAATAAAGCAAAGTAATATGTAAACAAGATACCTAATAAAGATGGTTACAAGGAAATAATAATATAACAATCTCCAAATACCACAACCTGTGATTAACAATACAATACTACTACTAATGAAGAATCATTCATGTAAGAATTATATATGTGTAATAAAAATAATACAATATAGTAAAGAACATTTTTTTTTTAATCTTCAATTATATCAGGTTTATGGTTCCTAACTATAAATAACCTGTCCTATGTCTTTATGTATTGAATTTGAATACATAAATAATTTTGTTCTTCATTATGATCACATTCTGAAAATTCAGAATGGTCACCCTTCTAAAATTGTATACATTAATTAATTATAGGTTATGCTCAAGCTTCTTTTAATCCCTCAAGGGCAGGTTGGGCTCCCCTAAAAGTGTTCTTTATGTACGCTAGTGTTTGAAAATTTCCTTAAGTTTTAAAAATTGAATTTGTTAATTGTTTTAATAATTAATTCCTGTTTGAGGTGCAAGGAGTGCAGGCACCACTTGCTATCTTAACTTTTTGTATAAATCAATCTATTTGATAGAATGTCTTGCAATTTATCCTAGATTCTTATTTACCAAAAGGATAAAAACAAATATTATGCTAACATTGCTATCATCACAATAGTTGACCTGGGATCATTTCTAACCACTCTCATTTGTTATATTAGTGAAGAACAATGATGTGTTTTCTCTTGTTGAGTTCGCCCAAGGACACTGTGTGCTGTGTTAAAATGTGTTTGTGAAATTGCTTTTTGTTAATCTATGTTTAGCTCTCCTTCTTTACCTGGATCTCCTGCCAAATCTAGCGGGTAAGTATTTATACAAACCTGACAATGAATTCTACAACTAACCCCACTCTGCTTCTTTTATCATTTATTCATTTTTCAAAGAAAGAATTAAAATTTTTAGAACAAATATAAAACATAAAACAGTTGGATGTAATGTTTCTTTATTTCGATACCCTAGTTCACTGAAGTGTTAAATGACAGCATCCTGATTTTCCCAAAAAACATTTTGAATAATCAGTGCTTGAAAAATGTTTTTAAAAGTGCATTTAATTTATTCAGCATCAATATTAAACCACCTGAAGAGCAATTCTACACTTACCATAAATATGCATTTGATAATATTGTTCATATGGTGTCAAATTATCACTTAACACTCATATTTAAAAAAATATAACTTAACACATCTCTGTGAAGTAGGGTATCAAATTTTTTATTTGTTTAATTTGAAAATTTGTATGCTTTTTTACTATTTCTCTTCTAATATTCTATTCCTGTATCTGTTTAAGTTGTTTAGTACATAACTTATATAACATTTATCCCTTCCGCCTATAAATCAGAATTTTTAAGTCCGTGTAGTTATGTCTGTGAAAATTACAATGAAGTGTAATTACAATACACTGAGTAATAGTGTATTAATAGTAAGCTCTTAAAAATTCTGAATTTAGTTTATAGCTTAATATGATGCTTTACGACCATTTTTTTTTTTTTAAACTTTCATTAGTAATAATGACTAAATGTATTTTAACAGTGCTTTTGATGTTTCCTTACTTAATACACTTCTCTGCATACTCTCATAAATAAATGATATTACATTTATCGTATATAGTTGTTAATTAATTACTACTAAATATATCTTAATTAAAACCAACAAAGCCTTATTGAATTTAATGCATGTTTAAATTTATTTTTACATTTTGTTATAGATATTAACTCATTATTTAATTTTATTTATGATAATACAATGTTTGTTTTAAATTTATATAGATATGTATTTTTTAATTACATAAGTAAGAAACTTTAACTAAAGAATTTATATTAGTTACTTCACTTTTGTTTTGTAAACACACTAAAAACAAACATTTCTCTTTGATTTACTTGTTAGATTACCAACCAAGTAAATAGGAAAGAACTAAAACTCTAAAAAATTACTAATTGAACTTTTTAAGTACTCTAGGAAGTAATCAGGAAATAGCATAAAAATAAACCTAAAATTTAACCTATTGTGTAATCTAGCAAGTAATAAGGAAAGAGCTTAACAATAAGTAAAACTCCGAGAGAAACCTAAAATAGAACCTGTTATGAAATCTATCAAGTAGTAAGGAAATAGTAATTAAACTCCTAGAGAAACCTTAAATAGAACCTCATAAATAATCTCGCTAGTAGTGAGGAAATAGCTTAACAATAAGTAAAACTCTTAGAGAAGCCTTAAATAAAACATATAAAATAATCTAGCAAGTAGTAAGGAAACAGTAAATATAACTCAAAGAGAAACATAAAACAGAACCTTTTGTGCAATTTGATGGCTATTAGCAAGGAAGTAGCTTAACAAAAAATTATACTCAAAGAGAAACCTAAAATAGTACCTCATAAATAATCTAACTAGTAGTGAGGAAATAGCTTTACGATAAGTAAATCTCTTAGAGAAACCTTAAATAGAACATCTCAAGTAATCTAGCAAGTAGTAAGGAAATAGTACACATAACTCTAAAGAGAAACCTAAAATAGAACCTGTTATGTTATCTAGCAAGTAGTAAGGCAATTGTGAATATGATTAAAAAATTGAAAGAGAAAGAGCTAAATAATGGCTAAAGAATCTAAATTATTAGCTAATAATTTTTAAAAAATAAAATATAAAATAGCTAATGTTATCAATTGATACTTTTATTTTTTACCTTAGTTGGCCATTCTGCATTAAATATTTAGTTACTCCTATGTGAGAGTAAGCTAATTTATTTGACTTTAATACTTCACTAAAGTTACGTTCCAAATTTTGGTATAACAACTAATTTTTAAGCCTAGATTTTTTTTTTTTTTTTTTTTTTTTTTTTTTTTTTTTTTTATTGAGTATTTTTTTCTTTGTTTATTTGCCTAGAAGAACTAAGAAAAATGAAGGAGCAGTTCTCAAGTTAACGAACAAAGTACAGAAGATTAAAGGAGCTTTAAGAGCACAGACACTTGATGGGCAGGCTTTGGAAACCACTTCTATTCAATTGGAAGCTGCTGCTGAATTTGTAAGTTTGACTTTTTTGTGTCATTGCTCTGTTGTTTTTTTGTTATTTACATCATAACTAGAAGGTCAAGTGGCTTTATTTTTTTCTCACATAGGTTGGCCAACCTATGCCATTAGAGTTGAGTTAACTCTCATATTTATTCGAGTGTAGTTAGCTTTAAAGGAGTTACAATTTTTCCCCTGCAACTTAAAGGAGGAATTAAAATTGTGTCATTAACACAAATATAGTAAATTTAAGTGTTTATGTTTTATAACATAAACATTGGAGTTTAATCTAATAATTTAATGCAAGGAATATTAATGTATTTCAAACAAGTTCTGCTTACAGGGAAAATAAACTTACACGTGATTAATCATTTCTGTTTGTTTCTCACGTCTCTTCAACAAGATTTTCCCTTTATTTTGTCTGGAGCTAGAGTTCAAAACCTGACTTTTCTATTATTGTTGGGTCTTGTTCCTTTTTCTCCCTAGTTGAGTTTATCTTTTATATTTAATTATTTTCGAGGTTGTACTTATTTTACCCAATATTTTTCCCTTAATTATTTCTATTTAGTATATATATATATATCTATGTAATCATCCCAATGAGACTTAGCCTCGGGTCTAAGTGGGACGACTACCAGCGCTCCAAGCGCGGCGGTCCGCGGAGAAAACAACTATGCCCGGACTCCCGCTACTCCTACTCTCGAGGACTCTCTCACGCCCGCGGGGAGAGCCGAGTTCGCATACTGGTGCCGGCCCAGTCACCTCGTCTCCACGAAGTTTCGGTAAGTTCTCATCTATTTCATATAATATCTTTTATATTTTATCTTTGTGCAACCTCTAAGCTCTATCTAAACATATTATATGATTAATTATTTCTCATTCTTACCCCTCAATTAGGAGAACTTACCCTCTAATTTATTTCTAGTTTATACCTCTAAATTTTTTAGTCAAATTTTCTAGAGTATCTCCTAGTCCATCTCCAATAAACCGGAGCTAAGATACTAATCATTAAATGGTCCTTTGTTGCCGTATTATTAATTTATTCAGTAAATCTAACCAGCGTCGGCTTTTTTTGTTAAAATTCTTTTTTGCGATGTTTTTAGCGATCTTTTTTTAGAGTCCACTTCGTACGAAATTATTTTTTAAACCTCTTATATTTGTGTTTTATTAGCAATTCTATGTTAATAATTCTTCTTTTGGCTAAATTTTATTTATATAAAGTTAATTTCAATAATTTCGTAAATTTCTATCGTCGTAAAATTTTACGTATTTGTTGCAAGTTTCTAGATAGTTTCAGTCAAAAACGTGGTAGGTCATAGGTTGAAACAGTTTATGCATAGTGATCTTTGGACGGCTATCTCTAACAATTGTATTAAGGTGTCTCTGACCTTTAATCTCTTTTCTTAAAGTTACTCTTTAAACCTCTTTCAATTCTTGGAAATTAATTTTTATACGCACTTTTTATTTGAACATTTTTATTTTCTTTTCAATTTCTATTTTTATTTTCATATTCTCTCTTTATTCATACTTAAATTAGTTGAATATTTTTTCTGGATTAATCTCATTTTTTTTGAATATTCCTTTATTCAATTTCTCTTTTTTTTAATATTCCCTTTATTCAATTTCTTTGTTCGTCGAATATTTTTTATCGATACTCATCAACTTTATTCTTTTTCAACTTTATTTTTTTCCGTTTTAAATTTTTTTTGGAATCTTTACGCCGATATGGCTAAATTCACTCAAAAAGAAAGTGAGAAAATCGAAATGAGCTTAACTTCAACAAGACAAATTATCAAAGAATTAACTTCTAAATTAGAAAATATTTACTTAGCCTCACAAGAGGCCTTGAAAGATAGTAAAAATGTACCCATATTTCTATCTCGTTTGACCAAAATAGATGGCTATTTCGAACAATATGAAAACGCACAATCCAAAATTAGAGATATTTGTGTCAAATTAGAAAAACTTAGCGAATATGAAGCGGACGTAAAAGCCGCATTTTTATTGGAAGATTTTTACTTTAGATCAATTGCCGTCGGGAAGGAATTAAATATAAGTATCAGCCAGAGCCCCGCAACTCCCCCGAATCAACCAAATACGAGTCAGTCGTTTTTTGGCCCATCTCAGGATTCGATAACGCCTAGGTTGCCAAAAATCCCTCTTCCTAAATTTAATGGTAAAAATCTTTCTGATTGGCCTAGTTTTTTCGAAAGTTTTACTTCGCTAGTTCACAAAAAAAATATTACGAACATAGATAAATTTCATTATTTAAGGGAATCTCTTGAAGGACCCGCTCTCAGTATAGTTCGAACAATTAAGTTTATCGGGGCCAATTATGATTTAGCCTGGACTGCGTTGTTGGACCGCTACGATAATAAGCGTCTAGTAGCCAACGAATATCTTTCTAAAATTTTAAAATTTAAATTATCTGGCAATCAATCTATAGCTAATTTGCAATTATTTTTAGAAGAATTTTATGAAAGTTCAGCGGCGTTAACGCGCATGCAAATTCCGAATCTTAGCGATTTCATTCTTGTCAGTCTAGCTTTACGTTCTTTAGATTCGAAAACTAGAAATTTATTCGAAACTGAATTTCCTAATGAAGAATTTCCTTCTCTCGAAAAACTCATCGAATTTATTAAAAAGCAGCTTCGCATTTTAGAATTGTCTAGGTCTGACCAAGAAGAGTCCTCAAAATCTAACGTCAAATTACCCATTCAGTCATCTAGAAATAAAGCATTTATGGCCATAAAAGATTATACCACTTCTCAAGTTTGTCCCCACTGTAAATCACCACACAAATTAAATCAATGTCCACAATTTTTAAAAATGTCCCCCAAAGATCGACATATTTTAGTCAAAAAATTAAAAAGATGTTTTAATTGCCTTGGTACCCATTTAATCACGAAATGTGCCTCGAAATATTCGTGTTCCACATGTGCACGGAAACACAATACTTTGTTACATTTTGATGCAATTCAGGGAAACCCCGAACAACCTGCATCCTCACAACCTAATAACCCAGCGATACTTTCTGCGTCCGCCGTGGTTACGAAGTTAAATAGTTTTTTAAATTCCGAAAATTCTAAATTTTATTGTCCCACCGTACTATTAGCTACAGCTTTAGTTTTGATGAGCGACTCGGCAGGCCGTTTTCATCCCGTACGAGTAGTTATTGACTCCGGGAGTCAGCTTTTATTCATTTCAGAATCTTGTGTAAAAAAACTCAATTTGAGCAGGAAAAAATATCAAATTCCTATTGAAGGTTTAGGAGAATCTCGTGTCTCAGCGTCGAAAGGTATTGTTTCTTGTATAATTCGATCAAGATTGCCCTCTCAACCTGAACTTCGCGCAGACGTTGTAGTGCTACCCAAAATAGCTTCTAATCTACCTTCCTCTATTTTACCTGCTAACATAGTTTCTAAATTCAAAAATAAAATTTTAGCTGATCCGCAGTTTGCACAGCCTGGCCCGATTGAGTTTCTACTCGGCGCCGATCTCTGGCCTAATATTTTCCCTTCAGGAAATATGGAAATTTTACAGGGTGAACCTGCGGCTTGTTTATCAATTTTTGGGTGGTTAGTGATGGGAAAAATTCCGGATACCCCTTCTCAACCAAATATTTCTTTATTCACAGCCCATTCTTTAGATTCGGCACTTAAACATTTTTGGGAGGTCGAAGAACCTATCCCCTCTGATATGAGAGCTCTAGCTAGTCCAGAAGACCTGCAGTGTGAAGAACAATTTCTAAAAACTCATCGTCGAACTGAAAATGGACGCTACGTTGTACAACTTCCCTTTAAAATCGATAACCCGAATTTTGGAAATAGTTACAAGACCGCTTTCAATAGATTTCAACGCTTAGAACATAGGTTATGTAAGAATGACGATTTAAAGGCACAATATTCCACCGCTATAAACGATTTTTTAGAATCGGGTTACATGGAACGAACGGATAGCGCCGGTAATTATCTTATACCTCACCACTGTGTTATTCGTGAACAAAGCGCCACCACTAAGGTGCGTATAGTGTTCGACGCCTCGGCTCGTACCCCCCCTCATCCTTCTTTAAACGATGTTCTTATGACCGGTCCTAAATTACAAAAGGACATTACTCAAATCATTACCTTATTTCGAACACACCCGGTCACGTTATGTGCCGATATTCAACAAATGTTTCTACAAATCCTTATTGACCCTTCTCATAGAAAATATTTACACATTCTTTGGCGCGAATCCCCTCAAGATAAACTCCAGGAATTTGAACTAAAAACTGTCACGTTTGGTTTAGCTCCTAGTCCGTACCTAGCAATGCGTTCTGTTCAACAACTTGTATATGACGAAGGTAAAAATTTTCCTTTAGCCGTTCCCGTGTTATTAAATGACATTCTTATTGACGATATTGTTTCTGGATCGTCCTCGTTAGAGTCAGCTTTCGAATTGAAACGTCAGCTCACGGAATTACTCAAACTAGGTGGATTTCATTTACGTAAGTGGATTAGTAACAACCCTAAACTTTTAGAAGATATTCCTCTGTCGGATAGACTTCCTATGTCAATTACAGACGGCCAAACAGGGGCTTTGAAAGTGTTAGGTATTCAGTGGGACCCGGTCTCGGACAATTTCTCTTTTAAAATAGTAGTTCATAAAATTAAATTTACTAAACGAGGTCTTCTTTCACTAGTCGCTTCTTTGTTTGACCCTATGGGTTGGTTAGCACCGACAATATTTTTTATGAAACATTTAATTCAAAAAATGTGGCTCACAAAATGTGATTGGGACGATGATCTCCCACCCTCGGAAATTCAAATTTGGCGCGATATTATCGAACAGTTGCCCTGTTTATCAGCTGTCCGTATACCGAGATTCATGTTATCAGTTAACACTTATCAATGCCAATTAATCGGGTATTGTGACGCGGGAATTGCCGGTTACGGCTGTGTTATATATCTTAGGTGTAACACTTTTAACAAAGTTAAGATCAGCCTAGTTAAAGCTAAGACTAAAGTTTCACCCCTTAAAGTGTTAACCATACCGCGTCTCGAATTATGTGCCGCTCTTTTATTAGCCGATACATTGAGCTCTCTTCAAACGCTCATAGATAAACTCCATATTGATAGCATAGTATTATTTTCAGATTCTACAATTGTTTTAAGTTGGCTTCGCACCCCACCTCATTTATTAAAAACCTTTGTCGCTCAAAGAGTTGTTAAAATCACGGACGCCACACGTAACTGTCAGTGGCGACATATTCCTTCAGAATTAAACCCTGCTGATTGTTGTTCTAAAGGACTTTTCCCTAAAGACTTGATATCTTTCTCCCTCTGGTGGACAGGCCCTGAATTTTTAGTTAAACCTCTCGACGAGTGGCCCGTCGCCGATCAGGAATTACTTGATGAAAACAATCTCCCTGAAATAAAACTCAGTCACTCCTCTTTCTTAGCTTCATTGAATTCAACTTTTATTGAGTGGATTGAACAGTTTTCTTCTCTTTCTAAATTGCAGAGAGTGTTTTCATTTGTATTACGTTTTATTTTTAACTCTTCTAACAAAATTACCATTGATAAATACAATGTTTTAAAATTATATTTTTCGCACTCTATTGATAGGAATACGGGAGCTTTACGACCTTTAGACCTAAATTCCGCTTTACACATATTGATTATTTTAACTCAAAAGCACTATTTCTCTAAAGAGTTAGATTTATTACAGAAGAAGCTTGAGTGTACTTCTAATGTGCAAAATTTATCTCCGTTTGTAGACACCCTAGGTATTTTAAGGGTGGGCGGCAGGTTAAAAAATTCGTTTTTACCTCCGGACGCAAAAAACCCGATATTACTCCCGAAGAACGCGCATATCACTAGGCTCATTATTAATCACTATCATTTATTGTATTTACACGCCGGACCTCGTTCTTTGCAATCTCTTCTCTCTCGTCGTTTTTGGATAGTTTCAGCTAGAAGTATCATCCGTAAGACAATCAGACAATGCTCTAAGTGTTTTCGTTTCTCTGCCAAACCGTTTCAACCCCTTATGGCCGATTTGCCTGAGTCCCGTGTACAACCTTCCAAGCCATTTTTTAAAGTAGGTTGCGACTTCGGTGGTCCTCTTATCATAAAAGAAAGCAAGCGCCGTAATAGCAAACTCTCCAAAGCTTACTTTTGTATTTTTGTTTGTTTAAGTACCCGCGCAGTTCACCTTGAGGGGGTTTCAGATTTATCCACAGACGCATTTCTCGCTTGTTTAGATAGATTTGTATCTAGACGCGGTGCCTGCGTCGAAATCATTAGCGATTGCGGTACCAACTTCGTTGGAGCAGCTCGTCATCTTAAAGAGTTGTATATTTTTCTCAAAAATTTAGAAGTACAAAATAGCTTAAACGATTCGCTTTCTAATAGGAATATTAATTGGAAATTTAATTGTCCGAGCGCCCCTCATTTTAATGGGATTAGTGAGGCCGGTGTTAAATCTACCAAATATCACCTTAAACGTATCATGGGGGAAAGACCATTTACTTTCGAGGAGCTTTCAACTATACTTTGCAAAGTGGAAGCTGTGTTAAATTCTCGTCCCCTCTGTCCGTTGTCTTCAGACCCCACTGAGTACGACTGTCTTACCCCTGGCCATTTTCTTGTAGGTGGACCACTAGTGTCGGTAATACAGCACAACGTTGAAGATACTCTTTCCAACTGTCTAAATAGGTGGCAACTTGTTCAACAAGTGACACAGCATTTTTGGAGACGGTGGTCGACCGAGTACCTGCATACTCTTCAGTCCCGCCCCAAGTGGACAACTAATAAAGCTAATGTTGCGTTGGGAGACCTAGTTTTAATATCAGATCCTAGAACCTCTCCTCTTCAATGGCCTACAGGACGGATAGAAGCATTGTACCCTGGGAAAGACGGCATAACCAGAGTGGCTTCAGTACGCACTAGAAGTGGTACCTACAAACGTCCACTTGTAAAACTTATACCCCTGCCCAAGCCAGCAGAGTCCTAATTTTTTTTTGGTTTTTAAATTCTTTTTCTTTGTTTTTCTTCTTTTTGACTTTAATTTGCTCCAGTGCCCTTTCTTTTAGGAAGATGGTTCTTCAATTTTGATTTTTTTTCTAGTACTTTCTTCATTTTTGTTTTGAGTCAACTCATTTGGAAGTGAGTTCACTTTTATAATTTCACTTCGAAGTTCTTCTGTTTCAATTTTGACAGATTTTCTTTTTTTTTGGAGTCGTTTGATTTCTTTTTCATAAAATTTAATTATAAATTTTGGTGGGCGGAAAATGTTGGGTCTTGTTCCTTTTTCTCCCTAGTTGAGTTTATCTTTTATATTTAATTATTTTCGAGGTTGTACTTATTTTACCCAATATTTTTCCCTTAATTATTTCTATTTAGTATATATATATATATCTATGTAATCATCCCAATGAGACTTAGCCTCGGGTCTAAGTGGGACGACTACCAGCGCTCCAAGCGCGGCGGTCCGCGGAGAAAACAACTATGCCCGGACTCCCGCTACTCCTACTCTCGAGGACTCTCTCACGCCCGCGGGGAGAGCCGAGTTCGCATACTGGTGCCGGCCCAGTCACCTCGTCTCCACGAAGTTTCGGTAAGTTCTCATCTATTTCATATAATATCTTTTATATTTTATCTTTGTGCAACCTCTAAGCTCTATCTAAACATATTATATGATTAATTATTTCTCATTCTTACCCCTCAATTAGGAGAACTTACCCTCTAATTTATTTCTAGTTTATACCTCTAAATTTTTTAGTCAAATTTTCTAGAGTATCTCCTAGTCCATCTCCAATAAACCGGAGCTAAGATACTAATCAATTATAATTTAATTTGTTTTGCCGCATTTGTTTCTTCTTACTACTGATATAAACTCCACTTACCACCATTCTAATTATGTGATTACATTGCTTTTTGTTAGGTAATTTGATACTGCAGAAAACTTTGTCGCTTTAAGCTTCCCATATACAGCTGTAGCAATTTTCTAGATTATTTTCATTGTAGTTAAATGTATGCCAAAGTATACTGTGCTTTATGTTGTGCTCATTGTTGTGGTATTGTTATTGCTTTGATATGTCAGGGTGAAGAGCTTAGTGAGGAGGATGTTGAGAGAGATATGAGCTGTTGGAAAGTTAAAATCATCGGCTCGGAGAATAAACCTGATCCAACAACTGGCAAACCTAGCATCATATTCTCTATACAGGTAAAACAACTAAGTACTATTATACATTGATATGATGACCACTAGTGTCAATCTTTCTTTATTCCTATATAGAGTTCACTATAAAATTCTTGTGAATGTCTAAAACTTTGATCTGAGGACTCCAAAAAAGAAATTACCTTATACTAAATCAACAAGAGTAGCAAGGAGCTAATGCAATCACCAGATAGGTGAGACATGCTCACACAGATTAACTAATTAACTCCGTGGTGCGACAGTCCATGGAGGGCCTAGGCCTGCCAAAGGGCTTGTACAACTATATATTATGTAATGGATGACTTGGGATTAGTGTTTCGATCCATCAGCTGTATAAACAACCAGTTAGTCGCTGCTTCACATAAGCAGCTAACTATTTATATGCGATCACACAGATTAGATGCATAAAATGGCTTATATGTCCATCGTGTAATTATGATGTGATAGATGTATTTATGCAGGATTTTTTAAAAATGTTATTATATACCTACATCAAATAATATTAATATTTATATTTTAGGTAGAAGCATGGGCACCTGAAGGAGCACATGGAGGTTGGACTATAGAGAGGCGTATAGGTGACTTCTATACTCTTGAAGCTAAACTTTCTGAGTTTCACGGGGAATTCAGTGAGAACAAACTACCTCCCTCTGGTATCCTTTCTCCCAACCCTCCAACATTGCCACAGGTATACATGCCTTTGTTATTCATGAATATATTTTGATATTTATGAAACTTTTTGTGTTTCATAAACAATTAACAATTTGTGTTCATTAAAGTAACCATTTCGTATTTGTTGTTTCTTGTACTGGGTTCATTAAAATCATATACTTTTTTTTAAAAATGAAATTAATTTTGATTATGAATGGATTTGAATAATTTTACACTGACACCTGACACTAACTTTTTAAATTCATTTTTATTCCTTTTCTTAGATTTATGAGGGTTACCTAGAAAAGTTACTGAGGACTCCAGGACTACGTGGTTCTGAAATGCTGCACTGGTTCCTAACAAGTCCTGTAGATTTCTACATGGAGGAGAATGCTATAGGTAAACTACTAAAGAGATCTGTCGGAACACTTCGTAAAGAAAGAGGACAGAACTTGGAAACATTCATAGCTGCCTATATGGGGTCAACTGAGAGTAAAAACAAACCTAAGTAAGTTTAATAATTCATAGTTTTTTTTATTATTTATTATTCTACCTCTATTAAAAGTATAATTGAAGGAAGATGTACTGCACATTAATTTAATTTTGGTTTCCCATGATTTTAGTTACTATTTGTCATTGTTGGCAAGGATATGATATAATAACAATGTTTTAAAAACAATCTATAGGTTTGTTCCAACCAAGCAGGGAACACGTCCGTGGGATTGTCACGGAAATGTGCAGTGAATAGTAGCCTTCCAACCCTACCGGACACTGTGTTTTATACCGTCCTCCAAACTGTTCCATCCTACAGATGGATCATGAGTGAATCATTTATCATACAGCCCAAATGATCCTCTGCCAAAACCAAGTACTGGTTTTGTACGTCTTGCGTAGTAATGTCAATCGTCACAATGTTATTTTAAAAAAGCCTGCTGTTATTGCAGCTCAGATGCTTAAGTTGTGATTAAGTTTTTTTTTTGGAGCTTTTAGAAGAGGCTAAAACAATTATTTACTTCTTTGGAATTTTACAAATAAATAATCTATAAGTGCTTGAAAATGTTTAAATGGTTTATTTGCTTCTTCTGAAAAGTTGTAAAACCCATCAAAAATGTTAAAAAGTTTTCTAAACTCTTGCATGCACCTTTCTGTTTAGATTGGAGTGGAAAGACGTGAACTATGAACTATCTCCAAGGAGGAAACGTTGTTTAACTAACTCAGTGTTTAAGAACAACCTATCTCTTCCTATGGACTCTTTCCAAAGCTGCACAACTCTGGGACGAAAGATTAAAGTACCTACTATCAACTCACCTACAGACTCCTTCATATATTTAGGTATACTTTCTCTCCTTCAGATATTAATATTTATCACAAAATTTTTACTTATAATAGATTTTTTAGTACCTAATTTTTCTGATTCTTACAATTGTTACATTATGTTTATAGGAGATAAGGTGTTAAAGCTGCCAGAGTTTGTGATAAGGATATGCCTTTGTTTAATAGAATTATTGAAGAGTCAACTAGATAATCTGTTCTGTTACTACTTAGAAAGAAAAATTACTACATTGCTTGCTCCTCCACGAGCCGCTCATCTCATTAACCTTTTACAATGTTAGTATTTTACTGCTTTGTTAATAAAATTGGTACACAAGAATATAATAATATTTATTTAAGTTTTCAGTATTTTTATTTACCGTTTTTGGAGTTATTTTGATTGTGGTGGAGAAAATTATTGCACCTTGCTGACAATGCTATTCTTATAATTATGTTTAGGGGTCGTTTATGATAAACGTACTAAATCGGATCCTAAAGAAGTGCTTCAGGCTTTGAATCTTAAGTTAAGCAAGATGAAGGGCTACACCGGTAACTTATACAGGGTTATATTTGAATCTTTACAGAATCCTATGTACAATAAACAGGTGAGCCTACTTCTATTTTCTGATAATTATATATATTTTTTTAGCCCTCTGCTGATATGTATCAGTAGTTCCATAACAATGTGAAATGAAAACATTTCTGAGAAAAAATCACTTACACTTAAATCAATTTCAGCAGAAAGGTAATATCAATGTTGGAAGATATCAATCCTATTAATTGAGGTTGATTTACTTACCCGTAGTGTTTTCCTAGAAAGATTTTGAATTGTTAGTTGTGGCCTTACACTTCTACACTATCTTTTTAACCTTACATCTTTCAGAGAAGACCACATCTGAGATTGTGTGAATCCCATGAATTTATTGCAAGGGTTCTTTTCAAAGGAATTATTTGTTGACTATGGCTCACAACAAATTCCTTACAAAGTTGTGGGTTTGAAACATCAGGATTCAGACAATCCTCTTTATAAAATCTATATTTTTGTACGCACTGATCAAGGAGACCTACTCTTTAGAATGTTCCTCACTGTTATCTATAAATAAACTTATTAATTAACTTTTTATTTGTTACAGTTGTTTTACACTCTACTAGACATAGCATTAGACGAGCTATTTCCAGAGTTGATCGCTAAGTGAATGATTCTTCAACATTTGAAGGAAACTTGTGATTTGAAAATACCTTAGAAGACATCTGCGAAGATAGTTGTCGGAACGCCCTCTAACTCCGGGATTTAGTCCTTCATAAAAAAGGTGCTATCTATTCTTTTGAAGAAACAAACCTTGCAAGAGGTACCTCAATTGACATTAATGAAAACGTCATCTCAAACAGTAACTGTGATAATGAGCATAGCATTTCGTGTAGCTTAATGCTATACACAATATGTTCGACGAAATACATTTGAGTATTTTTCAAAGGAGATTAATCAAAGTACCAATTTTTGGAACTAAGTGAGTAACCATACTGAAGGTACTTTTTAAACGTAATTTATTATAAACTGAATATTTAATTCTAAATTCTATTTAAATTTTCTTTAGGTTTTCCAATATAGAACAGATTTCTTTCCTCCTATCCTTAGCATTAATTATTGTTTAATTAATTTTTCCTGTTTCCAAAATGAAATTTAGCTTGTTGAATTTGAATGAAATTTGCTGACATTTTAAATTTTTTATGTACCATAACAAAGAAAGAGAAAACGTGTAATTATGTTCCTAGTTTAATAAATCCTGTTCACTGTTAATATATACAATTTATTTGATATAATCTGCACATGAAAACTTCTTCTCCAAACAATTTATTTTTTATGTGCTTTTTTCTTTGTTATCTATTTATTTACACTATCTGGTTTGGGACCAAATTCCCTTCTGTGATAAGCCAGGCTATACACTAAGAGTTTTGTTTTGTGTATGTTCTTTTTTTATTATAAGTCTATCATTATTTAATGCAACTCTTATGTGAAGTAAATTTGTTAAAATTATTGCATTTGAAAATGAAAGAAAAAAATGTTTTATAACATTACAAATATTTTATTAAGTGTAAGCATATTATAGCATTACTTTTTTTGTTGTTGTTGGATATAAATTTAACTTATGTTTGTTACAATAATCTCAGAGTAGGAAGTTGATTTGAGGAAGGTAATTTACTTATTAAACTTCTAGATATAGAGGGTAGTAGGGCATCAACAAATTCTGCCACTGGGCTTTATTTTCTGCCAAGACTCTCATCTCTGACCAGATTCCCTATGTGATCCTTAGTTTCCATGAATTGACATGGTAAATTGACTTTACAGTAACGTGTTTTGCTAAAGATTTATCAAAAGGATTTAATACTTCTTTATTATCTAATGATGGGGACGCGAGGAACATTGAGTCATGGCAATGAGGTGCTCGCCACGAAGGGCGAGAGTGTGGATGCGACTACTTCGCCTCGGTTATTCTCACCGAGTATAATCGGCGAAGATACTCCGCGAGAGTGTGGAGGGGCCTTTAAACATGATAAAGTTGATCCCTCCAGGACTCAAAGGAGGTATGTGGGCTGCTTGTACCTTTTATGTTGTTCTTTTAACTTCTTCTAACTTGCCCAACATCTGGTTTGAGTCCTGGCCATCAGTTCATGTAGAGTTATAATTGATTTTTCTTTTTTTATATCTTCAGTATCGGAACACCTTTTGTTTGGATTGCCTAGAGCTGTGGTACTTTGCACCAGCCTTAGTTATTATATTTCATTCCCTTATCTTATACTTATTTTATTTATTTATTTATTTTTAATCTCATAATAAACTAAACTTTATCACATTCCTCCTCTGAGAAGATAATTAATTGATTTTTTAAATATTTTTTATTGGGTGCTATGCTGTATGATCTATAATTTATATAAATTATAAATTATAACACATTCATAAGAATATGTTTGTATTGTTACATGATCATCATAAAAAATATCAATTTAGATTACTTTTAAGTTTGATACCTTTAACAAGATTATTGATATCTATTAGCAATGATGTTGATTTATCAATTTAAAAAAAAAGAATCTAAAATTTCCTATACGTCAATTATTTTAGCACTTGCGGGTTAGAAAGTTAAAAAAACACAAATATTAAATTAAGTGGTAAAAATTAGTGAAAGTTAGGTATTTAAAGATAAGATAATTTGTTATTTTTAATTTGGTAGCATTTGAAATGCTGTTGAAGGGTTTAATTGTTGGTTACAAAATTATACTTTTTATTAATTTTACTTATAGCAGTAATATGCTGGAGGGACTATTTACAAATTTCTACAAACAAACATGAATAATTAACCAGATATTTTGTTAAGTTTGTGCCTGGGAGGCGTGTTTATGATAATATATTTCATTTTTTTAAGTCTTGAGCAGTAAGACCTCACATGTGGGTTTATAAGTTCTATAAGGTGCATGATGAGGAGTAGGGGTGAGAAGAGCTACATCTAGAGCTTTTGCGTTGCCAGAGTTCCTTTCCAGAATTTTCTTTTCCGTTATTCCTTTCTTTGTTTCTCTTAGGTGGCTTTCACACCGGAGTAGCAAGTCGCAGGTTACATGCATCCTAGAAGTAGGATGCTAGCAACTTAAACACTGGACTATCTAAGGAGTCGAGGTAATTGAATGAGAGCCTACACACCAAAGATGCAAGTGCGATGTGCATCTTCGTTGTGTTGGCTCTCGTTCAATTACCTCGACTCCTTAGATAGTCTGGTGTTTAAGTTGCTAGCATCCTACTACTAGGACCCATGCAACCTGCGACTTGCTACTTCGATGTGAAAGCCGCCTTAGGCTTAGAGTAGGGCAGTGCCGAAAAGGAAGGGTATAACGTTTGGGGGGAGGGGATTGCCGGATCGGGATTGAGATAGATTTGAGTTGAAGGGGGGAGGACTAGAGGTTTTGTTGGTTGAAAATAATCAGTGAGCTGAGTAGCTATTAACACCTTGCGTGTTGCCCAGAGAAAGTGAAAGTATAACCAGACCACTCACTAGTTTGGAGCACAGGTGATAAGGAAAAGAGAAGGGAGTATGGGAAGGGGAAGAGCAACCACTCTTTTTTCGAGAGCGCTTACTCATATGCTCTCTTAAAAGAGCTAGCTCTTTTGATCAGCTCATGATCGGATCGTACACCTCTACTCTACCCACTAAGCTGGCTGTCAAACTTACAGAAAGTGAGTACCTTGCTTAGTAGTAACAATAGTTCTTCAGTAGGCAGAATAATGAAAATACTCATCAGCCTGCCTGTATTTAAATTATTATGTTTTCATGCCAGGTTTGATTAGGTTTGCTTTACCATTTTTGAATTAATATTTCTATTGTACCATGCATTGAAAACATATAATAAAACCCTTAGTGTGGATATCACCGGTAAAACCAAGAAATTTATTATAAGTCAATTTGAGGAAGTCTATGCTTTAAGTTGATGCATCAGTTTGTTTGTGAAAAATTAACTGAATCCTTTAAAGCAAATTAATAGTGCCAAAAAAGTTTTTTTATTGCATGAAGTAAGACATATTCTTTGAGGTCTATTTGGTTAGGTTCTGTTTTCAAATTTTTCTGGATTAAATGTTTGAACTTTTTTTTAAAAAAATGTGTATATGAAGATTAGTGTTACTTTTGTTTTAAATCCCTCTTGTTTTGATTCCTTGATTACATAATATGAAGTCAGAAGTCAAATGAATATAAGTCTAAGAAAATAATTGACGAGGTTATAGTAAAAAAATATATACACTGGTGTTGTTCCATTTAAGCAGAAAGTAAAGAGCAAGTTGAGTTGAGACTAAAGGGGGTGGTAACCATAGTTGGAGCACTTTGTTTTAAACACTGTATGTGCTCTAGTAGATAAAATTGTTTAATAAAATTCATACCTGTTTCGGCAATTTCAATTGGTCCTCATCAGTTAACCAATTCATTAATAATAATAACAGAAACAGCCTTTGGATGACTTAGGCCTCCCTAAGGGGTCTTATACAACTGTATATGTATTACTCAGCAAAACCAATTTATTTGTTCTTATTGACAATCTTATTGTTGTTATAATATATTGATTATGGTACATCAATGTTCCCATTTTTTTTTTAATTAACCGACCAATGTTGTCTTATTAAGATTTGCTCTTTATCAATACAGTGATGTCTTATCTATGATTTTGTCATGTTAGACACAACACTGCCTAACTCAAAATTTACTACTTCAAATTTAAAGTGTGGTATAGAATGGTTAACTGTCACATTTGATGTAGGCTATAAGGTCTTTTATATGCTTGGTGGTTTCTCTAGTACCATTAGCTTAAAACTAAGGTGACAGACTGATTCTTGAGTACTAAGAAATCCATTAGTGTACATTTTGAGATAAGTGGTGTTGCATCTAACATGGCGATTTGCTCTTTATCACTATGCTGATGTCTTACGTATGATTTGCTATTTATTACTACACTGATGGGTTATGTATGATTTGATTTTATCACTACATTGATGTCTTATATTTTGCTCTTTATCAACTACACTGATGATGACAATATAAAGAAATCAAAACTGATCTGTATTAAATATTTCTTTTAATAAATTTTGCTCTTTGGTTTTGATTGATTTCATTAAGTCTTGAACATTCCCAGAAGAAACAATAATTTATGAATTAATCAAAATATTGTTTAGGTGATTTTTATTATGCCAAATAGTAAATAAAAATTCCATCCACTTAATTATTGTTTTTAGTTTTACCACTCTTATTTTTTAAACTAATAAAAGCCTGTATTTTTTGTAATTGATAATATGAAATTATAAAATAAATATGAATTACACTTAACATTTTTATAACAATAATAATATTACCAGATTGTGAGTAATGATTATTACATCACTGTAAATACATAATAGAAACACTTCATTAGTGTTTATAATTTAATTTGACTATTTTAATAGTCTAAGTACTTAGATTCTTGTCTACTTATTCATTTAAAAACCTAGTCAAATGTATCCTCTATTTATTTGTTTATTATTGATTTATTTATTTAATGTTAAAATTTTGACCTATGTATAAATGTTGATATATTGTTATTACTTTGCTTTTTAAATCTCAGTAAAATTTCAGTGACTCCAAAATTGTGAAAAATCTGATGTTCAGAGACATTTATTTTAATATATTTATTTATTTTATAGTAAATATATATTATTATTATATTGTCTGTAGAGGTGACTTACTTCTACTTAAAAATATGATAGTGTTAAGAATACTGATAATAATTAGAGATGGGACTTACAATTCCTCTTAAATTAGAAATAATTGACTGAATTTAAAAAAATAAACATTAAGCGAGGAGTATTTATTCAATACTTCAGAAATACTTGAGATATCAGACAAAAAAATTATGAAAATTTAATCAATGTGTTTTCTTTTTTCTGTAAAAATTTAAATTAATAAATATTCTACTTATTTTACATTTAATAATCTACCTTCAAGACTATTGCATGAAATTATGTTCCATTATAATCTAGTGGAGGACTCAAACTGGCAATATTTTTCAAGAGAGCATTTATATATATAATTTTTTTAAAATAAATTTAAAAAAAGAGAAACATTGAAAAAATTATTTCAAATATGTTTAGTATTTATTTGTATAATTATGTTATGTACACCTTGGGAAAATCGTCCCATCTCTGAAAATAAATTAAAATAATACTTTTTTGTATTAAATATTTTGTGAAAGATAATAATAGTAAATAAAATAAGAAGAAGAAAAAAACAACAACAAAAAAAAGAAACAGTTAAATATCCAACCACAATAACATAAAAACCAGTTTCATTCATCGAAGTGGAATCAATCACTCTCTTTGAATTGTCAACCATCCCTGTAAACAACCAACCCCTCAGTGAAGTAGCAATCAATCCTTTACCATAATAATCAACCACTCTCCAGTGAAATAATAATCAACCCTCTTTAGTCAAGGGTTATCAACCTCTCTCTAAACTGATTATCGTAAAGTGGACACAATCACCCTCTTGTGATTTCAAAAGACCTTTTTTTAAATCACACTTTTTTGCATTGAATATTTTGTGAATAAAATAATTGTGAATGGAAAAAAAGGTGTACATTAAATGAACAACCATAATAACTTATGTATATTTTAATCCAAACAGTTTCATTCAGTAAAGTGGAATCTTATCACTCCTTTAAATTGATAATCAACCCCTCTTTAGTGAAATGGCAATCAACCCTTCCATATAATAATCAACCACTCTCTACTGAAGTAATAATTTACCACTCTCTAGTGAAGTAATATTCAACCACTCTCTAGTGAAGTAATAATCAACCACTCTCTAGTGAAGTAATAATCAACCACTCTCTAGTGAAGTAATAACCAACCACTCTAGTGAATTAATAATCGTCCCTTCTCCTTTAATCAAATAATCAACCCTCATAAGGGAATAATTATAAATGACCCCTCCCTAAACTGATAATCAACCATTCTCCAGGGAAGTGATAATCATACTTTCTCTGGAGTTGAAATCAACCACTCTCCAGTGAAGTGATAATCATACATTCTCTGGAGTAGAAATCAACCACTCTCCAGTGAAGTGAAAATCATACTTTCTCTGGAGTTGAAATCAACCACTCTCCAGTGAAGTGGTAATCATAATTTCTCTGGAGTTGAAATCAACCACTCTCCAGTGAAGTGGTAATCATAATTTCTTTGGAGTAGAAATCAACCACTCTCAAGTGAAGTGATAATCATACATTCTCTGGAGTAGAAATCAACCACTCTCCAGTGAAGTGATAATCATACTTTCTCTGGAGTTGAAATCAACCACTCTCCAGTGAAGTGAAAATCATAATTTCTTTGGAGTAGAGATCAACCACTCTCCAGTGAAGTGATAATCATACTTTCTCTGGAGTAGAAATCAACCACTCTCCAGTGAAGTGATAATCATACTTTCTCTGGAGTAGAAATCAACCACTCTCCAGTGAAGTGATAATCAACCCTCTCCCGTAAATTAATAATTAACCATCTTTTGTGAACCAATAATCAAAAGTCTTTTTTGAAGTGATAATCAGCCTCTTTTTAAACTGATTATCAACCACTTTCCAGTGTAAAGATAATCATGTCCGTTGTTAAACCACTTTATTTCTTTAATATTAATATGTATTAAGCACTAAAAAAAAAAATAAATAAATAAATAAAATACTATTTAGTTCTGTAATTAAAATTTTAAAAAAATGGTTTAGATTCATTGTTTATAGTCTCTTCAATCAAATCTAGTTGTCAGATGATGTCATATTTGAACATCGTCGAGTGAAAATTTCTTTAGTGAAAATTAATTGAGAAATGAAATTGTCAAATGGCATTTTTTTCCAATATGGCATTCACTTATCAAGTTTTTTTTGTACATTTTAAAATTTGTTAAATGGTTAACGGACATTGACATATCTGGTTAAACTACTGGAGAGGTGAGAAATTTGTCAGGCTATTGATTACATGAAGTAAATGTGTAGAATGGCCTATCTAAAAAGTTGATGTGCTTTAATATTCCTATCATATCTAACATTTCTAGGTACTTTAATTACCAAAAAAAAAAAAAAAAAAAAAAAAAAAAAAAAAAAAAAAAAAAAAAAATATATATATATATATATATATATATATATATATATATATATATATATATATATATAATCTGCACTTTAGCTCTGTTTAAGTGTCCATAAAGGATCATTGATTTTCCTGGCATGATCTAAAACTGACAATCAGGATATTGTTAATTTAAATTAATATGTATAATATATATGCTATATACTATAAACTTCCTCATTTTGTTTTTAAAAATACAGATATAACAATTGTAATAATATACTATATTATGCATATATGGATAAATTAAAACCTTTGTAAATTTAGACTGTATTATAAATATTAACTTGTTATTATATTGTATAAAATTATATGTATAAAAAAATCTCTTGTTAGATGTTATATGTAATTTGTAAAAAAAATAAACCAAATATTTTTGTATAATTTATATTTTGGAGGGGTGTTTGTAAGCTTAATTCCTTTGCATTTATTATAAATATTATTGTTTGAAGAAATCTACTGCAGTACATTCCAAACCTTTTATGATGCTTCCCTCCCAAAGTTTTAAGATGCCAATTCAGATTTATTTATTAATATTGAAATTATTTCAGTACATTCCACTCTAATATTTAAGTAAAATTATTTAATTTACATCATTATATAGTTAATCATTTTAAAATCTGTAACATTGTTTGTAATTTTATTAGAAAGTATATTATTGTTGTCTATATTTCTCATGTCTTTTTATTTGACTGAATTATAGTATATATTAAAGAACTTCATTGTCTACAAGAGCTTCTAAAATTTAATTCCTCATAATCCTAAATATGCACCTTGTCTGCCTACCAGAAATGATCATGCCTATGAGGATAACTTATATAAAAGTTGAAATTTGATATACGTTATATCATTGCTTAGGTTAAATTAACCACACACAACTGTAAGACAGTTTTTAACAGTTAATACCTATTTACCACAATATATTTATATCTCAATACACTTGGATCAATTTTAGTTATATTTTTGAATATAAAATACAGAAAAATTCTATGTTTATCAAACATTCAAACAATATTAGACAATTATTTTACATTTTGTAAATCATCTTTTTTTATTTCACTTATATTATTGTTAAATTACTTTTTATTTATTATTTTCTCAATCAATGAGTTAAACCAATTAATTAAAATGTAATCCCCTCCTGTCTTTTTTATAGCAAAAAAAAACTTATTCAAATGCTTTATATTTATGCTTTATATTTATATTATATTTCATAACATTATTTTTATATTAATTTATTTTTGTATTGTAAAAACAATGCTTTTTTTGTTGTAAATGTTACCATAAATAAATGTACCTATTTATCACAATCAATATTTTTGTTGGATAAAAAAAAAGAAAAAAGTTTAATAAATTGATGTTATTGTACTATTTTTTTCAGACCCTTTATTTTTCAATCCCAATCCAATGATATGTTGTTAGTCAGTGAAATTTAATGGAGGAATCTCCACTAAATTACTAACTTTTATTAACCCTCAGGTGGGGGCTCTTCGGTCTGTGAGACCGAAGAGCACCAACTTTGACCTCTAGGATCACTAACATAAGAAGTACCAAACTGGCGGGGCTTTGTAAATTTTTCAGATGTCTCCTGCACAGTGATGTTGCTCCCATTCGCCATTTCTCAGTAATTTTTGTTTTACTGAAACATTGGCAGTTTTGCAGAACAGTGTGCCTCATAATGTATTGTTTTTAATATTTTAACAATATATTGTCAATAGGAGAAAACTAAAATAGGGCTCAGTATTTAATGTATCCACCAGAGGATCATCTACATTAAATCCATACATAGAAAAAAATGGTGAAGAATCCACACATGGCTATTATAAGGAAGAGGAAGTGGGCCTGGATAGGGCAAACTCTAGACAATCATTCTCTGACTTGTGAACCCTGGTGAAAGTTAAACAAAAGTCCAAGTAAGCTAATGTATTGTATGCGGCCATTAATGTAGAAATGCTGGTGAAACATGTACTAAGTAACAATTACAACTTTATTTTTTAAAGTCCATTACAAATTATCAATGAAGGGGCTTACTAAAGTTCCATATTCTATGGTGACACAAATGCTTTGAACTTGCCGACACATGTGCTTAAAGTCAGTCTATGAGCTGATTGCTTTTATCAGGGTCTCTATGTAGCGCCTTGTTTGTATGTTTATTGACCGAGCAAAAGATCAGGAACTAGATTGTTCCTGGGGAAACTACTTATATGGTTAGATTTGTATTTAAATAGAGTACATTTTAGACATTTTTAATCAAAATCGTCAGAACCGTTTTGGAGATTTTTTTTTTTTTTTCAGTTTTTGGGGGTAAGGCTCTCAAAGTCAGAGCTAAATTCATTTTTTGATTTTACCTTGGAGTATGATTTTTCTGAACATGTCTGTCGAATTTCATCAAAATCCTAGAAGTTTAGGTACACGTGTCAGTCAGCACTGACATTTAAAACACTTAGATTAAAGGGACCTCAAAACAAAAAATCCAACAAAATTGAATTTTTCCCCCATCACAATACTTTATCTTTATATATAATATAAATATTGAGAAAGTAAAAAATATGGTTGGACTAGTCTATATGGGGAATCATGTATATAAATGCAAAAACTAACAAATATAATGCATACACAATTAAAGTGTTTCTGTATATTGATATAAATTGTATTATTTTTCATTTCATACTCTCTTGAAAAACCAGAAACGCTACTTTGAAGCCCAGGTAATCTACAACAGATACATACGCCCAAGATTCCCAAAATCGACTTGTACACAGCTGTGTCTCAAAATAGAGGACTGAAGATGGAAATTGTATTAGGAAAAAACTTATGAAATGAAGAAGAATCCATAATTGGTGCATTTTTTATCAATACATAGAAAAGACTCTAAGTATATGTGCCAGTTTTTTCAATTTCTATACATGATGCCCCATATAGGCTAGTTCAACCTTTTTTTCAACATTAGTGCTGGGGTTCAGAAGAAGAAAAAAAGTGGCCATAGTACCAGGAAGTTAGAATCTAACAGGAGTTTGGGCAGTTTTCATTTTTAGCACTATATTCCAATATTTAAATATAGTTGGTACCAGGAAGTTAGAATCTAAAAAGAGGTTGGGCAGTTTTAATTTTTAGTACTATACTTTTTTCCACACATTCATTTTAAATATAGTAGGTACCAGGAAGTTAGACTCTTACAGGAGGTCTCTCAGTATTTACTTTTAGTACTATATTTTTCTAATAGGTGTGCAGAATTAAACATTTTAAATATAGTAGGTACCAGGAAGTTAGACTCTTACAGGAGGTCTCTCAGTATTTACTTTTAGTACTACATTTTTCCAATAGGTGTGCTGAATTAAACATTTTAAATAAAGTAGGTACCAGGAAGTTAGACTCTTACAGGAGGTCTCTCAGAATTTACTTTTAGTACTATATTTTGTCACTAGGGGTGGACAAAGAAGTTATGGCAGCGCTAGTGTATTGTTATTTTTGTATCATGTATAGTCAGTTCATATAATCAAACAGACCACTGGTCTTGTCCACTGTCAAAATACTATTTTGTGTTTTACTTTCTCTTATAAACAGGAAGTATTGTGATAGAACAAAAATTTGATTTGAGAGAGGCCAGGTTCGATTGCCGGTCTAGAATAAGTTATTTTTATGAAATGTTCATAAAAATAATTCACAGGTGCATCTCGGCATTTGAGACAACTGGACACATTTTGGATTTTTCACACTTAATATTTTCAAGATGGCGGGCGACTAAAACAATATCAAGAAATGAAGAAAAAGAATATGCAACTATTAAAATTTTACACGTAATATTTTCAAGATGGCGGCCAACTAAAAAAAGTTCTTAGTAACTATGACATGTTATACATTAATTTAAAGGTCTTGAAGTGTAGAAAAAGAATATGCAATTATAAAAATTTTACACTTAAAAGTTTCAAGATGGCGGCCTATATGGCGGGTGAATAAACATTGTTTTAGTAACCATAACATGTTATACATGAATTTAAAGGTCTTGAAGAGTAGAAAAAGAAAGAGAATATTACTATTAAAATTAGTGAAATTATATTACACTTAATAATTTTTACTTTAATGTACAGAAACCGGCGATTATCATCCCACATACTTACGTGAAGCGCCTTACTTGTTTGTTCTCTAGACTAGACTGTTTGACATTTCATCTGCATATGTTTGTCATACAGTTACGACTTAACGTGATGTTCGATGGTCTTTAAATTTAGCACGGATGTTTCTTCTTAAATGGATTATTTTTTTATGAATTTTCTTTTTTTGGTAGCGAGGTCTACTTTTCACAGAACTACTAGTTTATACTAATCATGAATTTATAACCATTAGTTAAAGGTTTAATAAATATTTATATTTAAACATTTTCTAAATTTTCATTAATGAAAGGCGTTTCTGAAGCAGCTGCTCCCATTATTAGGGTTTTGACCTATTGGCAATAAACCTGGCTATTCATGCTTCGTCCGAAGGACAGTTCAGAGAAATGTCCTACTGCAGGATAGTACCATTACCAAATATTCTATACAAACACCCTTCTTCTGAGATGAAATCTAAAACCAGCTAATCACGGTCCAACTTGGTCATACAACACTCACTTCAACGAGCCAATGTGGTACATGACAGGGATGGTTGGCAACATGTCGAACGACAGGGTCGAGTCAGATTTCATCCAACAAGTCCCACCCTGTCCCGTACGACGAAGTTGGACCATGAATGGCTGGTTTTAAAATAAATAAAGCCTTAGATAGGTAATAAAAAAACTCAATAACATTTCAGAATAAATCTATTAATATACAAATGACAATTTTTTCCATTTTTTATTTTTTCTTAAAGAAAAATCCAAAAAAACATAAAAAGGATGTCAAGTTAAAATTAAATGTAATAATAATCATAATATAAAAACATATAAATTAAGATATAAATAATGCATCAAACATGATTGGCGCGGTTTATTTTATTTTTATACATTTTTTTTTTTTTTTTATTTGATTCAAAATATTAAGGTGCACTATTTTTTTTATAATAATTTATCTGTTTTTGTTTAATATTGGGACGAAATGGTTAAATTTTTTTTTAATTTTCTAAAACTATTGTAACTACACATATTTAAAAAAAAAAATCTGACAAATAAATCTAGGAAAAAATAAATAAAGATATAAAATATAGAATTAAAATAAAGAAAAAATAATACATACATGTATATATATTTTTTTGTTTTGTTTTATTAGTAATTAATTTATTAGCTTATATAGTTAAAAATTTGTACAAAAGAGGAGGAAAAAAAACAACAATTTATATAAGTTAAGACAACTCAGAGTGGCAAGTTAAAATACGAAACATATCCTCATGCCTATAATACTATAATTGTGAGATATTATTTAAAATTCATGAAAATGTTTGAGTGATATTTTTTATTTTAGGAAAAGCTAATTTTTATTTTTAATTAAAAATTTTCAAGAGGAAATATCACTGGAGACTCACATTTGATTTATAGAATATTTTTTGAATCTTTATAAGAAAAAAAATATAAACATATTTTAAGGTGTAAGAGGAATATTTTAATGATAATGGCATGAGAATATAATATGTTCATGTTAAAGCCTCCCTGATCACAAAATGTCCTTAGAGCCAATGAATTAGATCTTGAATAGATCTTATGATAATATGCAATTTTAAAACTTTGATTTTGATTTTAAAAAATAATAAAGTAAGTAGGAATATTTTTTTACAAACATTATTTTTTAATAAAATCAAAAATTAGATAATATGGTGCAACCGCCAGAGAAGGGCTTAAGCCCGCGAAAAGGAGTATACAACCACATATTATGCAAAGGACTTGGGTCTAGCGAGTCCCTCCATTAGCTGTATAAAACCGTACCTTGGCTCCACTTTACTTAAGTAGCTACTCTCTTATAAAGCAATGCAAGATAAATACCAAGTGTGGGGTACTTGCCGGACGGAGACAGGAATTGAACCTGTAATCTCCAGAATCTAAAGCAAAGATGATAGCAATAAAAGGGCCCATTGTTTTTTTTTTACTTATATCAGTAAATTGCTATATTTCAACATCGGCAAATAACAAATCATAAAATCAAGATTACTTCCACACAAAGTAAAATATAAAGAGGATAAAAAATTGTAATATTAATTTAAAAAAAAAAAAACAAAAAAAACCTAAAAGAGAAAAAATAAATCAAAATCACAATAAGACATCACATCAAGTATTTTTTTTTTTTTAAACTTTAAAAAGATTAATTTTTCATTAGTGAAAAAGTTTTTATTTATACGTTTTTCTTTCATTTAAATTAAAATGTTTTCATTTAATGAAAAATTGAGATTTATTTGTAACGTAATAAAATTAAAGATTGAATAACAAAAAAAAATGTGAATTATATTTAAAAATAATATATTGAAGTTAAATGAAATTTTCTTTTGGAGATAATTCGATTAGAATTTATGATTTATAATGATAGGCTTAAACGGTTTCTTGACTTAATATTATAGGACAAAAATAAAATCAATTATACATTTTAAGAGGCTTTCATACAAACAATAAACATTCAAAGGATCAGAAATACCAATATTCAAGCTCACTAACAGGTAAAAATAGCTTTCCAATTTAAAAAGTCAGAAAGAAGAAAAATCTTTTTTAACATGAATAAACAGGTCAAGTGTGTGCTAGTGAGCACACAGCGAGGGTCTGTAGGCAACCCTGTATAGTTTAAGTAGTACCATATTGATGGTGTTTTTTAAAATGCTAAAAATCTTACTCTGAACTATCCTATGGGTCTGATATTCTCAAAACACATAAACAAACTTCTGATAAAAGTATTTTGTTTCCACTGAACCGGACTACAACCATATAAATACATCGAAAAGACCATAGTTATAAAAAAAACGTATTTTGTCAATAAAAAATAAAATAATATTTTTTTCGAAATTTCCAAAAAGTGGTTTCTTTACTTTTGGTCGAAGAATGTTGAGGAATTTTTTCAGATTTTTTGCACTTCACATAATCGAGATAAAAGGGGGGGGGGGGGGGGGGGGGGACACGTTTCACACCCACTTCAAACTTGCCTACGCTCGCCCTATCAAAGTTATATCCAAAGAATTGTATATTTTTGTAATCAGCTCGACGTACCCTTTCATATGATACCCCTCACGGTGTCGAAAAAAAAAAATAAAAAATTTTAACCCTTAAGTTTTTTTACCCTAATTATTTTGAAAAATATTTTTTTTAAGTCGCTATATTTTTAAAATATGTGGGTCAGTACAAGACACATACATGCCAAATTTCAAAGTGATCGGACGAAAGGTGTAGCCGTGAGAGCACGCGAGAGGACGGACGGACAGACACACCCAGGAAAATATAAGGGTCCTTGTTTTTGCCGTGCAAGTTTTGCCTACGGACCCTAAAAATGGAAAAAAAGATCAGCCTACATAAAAACTACAACAGAACCTGCCACAGATTGAGGTACCGGTTTGCTTTTGCCTATTGTTAGGGCAATGCTTCTATAGCCCCCACCTCTATCGCCCAAGAGCCTCATGTGTGTATTTTTGGGAAATGAGAGGCTTATTGACTGATTTTATAAAAAAAAAAGCTAAAACAGTATCAGTCACAGTAAGCAGACACTTTATCAGTTTTGACTGTCAGACTATTTCTAACTATCACACTGAAATTTCACACCAAAATACTTTCAGAATAAAAATGTCAAACTACCTTATAATGAATGTGCACCCCAATATTTTTTTAAGGTAATGTATAATTATTGTTCTGTATCATATTTTTTTTTTTCTGTATTATAATTTTTATTTTGTAATATAATTTTTTTTAAAAAAATGATAAAAGCCTCTAAAATTGTTAGATATCATTTTTAAAAAAAAATCATAACATATAATAAATAAATCATGCAGGAATACGTTTAAATAAAAAGGAAATTCAAATTAATACATTAAAGAGGAACGGATACAGGCAAATACTAATATTAGGAGGTAAAGCTTCAGCAGGAATCAATCTATAAAAATAATTAATTAAAATAAATAATAAAACAATATAATTCCTAAAAGCAGAACAAGTTTTTTTATATTGTTTGAAATTTAAAGCAACTTGATTAGGAAATGAAAAAAGTAGTAATAATGATTTCATCTAACAATTAACATATGCAGATAATATAGAAAGAGGTAGGTGAGGAGACAGGATTTGGAAGTAGTGGAATAACACAGGTTTCGGAAAAATGTAGGAGATAAGTCCTACCTATCCCAAACGTCTTACACAAAATATCTCCAAAGATTAATATATATCAACTTCATTAAGATACATATATAAGGTTTTAATGTTTAAGCCATATCTATTGATCTAATTCATTATTACCACTTTTATTCATATAAATCTGATACTTTGATATTTATTTATTTATTTGGCGTATTATTTAATTTATATTTTTGTAAAAGTAATGAGGAGCTAAAAAAAAAAAAAGAAATAAATTATATATATATGAAATAAAAATAATAACTTAGCAAATCTTTAGCAGAAAGAGCAACTAGATTATTGTCCATTATTAATATTACTATTATTTTAATTTTGTTTTATCTTTTTGCAATAATTTATATTAAGTTTAAAAACAAAAAAATCAAAATTAAATTGTTAAAAAAAAAAAATGTATATAACTAACAAAACATAACAATATACAATAAGAATAATGGAAGAAGTAAATAGTTGAAAAAAATAAATAAAAATAGAGGAAAAATTAAGATAAGATAAAGAAGGAGATATACCAATAACATATGGTTGATATTTTAACTTTTATTTATTTATTTTAGAACACAAACTCTTTGAGAATAATCTAATGTCTCTGAATTAGAGCAAGCATCTGACGTTTACCATTATCAGTAAAAAGAAGATGATTTTCACACAATTGAAACATTTGCTATCTCAGTTTGACAATAAACTGATTATTATTACTCAAGTTAATCAATTATAAATTAGAATATACAAAAGATCACATTTAAAAGATGATGATTTGAAGCATAGCACTCAGCATTTTCGCCATTAAAATTTGCCTTTTCTTTTGTGCAACTTATGTTAATTTATATGTGTTTTTATGTATTAAGACTTGATTACTTTGGTAGAGTAAACATTGTGGATAGTAAACAGTAGAGTATAGTAAATAAAAGTCGGTAGAGTAAAAGGAATAATGTAGTGATCCTACAGTAGCCTCTCCTACTATTGACAACCTCCTTACTGTGTCATCATAACCTTAGGTATCATAAGGCTAGGCGCACACTGGAGACAAAATAGTCTAGACTGTCTCTGCAGACAGTCTGCAGACTGTTTTGTCTCCAGTGTGCGCCTAGCCTAAGTGTATCACACTTCTTGATTAAAGGTGTAATATAAATAATATATCGGAGTCACCCTTAAGCACATTTAAATTCTCTAGGGTCCTCTTTGACACGTTTGGTAAGCAGGAAAGCAGACACTCTGAGAGAATTTCTTCTTCCTATCTGAATATGCTCTGCTACAAAAACTTTTTTTATTTCTTTTACTTCTTTTAATATGAATATAGTTGATGGATCTTGTGGTGTGAAAATTAAAACATTAATCCATTATTGTTTTAAGAGTTTCTTTTTCTTCTTCCAGAGCTTATTCTATTGCCTTTTACAGCACTTCTACACATTTTGATAAATCTCTTTAACAGCATTATTGCAAAAGTCTGTATTTGTAGTGAGATTTTTAAATACAAAAATGTATTAACTTCACTGTGATAATCTTACTTAAATGAGGCAACTATCTCAAACATGTGTTAACGACTTTAGCGCCACTCTACCAATAAAACAGTCCTTGTACTGAAAAGTAAGCTTGTGTACTCTATCATTGTAATCAAGGCTTTAGATGTGTTGTACATGACTAATGAACTGAATAAAACATTGTTTTATGATGCAAGAACCAGCTTTAAATTCAAAGCAGTCATAATTAGCACCATAAAGAGCTTGTTCAAAAAAAAAAATTATAAATAATTCCTTTTTTTTCAATTTTTCCTTGTGTATTTTGATCAATATTACATAACAAGACAGGGATGGACTACTTTTCGAATCTGCTCAATGTTCATTTAGTTGAAACATGTCTTTAAGAATTGATAATTAAGAAGCAAATATGGTTTTTAAATCCTTTATATTAACTTCACTTTTGTGGGTGCCTGCCTGACGTCAAAATATTTGGGCGGTTAGTTAATATATATTAAGGGTAGTTAACATTTTAAATAAATTTAATTAATTAATTAATCAATTAATTTTAAAATTTAATTCATTATCTTTTTAAAAATGAATGGATTAAATAAATTTATAAAAAAATAAGTAATAAAAATAAAATAAAAATTTAATTAATTAATTGGTAGGTATAAAAATCTTTGTAGGGCGAGTTAACCCTCTTCCAGTCATCCAATCGAGCTGAAACTTGGTACATAGACTTTCTACCAATACAAAAACATTCTAACAAATTAATTAATAAAATAATTTTTAAATTTAATTAATTATCTTTTTAAAAATGAATAATTAAATTTAAATTAATTAATTGGTGGGTATATAAAATATTTGGAGAGCGAGTTAACCCTCTTCCAGTTATCCAATCGAGCATATCGACTCTACCAATACAAAAACATTGTAACAAATTAATTAAATTTTACTAAATAATTAATTTTTAAATAATTATTTAAAATTAAAATGAATTAATACCAATATTTACCCTCACATAACCAAAATAACATAAAAACTTGGTTTTTATGGGCTAATATTATTTAGACCTTTTTAATAAAGGAAAAAATACCATTTACTCATTTTATTATGAATTTTCATAACTTTTTAGGCACTCAGGTTAATTCATTGGAATTTTTATAAATAGATAATTTTTAATGGTTTTGGGTAAAAATGTACTTTTTATGCATGTCCTTAAAAAAAGGTTTTAAAAACCCACAAATTTACCATTAAAGCCACAAAATTGTCAGTAAACAAAGTGTTTTCAGGCAAATTTATCAGGCAGTATCCCTGTTTTGTGAAATGTATTGATTTTTTATCAGGTAAAAATTAAAATAATTACATCACGAATTAAAATTAATTAAAATATATAAATTGGATAATGTTTTTCTTAATACAGATTTTTTTAGTTTTTCGGAAAAATATTTTTTTTTCTTTTTTAAATATCTTCTTTTATATATATATAATTTTCTTCATTAATTTTTATATTCTACAAAGCTTTTCATTTTTTTTTCTCAGTCTCTATACACTATTTACAATATTTTATATATATATATATATATATATATATATATATATATATATATATATATATATATATATATATATATATATATATATATATATATATATATATATATATATATATGTATATATTTCTTAATTTTGTATTAATATATAATATTCTTTTTATATATATTTATATATGTATAACTAACAATAATTAACAACAGGTCTCAACATGAAGCCCAATTTTTATTCTTTTTTTCATGTAATTTTAATTTATCTTCCCAAAAAACAATTATTTTCAATTTAAGTACACAAATAACATTATAGTGTAAACCTTTTTCCTAATTTATTTTGTATTATTATTTATTTATTTTACTTAAAGCTCTAAGGGACATAAGATGTTAAACACAGAAAATACTGTAAAGCCATTATATTGAAGATAGAAAAAGAACACATATTTTATCAGTAATTGAAAAAAATAAAAAATAACATCAACATGGTAATGATATTTTTTATGATTTATCATACAAAAAGAAAAGAAAAACAAGAGTAGTAAAAATAATATAAATTAAAATTTTGATACAAGATACTTTTTTTAACAAGTTTTATGATACTTAAACCTTTATAAATTTAACATAAAAAACAGATAAGTAAAAACACTAGTTTCTTATCTATTGATTTTTAGCTGTTGTTCGGTTAGTCTACAGATCCAATCATTCAAATGATAAGCATGATTTAAAATTCAATTTATTTCAAGTATCATCTTCAATTGAACAGTAACCTTAAAAATATATTCCATGTTTAAACCCCTTCACATTATAAAGCTTTATTTATCATTTTCTCGGGTAAGTTTGAAAATTTATAAAAATTTATGTGTGAATTGTTTTTTTGTGTATGCATGTAATTTATCAGTAAATTTACTTTTTATTAAATTTTCAATTAAGAAGGATACATTTAAAAGGATTGTTAATTAAATAATTATTTTTTCATTATTAATTAATATATCTATAATTACATCTATTATTATATTTCTTTTTTTAAAGATAAGGCTTGCTTTCAATTATTTAAAAATAATTTTAATTTCTTGAACTAAATTTTTATTGTGAAGAAATGTTTTTTTTTGTGATTTTTTTAATAAATAATTTTTGCGTGAGAAAAATGGCTTTTTCTAAATAATGCAACAATAGAGTGACAACAAAAAAATAAGGATTAGAAGTAGTAGTAGTGATTAAATAAATAATACAAAATAATAATAATAATAATATGTATACAGCTTATTATGATATATATTTTCTTGTTTACACATTTATCTATTTTATATTTTGAAATAATAAATATGTATTATAGTGTGAGAAAACAAATAATATAAAATAATAACAATAAAAAAGAAATACATTATTTAAAAGATAATAGTAAATAATAACAACTAATAATAATAATAAAAAAGAATCACTTTCACATTGAAATTTTTAAAAATAAGGACTCAGGGTGAAACTAATTTGAAGGTTTAATTTTAATTATTTTATTTTAATTAATTTTTTAAATAAAGGCAAGCCCAACTAGCTATTAGAAAAACAACTATTTAGTTTTAATTATTATTATTTTTTTTTTTAAATCATAAATACATTTAACATTTTGAAATCTAAATAACAATAATAATTATAAACTGAAAGAAAGCATTTATTAAATTAGTTATTTATTTTCGATATTCTATCGGAATAGGATACTTTTTATGGAAAACAAATAAATTGAATCAGTATTTTATTAACTTAAATAATTATAGTAAAAATTTGTTGTGTTCATTTGACTTACTGATTGGAAAATATTTTCTTTTTCCAACTTGGTCATTGATTTAAACAATTATTAATGAAAAAAAAATATTTGGAGCTTCCGTGATTAGAATCTAGTAAGCCTAGGGTTCTTTCAAAGAAGGTGTCACTGATTTTGTGTATCCTTCTGTTATTCTTACGTTTTGACACATTGGGGCTCATAATGATCCACTCCACTCATTATGAGCAATAAATTTGACAACTTTCCTTTCTATGGGTTTTAAATATCTGACGCAATTTCCTCCAAGATTTAAATTGATTTGATTATTCCTATTAAATCTTTAACTTTGGCAGCTGGGAAAGACCTGGGCAGAATATTTTATTCATAACAGCTTAATCCTTTTGCCTTGCACGGGATAAAACATGCTTTTATAGGGTGGAAAAAGTAGACGATTGTCAGAGGTCATAAATTATTTCCAGCATTCCCCTGACATCGGGTCGCTACAAGAGGAACTTAAACCTTGTAGAATTCCCTCTTCATAACACCAAACCAAGATCAGATGTCAACAGCAGTTTTTTGGAACTAAACAACAATCAAGGAAGCAAGGTATTGGCTAATGGAAAGTTATAAACTGAGATCTATGAGCCTTGCATGACACTCCACTGCTCATACGTTTCACTAGAGTCAATGGGGGAAGTTAATTCTATGAACAAATAGGTAAAGGAATCTGACAATTTTTTCCTCATAGATTGAATTATATTTGCTGGAAATATCCTGGGAATAAATGCATTAAAAAAAATTGTTTTGTAATATTAAATATTTAAACAATAAAATACTGGGTGGAAAATATTAACACAAAAATCTATTGTTTTATATTCCTAGAAAAACTAGCATAGTCAAGAATCAATCAATTACTAGATATACAATTTATTTTCCAAGTACTAATTTGCCTCTTATAATAATGCTGTAGTACTTTTTAACAGATACATTAGAGATAACTATACAGGGAGAAACATACCTCTCTAATGGAGTAGTGGGGAGGTAAGGATTTCTAATCAATTTAGGAGATTTTTAGCATTGCTAGTATTCTAGGGTTAAATGATAAAACAAAATAAAACAATTAATAAGAGAGATACTAATTTTACATAAAACTGGATCTACTATTTTTTAATTGTAAAGACTAAATAATAAAACGTATCAAATAAATTTTAATATTTTAACTCAAAATGTACTTATAACAATGAAAATAAAATGAATTAAGTTTTCAAAATAATATAATTATAAATTAAATAAATAATGATACAAGAATACAGGTGAAAAATTATTAATTATATAATTTTTTATTCTGGAAGAAAAATAAAACTATTCTATGACTTAGAAAGAGAATTTGTGTTTTCACAACGCAGAAAAACAAATAAGAGAGAGAGAGAAAAAAAATCATAACAATATTAAATAATAAATTTAAAAACAGAAATAAATAAAATAAGGTACAAATTAATAATTAATTTTAAAACAAAAAATCTACAAGATAACTAAACTAAAACTAAATCGTTTAAGGTCATTAATAAATAAAATAAATTATTGTATATACAGCCCATTTTTTAACAAATATATTATAAAGGTGTGAATGTCGATGTAAGTATAAATTATTTTTGAAGCATTTGTAAATTTCGACTGCATGGATTAAAAGTTTATTTATTGAAGTTGAGTTAGGTGTTTACGTTGGTCTCCCTCAGAATGTAGACTCAACTTTTTCACATTTTTTTTATTAATGTAACTATAATTATTCAATAACAGGCACTAATGAATGGTCTTATAAAGGCTGAAAGCTGTTTTAGTAAATAAATAAATCAAGAAGATGCAGTTTCTTGGAATCCTATTATAAATATGGTTTTTATCTTGTCTTTAAAGGGGGTTCCAGACCTAAAAGACAGGAGACAAAGGTAAAAAGAGGCAGGAGACACGTTTCTTCACTGAACTGATTCATTAGATTATTATAAAAAACTAATATTGTTTTTACATCATAGAGACACGGACTAATGGCTCTGGAGTGGAAAAGTTCTTGTATCTGTCTCTTGCCGTCTATTTTTGCTCTTGTATCTTTCCAGTGTGAAAGCCCCCTAAGATTCTGCCAATCGAATTAACTTGTCAAATAAAAGGTTTAACAGTGTAAACATTATGATTGATACTGTTTGAGATTAGTCAAAGATACCATCAATCACAGCTTACTACAAAACCTTATAGTTTTATAGTAGATTTCCAGTTAACCTAGGGAGCTAACAAGAAATTTATTTCCAATTCTACCTTAATTTGGTGAATACACGACATCTAAAGTTCCAGTGAGATTTACGCTGATCTTAATTCTACATTTCACTTAATCAAATTTTAATAATGCCATTAATATGTATAAAAGTATATACTCAATTCGTAACACAAAACAAATACATTAATATTAAATTAGCAGTATCAGCTGACACTATTGTGCATGTGAGTGGATAAATCTGTTTCACTTCCACATTCTAGAAATTTTGTGAATAACAGTTCAAGAATGCAGTTTTTTTTTCCTTTAATTTACACTTTTTGGGTTAAAAAAAAATAACAGAATGTGACAAATTCATCAATCCATTTCAAGTTAAAAACAAAAAAAGGCTGCACATCTCAATATAATTATAACAATCAACAAAGAAAACATAATAAAATAATACAAAGAAAATTTAACTTAAGACCACATTTTTTTAAATTATTACTTATCACGTTGAAAAAATAAAATAATTTGTTTTCTTTCTTTATTACTTTTTTCTTTAAAGAAGGAATCAGTTTTTTTAAAAAATATTTTTAAACTTATTTATAATAGGTTTGTTTACATTTTTAATTTACTTATAAACTAAACAATAAAGAAAAGAAAAAACATAGTTAAACTAAATTTGCCAACAGATTATAAATATAATAATAATAATCGTAGATATGAGGCAAGAAAAAATAACTGATTAATAAATTAACTCCCTTGTTTAAAATTAATTATTCTTCAATTAACAAGATATGAGAGGGATCACAAGTAATACAAGAAAATATAATAATAATAAATTAAATTATACTTTTTATTATAATTCATACTGAGGTAACTAATTAATGGAATTATAGATATAGATTGAAAAACATAAATAAGTAACGTGGAGGCTTTATAGGATAACAAATTTTTGGATAAAAATAATTGTTTTATTAATTTATTTACTTATTCATTTTATCTTTTCTTATATGAATAAATTTTGCAAATAATTTGGTATTTGCACGCGTTTCTTTGCGCTACATTGGGGACAGCCTTTTATTATAGCACTCTTTTTGAGTAATTTAAATAATACAATCAAAATGAAAAAAATAAAATAAAAAAAATACATTTGTAATAAATTTGATCTCCCGAAGGAAACTGAGTCTGAGATTTTGTGAATTTTGACATTTCGAACCCATTACAGGGATCATTCTTAACAGAGTTGCTCATGATAAGAGTCATTTGCAACTCACTTGTGTCTAAGTTGCAAATGACTCGCCATGAGCAATTCCCTTGAGCAAAATCCCTGTAGGTTCAGCAAAATGTAGGGATTCACATAATCTCTATTGCAGTCCCCTACAGAAGGTCTAGATTTATGAGACTGGCCGGGGAAACCTACGCAATAGAAATAAATTTGTTGTTTATCTTTTTCTCTTTTAAAAATGTTTCATTTAGTCATGATAATTAAATATGTATATTATATATTATATTATTTTTATTTATTATCAATATGTTTTAGATATAATAAGTTGAATATGAAAAACTAATTTTATCAAAATGGGCTTTGTAATTTAGGCTTCACCATTACAACAAAATGATAGACCACAGAAAAATTACAGTTGAATTATATTTAATTATTAAACGTTTAATTATATCTAGGCAGGCACATGATGGTTCATTGCAAAGGATGTAGCAAGAGATGGGTTCAATCTGAGGTTTGCAGGGCATCCTTTTTTTTTCAAAGATCAAGATAGGATCTTTCTAGACATGCTTAAAAGTCTAGATATGTTAAGATGCTCTTATTTACAGTTCCAGCCAAATATGGCAGGATGCAATAGTTCAATTAGCCACATGTTTGAAAAATTACAACAATTCAACCGTATCTAGAACCAAATTTCAAAAATATTAAAATAAAAATAAAATTGAATATAAAATGCTCGTCTTAATATCCCTATAACAACAGATTTTTATTTATCGTTATTATGTGCTAGTTATACTGACTAGTGTAATAAATATTTTTTTAAAAAAAGATATAAACTCACAAAGATAATAATAAATAAAAAAAGTTTAAATCAACTCATAAAAAAACTAACCAAACATATTATATGAATATTCAATAGTAAAATACAAACTTGTTATCCTTTCTAGATAAATAGAAAGAAATCGTACACTCAAAATTGAGGATAAAAATTTAATAATAATAATAGGTAAAAATGAAAGAAAAAATTATTTTAATTCTAGTTAGCTAATTAAGAAAATGTGATTTTGGATTTTTTTTTTTTTACTTTAAAACAAGCGGATTAAGTTCTTAATAGGTTTTACTGATTAAAATTATCATCAACTCTGAAGATCTAAAGGCAAAAGCGGAATAGTACTAGGTAGCAATTTATTGTTAATAGGTAGCAACATTTTTATTTAAATAACTATTTTCTCTTTATTTTTGCCTAAAAATTGTTTTCTTGGATGTCCAAAGTATTAAGTTTGAATAAATAGAAATACTGCAATTGTTATGATTTCTCATCTTAAGAACTTTTTTTATTAATTAAAATGATTGGGTAGTTTAGTGACATAAAATATAAGAGTAATAATATGGGTTGATTAACAAAATAGTATTTTTTTACTTATTTTACTTTAAGTTTTCTAAGTTATGCCGAGTTAAGATTATGTCAAAATTAGTGTTTCTGACCAATTTATCAAACTAAAAAGGGGTTGCTGATAGATAGATAAAGTATAGAGTAAATTATGTTTTCTAACCTACCTGCCACATTTTCAATCTATAAATAATATAAGGCCTCTACTTTTTTCTCTTATCAATTTAACTAAGTCTATAAAAGTTAGCTGATATTACAACCACTACATTAAAGTAAGAATCAAACAAAGAGGTCATGTTAATTTTGACATTTTATTATTCTCTAATGTTCTGCCCTTCATTAATTAGGGCATTACACATGACAAAGGGATCACCACCATTATAAATCTACTCAATGTGACACATGTCTCACATTTCAGGGATTTCATTCCAGTATGTCTGAACTACGACAGTGACTTCAGGCATGCACCAATTAGAAACTCCAAATTACAATGATCAATTTCCAAATTTAATTGAAAAGCTTAAAAAATCGACTGCAATTAAATTTGAGGTATTATTTTAAAATAAAGCATTATTGGGCTAAAAAGAACAAGTATACATCTCTGTTAAAGAATACATAAATAATAGCTATAACCTTTAAGAGGTTACTACCAATACTGTAGAAGTAATGACTAAAAATAATTGAGGAGTCTGAACTAAATAATAAGCTTTAATTCTGACTTTGCATCCACATTTTCAACCTTTAAGACACTGATGACGCTCTATTGATAAGTATTATATTGAGTACTGAAATGGTGGCACTACCGTAAAGAGAGAATATGATTTTGGGACTAAACTAGAAACAAATTCTTAGTGAGTTTAAAAATAAATTAAAACACTGCAATTTCACAATACTATTGGGTACTGCTCTAAATGTTTCAGTATAATAAACCATTTCAAGAGTTGGAAAAATATAAAATATTATTCTATTAACGCAAATAAATCCTATAAATTATTTCAGCTCTGGATTATTACACCGATTCAGATGTAGAATAGATTTTATTAATTAGTATAACAATATCCCAGTGCATTTTAATTTTAGGAGTACTAAGTTCTGGACAAGTTTGAAGGTTTTCCCTTTGATATATTGTTACTTTAAGATTATTTCCACTCCTGCATTACAATGTTTGAGACTTTAATACTATAGTTTAGGTAAGGTTTGACATTAAGCAAGTCAACGGATGTAGAAAACTAATCCACAAAATAAAAATAGAGCTGGTTGTAATGTAATATTGCTTATTCAAAATAATATACGAGAGGAACATAAACGAGGAAGAACTAGGAAAAAGAGTGCTAAAGTCAGTTCTGATCAGAAGGCTATCCCCAAGTGCAAGTATGTGTAGAGTGGTAGTGTGACTGTGTGTTGTGTGTGTGTGTACGAGTGTCTAAGTGTCTGGTTGGGGTAGAGGTGGTGTAGGAGGAGGGTGTGGAGGGGGCTGTTCCGGGGGCGGGCTGGCAGCGGCTGTCGTACCCCCGCCCCCGGGATCCTCCTGGTCGAGTATCTTGAGTGCCACGACGAGGTCTTCGAGTATCTCGGTCTCGTGAGGCTCTATAAGAGCGAACCTCGAGTTAAACAGCGTGAGGTGAGCAAACAGGCAGTTGAGGTGGGCATGCAGGTTCAGGAGGACGACTTCCTTGAAGTGACAGTGGTAGAGGTGTGCCAGTACGTGGAACAGCAGTCTCAGGATCTTACGGACTATCGACTCGAACGAACTTGGGAACTCGTGTGCTACAACAATTTTATCTACATATTAGACAATAGGTAAAAGTAACTACAAAAATACAGGAAAAGAATTAGCACTCACAGAACCTGGCAAGACATAATACTAAGAAACACTTATCATAATTCTTCATTCCTAAAACTAGTGTGGGAATCAATCGACTGAAAACAGTCGACTAATCGGTTGTTCAATCCCTTCGCCGTTGTATCTGCCACCACTCTTAAAAACATTAAAACATCAGATTGAAACATTCAACTTGCTTGGGCTCGGTCTCTGTCTATATCTTTAGTTCACCCTCCTCTACTCTAGACTTCTTGACTAATTTTAATTGTTTAATAATATTTTATATTTGTATCTTTAAGAATAAGTATAAACATATATTATAATAATTATACTTATTTAAAAAGATTAATTAAAATAAATTATTTTTTAAACATAATTGTTAAGAATAAGTTATTTTTTTTTTTTTTTGTAAAAGGACTGAAAATATATTTTTTTAAAATAAATTTAATACTTTCTAATATTTTTTATTCATATACCCCTATTCCCGCTATAAAACGTTTTACAGTCGATTGTTTTTTTTCCTCAATCGAGGTATTCATTCGGTTGTACTTTCTAGTCAGTTGTCCCAACTCTACCTAAAACCCAGTTTTACTCTAAAGATACCTCCACAACACAAAATGAGTAGCTTAAAACCCCTTTAACTTAGGGATACAATACAATTTAGATCAATGTGTTTGAAAATTATTGAAATCCCTCCTAAAAAAGGTTGAGAAGCAGCCTTTAATCAAGGAGGATGAAAAATATCACAAGCAAAGGTAAAAAAAGGATTGAAAAATGTGGAAGTTTAGTTTAGTGAAAACTCCAGTCCTATGGGCAAAAAAGTAGATATTAAAATGTAACAAGTTTGTGAAATATGAAATACTTATAAGACTATCCGATTATATATGTAATACTCCAATTATCCGAATTAATTAGGCTTTGTATAAATTTGGATAATAGGATACAGTCCAGGAAACAAGAAAAACATATTTTTATAGAAAAGTTAATAACATTAAATATGACAAACATAAGATACATAACTGTATTAGAAATTACAGTAAGAAGAAAAAAAACAAACACTAACAATTCTTGCAATAATTTGATTTGGATAATTGGGAATTTCTACTGTAATTATACAAATAATAGAATAGAAAAAACACACTTAGGTTTGGAATACCCCAATTATTACTTTGTCGAGATCATATCTCTACTTTGATCAAAAAATATAAGTAACTACTGGATTCCCGTGCTTCTCTATTGAGTATTATATATATATATTTTTATCAACTATTGCCTGGAAACATTATTTTAATAAGCAAGAATATGAAGATGCCAAAGTTTCCTAAATCTTTCCCTCTCTTATTTCTTTACTCACTACCCATTTGATAACATAATTTGGAAAAATCCCTTATTCCTACTACTAAAGAAACGGTTTAAAATTTAACTTTCTGGAAAAAGCAAATGAATTTTGCATATAAATAAATAGCCACCATTTTGAATAAATATGGCCGTTTAGAAAACTCTTTTACAATAGTTGTGCTATAAATTCTGGAGATATAGTAAAAGCTAATGTTGCATTTAAATGGCCGCTATTTTGAATCAAGATGACGGCCAAGAGATAACAGCATAAACAGATTTCTCAGCACAGAGCACTTAGAGGATAAGGGGAGCCTATTTAAAAAAAATTGCATGGTCTTAGGTTTAGTGGTTTGAGAGATATCATGATCAGTCAGTGGTGTTTGAATTTTATATCAGGGTAAGGTTTGTAAAACCTAATTAACCATGTTTTCCTTTATTAAGAGCATATTTTTTTACTTGACAAGATTAGTAACACTGTAAAAATTAACAACAGCTAAGAAAAATATATACCTACATACAATTCTATGTGAATAAACAGCTTGACAGGAGAGCCAAAATATACCTGCATTTCTATAATTTTTTTTCTTGTAACATGTTCATTTTTCTCACACAACATAGTGTTAGTATAATTAAATAACACAGTAAAGATTAATAATTAAAACCCCTTTTTCAAGATAAAAACCTCAAATTCAATAACTTACGTAGTTTCAAGATACAGAATCTAAAATAAAGGTATTTTCACAAAGGAGACAAACTGCTGTACCTTTAATTATTAGTTATGCTCTATTTTTGGTCTATTTAGGGTAATTTAATAAATGGACAACCATCATACAGCCAAAAATAAATAAATTGTGCTATAATTTTGGAATATCTTAATAATCGGTCATAATTTCTTAAAACTTGCCCATACTTTGCTTATAATGGTCTTCCTTGTAGGTATTTTTTTTTTAAATATAATAGTTAAAAATTATTACTCCAATTTTAGCTAAACAAGTAGTTAGAGTAGTCGAATGTGAGCTTACCATATTTAGTAGGGAATATTGTTTCATCTGTGATGGTTTTCTGTGTGAATGTCATTACGTAGTCTATATACTGGGGTGCAGCCACTTTGGTCTTCTTGCCTTTCTCATCAAACCACATATAAGTCCTGTTAAAACATAATAAAAAACCAATTACAATTGTGTAAATAAAATAAAAATAATAAACATTAAGTAACATTTATCTAATCAAGCCGGGTAATGTTTAAAATAACACAAGATTCATTTGCAATTTCAAATCCTTAACTGTCTAAAATAATTGATGTAGCATCATATAATGTACAAAATGGATTCCCGGGCATTTCTATGGAGTGTGTTAATTTTAATGATTTTTTTATGTTTTTCAATTTTAATAAACCAGCGGCAAGAAACATTAGCCCCAAATATTTAGATGCACCTTATGGATCAAATATAATGTGCAAAACTCCCTAACAGTATGTGTTATGAAAAATGGTTTGATGCAGATTAAAAATGTAATTTTTATACTTATTTTATTAATTATACCAATAAATTATTTGTCATTGTTTTACTGTTATTCTAGTTGCATTATCTGTTGGTATTCTTTATGTGTAAATTTATATTACTACTTAAAACACCTCTAGCCAAATTAAGTTAAAAAAATGTTTGATGAATATTTCTTATTTATCTCATTTATAATTTATTAATTTATAAAAAGGTCTTTTTAGTTAATTATGAAATTGCCGTTCATGTAGTGTGTTAGAGGGACTCTCTTAAGCTTTATTCAAGGCTGTGCCAGCCTTACCACTACAGCAAGAGATTATTATTCAATAAATGGGATTATTATTATAAAAGTTATGTGTTTCAAATAAATATTGAGATTTGAAAGCCTGTTCACATAATTTTTTAAAAAAATAAAAAGGAAGCTAACTTCCAAGATAGACCTTGAATGGGGATGACATCAAGACAACTTTTGCTTATAAATGGCCTCTATCTTGAATCAAGATGACAGACCGTAAAAAGACTTCTTAGAGAGCACTTAACCCTAGAATACTAACCATACTTTGTTGGCACTTAACACTAACCTTCGTAATTTTTTTACGAGGATTGTATTAGAACGTTTTGTTGTTACTTTTTATTTGTCTTAGGTTTAATTTTTTTTTTTTTTAAATTATTATTATATATTTGTTAATGATAGCATACCATTATGCCATAAAAATAGTATCACATAATATGAAGAATACAAAATCAACTAGTATAGTTTGAGTTTCAATGAAATGTAAAAATTTAAAAACAACATTCGAGTATTGTTAGATTTATTAATTTAAATAATATATTTAAAATTGTTATCATTATTATTATACAATATAATATTGAAAGAAATGTTAGTTAATAATTTAAACAATTGTTTTAGAATATTCTTCATAAATGGGGATGTCGCACACAGAGCAATAGATTGTAGCTCAAAGTAAAAACGGCGTAAAGATATAACTAAGAATTTTCGGTCGCAACTAAAGCAAGCTTGTAGGTATGAAAAGAATGTAAATAAAGCACTGGTGAAGAGTAGGTAGTCTGTGTTTTATAGAACCAAGATAGTTCAATCTCAATAGACGATAGTCGTAATTTTTACAAATGGTTAGTATTCTAGGGTTAGAGGCTATAAGGAACCTATCTACACAATTTTATGGTCATAGGTCCTGAGGTATCGCGATGACTCAATCAGCCAGTGCTATTTTGATTGAATATATAAATATAATGAGGGACCTCTATTAAATTCAGCATCTTGTACATAAATTCCCCTATTCTCTATTAAAATACAATTTCCAATTCCCTTTGGCCAAAGTTTAGTAAAAAAAAAAAAAAAAAAAAAAAAAAAAAAAAAAAAAAAAAAAAAAAAAAAAAAAAAAAAAAATATATATATATATATATATATATATATATATATATATATATATATTATAGCTTAGTAGTTTAGACCAGTGGTTCTTAACCAGGGGGCCGCGGCCCCCCAGGGGGCCTCGAAATGTATTTAGGTACTATATATATTATATTTGGAGATTTTAAGGGGGCCGTGGTTACCAAAAGGTTAAGAACCACTGGTTTAGACCATGTACGAAGTTGTAGGAGATCCCCCCCCCTCTGAGGTTTATTAATTAACACGACCTTTATAATATTATACTATATATATACAAGAAGGACGACATAGAATACTTGGGCAAAGATAAGTTTGACATGCTGTAATAAGAGAGTTTATAAATAATGATTTTATCATAATTTTTACTTTCACTTCCTCAAAGAGTACTTGGTTATCATGAGACCTGCTTTATCTCTTAACCAGCTGTTTTATCTTTTCAGCTACACTATCTTTTAACAAATAGCTTTTAACTAGAGGTTTCTTACATAATCCTTTTTTAGTGTGAAAAAAGACAATAAAAATTATAATAATAAAAAAAATTATACTAGATATTTTAAAGCAATTGCAATATATAAAGAAGGCAATAAATTATAATTATTACCTTTTAACATAATATATTAAAGTCTCTTGATTTAAAAAAAACATTTTTTTTAAAAAAAATGTACAGCTTACTCTTCAAAGTAATGAATATTCATAAGTACTGTAGGATCACCGAGAGATGGTCCCTGAGAAAACTCGATTCATACTCTAAGGTACGATACAACTTGCGATTGTTGTACTAATGTACTAACCCCGCCGCACACTACGCGCAACTACGCCGCACACTACCCTACCATTTAAAACGTCTTTAAAGATATTTATACATTAGAATTATCGCTACAGTCATCAATAATAAAAATATGTGTTAGCTTTTTCTTAATAATCAAGTTGTTTACTTATTTATATAATCTTTATAATTAATGTTTGATTTCTATTTCTAACCATCGCGCATCGTTAGAAGGAATAGATACGAAATAAATAAAACTAATCTTAATATTTTTAATCTTATAATTTTTACTATTTCTTTTATCCACTTTTCAGAGTTTGTACTGTTTATTTGTAACCAGCCTAAAATATTAATGAAAACTATCTAAAAATCCTTCTTCAGATCCAGTACTGACTATTTATTATCAATCTATTGCTGGCATTTTCTTTTCAAAAAGCTAAACCATATTTTTATTATTGATGATTATAATGATAATTGTAATGTATAAAAATCTTTTAAGACGTTTAAATGGTAGGGTATTGTGCGGCGGACGGGTGCCCGGGGTTGGGGTTAGTACATTGGAACAACAATCGATAGTTGTAACGTACCTTAGTGTATGAATCGAGTTTTCTCAGGGACCATCTCTCGGCGATCCTACTGTTATACATAGGGCAAAACTAAACAATAGAGTGGATAATTACAATAAATTCAGTTATAAATGTATTATATCTATATAAATTAAGCTACTAGATATATAAATTATCATTAGTTGCTGTGTTACTTTGAGATTTAAGCCATACCCTAATTATGCACATTAAACATTTTGGCTGATATTTTGATCATAAATTTAAAAATCCGTAATCTTAGAAATCAATACTTTGACATTTTTTAAAAAAATGTTAAAATTCATTTACGATGATAACTGTATCCTAAAAAGGGGAAGGAAATCTGCTCAGCAATAAGTCATTATGAAGCTTTTGTTTTATTAACATTATGGTATAAGTGAGACAATGGTAAGAAAATGTCAAGATTCAAGGAAATTATTATTTAATATTCACAGAAAGGTTACATGAAGCAAATTATAGATTTAAATTATCAACCAATGTGAGTGAAATGTTCTCTTTTTTCTTAATTAAGTTTAAATAAGAAGTTGTCATATCCAAATGATTCTAAAACTCTATGATCTTATAGAAGTGGATTGGTCAGATAAGAGATCCAATATTTATATATTAGATCATTCATCATCTGGAGTGAAAATTGCAAAAAAAAAAAAAAAAAAAAAAAAAATATATATATATATATATATATATATATATATATATATATATATATATATATTCTTTTTTTTTTTTTTTTTTTTTTTTGTGAAATTTGGAAAATAAATAAGTTATAAATATATAATTACGGTATATATCTATTAATATAATATTTTTGTATGCCGAATCTACCCGCTGAAGCCTCCTTCGCACTAAGTTAATATAATATTTGTATTTAAATCAAATTATAATTATTATTAACACTGGGAGACAGACAGAGAAAAATAGACTCCAGCGACATATGTAGAGGCCCTTGGTTCAAATCCCGGCGCTGGAGTCTATTTTTCTCTGTCTGTCTCCCAGTGTTAATAATAATTATAATTTGATTTAAATTAAAATTTAAACTTTCCGTAGTATGAATACTACCAAAAACTTAAAAATTTAATATAATATTTGTTAAAATTTATTTATTAATATAATATTCAACTTTTGCTAGTCTCTGCTGGGTCTAGGGATGTGTTCTTTATTAGTACTTGCTTCATACTTTTCAGATGAACTAAGTTTCCTTAGAAAAGGCTTGTCATTTTTGATTTTGTCGTGGAATTCTGAGCATGTCATAATAGAATTTGCTTTAATATTAAGAAGCTCTTTTACAACTGACAGAGAAAACTGCATTTTTCATTCATCTTAGTAAAATCCAGACAAATGTTTCAAATCCGGACGTATGGTAACCCTATAATTAATGATCTTAGATACCAAATTACGGCTGGAATTTATGTTTCTAACAAAGTAGGTTTATTAGTGTTGGAAAGGAACTATCATAGGTCAATAGACAATGCAAAGTACAAATGACAAATTAAATTTATGTTTCTAGAAACTTGGAAACATCAATGAGGTACTTCTTCAATATCTTTGGCATCAAATTATGAATTAAATAAGTGTTTCTACACTAGTAGGGTTCTTGTTAGAAAATAGAAGGTCATAAGACATTATCTTAATAACAAATTATTAATGAAGTAAATGTTTCAACTCTAGTAGGATTGGTAGAAAAGAGAACACCTTTAGATATTACCCAAGGTATTAAATTATCACTGAAGTAAAAGTTTCTACTCTAGTAGGATTCTTAGAATAGAGAACTTTAGACACTATCTTTGGTACCAAGCTGTGAATTAAGTAAATGTTTCTACTGTAGTAGCTTAGCTAGAAAAGAGAACAGACATTATCTATGGTATCAAATTATTAATGACAATAAGCTACAATGTTCATGATCACAAGGATTGTTTGAAAAGAAAACCTCATATTAGAACTCAAGCATAAGCTCAAACATAAAATTATTTGAAAGGAATTGATAGAAAAGAGAGCAAAATTCTGATATTATTCCATTATAATATATTCCATATTTAAATGGAACATCATAATATATTGTATGAATATATTGTTGTGAAAATATTACTTTGAAACATAATGACACAAAAAATTATTTGAAAGGAGTGGTCCAACTCTATAAGGAGAGTTAGGAAAGAGAATTCATATCTTTAATGATCTCTTATAAGAATTATAAGAAATATTCTTAAACATCTAATGACAGAAAAAAATATTTGTGATAGAATCAAGAAAATAAAAATGTTTAACACTGCAATGAATGTAGATAGAGGTAGTTAAACATCTGATTCAAAAAATCATCTGCAAGGGTTCCATTGATTGGAAGTCCACACATTATGAATGAACGAATGAAAATATGATTGAATTTTAATTAAACCAACCTTAGCTGTGGCCCAATCATATCAGGACAGCCAGACATAGTGCAAAATTCTGATATTGTTCCATATACTAGATTGATATGATCGAAAAACGCAATCGCTGTAACAAAGACAAAACACAACGTATTAATTGTCAATTTATTGATCTGACTTCGACAATTAATAAACACTAATTGTTGTTTTTTAATAATTAAAAATGTAAGACTCACTGTGAGATGCGAGCCATTCATTATAATCTAGACCTGCGGGTAAATCGACCAGAACTCGTAAATCTATTTCAGGTAACTTTCGTTCCAATACAGTTTCTTCTAGATATAATTTTGGCTCTTCTGAACTGACTGCAGAAGATTCCCTGTCCTTCCGTCGAGCTTTGCTGAAATTTAATTTAGAGTATTTATTTTAAAAAATATATAAAACATTATAGGAAAAAAAAATCGATCAGTACCTTTCAAGGGCAAACAGATTAAGGACGAATTTTTCACTATTTTTCCAAAGGGAAAAAATGGTTTTTAATCAATTGATTTGATTTAAACAAGAAACCGTTTTAAAAATTACAACAGATATCAGTTGAATTATTCGAAACATTTATTCTATTACAAATAGAAGAACGTATTTAATTTGAAACGGAATTAAAAAAACTTACCCCATAAACCAGTCCACGGTATCGCGGAGATACTCCGGTAATCTATCCAGTTTGAAAGATGAGGAATTTAGTCCCTTTGAAAACTTCGAACGATATTTGTTTCAACGAAAACGATAAAATAAATTAAAAAATAATCACTAATTATTACGCCGTTTAAATAATCCTACAAATTAACATGTCACAATCAAACACCTGAAAAATAAACATGGCGAAAATTTCTTTTTCAAGATAATCCATGGTCATCAACACCAGGGATACCACCACGACGGCTTTATCAACCAGAAAAACCGTATGATTTCTGTCAATTTTTTACCCCGAATTTAAAATAAATTTATATTATTTCTATTTAAAAATTTGATTATATCTATATATATATTTATTAATTTTACAATAAAAATCTGTATTAATAAGTAAACAGATTTCAATCTATCGTACTTTTGCTGTTTTGTCTTGGTCTTCAACTTTAGGAGAGAAACTTTCAGTCTGTGGTGGATAAACGAATATAAAACTTTGTGTATATTCGTAAATTTGAAGGTTACCAATTTGTATGTGCGCCGATTAATTATTTTTTGATTGTTCGTTTCAAATCGACGGTGGTTACGTATTTAATGTTAACATTTTATACTTTAAATCGGCAGTATTTTGTATTTAAATAAAAATGTTCGAAACGGATCCTTATAGACCGAAATCTAGACTAGTGACGATTTCTCCCGCCCGACTAGACGTTAACTTTGTTGTCTTAAAATGCTGATATTTTTTTACCATTTTATAAGTTTAATATTGTGTTAACTTCGGTTAAATTTTTAATTATAAATTATTATTTTATAAACTAATCAAAGAATGGAGGTAGAAATAGATCCACTTTCTATGCTAGAACAGACAATGCAAGTGAACGACTATTCTGTCACTTCAAATGGCGACCAAGGTAGATTGCTTAACGAAATATAACCGCTAGTAGTTTGTTTTTAGCCAAGGGTTATCTATAAAAGTTTCTATTTAAGCGTCAAAATTTGTATAAATTTAAGATTTATTAATTTCTGGTGTTGCAAGATACCTGGTCATTTACTTTTAATTGTTTTCAATCTTAACCCTTTTAGAGGTAACAGTTTACTGATAAAAGCTAATAAAAATAATGGTCTCATGTATCCAGACTTCCCTGACTTTCTTTAATGGAAGATATGCTAAAATATTTTGTAATTGTTTGATTTTAATGGAGAAGAAATAGGATAACTATACAATTGGGAACAGCTTTTGAATATGATTCTGAAACCCGCAACACATTATTTTAGTATTTTCTTATCACTTGGTCTGTATTATTTTTGTTTTATTTACTTTAAAGATGAAGGGGCAACATATCTGTTATTATGTCTAAATTTCAGATTGTAAACTGGTCAAAACACTGTGTTTTTAATCTTGCATTTTTTATTTGTAAATGATTATTTACTGCTTTTTTTTATTAAAACTTAAAATATATTCATTTTTACGTTAGAGGTAATTAAGGTCCGGGCTAAAGTATAGAATGGGTTTCCCCTTCTGATAATGAATCTCCTCAAGTAATGTTTCTTTGTCCAAAAGTAATTTAGATAAATGAATGTGGGTAAATCTATAGTTATGGAGTGTTTAGGGGAAAGGCATCACTAATTTACTGTTTGACAAAGGGATATGTAAATAGTGTACATATCAAGTAAAATTATGCCAAGCAATTCTACACAGTATGGAACACTGCAGAATAGCCTGAATATCATCTCCAGTGTGTAGAAGAAGTGATAATACCCCTTAGTCTAAGAATAAAATCTCTCCAGTGAATGGAGGTGATAATACCCCTTAGTCTAAAATTATGCCAAGCAATTCTACACAGTAGGGAACACTGCAGAATAGCCTGAATATCATCTCCAGTGTGTAGAAGAGGTGATAATACCCCTTAGTCTAAAATTATGCCAAGCAATTCTACACAGTAGGGAACACTTCAGAATAGCCTGAATATCATCTCCAGTGTGTAGAAGTAATAATACCCCTTAGTCTAAGAATAAAATCTCTCCAGTGAATGGAGGTGATAATACCCCTTAGTCTAAAATTATGCCAAGCAATTCTACACAGTATGGAACACTGCAGAATAGCCTGAATATCATCTCCAGTGTGTAGAAGAAGTGATAATACCCCTTAGTCTAAAATTATGCCAAGCAATTCTACACAGTAGGGAACACTGCAGAATAGCCTGAATATCATCTCCAGTGTGTAGAAGAGGTGATAATACCCCTTAGTCTAAAATTATGCCAAGCAATTCTACACAGTACGGAACACTGCAGAATAGCCTGAATATCATCTCCAGTGTGTAGAAGTAATAATACCCCTTAGTCTAAGAATAAAATCTCTCCAGTGAATGGAGGTGATAATACCCCTTAGTCTAAAATTATGCCAAGCAATTCTACACAGTATGGAACACTGCAGAATAGCCTGAATATCATCTCCAGTATGTAGAAGAAGTGATAATACCCCTTAGTCTAAAATTATGCCAAGCAATTCTACACAGTATGGAACACTGCAGAATAGCCTGAATATCATCTCCAGTGTGTAGAAGAAGTGATAATACCCCTTAGTCTAAGAATAAAATCTCTCCAGTGAATGGAGGTGATAATACCCCTTAGTCTAAAATTATGCCAAGCAATTCTACACAGTAGGGAACACTGCAGAATAGCCTGAATATCATCTCCAGTGTGTAGAAGAGGTGATAATACCCCTTAGTCTAAAATTATGCCAAGCAATTCTACACAGTACGGAACACTGCAGAATAGCCTGAATATCATCTCCAGTGTGTAGAAGAAGTGATAATACCCCTTAGTCTAAGAATAAAATCTCTCCAGTGAATGGAGGTGATAATACCCCTTAGTCTAAAATTATGCCAAGCAATTCTACACAGTAGGGAACACTGCAGAATAGCCTGAATATCATCTCCAGTGTGTAGAAGAGGTGATAATACCCCTTAGTCTAAAATTATGCCAAGCAATTCTACACAGTACGGAACACTGCAGAATAGCCTGAATATCATCTCCAGTGTGTAGAAGTAATAATACCCCTTAGTCTAAGAATAAAATCTCTCCAGTGAATGGAGGTGATAATACCCCTTAGTCTAAAATTATGCCAAGCAATTCTACACAGTATGGAACACTGCAGAATAGCCTGAATATCATCTCCAGTGTGTAGAAGAAGTGATAATACCCCTTAGTCTAAAATTATGCCAAGCAATTCTACACAGTAGGGAACACTGCAGAATAGCCTGAATATCATCTCCAGTGTGTAGAAGAGGTGATAATACCCCTTAGTCTAAAATTATGCCAAGCAATTCTACACAGTACGGAACACTGCAGAATAGCCTGAATATCATCTCCAGTGTGTAGAAGTAATAATACCCCTTAGTCTAAGAATAAAATCTCTCCAGTGAATGGAGGTGATAATACCCCTTAGTCTAAAATTATGCCAAGCAATTCTACACAGTATGGAACACTGCAGAATAGCCTGAATATCATCTCCAGTGTGTAGAAGAAGTGATAATACCCCTTAGTCTAAAATTATGCCAAGCAATTCTACACAGTACGGAACACTGCAGAATAGCCTGAATATTATCTCCAGTGTGTAGAAGTGATAATACCCCTTAGTCTAAGAATAAAATCTCTCCAGTGAATGGAGGTGATAATACCTTTTAGTCTAATAATAGATATCAGGCAGGGGTACCATATTCTATATTTTTAACCTGTGATATCAATGTTTACTTTTTAGACTATGGAATTATATCATTGGCATTTATTGGAAACGCCTATTTTCACATTTACAATAACTTTTTTGCCTAGTATTCTTTTCTGAGATTGAGTAGTTTTTTCTTATTTTATTTATAGAAAAAAATGGTTAAGTTCATACTTTCCATGAAAATATTTTTTATCTTCTGATAGAGAGTGGTAGTGAAGATTCCACTACGGATGAATAAGAGGGTACTTGGCAGATAGGTATACTTATGCCATTACGTTTTGTAAATCTGACAGCTCAGATTGGCCAACATATGTGAGGAAAAAAATAAAGCTACTAGGCAGTTATCTTAAAGTTATCCAGTGATATTTTTGTTTGCCTAGTTGGCTTGTCCTACTTCCTGCCAAAATCTCGATCTCTCATTGGCTCCCCTCCTTTATAATATGTTTTTTTTCTGGGCTGTCAGCATAAAGTATATTGGCATAATGGAGTTCTAGGTCTTCCAGTGGTGACCGCGACTTAGTGGATGATACTTCCGACGTTCGCCTCTTTTGCTAGAGGCATCTTCAGGGTAGAGCATGTTGTACTGATGATAGAAACAACGTGAACTGTAGGAGATTGTCGAGAGCTAGGGGTTATATCCTTGTCCGGGGCCTCAAGTAATACCTGCTGTTTGTTGCATCAGGTATTACATCATCCGACCTGGGTGTTCGGCAATACCTGCTGTTATATTGGCATAACCATAGTTACAGCTCACTCTAGGGGTCTGAGACCTCTGGGACAAGTGTAAAACTGAAAGAATTAATCCAGTAATTCTGCTCTTAGGCTAAGGCCACACTGGAGGAGGGTGGCTGAGAGGGTACCTGGTGGATGGGAGGGCAGAGGAACCATCCACTCATATCTAAACCATTAGTTTTAATGCAGCCGGCTGCACTGAGTCCCACTACCCTCTAACCTGCCATTCGGACCTGCCCACAACCGTCTATGTAGAACAAACTCGTCAGTTAATTTCCATCTACCCTCCTGGATTTATTGCCCTTCTCGTCGAATTTATTATTAATATTATATAACATTATTTATTAAATTTATTATAACATTGAAGAAAAACTCATAGCGGCTGTAATTAATTGTGTTAACTAATTGAATTGCAAATAAATAAATTTTCGGGGTAGGTCTCATTCTTTTACATCTTTATCTAAGTTATAATAATTATGAACCCACGACTTCACTTCACGATAATTATTTTTTTATCAAATATAATAAGGAGTTTCGCCAAGAAGAAGATGCTAGCTAAGTTTTGAAAGAGGCATAGTGGTCCTCAAAAACATTGTGTACTTGTTTAAATACTCGGTTCAACTATTTAAAGCTCTGGCAAACTGCAAGGGTAGATTGAAATGGAAGCGCAGTGTGGCCGCGAACCGTCTACCCTTCAGCCTGTACCCTCCATCTCCCATCCGCTAGCCTCTTGGCCACCCTCCTCCAATGCGGCCTTAGCCTTAGGGATAGATGTAGATGCCTTTCCATTTTCTAGTAGATGCCTTTCCAGTTTTACCTGTTACAAGACAAAAATTATGCTTGGCTATAACTTGGACTAACTGAGGAAGGTCAGACTATATACTAGACCCTGTGTTTCCCTTTCTGGCTTGGAAAGCTTAAAAAAATCTCTTTACTTTTGGAACACTTCTCTCTTACTTTTTCTTTACTTTTGGAACATTCCACACATATTCATAATCAGTAGCACTGTCTGTACAGGAAAGTTTGAGCAGTCATCATTTACTTGTCCTTTTCAACATTTGAGTTGATGTGTGTATGTGTTTGTTCATCTTGCGTGAGTTTATCTTAATGGGTTTGTTCAGGTCATTGTGGCACTAAGGGATTTTATTGTAGACCATCATTAGATTGTTGACTGACCAGCCTGATAGGTATCCTGCTCCATCCAGATTGCTTTAGTACCTACTATAGGAGTGCTATGTTGCAGAGTAAAAGTTTTCAAAAAGGATTTTATGCACGCAGTCTGCTTAGTGGTTAGTAGGTACAATAATTGTTGTTGGAGGGGGGGGGGGGGGGGGGGGGGGGAGGCTGCAGCTGCATACGAGGTTTTACTGTTTTTAATTCTGCATATGAGGCTTTTGTATTTTTAATTCTCTTAAAGAAAAATTCTTTAACTTTCTTGTTTGAGATGATCAAGGTCATGGAAATTGGTGAGGCAAAGAGTCCACAAACTATTTGTGGCATGTAAATGTGTTTTATCCAAAACTTTGATTTACTATTTTGTGTTTCTTACTTTATTTTTATACTTTGTCCCTATTCACTTCAGAGGTCTATTCAATTAACATTGTAATTTTGTGTTTTCAGATATTGTCTGTTTGAGTGATGGATCTGAAGACCCCTCTCAAGAAGTTAACTTACCTGAAGTGACCTATTGTCAAGACAGTCCACTAGTGCTAGGTACGATGCCTAATGGAGCTGTGATTCTTGATCCTTCTCGGAATGATTTAGCCTACGTCCTTGATCCTTTGCAGACATTACAGGAGGAATCTTCCATCAATCTGCATGAGGATGAGACTATGGGTTTTGGAGAGCACTTCTTGGTTAATCCTGGGCCATCGACATCAGCCGGACCCTCATCTCAAGGCTGTTCACCACCTTCATCTCATTCCCGTTAGATTATTACCACTATATTATCTAAAATTAGGTCTCTGCTGTTGATAAATAACTCAGTTCTGCAAAATTTAACTGGATCCGAAACTGAAGTCCAAATTTCTCCTACACGGACAGTTCCCCTAAAGTTTGAAAAAATTGTGTTTTTGGCATTTTCAACCAAATTTTTACCCAGAAAAAATTTATACAGATATTGGGTGTTTAAATATCTTCAAACCTGCAGAACACGGATCTAAAATCAAAAAAATCCGTTGACTTTTTTTTTTTTAAAGAATATTTAAGAATATGTCTCAAGGGGATTAGGGAAACAGTCTTGTTATCGAGGTGCTCTTTTTGTTGAGGGCCGTGTTAAAAGGTTATTTTGGCTATCAGTCGTGTTATAGAGGTTAATAGAATGTTGGGAGCGGAGTGGGGTGGGGGTTTTCAAGTCTAGACTTGTTCAAGGTCGACCCATTCCTGTATAGAGTCGCGTTATAGAGGTTGACTTCTCAAAACAACTTGTTATAGAGGTTCTGAGTTACCTTGTGAATTGGAAAAAATCCGTGTTATTGAGGTTGTTTGAATAATAATAGTCGCGTTATAGAGGCGGAGTGGGGTGGGGGTTTTCAAGTCTAGACTTGTTCAAGGTCGACCCATTCCTGTATAGAGTCGCGTTATAGAGGTTGACTTCTCAAAACGACTTGTTATAGAGGTTCTGAGTTACCTTGTGAATTGGAAAAAATCCGTGTTATTGAGGTTGTTTGAATAATAATAGTCGCGTTATAGAGGTTAATTTAACATCATGTGTTATGGTACCTAATCTCAAGGAGATTTGAAAATTGCACTCGTAATTGAGGTTTTCGTGTTATTGAGGGTCGTGTAAGCGAGGTTCTACTGTATATATATTTTTTATGGTGCTTTTTTTTGCAGAACTGGGTCATTAACCTGATGTCGTTTTAAACCAATTTGTTAAATGAATATTTGAAAACAAATAATCTTTTATTAAAATTGGCTTTTTGTGAATAAAGTTCCACACTTCTCACAAACCAAAATGAGAAGTTTTTGAGAGGGACAAGAAAATTCTAAATCATAGAAACTCAAACAATGTAATCTATCTCAAATCAAATTTGTGCCATCACAACACTGAGAGACATAAGCGTAACTATATAATTGATTGTATTTGTCTTTTTTAATGTTACTATTATTTTTTGTAGCGAGTGAGCGAATTGTGCGAGGACGTGGCAGAGGATCAAGGGCTAGCAGAGGCAGTAATAGAGGAAAAAGAGGAGCTCATGCTAGAAACTCGTTGATTAACGGCAATCATAAAACTTATGGAGGATCAATATCATCCAAAAGCTCAGATGATGCGCTTGTATCATCAGCCAAGTTAGTAAACAATGTCAAACGACTCAACTTTGTCTCTAGTGAAGAACAGTCATATAGGTTCAAAATATATAATGGTGAGTACAACAGTTTTTTTTTTTTTTTTTTTTTTTTTTTTTTTTACTTATCTTTTCATTTATTTTGAATTGACTTAATTTATACAATAGAATGAAAGAAGATGCAGGTCTGCATTAAGTGTAATAAAAATTAAAAATAATCCTTTCCACTGCTTTGGTTGATTTTACTCAATTAGCAGTGGTGATATGGGGCTATAAACAAAATATTTGAAGGGGAAGTGACTTTACTTTGACTTACTGTATACTGTACATACTTATTTTACACTTACTTAGTCAGATCCTCTTATACCTTTCTGCGTCGTGTCGACCATTTTCCACCCTCTCTTGTCACCAATTTTCATGTATAAATGTTTTTATAGAAGTATATTTAATTAGCTTAATTTAACATTTTTTGTTATTGATAGTTCAAACATAATATGTATTTCCTTCAGTATATCAGTCTTATCAAAACAAGTCATTTTATTTTTTGAGGCATAAGCACTGAGAGGTATAACATATTTTTTAAAAAAAACTTCGCGTATGGTTGCAGAAGACAAAATATATAAATGAACTGCCAAGAGACATTGAGTTGATCGAAACTTGCACAGCATCCTTTCTGAAAGTCGGGAGAAAAATTTGACTGACAAAAGAAAATCAGCACAGTTTACTAAAAAACATTCTATGCACTTTTTCTTTGGACACTGGGGTGTGAGGTAACCTAGGTTATATACCCACTTCTGCTTATGATTGAATCCCAGAGAGATGAGACATGTTTTACTCTGATATAATTACATTGAGTATATGTGTAAAGTGGCTGATCTCTTATCTTGAATTAAGTTTATCACCATCTAACCGGGTTTTTAAATAGACATAGTCTATGTTTCCTGGGATTAATACTCGACTCATCTCTAACACTGTTTAGTAGGTAGTTACTCATTAATAAGAAGTCAGACAGTTTTAAACCTGTATCTTAATCAACATTTGTGAAAACATTTTTTCTCCAATTATTTAAAGCTCAATTTTCGAATGATTAATTGGTGGGAGTGTAACTAGCTTCTCAGATTTGAAAAAGTATCCACCATGTCTATCTGCATGTTTTTGTCAGTAACGTTGGCGGATTGAAAAATCATTAACACTGTCTTAGCTCATAAAGCTTTGTGCTCCATAAAAAAAGTGTGAGAGAAACAGTCTAGGTTTAAACCCAGGAGTAACTGTAAGAAATAAATAAATGAAAGAAACAAAAAGGAAAAGGAAACGATGTAAGAAAAGGAAACGATGGCTTTCAAACTTTGTCTCTGGGAGGAAAGTCTCGAGCTGTCTAATACAATTAAGTACATACTAGGAGTTATCCTAGACAAAACTCAACTGGGAAAGTAACCTAGAAATCAACATTTACAAAGTTTAGTCAGCTTTCCGAGTGTTTAGAAGAGCTATTGGCACATCATGGGGCCTTAAGCCTTTTATAGGTACAGTAGAGTCTCGCTAATCCGGGTTTGACGGGACCGGACCCATTCCGGATTTCTGAAAGTCCGGATTAAACGGAATCAGTTTTAAAATGTCTGTAAAACAAGTTTTAGTAGGGTAAAACTATTAAAATCGATGTTTTTATCGTAAAAATTACTTTTATTAGTCTCCAAAACATGCTTGTACAACGTAGGTCACCAGTCATGCCAAATATCAAATGAATTAAAATAAAATGACAATCTTTTACGCAGGTGGCAGGTATAGAAGGGACTTCCTGAGAAGAACTTCCTGTGTTCCGATATGAAATTCGAGGAACGATAATTATTTCACAAAAAGTTGAGATATTAGACATTGAGAACTGCGTTGAGCCGCCGCTACATGTTTCTTAAAACCCTCTCCCCATCTCAGTCACATAAAATTGTATTTATTGGAATACACTACCTTTATATCTTCCGCCCCTTACATTTCTATGGAACCGAAACAGATTTATCGATGTTCTTACTTATTCCTAATTATTCTAAATCTGTTTATTTTTAACAAAAATACCGGGTATTCCTTGTGTTAGAACGTTGGAATATACACCTGTAAACTATACTAGGAACAATTTTATAAATTTTTAATAGACAATAAAAGTAGAAACTCCAATTATCTTAATTATTCATAAATCTGAACAGGCCCTGGTTCCAATTTGTACATAGTTTTTGGCCCGTCCGGATTAAACGGATGTCCGGACTAGCGGGGTCCGGATAAGCGAGACTCTACTGTACAAGTAATACACTGGACATAGACGGCAATAATCAGACCTATTCTTTCATAGGCTTGTGTTGTCTGGTGGCAAAGAGTAGTACTGTCTTCTACAAAGAAGAATATAGAGCATCTTCAAAGGACAGCTTGTCTTGGAATACTAGGAGCGATGAAAAAAGCACCGTCCTTAACTTAAGAGGTACTGACAGGACTTCAGAGGTACTGACAGGACTTCCCTTGTACCTACACATTCACTATGAAGCTGTGACAGCTTTGTATTGATATCACTTTATTGGCCTATGGTTGGGGTACAATAACCGAGGTGGACTTGAAAGGGCATGGGAAATTTGCCCAGGTTAAATATAAAAATTAATTGTTAATTTAAAAAAATAATTCTTATAAAATTTCACAAATAAGGATGAGGTTTTGTAAGGTTGCAGTAATTGCATTGTTTAAAAATTGTAAAGGATAATTATGTACTGTCGTAATTGATTATAAAAAATACCATCTGATTGCAGGCCTGAAGATGTCCCTCGTGGAACAAAATATAGTCATTCACATAAATCTTCTAAAATGTTTTCACCTCTTATTGATCCAACACATATTAGCATCTATACTCACAGGGGTCCTCATCATAAAACGTTTACCTCTGTGACGATAACTTGACTAAAAGTTGACTGATTAAATTTAAATTTAGTATGCAAAGTTAAGACACTGCGATGTCTTATTTTCTAATCTATCAATTTCAATTAAACTTGATACAAATTGTCTAAAGTACTATTGAAACAGGCTTGTGCAATTTAAATTTAATAAAAGCAGAAGTTTGAGTAGTGAAGTGATACATTTTATAATAATTGAAAAGGAGCTGCAGGATAGGTGAAGTCGTAGAATGAAAAGGGAGATTAGCTAGGCATTAGGATCATAGATAGGGATTAGGCTAGCTCCGTTTAACTAACTCTGTGGCACAGCAGCCCATGGGGTCCTCCTAAAGGCTCTCTCCATCACTCTTTAATGATAGTATTAATGAGTTTTTATCTTTAGGCACAAATTGCCGTATCTTTCACTAACTGTCAATTCCTTATCCTTATTTTCTCTCTTTGCTGTCTCATTTTTTACTGTGTCTCTCTATATTTACTCTTATTAAATTTTTTAATTACATACATTATTTAATTTATGATCTAGAGTATCAGAAGGTGTTAAAGAGTCGATTGGATTGCACTGTCTGCGGAACTCACATAGGTTGTACTATAGACCTAAATGTGTTTTATGTTACCCACCCACTTCTCAAAGTGCTGTCCTGCTCGTCGTGTAGGGATAAGTACTGCAAAACAGACTGGACTTTAGGACCTGAGAATAAAGATCGTCTGTGCCGTTGGTGTGCCTCCTCTGGGTAAGTTTAGTTCAATTTATTATTTAAATAAAAAGTAGAATCAAATATGGGGGCCTCGGTAGCTCGTATAGGAGTGTAGTTGACTCTCCTATTAATAAAGTTTACAGCATTGGGTATGGTCACAACTTGGAGTGGTGACCACAGATCTGAGTTCAATTACCGGACCAGGCCCCCTGCTTGGTGTTCACCCAGCATCACCATATAAATGGGTAGTTGCTTTTGTGAAGAGGAAACTGTGGTATTGCATACCGATTTAAGGTTTATACACAGCTGAAGAGTGACACACTAACCCCGTATTATCCATTTCATGTATTATACATCTAAGCCCTTTAGCAGGCCTAGGCCCTAATGCGCCACACATTTCAATACTTGCCTTCTTTTCTGCTCTTTCAAAAGTTTCCAGGATCTTATTTATAACATTTCAGTGGAATTATAGGTATTGGAGAAGTATTTTACACATTTAAGTATTTAAACATGCTAAATTGTAAATGTTAAAAAAAAATAAAATGATTGTAGGACCAAGTTTTACAACAAATATTTAAGATAGTTTATTAATTAACCATGAAATATCTTTGAACCCTATATTCAGTACTTTTTTAATAACATTAATTCCAGTGTTGTTGATAGTGGGTCATTAGGGATGTATAAAAATACATTTTATACTTCCCTAATGACCCACTATCAACAACACTGGAATTATTCAAAAAGTACTGAATATAGGGTTCAAAGACATTTCAGGGTTAATTACTAAACTATCTTAAATATTTGTTGTAAAACTTGGTCAACACACAGTAATTATTGACAACACAGTAATTATTGAGGGATGACCTTTCATCTACTTATTCCATTTTTTAGGGTCCGTAGGCAAAACCAAGGACCCTTATATTTTCCTGCATGTATCTGTCCCTCCGTCCTGTCGCCTGCTCTCACGGCTACACCTTTTGTTCGATCACTTTGAAATTTGGCATGTATGTGTCTTGTACCTACCCACATATATTAAAAATATAGCGACTTAAAAAACTATTTTTAAAAAAGAATTAGGGTAAAAAAAACTTAAGGGTTAAAATTTTTTTATTTTTTTTCGACACCGTGAGGGGTATCATATGAAAGGGTACGTCGAGCTGATTACAAAAATATATAATTCTTATTTTATAACTTTGATAGGGCGAGCGTAGGCAAGTTTGAAGTGGATGTGAAACGTGTCCCCCCCCCCCCTCTATCTCCCTTATGTGAAATGCAAAAAATCTGAAAAAATTCCTGAACATTCTTCGACCAAAAGTAAAGATACCACTTTTTGGAAATTTCGAAAAAAATATTATTTTATTTTTTATTGACAAAATACGTTTTTTTTATAACTATGGTCTTTTCGATGTATGTATATGGTTGTAGTCCGGTTGTTCAGTGGCAAAAAAATTCTTTATCAGAAGTTTGTTTATGTGTTTTGAGAATATCAGACCCATACTATAGTTCAAAGTAAGTTTTTTAGCATTTTAAAAAACACCATCAAAAGGGTACTACAGTAGAGTCTCGCTTATCCGGACCCCGCTAGTCCGGACATCCGTATAATCCGGACAGGCTAAAAACTATGTACAAATTGGAATCAATAATTCAGATTTATGAATTGTTAAAATTATTGAAGTTTCTGCTTTTATTGTCTATTAAAATTTATATAAAATTGTTCCTAGAATAGTTTACAGGTGTACATTCCAACGTTCCTACACGAGGAATACAAAATATTAAAAATTAACAGATTTAGAATAATTAAGAACATCGACAAATCTCTTTTGGTTCCATAGAAATGTAGGGCGGAAGATATAAAGGTAGTGAATTCCAGGAAATGCAATAAAATACGAGTAAGATGGTGAGAGAGTTTTAAGGGGGCTCAACGCAGTTCCGTGAAATTTCGCCAAGCCGTGTGTGTATAACGTCTCAACTTTTTGTGAAATGATTAGCCGTTGCTCGAATTTCATATTGGAACGCGGCTTGTTTTCCTGGAAGTCCCTTCTATACCTGCACCTGCTTAGTAGATTGTAATTTTATTTTAATTAATTTGATATTTGGACTGGTGACAGAACAGTCCTAAAATAGTGAACATATGTTGTACAAGTATGGTTTTGAGATTAGTAGAAGTAACTTTTACGATAATAACATCGATTTTAATAGTTTTTCTCAACCAAAACTTGTTTTATATTATATTTTAAAACTGATTCCGTTCAATCCGGACTTTTGGTAATCGGGGCTGGGTCAGGTCCCGTCAAACCCGGATTAGCGAGACTCTACTGTACTTGAACTATACAGGGCTGCTTACGGACCCTCGCTGTGTGCTGACTAGCACACACTTGACCTGTTTATTGTTATATTAAAATTTCCATCCAAGATCTTATAAGTTGACCTCATTCTATGATCCCATCCTTTTTTTTAAAAAATCCTTAAACTTTTAATTTAAAATAGAATTTGTGGATAGCAAGGATCAGTCAAAAGTAAAAAATGAAGTTTTAGATTTTTGGACGTTTCGGAAAATAGATTTCATTTTTCAAAGTATAAATAGCATTCTTGTATTTATTTTTTTTTTTTTTGTATTTTACAGTAACAAGTTAATAGATTACTGAAAGATCAGTATTTTTTTTATTTTATTTATTTTTTTTGTTTACTTTTGACTAATCATAGCTCTCTTCAAATTTTATTTTATTCACAGTCCATATCCACATAGTTATAATTTTATTCTTAAGTGTTTTTTTTTAAAAAACATGATCTAAGTGAGATGATTGAGTGTAAAGCATAACTGGTAGAGAGATAAGCTACGGATATATTCGTTCTTACATTCCAAGTGATAGTGCTTGATTTGATGTGAGATTTCCTTTCCTTTGTTTCCATGTTTTAGAAAGATTAAACTTCTCGATTACTGGCTTTATTACATGATGTTTCTTTTTTACTTGACAGGAGAAATAGATCATTGAAAAACTGTTCTAACTGCCCGTTTGCATTCTGTGAATCCTGTATAACGAGGAATTACAGCAAGCGAGACTGTAGCCGGGTAATGAACACTCCTCACTGGCTGTGCTACGTATGTCAAATGGTTCCACTTTACTACCTCAGAGCAACAACTTGGGCCCTCGGTAATTTTATTAGCAGCCTCAACAGAAGGTAAATATGAAGAAGTATCCATTCTATTTATTTTATTGGCGTTATCTATCTTATTGTTATAGATATTCTTATTTTTACAAAAAGTGATTTTCTAAATTACTGATTTCATATTATATAAATATAGCTTCCTAAATAAGAACAAATAATAGTTTCCTCCTGGCATGTTACTGGCGTGAAAAACTGTATACTTAATAAAGCTCCCTTAAATTTAAAAATCTGAACCAAAAATAATTAAAATAAAAGACATTGGCACTAATAAAGAACATGACAACTAATAAGTCAAGAAGCTAACAATAAAACAAAGTAACATTTGAAGAAGCTAACAATAAAATAAGATAGTGAGTCAACTAATAAACAAGTATCGATATAATAATAATACTAAATTCTTAATTTTATGCTCTTGCAGGGGCAGAGTGGCCAAGTAACTTAATCGGTTTAATTTTACTTAAGTTATTGTCTCAGGTATGAGCATTATCACTAACTGAGACACGGTGGATATTTTTTCAATCGTATGACAAGTGCTGTGCTAGTTTTAATTATATTCAGGCACATTCTTTAAATAGTATGAGAATTGCTGTGCTTGTTTTAATTATATACAGGCATATTATTTCAATATTATGAGAATTGCTGTGCTTGTTTTAATTATTTGCAGGCGGTGTCTTAATACAAAGTGCTAGAATAATCAAAATATGTAACAATATAAAAAAAAAGAAACTTTTATTTTTATAGGAGATACCCGGCTTTATATAAGAAGGACATGTCTTTGTGCTGCACACCAACAATAGAAACAAACAACTGTTCTATAGATTTGGAAGAAGACGACGACGACTATGCAATTGTCTCTGAGACTCAGCCGACTGTGTCATGCCTTGCTGTGTCTTCCCGAGTCGACATCTTGTTCTCCAACATAGAAACCATAAAGCAAGCTGTCAAGACCAGATTAGATGCTCCTGTTTATGTAGACGGAATTGATGAGCTTGTGTCTAATATTAATCTGTCTTTGGCCAAGATAGGACGCAATGTTGAGTCTTGTCTTGAATATATTGAAAACTGGAGGTGTGTAAATTTTTATTGTATAGGTTTTATTTAATTATTTTTTTTTGGGAGGGGGGGGGGGGGGGGGGGTCAAGTGCGGGGAGTTCTCCCAGAGACACACCTAATTATGGGTGTTTTGAACCAACCTGGCCAGTCGGAGATCTTCCTCTCTATCTTCTCTTCCTCAGTAATTTCAATCAACACTTTAAAGTCTGGTGGTGCTTTTAGAATTATTAAAAAAATATTTTTTGAAATTTGACTTTGGTTATCTGTGCTTGTTAAAACGATAACCTTTATTTTCCCTATTTAACATTTGGTCTAATTTGATGACGCAAACAAGTTTGCATCATTTGCGCCTCTCAATAAAACTCTAGAGAGACACATCTATGATGCTTCCGTATATGATATATTGTATTGAGGCTGAAGCCTCCCCCCCCCCTGAAATGATGACATTTTCTTTTTTCCTTTTACGATAATACAAGTTTAATTTTATCAATGTTAATCATATTACACTGCTCACATTATTTAGTGATAATTACATACTTAGACTTAACAGCCATCCCCTCCCTCCCCCAGAAAAACCCATTGTGCCACTAAAAAAGAATAAATTTATTTGGAATCAATTCAAAGTTTCTACTAAATTTATTTTAAAAAATACGTGTGGTGTCGTGGGACTTATATTAAATATAAATATTGGGGCTTTATATTAAATATAAATTATATAATTACAGTGCTAAGTATATGATACTGCTAACTACTTATACATGGTGGAGTTAGAATAAGAGACAAAATTAAAAGCGGAGTTAAGGCAAAATTAAAAGAAAAACTTTTTATTATCTTTGAAAAGAGCGTCTTACAATAAATGATGTATTGTAAATTGAGAAAAAGTTTATTTTGATTAGTTTATAGTTAAAGCATATGGTTGCAGAGAAGAAAATAACTGTCCCATTAGACCTCCGTCGGCGAATCTCCAATTAAAATATTGTAATATAAAATATAAATCACCAACACTAAACACATTCTGCTTGTGTCAGGTTGAAATTTTACATGCCTGCTTCAATTGTACTTAAGACGATGTGTATGAAGTTTTATTGAAATCGTTACGTTAGAACGTAAGATATCGGTAAAAACGTTGTTTTCTTTATTTAAAACGTTTAGGTCCACTTTAATAAATTTAGCGATCTTTATCACTTCATAGCAGTGTCGGTTTTCGTTTTACTAAAAAAAAATATTTAAAAAAGTTGTTTGTCTCATTAAATAGATGATGTTAGAATTTTTTCCCATCCAAAAAATCCGAATTTTAAATTTGAAGCTTACGTTTACGCGAGCGTTGCGCGTGAACGCTTGGGTGGATATCGTTGTCCAACGAACTCAACCTGGGCATTGGTAGAATGAACATGTGTACCAAATTTCAACTAACTCGGTGATCTTTTACTTAAGTTATTGTCATCGGTAGATTTCGTGACGGTGATTTTGGTCGTTTTTTTCGGATTTACTCCCGGGCTCCAGAACGTGCCATAAGGAACTTCGTTCCAAAAGTGTTGAAAATATGAGCTAACATAAGCAAAAATATGTATGACTTAAGCCTTTGCAAAGGCAAAGCCATAGTGGTTGTTATTGTTCTTAGCTATTAGGTAATTTCTCTTGAGATTTTCCATAACTTTTTAGAAATGGATATGCATCAAAAATATTGTATATACAGTAGAGTCTCGCTAATCCGGGTTTGACGGGACCGGACCCAGTCCGGATTACCGAAAGTCCGGATTAAACGGAATCAGTTTTAAAATGTCTGTAAAACAATGTTTAGTTGGGTAAAACTATTAAAATCAATGTTTTTATCGTAAAAATTACTTCTATTAGTCTAAAAAAAAACACTATTTAAGGTCTGTTCTGTTACCAGTCTGAATATAAAATAAATTAAATTAAAATGGCAATCTATTACGCAGGTGCAGGTATAGAAGGGACTTCCATGGAAACAAACTGTGTTCCGAAATGAAATTCGAGCAAAGACTAATTATTTCACAAAAAGTTAAGATATTGTACACTGGCGGCATGGCAAAATTTCACGGGACTCCGTTGAACCGCCGCGGCACTACGTGTTTCTTAAAATCCTCTCCCCATCTCAGTCATATATAATTGTATTTCCTGGACACTACCTTTATATCTTCCGCCCTACATTTCTATGGAACCGCAACAAATTTATCGATGTTCTTACTTATTGATAATTATTCTAAATCTGTTTATTTTTAACAGAAATACCGGGTATTCCTCATGTCGGAATGTACAATGTACACCTGTAAACTATACTAGGAACAATTTTATAAATGTTAATAGACAATAAAAGCAGAAACCCCGATAATCTTAACAATTCATAAATCTGAACAGGCTCTGGTTCCAAATTATACATAGTTTTTGGCCCGTCCGGATTATACGGATGTCCGGACTAGCGGGGTCCGGATTAGCGAGACTCTACTGTATATATTTATTGGATTATTATTAATATATAATATTGGATATATCAAAAATACCTTCTTAGGCACTTCTTTAGATTGTTACTCCCCTATGTGTTTTTAGAATAAAATTACTTTAACTAAATAGCTATTAAGACAAAGTGATGTTTAGTCCAATGTACTTTGGGACCAAGGAATATCACACTTCTGTTTTTGAATGGGAGTAACAGTCTAAAGAAGAACATTCCGTGCACCTTCTTTAGATTGTTACCCCCCTCTGTTTTCTTTATAAGGGAAGTAACAATCTAAAGAAGTGCCCCTTCTAATTCATTATAAAGGTGTTTATTATAAAAGAAGAAGGGAGAAATTATCCCTACTCTAACCACCGGGTTGCTGTGGAGATACTATCAGCTGTCAGTATTACATTTGTAGTGTAATAAATATTTAATTATAGGTTGTAAATTTGAGTTGTTTTTTTTTTTTTAGAATTCATTCAATAGATCAACACAAGAAGGAAGCCGCTAAGAAATTAGAAGAGAAGAAGAAGCAAGAAGAAGCTAGACGGAAAGCATCGATAATAAAAGAGAAGAAAAATGTTAACGGAACCCCTGACTACTCTAAACTGTTTAAGCAGTTTAACATCAAACCTTGTCATGTCTTACTAGAGAGGCTAGATATCAGGGAGGAAACATCCAAGCCTCCAGATTTCTTCTTATCTCTCGTCCCTTCTCCTCCAGTCCAAGAAGTCATAGAGGTTTTTGAAGAAGAAGAAGAGGACGATGATATAATATGGGTTGATGATAAAAAATAATGCTATTAGTGTTTTCCATGTGACATTATATCCTTCGATTGAGTTTGTTTTTGATGCCATACAGAAATAGTGGTTAAAAATGTGATACTGATGTATTTACTGTGAATGAAATAAAAATTCTATATTCTGTAGCTAGCTTATGAGATGTAAGGGTATCAATATTCATCTATTTCCAGTCAAAGCACGTCTCATTTTGACTCTAGGAGGCCTTAAAGTAAACTTGCTCTACTCTTTCGAGTTACTCTTCCATTTATTCCATTAACTCATAAAATATACAGGGTGGCCACGATAAACTGGCTCACCCAGTTATCTCTTTTATTTTTGAAGATAGAGAAAAAATGTAAATGGTAACTCACCTTGGATTTTCACGTAGTTTTATAATATGATTTCCAAAAATATTTTTATCTCATAGTTTCGGCGTTATCTCTTTCAACTTTGTAATCTTAAATGGTAACCTATATTTTTTATATTTTTTTCTAAAATTAGATTGCTTTTGAAGAGAAATGAGCCTTGAATCAACAAAAATCGGATAAGAATTGACAGAGATATTCAGTTTTCAATATAACAAAAATGCCATCTAAGTATGTAAAATACTAAATTAAAAAAAGAAATATATATCTTAATTCTGTTTATTTCACTTTGTTTTCCACTTAATAAGGTTAGTTGAATGCATTTACTGATCAAAAATCAAACCTTTTTTCCATTCCATTCAGGAACATCGTTAGTATGGACCTCTTCTGATCAGTGGGTCGACCACCTTCCTTTACTCTACAGTTTCGGAAAGGAATGGAAAAAAGGTTTGACTTTTGATCAGTAAATGCATTCAACTAACCTAAAAAAGTGAAATAAACAGAATTAAAATCATTTCGTTTAATTTGCAATTTTTTTGGTTACAGTACTTTAACTAAAATAGCATTTTTGTTATATTGAAAACTAAATATCTCTGTCAATTCTCAACCGACTTTGTTGATTCAAAGCTCATTTTTCTTCTAAAGCAATCTAATTTAAGAAACAAATATAAAAAAATATAAGTTACCATTTAAGATTACAAAGTTGAGAGAGATACCGCCGAAACTATGAGATAAAAATATTTTTGGAAATCATTTTATAAAACTACGTGATAATCCAAGGTGAGTTACCATTTACATTTTTTCTCTATCTTCAAAAATAAAAGACATAACCGGGTGAGCCAGTTTATCGTGGCCACCCTGTATATTTGATTGTATAAAAAAGTTATTTAATATAAATAAGTTTGTCTATATCCATCATAATAATAACAAAACTTGAGACAAATATAAATTAACACATATTTGGACAAATATTATACTGGTTCAAGATTTGAACCAATATTGTCAACTTAAGAAAAAAAAAAAAAGTATCTGATAAATAATTGGAGATATTATGTGCCATCATAATACCAAAATAAATTAAGTAGTTTTTCCAAAATTTTTTGTTACCTGTTGTTATCTTGTGGTTGGAAGCATTGTGGGCTAAACGTAGAGTGACTCCGTGGGCCGATTTCTTGTGCTCGGGTACACTTTCATTTTTCTTAAAATAAAATTAATTTTTATAAAAATCAAATTAATGAGATATTATCAAAACTAAAAATGAAAAGTGAACTTTAAACTCAAAGTTAGTCGCCTTTCTCCTTAGCTATTGTGTTGTAAATTCTGATATATTTCCGACAGATTAAGATATTGTAGGAAACATTTGACTCAAATTGGAAAATCATATATTTTATAAACTCTTGCACCTGTTTTCAAAAAGCAGTTAAAAATCTGTTTGCTTTTTTTTTTATTTTACAAGGAATAGCTTGAGACATGAGCTGAGCAGATTGATTAGTTTGTGTTTATATTGTTTAAATTATATTTTAAAACGAATAACTTTTTTTTTAAATATATTTTTGTTGAAATTTTATTTAGTTTGTCTAATGTTTTATTCTCTAAACATAGAAGTCATAACTTGTCTGTTTTAAACTTTTTTAAGCAAACAAAATGTTATTTTGGTTTTATGTAAGTAATTAATAATTTGGTAAAAAATACTAAAAACTTATTTTTGTTAAAAAATTACTAACTTGGTTATTTACTGTTTACTTTTAACTTGCTTTGTTGCGTCTGAAAAAATTTAGTTGTTTAGCTAAAATGTATGTTTATGAAATCAATTAAGCAGCGGGTCTTCTGACAAAACCAAGATAAGTAAGTTAGCTACCATATATAAATATTTTTAAAGCTATATGACAATGCTCACTGATAATAAATCTTTTATTTTGGAAATGTGGCAATTAACAATGTTTTGAAAGAATGTACTTCTCCCATCGTAATGTCATGGTTTCCCATTTGTTTCACTTGAGATGAATGGTTTAAGTTGGCTGCTCTTAAGCCACATTAGGCACTATATGGTCAGTACTTTGCACATTTAGTTTTGAATTCACATAATATGTATATTTGCATTTCGGCTTGTAGATCAAAAAGTGTTGTGTTTTATGCAAGGCAAAATGAAGCCATGGAGTGCCCATACTCAGCTTATCTTTACCGCAGTTTTGAAACCAATATCGTTCATATCTGCCAGAGGGAAAGAAAGTAGAGGAACTAGGAGTTAGAGATTTTTATTGAACATAGTCATAACCTGATTCCTCGGTGATAAATAAATTAATAATGTGATGTAAATCTGATTTCCAGCTAATAAATAGAGCTTTTGTGTTGTATATTCAGATTTCTTGAATATAATAAATAAAGCTTAATGATTCTTAGCTAATAAATGAAGCTATTTTGTGTGAATACCAATTCCTTACTGATGAATAAAACTATTATAAGGTGAATACAATTCTTAGTTAATAAATAGAGATGCTGTGATGAATATTCTGATATCTTGCTGTCAGATAAAGAAGCTATTGTGGAAAGCATTTTCTTACTTATAAATCATGAAATACTCATTGCCGCTGAATTTACAATATTTGCACCTTTTTTTTAACCATAAAAAGTAATTTCCAGTGCTGGTGAGAATAGATATAGCGTGAAAAAGAATTAAGCTACTGTTACAGTAGATGCCTATTCAAACGAAAATTGTTCAGCCATAGATCTGATATAGTCATCAGAACGTAGTGCAATATTACAGTCTGCTTCTTTCTACTAGCAAAGATTGAAGCCGTAGATGATTTTATTTCCTTGAAAGTCCTTTATTAAATTTATTATTGTTATCGGTGGAAAATCAGAACACAGGTAAATAAAGGATTTTTGTGATAAAGGAGAGGACCGAATGTTATTCCTTGAAAGAAATAACTTTCAACCTTCCAAGGAATGCAAAATGTTGTATAAGTATTTTAAAATTTCACCAGCAGAAATATCTCTGGTGTGGTTATATTTACTTTTTATGTCCCACATACATATTAATAAACACCACAATAATTAATTTTTCGTCGCATTGTACTTAAACAGTCCACGAAACGGTAACAATATAATAATTACAACAAATGGTTGTCAGAACACGTCTGAAAAATCAAAACAAGTTTATTGATTACATTGGTCGAACTTGTTCGTGCGAACACAGACAAATGTTACCATTTATAGCATTAACGATCCAAGAATACTTGGTCCAAGTAACTTTGATAAAATCCACTCGGTCCAAGTGTTTGTGGAACTTTGAAGTAAGGTTTAAACTTTCAAAGTATACTTGGTCCAAGTTGTGGAACTTTGATACAATATAGAACAGAGGTTAAGATAGATTGAGTGAAATGTTTTTTCCTCTAGAACTTTTCAGTTACACCTTCTAGCAAACAAAACCCAGCACAACTTCACATCTGTCATTTTTTGACAGCTCGTTCTCATAATTTCTCAGGTGGGCGCCACCATCAAAGTATCAAAGTATCAAAGTCTACTTTGATGAAACCCATCAAACTCAACTTGGATGTCCAAGTTGACTTGGATACCCTGTTTACACGATCCAAGTAACATCAAAATAGAGTCAAAGCTGACTTGGTCCAAGTACACTTGGATCGTGTAATCGTGGCTTAACCACTCTCATACCATTCAATTTTAATTCGCCCGAATAAATTTGTACAATTTTCTTTTGAATATGCATCCACTTAAGCTTAGCCTAAGTCTGTCTAGAGTTGTTAATATAATACAGAGTTTAAATCTTTGACTTAAGTTTACTTAAATTCTTCTGAGACTCCTTTTTCTTTCACATATCACCTTCACTCACCAGCATTGAAGATTACTTTTTGTAATTGTAACTGGAAATCAATTTATTTTCAGTTGTGACAATCAAGTGGCTTTCTCTGCTTGTTAATATTAAAAAAGTTTTATATTTTCTTAATTTTTGTTGTTGTTATTAATATAATATTATCAGCTTCAAATAAACATTTACAAAATATTATATTACCTTGCCATCTTAACCTGAAACAATTTGTATATATTTTGTTTTAATTCATAAGCTTAAACACTCCTAAATTTGAAACTATTCTATATTTTATAATGTATATAAACCAAATTTATTTTAAGTTAAGATTTTTTTTTCTTTCAAATTTAATACTTAAAAGCTTCATCTTGTCCCGCTTTTTTTTTTTTTTTTTTCTTTTTTTTAAATGGTCATTATTCTATTTAATCATTAAATCAAGATTACAAATGATTTGTTAAAAAATAAAATTGAAGCTATTCGATGAAAATAATATTTGAGGGATTTGATAAGTGATTTTTATAAATGAATAATGGATTTTTTTTTTAAAAAGGAAACGTAAAAATAAATTAATAACACTATCTCTTTAGCTACAATATCAAAAATGTAATATCATCAGTTTTAATTTATAATTCCATTGAGAATTAAGAGGGAACAGAAAGTTAATGTAAAAGTTTTCATTGTTACTCTGTTCATATATTTTTAAAGGATATAATTATTATTCTGAAGATTTGGTTTTAAATGTCAGTAATTTTAATGATACGTTTATTTCCATAGCTTTTGTTTTCAAGATTAATTGTTTGAAAAAATGCCCAACGAAAGTTATTATTGTTTGGTTAAAAATTAAAAAAAAGTACAGAAATAATAAAATAGTCTCTCCACATAAATTAAACTTTAACAAAGTACAATACTCACTTCTATTTCTGTTATTCTGAGAATCAGAATATAAATCATGTATTGCCTCTTGAACCGTTTTTATACCTTCCCTACTACTATTAACGCCTCCTTCTCTATTCTTATCGAAGTTCATGACTTTTAGTCCAGGAGATAGCTTGCAAAAAAGTGTCTGAGTAACATCAAACTAGAATCTTGTTTAAAGTTTATTTTTTTGGTGCCTTTTAAGAATATGTGGTCTGTTGGACATAGCTTGGAAATAGGCAATTGAAATAAACAAACCGGTGGAAAGCGGCCATGTCCTGCCCATTATGGTGGACAATGTGATTGATCCTGACTACAAAATGAGTCTGTAGACCGAAAATCAAGATGATGTTAGTTTGTCCTTTGATTTTGTCCTGCAGACAAAATTAGCTGATCACATATTCTTAAAAGGCACCAAAAGATTAACTTGTACACATAATTCTAGCTTGATGTTAGTCAGACACTTCTTTGTACACTATCTCCTGGACTATTACTGAGTTCTGTTGTTCCCAGAATCCAAATATAAGGGTTTAACCTTTTAAGGGACCTCTGGAAAAATGCCCGTTAATGCCCACAGTCAACATTTTTAAACCTGATTTAATTATTCATTAAAATTAAATTAAACGTAACTAAATAATAAATTAATTAAATTAAATTAATGAAAATTTAAAAAAAATTAAACATTTTGGGTTATCGGCTTAAAAACTTCTCACATTAAAAAAGAGAATGGAGAAAGACAAAAAATATAACTTAATCCTACTGCTGACAATGAAACCAGGGATCCCTGATGAACAAACTGATAACTTAATAATTAATTAACTTGGTAATTAAGAAAATTTGGTTGTTCTAATTTTCTAAGGTTCACTTTTTTTACTTTCTGTGCCCCCTTAGTGAAAACACATTTTTATTTGTTTATCAATATTGCTATATTACTTTTTGTTTAACTCTGATTATAAGAAGCTATATTTGCTTTCAGATAATGTTATTCATGAATTGACCATTAAAAAGGTTACCAAAGTTTATTATTAATTTGTTGTAAGTTATTTATTTCTTTTTTTAATGTAAAGAAATTTTTAAAAAAATTTATATATTGGCGTGACAGGAGATTTAAATGTAATTTTAGAAAAGTATATATTTACATTTAAACTCATTTATTTTTGTTAGGGGAGGCTCCTTTACTTTGGTTACTTAGCCACAGTTTCTACAGTCTCTGATAACATTAATATGATAGCTGTTAAAGGCGGCAAGGTTGCTAAAAGGCTCCAGTCTGACAAGTAGTATCTCAGAAAACGTTTCCTTTCTTCTGGAATTGTGCTAAGTGTCCAAGGTAAGGATAAGATGCTGTTAACGTTATATGTAAAGGAGTAGGCTATAATTAATGTATATACCTCTCCTATTTTTACTTCATATTATTTTAAAATTAATGTTGAGATTTATTTATAAAAAGAATCTAGTAGTAAATAATGAGATTTAGCGACTGATGTAGGCAACTCAGCTTTTTAGTGTTTTCCCTGGATTTTTTACGTGTATAATAAAATCACTTTATGCCTTTTGAATTTTTGAAAAAACAATATCGATGGAAGGCGAGTGAAAACCGACTTAGTCACTGGGCGCTAAACATCCATATCTAAACCTCTCTTTCACACTAGAAGTGAAATTGTTTAAAATACCAATAAGACAAATAAACCAATTAAATAATTCAAATTAAAACGATTACCTTGGAAAAATATAGTTTCTTATATATTGACACACAAAAATGAGGCTGATATAAAAGTGGATTGTGCTATTTGTCCACCAAAGAATATGGACAAGTCCGTAGTTTAAAATTCTGCAGCGGGGTGCATTTGTATCTGTCTACAGTAGAACCCATCATATCCATCACCTACGGGACCGGATCATGGTCGGAACACAAATAAGTCAGATAATCCAAGGAACAAAGAAAAGCAAATATTTCAGAGTAAAAATTAAATCTTTATTGTTAAATATAAATTTATGTAAAAAATAATCATACTAATCCTATCAAGGAATATGCATCAAAGTCTTTCAGACCCTTTATCCTATCTTTAGTAATTGTTGTTACACCAACTCTGAAGGTAGTTTTAGAACGGACTCACTTTTCTCAAGCCTTTGAAGAATATCTAACTTCTACTGTAATGTACACTCAACCATGTGCAAGTTTCTGTTGATCCACCATGTTCACTCAAGATATAGCTCAAAACTGGATTGTAAATATAGAATGGCACTGACGATAATAAGAAACAAAGTGTAGATCAGCACAACAGCAAAGAACCAACAGGGTGCTCTGATTGTTTTATACTCAATATTCTGATAACAGGGCTTGTAGTGAGTCACTGAAAGTCACCGAAAGTCACTTATTTTGACGAGAGTCACTTTTTTAAAAAAAAGTCACTGAAAGTCACTTATTTGGGCTTAAGAGGATAAAAATTTTAATTTTTTGTAGTTTTTAAAATACAAAACTTTATTTTAACTGTTTTTCAAAAGTGATTTTGTATGCTGTTTTATTTCTTTATGTATGTTCATTATTTATATTTTCAAAACTAAATATTATTTGCCTAATTTAAAGGCTAGATAAAAGTAAAATGTTTTTATCTACGATTGTTACGAAATAATATAAACATTGTATCTCGGTTTAGACGCGTAGAAAGTGATTCTTTACGTACTTGTATTCATTGTGCATGCGCGTCTCATAATTCTGAAGAATTTCTATTTTTTCCACCCTAGAGCGGTAAAAGAAAAAAAAAAAAAAATTCTTCACCTTAACGCACGATTAGCAAGTTTGTTTACATTTTAAACCAAACTAATTTGCTGTTCGTTTTATAAAAGTAACTGTTATTTAGAGTTTTTTGTGAAAATCAATGAGTGATTTAAGTGATTATGAGGAGAATACGCCTCCCAAAATAATTAATTTGGCACAAAATACAACTAATGAATTAATATCATCTTTATCAAAAGAGAAATACTAACTTACATACAGGCAGTTTATTTTATTTTTTTTTCTTTATTTATTAATAACATCTAACAATCGTAGATAAAGTGCAGTACGCAACTCGTGCGAAAACGGCATTTTGCATTGCTCGTGTGGTTTTACTACCCTCGCTGTGAACAGAAAAAGGTAGGGGAGGGCCTTTTTCTTTTCTTTTTTTAAATATTTTATTCCAGTTACGGTACACAAAATCAAATTAACAAAAAACAGTTCTAAAATATTTATAATTGCATTTGTTTAACAGTGCTAAACAAAAAAGTAACTAAAATATTTTTTTTTACTTAAAATTAAGTCACTTAAAGTCACTTATTTCGGGAAAACAGGTCACTTGAAAGTCACTTATTTTGAAAAAAATAGTCACTAAAGTCACTTAATTTTGAGGAAAATCTGCTACAAGCCCTGTGATAAGGATGAAGTTCGGTCGAGTCAGTTTAAACTTTTTTTTAACCAAGGGATGTCATGGTCGGATATACCGAGGAGTTGGATATCCCGAGGTTGGATATGTGGGGTCCTACTGTACTTCCTTTCTTTAATAAATTTACTAACTAACTCCCTGGAGCAAAAGCCTGTGGATGGCCTAGGCCTGCCAATGTGCTTATACAACTATACATTAATGGATGATCCAGGATTATTGCGTAGCTCCATCAGCTGTATAAAGAATTGACATGCAACCGGTTAGTCTTAACTTTACATAAGCAGCTACCCATTTATATGTATCCTGGAATTCCAGATATTATGTGGTCACACCCATGTAAGTTTGGAACATGTCTAAAGCTGTTTAACTTTAATGATAGGAGAGCCAGCTGTTCTCCTATAAGAGCTACTGAGGCCTCCGATTAATCTTATAATTTAATAATACTCTTATATAGGTTCCCCATATAAATGAGCATCCCATATAAATGAGTAGCTACTTATGTGAAGTGGTGTCTATCCATCAAGTTTTTATATATGATGTGATAGAGTGACACACTAAACCCGTGTAATCTATATAGTAGTATAACCTATCTAATAATATAGTTGTTGTATAAACCCAGCAGTCTAAACCTCTCAAAGGGCTGCTGCAGAGCACCGATTATTATTAATAATATTGATTTATATTCAATTGTTTAATGGATTTTTCCAGGTGTCACTTAAAAATTTTGAGTTAAAAGTTTTAAATTTAACAAATATGTATATGATTAGAAATATGGACTGAAATGTTAGATTTTAAGAATGAACCATCAAGGGCATATGGTGTAAAAATAGTTGTTAGCAATAATCAACACAAGTCTACATAGTAACTTATAAAATCGGCAAACAAGTTTTTATTATTTGTAAACTAATCTCATAGAGCAGTTGAGATTATACTAGGTTTTTTGACAATATTCTGATCAATTTGCTGATAAAATATCTATCATTTTTATTTTTTCTATTTATTATAAGTATCTCACTAGAAACAACTAAATTTGGCTAGCACATCAGAGCACTTAAACATTTTAAAATAATTATATATATATATATAAATGTTTGATTTAAAAATGTGTTTAGTCTTCAAAATAATCCATCAATAAAATTTTGTATAAATTGACAGATTACCAATTTTTTTATTTTATTTTGATAATTAGATTATATCTGTAAATGAAAAAAATATGTATTTCATATATCTTGACTTAAACACAATCAAAAAATTTGTAAAACTGGTTTGGCTACATTTTGTCCAGTAAGTTTGATGCTAGAAGTTGACCACTATCAAAATTGTAAATCCACTCAGTGGTACCACTCATGTTCAAGTAAAATTGATATTAACACACACACACGTATATATATTTATTTGATATGGACTCATCGTAGTCAAATTTACTTGTTACACATCTGGCTTCAAACTACTTTTTCTGTAAAACTTTAGAAAACAGTCAAGCCATTGATCAATTTACTTATTGTGTATGGGGCCCTTAATAGTAAATTAATCTGAACAAAACAATAAAATTAAAACAATTTCTAGTTAAAAAAAAAAAAAAATTAAAAAAAAAAGTATTAAATAAACTATTTTGTAAAAAAATTAAACTAACTAATTCCCTGAATTATTTTTGTTCAATCCCAAAATGTAAATATTTGTAAATATAAACACTTGAACAATGTTGTACATTTCTTCCGAATATTATTTACTTAAATGGATTTGTATATACATATTGATCTGTAAAACTTCAGTATATATCATTTGTATAGGTAATAATTATAATGTATACCTACAATATAACTTTTAAATAACATATAATAATAAATTATATATATATATATATATATATATATATATATATATATATATATATATATATATATATATGATATAAAGATTAGATAATTTACTTTATATTTATGATATAAAGAAAGGAAAAAAAGAAATATATATGTGTTTTATGAATATTTTAATAACTGTTTTATTTTTTTTTTTTTTCACTATTATTATTTTTTTTTATTTGACTTCACTGTTTTATGAGGTGCAAACTTAATAATTCATTTTTTATCCACTTTCCGATTACCTAGAACTAGAAAGCTCTGCATATTTCTGATACTGATAACTATGCAAGTTCATCAAAAACACAAAAATCATTACATAGAAACTAATACACTCACACAAATTCATATATATATATATATATATATATATATATATATATATATATATATATATATGTGTCAAAACTCAGGTTTCGGAGTTTTGTTTGTTTTCTGTTTATATTTACGGTCGAGAATTTATTCATATATATATATATATATATATATATATATATATATATATATATATATATATATATATATATATATATAAATATATATATATATATATATATATATATATATATATATATATATATATATATATATATATGTATATATTTATGTATATTGTTAAATATTTTTCAAAGTGTTTTTTTTTTTTTTTAAATATTTTTTATATTTCATTAATTTTCTAAACTGTACTTTTTAATTCTTCAGGACTTCTTATCTTCTTTAAAGAACTTCTTTTGTAAAGGGAGAAAGCACAACGTCTGACAACTGATCTTACAGTGAATAAGGAATTTTTAAAAAAAAAGAAAAGAAAAAAGTATAAGACGCAAATAAGAGATCAATAATTAATTACTTCCTCTTTTTGAAAAGGATTCAATTAATTATAAAAACAAGCAGAACCTCTAAATAATCTGTTTGTGTTTGAGAAAGGCTATAAATTAAAAATAAATTAAAATTTTTTTATCTTCATCCGAAGAACTGAAACATAATTGGAGAAAAAATAATTTGATCCTTTTATGTTTCCTTTTGGAAAAAATTAAGAAGGAAAAAAAAAATAGTTCAAACATTTGATAACAGGAAAATAAAGTAAGAGAGAGGAAAAAGGAGATCAAAAGCTGATAAGAATAATTTAATAAGTATTACTTTTATTAAATAAACATAAACATAATATTTTCTTTCAACCCATGCTTTTTTAAAGAAAACTCTTTCATCTACGATTGATGCGAAATATACACATTGTATCTCTGTTTAGATGCGTAGAAAGTGATTCTTTGTATCTTCTTTCTTTTGTATTTGTTGCGCATGCTCGTCTCATAATTCCTCTTTTTTCCGCCCTAGTGCGGAAAAAAAGAATTTTTCATTTATATTACTTGCAAATTAATTTTTGCCATAACTAATAGTGATAACAGTTGAATAACATGGATTATCATGTGTGGAGAGGCCACCCAGTGGTAGTACTCCTGTGTTCACAAAAAAAACAAATTTATTGAGTTTTTGGAACTACAAAATTGGGACTTAAGACTCAATTTTGCATTATTTCAATCTCTCAAGATTACGATGAAGTTTATGAAGAGTAACCATGATGATATGTGTCGAAATTGTGGCAAAATAGAATATTAGTTAAAAGAAGAGTTCGTTATCAGATATTACATTGCTGTTTAAAATTTGGTGCATGTATCCAGTGGGATTGTCACGCCCCGAGTAGTAAGTGAAAAACTAATTTTAGCTCTTAGAGTTCTATGGTTTTTTTTTTTTTTTTCCGTGTGTGGGACTGATTGTTATTAAGGCTAGGCGCACACTGGGGGCAAAACAGTCTGCAGACTGTCTGCGGAGGCTGTGTCCCGGTGCAAAAGATTGTCGCTGGGCGATAATTTGTTGCCCGGCGACAATCTTTTGCACCGGGAGGCGACAGCCCGCAGACAGTCTGCAGACTGTTTTGCCCCCAGTGTGCGCCTAGCCTAAGAGTTTTCTTGTGTTTAATGCATGCTAAAGCCCAATTGATGAAGCATTTTTATTTCATAATTATAATCAGTATTGTCTGTTAGCTGCCCACTATAAGTTTTTTTGGTTTGTTTTAAATACGGAACTTTGTGTGAGTGAAATGCCCTCCATTTATTTGTTAAATTCCCTTTTCAATTTTTTGGTTGAATAAAAGAAGAAATCTGCACAGGAAATATTCAATGAAGTGTATTTATTTAATTGAATGTAGCACAGAATAATGTAAGCAACAGTCTTTTCTAATGAAACTGAATATGCAAGGATACGCAGAGACTCAGATGAATATGTAACACTTCTAAATTTATTCCATTGTTCACGTTGTTGTAAATCTTCATCTAGTTGATTTTTTTTTTAATCTATCAAATCAAAAATGGTCCAATATTTGAAGGGGAGGAAGGGCGAACAAACAACATGCAATTAGTATATTTTAAACGTTCTGAATAATTTTTATTTGACGTTTTCACTTAAATTAAAAGTAGAAGTATAACTTCTCAAGTACTTTCCAATAAAACCAAACAATCCTACATCGGCTAGTCCTAAAATTTTGAAATAATTCATGCAAATATTCATTTTTCCTTCTCTTCTTTTACTGACCTCTTTATATTTAATATAATTTCTACAGGTAGCTTCAGAGGTAATATAATAAGCAATAAAGATAACATAAGTTTGTGTTGACATGTTACACATGATGTGAGAAACTGCCCATTGACAGTACTCAAAAGAGTCCTCGCGGAGCTCTAGCAACTGACTCTCATGCAAATACTTTATTATAGGGCGACGTAAATTTCTCAAAAAAAAAAAATTTACCTTGTTGTCATTACCGATAAAAAAACATTGTGACCTCACGGGGGATCGGACCAGGGACCCTTTTATTTTTGTTTGTTTTTTGGGGCCTTCCACCTAAATTTGTTTATTTTCATATAGAGTAGGCTGGGGAATTAAAAAATATGTTAGTTTTTTTTATACTTTACTTATGCGTGATTGTACATAGCCTATGATAATCCTGTCGAGCCAACAAAAAATTGGTGAAATTTTCATTCAAATTGGTCCAATAGCTTTAGAGATTGCGTCAGTATACAATATTTTGGCACATTACAATGGAATAATATAATAATAAATAATATAAAAAAAAAAATAAAAACGAGAAAAAGGAAAACTTCTTATCGTTATTATTCGTTAATCTTTAATCAGCAAATTATTTGATGAAAGTATTCGGAATAAATTAAAAATCCCGTTAAGTACTTGCCAGCAGGTTACTAATAGGGTTTCTTCGGTCATAAAACTTCATAAATAGAACATTATATAAAAAAAATAACTAAAATGCGACTATGTATAAAAAATTGCAATTTTGAGAAGCATGATGTACATAATATATTATCCTTTAGTATCTTAGGTATGCACTTATTTGGTTCTTTTAGGGGTGATATGGCCGCCATTTTGGAAACCCGATTTATGATGTGAACCAAATTTCAATACCTTTAAAATGATACCAACTTCAAATTTTCGAAAAATAAAAATTTTGGGTCTCCATAGTTACGGCCCTCTAAAATTTATAAAATTTGACTTTTTTATATCAATTCCCGGAAATATCATTGGACAACAGAGATTGTATATTTTTTGTATTTTTGCCTTATTTTTAGGACTTTTCCTAATGGGGTAGCAGGGTAGGGACATTTTTTTGCGTTTTTAAATTTTTTTTTCGGGGATAAAATGGCCGCCATTTTGGAAACGCGATATTTATTTGTGAATTACATTTCAATACCTTTAAAATGATACCCAACTTGAAAATTACAAAAATTATAAAATATTGCGACCAATTCGCAGTTGATTGCTGATTCCAGAAATTTTAAGTGGTTAAGTTTGTGCAATATTTTTTCTTTTTTTGGGCAAACAAGTTTAACTTGTATACCAAATTTCAAATGTGTAGCTTTAGTAGGTCGGAAGATATACTCCAAGATACGTTAACTCTTATTAAATCAATTAAGCTCTTTTATCTAATTTAATTAATTTTAACTAATTTAGAAAATAAATATTTTCTTCTTTAATAAGAGTTTAAAAATGTTATCCCAATAACATAAACAAAAGAGTAAATAAAAAGATGTTACAACTTTTTATTTATTATTTTGGTTATTACTTTTTTTTGAATTGTTATTATTTACCAATTTAAGGAAAATTTATTAATAATAATTTATAATTATTGTTAATTTTAATTTATTTTTTCGTTTAGTTTGGTTGGTAGTTCTGTTAATCGTAAAGGTTAAAGTTTTTTAGTTTGTGTTTGTCACTTTCAGTACATCGGCCATATTTGTTTTGATTACGCGTATTTTATAAATTAATTTAATTTTCGTTAAATCTTTTAATAAATTTACATCTTAACTGAAAAAAGTAATCAAAATCTTTAGTAACGTCTTTGTAAATGTATCGTGTTATAATTGATTTTTTTTATGTATTAATTTTTCTTGCATGTTTCGCGTGGTCATTTTTTCCGTGAAAAATGTCTTCTTTAGTTATACATCGAAATTGATTCAGTATAATATCAGCGATAATATAATTTCAAGTTAATTTTATAATAATTTCTAAAAATGTTTTGAAGAATAAAAAAAGAATGAAGATAATTTTTGCAGATTGGACGAACGTAGCAGATTTTAAAGGTATTCGATTATATCTATTGTTTCGTATTAACGATCTAATCTAAAATAAAATGAAGTAAAAATAAAGCCGAAATCACTTTCCAAGATCAAGTTGTAGATAATGATTAATTCATATATAAGGAGTGATTTATTTTTTAATTTCATGGTATCTAACGCTAATCGTCCTGAATAACATGATAACTTCTAAAACGTAATTTCAAATTCCAAGGTTCTAGTCCACATAGTTTTAGTGATTAAGTGGAATTTTGCCTTAAATGAAGCACATAATTGGCCGCTATCTTGAAAATGAGTGAGTACCTATTAGGGTTTGAAACCATATACCACTATTTTGACCAGGGGGTGACAAATATTCCTGCTCAACCCAATTAATTCATACCCTTATCAAACTAATAAATATGTTTGTTTTTTACATCAATTAGTTGATATTATGATTGAAGGGTTCAAAGCACACTTATCACTCAAAGAATTTTTTGTATGTATTGTATTGAAATCCAAAAGATTCCTAATGTTTAAAAATCAAATCCTCCACTCATCTTTTTCAATCTCCTCAAAACCTATATCTAAGTTTTACTTTTAATTATAATTTGCATCGTTTATTAGCTGTAAATAATTTTAAGCTGTAAATAATTTTAAGCTGCAGCACTTAATACCTTAACTTGATTTCTTCATAGTCATGTAAATAGCATTTTATTGTGTTTTTTACTTTATCAGTTAGACCTAAATTTACATAATATACAGGAAAATATTAATATTTTCCACTTTGAGAAAGGTATGTTATAAATATGTTTAGCAGTATATTATGTGCCAAGTTTAGTCCAGATACCTCAAAATATAAGAAAGCCAAAAAACTTGTTCATAATCACCTACGTTAATTACTTGTTTGAAGGATCATATAGGTGATAGGTGAGTAAAATTAACAATTAGTAAATTAAAAAAAATATGTGTGAGGCTCTCACGCATTAGAAGTGGGACTTAAGTTCTAGAATGCATTGCTCTCTTTCATTTTTTGACGAATTTATTATTTCAGGATTAAGAAATGGTTATGGGAAATTTAATTGGAAAAAAAAAAAAATTTCTACACTAAGGCAACCATACACATTTATTCCAATAAAAATAAATGTTTGTTTTGATTTGCTGGTCTTTAAATAGATATATTACAATGAATCTGTAAAAATGTTACACTTGGACGACTCTCGAATGGCAAAATTCGTTACACGATTTCACTATATGAAAAAATTTTACTCTACCGCCGCCAAAGAAGTTTCACTTCAAAAAAGGTTATATTTCATCCCTTACGAGCATCATCAATCATCAGACTTCAAAGCCTGAAAGTGGTAGTTTCTCAGTGAGACACAGATGATCTGAGGATCATTTTAGTTATTTATATTTATTCCTTTTAAAATTGTATAAACTATGTAAAATTTTAACGCAATCAAGGCTTTGAGGTCTGATGATGCCTGTAAGGGGTGAAATATAATTCTTTTTTTAAATTAACTATGTAATTGTTAATTTTACTTATCTACTTGATCCTTAAAACAAGTAATCTAAAGTTATCAAAGGAGCAAACTTGTAAGCATTATTCTTCAACTGATGACCTACGTTAATTTTATTTACATGTGTATAGGGTAAATGGGTACCTAATATGGCACAGGTAGGTATTATGGCATAGTGAGTTTTCTCTAGAAACAAGAGCTGATTTCTGTCAGCAAATGACTCAACGAAGTAGTTATACAGTAGTCCCGCTAGGGAGATATCGATATATCTTAACCTCCTCACCGTTATCTCAAGATTCAGCCATTTCCCAAACTTAGTGTCAACAAAAGTTTATAGTGATTCCTTTTGATCAGCCAAAACTAATGTAATGTAAGTACTTAACTAATATAATGTTTACAGATATTCAGTATGTTGTATAGATTAAGGTGTACCCATCAGTTTTATGTTTTTAACTCACTGTTTATTTTATGGAAGAACTGATGTGAAAAACGTGATTCCCCCAAATATGGCATATGGAATTGTCCCGAATAAAACCTATGCCATATTGAGGGTGCCTTTACTACGATGCGGTCTAATATTCAGCATTTCATAGGTAAACAAGTAAACATATTCATTTCTTATAATTACATTAGATAACTATTTTACATTAAATTAATACGGAGATCGGTTGCTGTGAGTTCATGTTAGGGCTCCTTGGTATGCCATAATAAGAGGCAAATAGCTTTATCATCGTTTTAGGATTTTTTCCTTTTAAAAAATCTCAGTAGTATTGTGCTAAATGTTAAGTCATTGTAGCGTTCATTATACTTAAGTAGTTAATCTATCACTAGAATTGTTTTGTGCTACAAAATTCCCTATTTGGGGGGGGGGGGGGGGGTGAAACCTATTGCCGAAGAACACTATGCCATTTTAGGTGCCTTTACCCTGTAGGTACATCAAAAGGTTTATCACCAAAGGTTTAAAGGGTTATCACGTCAATAATCATTCTCGTCTATTCATTTTGTTAAATAATAATTATGCAGGTAAAACAACCGAACGCTGAAACACAATTATTATGTGATTTAATTTAAATTTAAAGTGATGTTGGCTGCAATGATTGTTTTATTTTTCTTGTAAACACATATCCCTTGGATTTTATGTCTTTATTTAATTATTTGGTTCAGTTTAATAGTTTTTTTTTTTTTAATTTTATATAACATACTTCGAGTTTTTAGCTTGTAAATCAACGAGTGCTTAAAAGGATATTGATCACTTTTAATTTTAATCAGTAATTCATTATCCATTAATATAGACTAACTTTTCTAATTGTTCTGAATTATCCTTGTAAGTTCGTGGATAACGGATGATGTTTTATATGATAACATGTAGATAGTGAAATCATGAATGTTTATGGCAACACTGTTGTTGTTTTTAATAACCTGTTCAATATTATTATGCACACAGTTTACAGTTTGTTGGACAGTGATGAATCGATTTCTTTTCTATGCGATAGGTTATAACTATAAAAAAGAATGGTGAATGTTTTCAGTTCTTTATCTGACACCATCTTTACTTCTTACGTGTTATTGCCCATGCTTAGTTCCGCGATATTAAGAGTTTTAGTTCGTAATGGGACAGAACCCAAATCATAGTGATAGATTTTAAAGTGTTGAAAGATGATTCAGTGCAGAAAACGAACTCAGAGATGATCTCTTTTTTATTTTTGCAAGGTAACATCATCTTTTGTCTACTTTTAAGTCGTAGATAGTGTTTTTTAGATAGGCATTTTGAGTTGACAAAGTTCATTTATTTATTTCGCAATTTCACTGCTTCTCAATCAAGACAACGTCGGACAATTACAGGACAAAGAAATTAGTAGATTATTAAAACAAATCATGTTGTAGTAGTACAAAGTATCTTACTTCTACGGGGATCGTACCAGATTGTCATATCATGTTTATCATAATCACCCTGAAATTAAAATCTATTTGACAATAAATTCCTCTATAAGTTTTTATGTAATACTTGCAGTAAGAAACTTTACACCTCTTGAAATCGTAAAAATACTACAGTTCTAACATTATTTAAACAGTATATTTATTCTTACGGTTAATTACCTCTTAATAACTGAAATGTGTATACTAAAGTAAAAAAGTACCTAATATTTTAGGTTCTAGGAAATTACCGTAAAATCTCTCGTATAGGTAATACGTACTATTTTTTCTTCTAAAATGGGGGTGCTTATTATGCGAGACTGAAAACAATTAATTACCTGCTGATTATTCCAACTTGACTTTTTGCTATTAAAGGTAGATACATATTTGAAAAATAACCATAAAAACTACTTGCTACCACTACATTTCTTCTTGTAAGAAAAGATTAACGTGAATGCTTCTTTTAACGAAAGAAATTATTCTTCACACTGGATTTCATCTTATTATTCCTATATTATTTTACACTTAGTTATCAAATGAAGCCACCCAAATATAATTATTGCGTGTTTTTTATCAGTCCTATTAACTTTGAATTATGTATGTAATAATTATATAAAATTTTAATTTTATTGAAAATTAGACAGAATTAAAACAAGCAAATGTTTTCTTCGGAAATTCACTAAAAACTTTGATTTTACATTTTAAAATACCGAGGCCTGATTACCGAGAATTATTTTTATTATAATGTTGCGTCCTTAAAAGCCCGCCTGCCTTATTTTAATATAAAATATATGTATATACATACATTCATTGGCCGCGGCGGCAGTCCGCTTTCTGTTTTTCTTTTTTGCTGGAAACTAAACCCGCTGCACAGTTTTTGTGAGGTTGTTGCATTTTTCTCTTTCTATAGTTGTAGCACCAGGTTCTACTGATGTGGCCCCAAGATCTACGAGTAATGCTTTGACCTTACTTCCGTCTTCCTTATGTTTTTTGCTAATATTGATATTTCAGATAGACTTTTTTGCTTAACTAAGTTTTTACAAATAATTAATAGGAAATCATGAAACGTTTCCAGTTTCTGATGAGGTTCGAGGTGTTAACTATATATCTAACAGGGTTTAACTACCTTTGTATTTCAATTAAAATAAGGACTGAGCAGTGGCGCAGCTAGGACATTGGGGGCCCCCCGCTAAAATAAAATTGACGAGCAAAAAAAAGAAACGATTTAAATGGGATTTGGATCAGAACTGAATGGGTTGAATCCCTGAATTGGGTGAACCCCTTGACAATGTTATAGAAGTATAATATTCCATACGTAAGATTTTATCATCCTCTAAGGGGGCCTCCCTCGACATTGGTTTGGGGGCCCATAGTTACGCCACTGGAATTGAGAATTATTAGATGAATAATATCAACATAAAATTAAAGAAAATAGGTTGGTTGTCTGTCAGTTGGTGTGGCACATAACCTCGCGTCCTATTACTTTTGGTAAGCTCGGAAGCAAAAATCAAAATAATAATAATTTGAATAAGACTAATAACAAAATAGGGAGAGTTAGAAAGGTGTAATTAAACTCGGAGGATGAAACTAAATTAATTGAAATATGCTTTATTTTACAGTGATACCTTTGATAACTTGAAGCCAATATTACTAATTACTTTTCTCAAGGGGGATTCCATTTCAAATATCTATCAATGTACCGACAATTTAATATTGTAATTTTTATCATTTAAATTAAAACTCATTACAAATTATAAATAAAAATGTCCTCTTTCATACCTATGCTGTTTTAAAATATAAATTAATATGAACTTATTCTCTAATAGGCCTGATGAAGAAACAAAAAATTACAGCATCTTTTAAAATAGTGGAAGAGTTTTTCTGACCAAACTCAATATTTTAATTCAAGAGCAATTTTATTTACCTAAAACCGGGGACCAAGTGTCCATGGCGCTCGAAAAGAAGTGCAAAATCTTTTACAACCCCCCCTCGATCTTGGGCTCAGTTTTCTTCTCACCGTCCCCTACACGGGGGTATATCTATGGCACGGTTTAATTTGGTTTTAGCGAGATCCATGCACAGAGATTTGTCCTTTTATGTATTAAAATTTAAAATTAGGTTACTCAGGTATTTACCGAGATTTTAAAGAGTGAGTTTAGGCAGTTATATCTTACATATTAGTAATTAGACTGCAAATCTATGTATATAACATCCAATGTATGCATATAAATCTATGTGTATAACATGTACACGAATTATATGAAACACAGAATCAATGTTCACAAATCCAAATACCACAGACCAGACGATTGAATAATCTCGATATCTTTGGAATCACACGATCTATGACCAAGAACGTTTTAGTATGGGGTTTCCTATAATAAAACCTCTTTCCTGTAAAACTAACTTTTAATAATAATTCTCTAGCAGTCGTGAATCAGTTTCTTAATTAGAGTATTGCTAATTATAATTGATCTATGGGGAACATCTAAATCTTCTAGCATAAGAATTTTAGTTACTTAGCAGTAATTGTAGTTCATAAACCTATTAAAAAAATCAAATAAATTATAAATAACACTATCCGTAGCGAATCACGGGAATGAAGCTAGTATAAAATTAGTAATGATTGAAATAGTTGGCTCAATTTGTGAACTTAGTTTAAATTCTTTAAATATTATAACACAATGCCATTTTCTCTAATCTAATAAGTACAATTTAATATTTGACTATATTAAACTAGGCATAGAAATCCGTTTCAACCATCAGTGTTTGTCTGTAGATAATAAATATGTCTTCCGATTTAAATGAAATTTGGATGGTGGATAATTAGCTAATTGCTGTTTCCATTTTAATTTCAATTTTCTGCGCCTATTGCTCTTACTCTCATATGTATTCGTAACTATCGTTCGTAGATAGTTTATCTAATTTTGGCAGGAAGAAAAGCATTACTTAGCTGTTTTTAGGCTGGAAATAACCATTTCGCTGATTTGTCATTAAAATATTAAAAATAGTCACGGCAAACAGTCTGGGAAATATTTCCCAGCCTAGGCAGGAAAAGTACATTACCAGTGCGTGCCATAACATCTGTTTTTGATTGTGTTTAGTTTTATTTTAATTCGTATTGTTTTAATATATTTTTATGCATGTTTTATTACAAGCAATGTTATATTATTAATATATTTACCTAAGCTTCTATTTTTATTTAAATAGCGTGAGTAGATAGAATATTGTATGCAAAAAGGCAGCAAAGGAAACATTTCTGCCTCGGCAGTTAATTTTCATCAGTGGCGTAACTATGGGCTCGCGCGGGCCCGCATTGCGGGGGGGCCCCCAGTGGCAGGGGGCCCCCAAATCCAGAAATAACTGGAATTACTATCCTTGTACCAACGTCGAGGGGGCCCCCAATCCTGAACGCAAGAGGTTTTTTTTTGGCGGGGGGCCCCAAAAAAGGTCTTGCGGGGGGGCCCCCAATGGTCTAGCTACGCCACTGATTTTCATAGCCTGTTCTCGCCTCCGGCTCGGAGACTAACGTAATCACTCGTCAGTACCATTTTGCTGCCTAGTTACATTAGGTTTGTTCCAACCACACCTCAAACTAGTTTCAAACTGTACGACGCATGTGCATTAGCAAAAAACGTTCAAATGTGGTCCGATGCGCATGCGTCGGACAGTTCCAAACCAGTTTGAAGTGTGGTTGGAACAAACCTATTATTAACATGCTGTATATCTTATATGTACTCATCTGATTTCGAAGAAATTTTGATGTTTTGGCGAAATTGTGCACAAAAATTACCCCATATTCATTTTAAACGTCTGAATAAAAATAAATGTGTTCTAGCTGGAAATGTAAACATGCCCAAATAACCACACTTTCAATTCCCAGTGGGATTACATTATTTTATACCTATGGCCTTTTTACACTAATAGGACCATGCGAGGAAGCCATGTGCCATATTCACTGGCAACTGGCAGATTATTTTAAAGATAGCTCACAGAAGAAAAATACTTGAATTGAATGAAGTTAGATATGGATGAACTAAGATTTTGGGCTTAGTATGAAATTAAATAATGATATTTTTATTATTATAATAATGAGACAAATATAATAAAGAGGCAGTGGTATACTCTGCAAACACCCTTGCGGTATAAATATGTGGGGATGACTAAGTAAGAATGTTCCTTAAAATAAATGATATACTATAATACTTAAAATATCTGGGAACCTGATTATCAGCTAGAACGCGATGAAACAAAAAGAAACGATGGACTTATTCTGAATATCGACTTCCAAATTCTGGTATGTACCCTGTTCATTTTGAATCTGATCGTATAAAGTAAAGTTATTAAAGTTAAACAGTTTGTTTAATAATTCCACGATTTTTACCCGAAATTTGCCATTGCAATACGTAATTTTAATTGAAGATTTGACTATCCAGATATTTGATTATTCGAAATGATAGTTGTCACAATTAATGATCGGTGTTTTATTGTATTTATAACTAACTATACTCTGTGGTGCCACAGCTCGTGGAGGGCCCAGTCCTACCAAAGAGCTTATACAACTATGTATATATTTAATAGATGACACGAGTTAGTGTGTTGCTCCATCTGCTATAAAAACTCAACTGTATTCCCCCCCCCCCCCCCCAAAGAGGTTAACATATTTATTTAATATAAAACATATTTCAAATTATATTTGATTAAAAAAAAAAAAAAAAATCAATTACATGAAATAACAATAGGTTAGTTCGACCGAAGAGCTACGTTATTTATCGCGAGGGGTCCGGCCCCACCCCACTACCGCCTCCCTAGGGGTGGAGGGTGGATCATCAGGTGAGCACAGGGTGGGGGGGAGGGCGGCAGAACCAGTCAGTTGCCCGCCCGCCGCCCGTACCGACACACGGTTCAGGTCGCCTTCACCCGCACCATATTATTACAACCATTTAGTTTTATTTTCCTTACCACTTCACTTCCTCAGTTTTTAATTTGTTTTCATTTAAAAATATATAATATTTTCTTCATTTATCATAAATAAAAATTTGTTAAAAAAATAAAGAAACAAAAAAATACTACCCCTCAAAAAAGCTCTCTCATAAACGATATTCACAAAAAAAGAAAATAAATTCGGAAAATTATAATACTAATAATAATAAAAATTACTTTTAATAATTTACAGGAAATGCAATGAGACTTATAAGTGCCGTTATTTAACAAAACATTTTTTTTTTTTTTTTTTTGAGAGGCTATTTATTTAAAAAGGAAGGAAACAAAAAACTTGAAAGTTCTTCTCATGTGAAGTTCTTTCTTATGTCCCGAGTGGAAGATAAGTCCTCCGCACTAAGTGGTTAAGTATAAGACCCCGCCGGTCATACTAATATTGCAAGTGAGTCGAGAGTTTTAAGTCGCTGCCAGGACGGACGGGATCAAGCAGACTACAGTCCTTCTTCCCAAACCCTCCCTTAAACCTACCTACACTTCCACTAGACTTCTACACTCACAGGGCCAGTCACTCTACCGCCTTGCTCAGGTACTCGATTATAATAACTATAGATGTCATCTTAACAAAGTTTCCTTTATATCATATAAAAGTTTCCTTAATGAACTAAGAATTACTTATTAAATGAACTAGAGAAGCCAAGAATTGGTTCTTAAAGGAACTAAAAAAGCCTAGGATTTAGAAAAATCTAATAATTAGTTAATAAAAGATGAAGAAAATTGATTGTTAAAAGAAACTAGTGAAGTATAAGAATTTGCTCTCAGAAGAAGAATTAGATAAATCCAAGAATAAGTTATTCAAAAAATTAAAATAAATTAAAAAAAAAAAAAAAAAAAAAAAAAAAATGTTGACTAAGTTAGGGAGAAAAATAAAAAGTAATTTTATTAAGGAACAATAATTAGTCATTAAAATAAGTAACAAATTTCAAAATTAGTTATTAATAGATTTAAAAAATCAAATTTTAGTAATTGATAGAACTAGAAATGCCAAAACTTAGTAACATATTATCTCCCAAGAATCAGTTGTTAAAATAGCTAGAAAAATCTAAGCATTAGTTATTTATGTATTTTTTTATACAACTAAAAAGTCCAAGAATCAGAAAAGTCAAGCTTATAAAAAGTCTACTAGTGTAATAGGTCCAAGTTTTTAGGTTCAGCGCGTGAGATGGCGAGCTATGGTATTGATCAGGCTCTATGTTCGTCCTCCAGTCTGCCCCTAAGACTGGACAAGCTAGTTGCTTTAAATTCATAGTTTGACTAACATTTTCTGATTATTTAAATTTATTCTAAATATCTATAAAAGTGTAATTGAAAGCTTTAAATTGTTATAATACACTTATACATTCTGACACACGTCAGAGGGGGTAAATGTGGATATTTATACACTTAGTTCCTCTCGTCAGAGGAGGTAAATTTTGATAGTTATACACATAAGTGCATAACTATCAACACTTAGTTTCTCTCGTCCGAGGAACTAAATGTTGATAGTTATGTACTTAGTTCCTCTTGTCAGAGGAGGTAAATTTTGATTGTTACACACTTGGTTCCTCTCATCAAAGGAACTAAGCGTTGATAAGTTAATGACAAACTTTAATCATCATTAAATTATATATATATATATATATATATATATATATATATATATATAGTACTAAAATTAAATTGGTTAACGATTACATTTCCTTAATGCGGATCTGATTAAGCGTAGAGTGAGCGGACTATTGATCGAGTTATGTCCGTTCTTCCGCATCCAGTAAACACTAACAAGCTACATTAATTAAATTCTGGATCTGACAGTATATGTTCCTTAATGAATGAAACTTTGGCTGTATCGTTAGCCAAAGTTAGATAACGATACAGGATTGCATAACTTTAAGCTTTTAGTTATAGAAATGACCACACTTTCTCTAATTATAACCTATAGAATATAGTGCCTTAAAATAGAGAAGAACCTTAAATTATTGTTTTAAAAATATAATGATAAATAAATTCATAAATCTTCCCTCATAATAAAGAATGTAAAACTATACATGCTTTTAATTTATAATACCACCATAGTTCCTCAGATAATGAAATAATTTTAAGGTTTTAAATAAAAAAGAGAACTAAATAAAGAACCCTGAAACATAAAAAGATCCTTAAATTCTAATTTAAAAGACTTTCATTACGATTAAAACTTTAGTTAATGATTAAAGTATGTATATAATATAAGTTTTTAATTCTAAATATGACCATAGTTTCTCTAATAATAAAATAAGCTCAAAGTTTTCTATAAAATCCTAAAGCTAAAGAATTTTATGTTACAAGTTTCAAATTTAATACCTTCTCTCTTTGAGAGAATGTTGGCTAAAGATCCAAGAATTTTTAACAATATGCTTTAAATTCTGCTTTAAATTTTTCTGATAATAATTAAATTAGCTAAGGTATAATTAAATTAGCTTAAGGTTTTGGCTAAAGATACTATGGCTATAACCTTTATTGTCTTAATCTGGTCCTGGATTACCTTATGAATAAGGTTTTCTTTTTTTAATAATGGTAGAATTCTCCTTAATTTTTAAGTTTTTGATTTTTCAGTTCTAAAATATTTTATAACCGATGGTTTATCTGTAATCTGTAATATTATATGCATATCAGTACTATAACAAAAAAAATCTAGTAATTTAATAAATAATTCTCAATTACGAATTATTTTTTTTTTCTAAGCTTTAGCTACAATGATAAGTATATTGAAGTCCTCGTCTAAAAAAGAACTTTTTTTGGGGTTTTCTAATTTAACTTGTATGTTTTATACTAAGTAAGTTATTTAAATATAAATTAAAATAAATTTATTTGATTAAGTTCTATGCACTAACTCTTAAGCCTGATTTCTGATTTAGTTTTACGTTTTTTTCTCAGGGGAAATTCCTTTTATACCAAACTTTGATTTTTTTTTATTTTACTAATGATTTTAGGCTCTAGATTCTGAATTCTCTCTTCCAGATTTAATCTAATTAATAATTATGTTGTAAGTTCGAGGTTTTGTTTTTAGTTATACTAGTATAAAATTTGGTTATCTTACTGAATAAGTGTATTCTATTGATGTTGAAGATATCTCCAATTGATTGAGTTCTATTGATGTAGATCTAATAAAAGTTTTCTCGTGATTAAATTTTACGTTTTTGTTTTGTGTATACTGTGTTTGATACCAAGTTTCTAGAATTAAATTTGACTCAAATTTTAAGTTCTACATTTTTTAGTTACATATTTTAAGTTTAATTTAATGTTTATTAAAGAATTAGATTTCCTCTCGTTCCTCATAAGTTTAAGGTTATGATTTTTTTTTTAATTTTTATGAATTAATTGATAAATTATTTTCAAGTCTTAAGCATGAAAGTATGCACTAGTAATTTAATGATAATTTAAAAAACATAACATTTCATTAGGCATTGAATAATTAATAATATTATGAAACAATCTGCTCATTAACAATCTAATAATCAACTGATTATTCAATAATCTAATCATTTACTTATTAGATTTTATAAAATTTGGTCAGGATTTAAAATAAAATTAGAACATCAAGTTTCCATTTTAGGTTGCTTAAGTTTTAATTTTTGTTCGTGGCAAATACCGAATTTCTCACCTTTTATCCTACTTGTATTAAATATAATTAATTTATACAAATTTATTATTTTAGAAATAAATATATAATATATATATTTATAATATATTACAATAATAAGAATTATTAAATAATCAGTGACTATTATCTCTGCCATATTAATTATCAAATCTAAAGACCATATTGTATGAATTATTAATTATTTATCCATTATTTGGATTATGTAATACCTATTAATTATGTGAATTAATTAATAGAAATAACCCCCAATTACTTCTAAAGACATAGTCATACATTAATGTATCGAAGATTAATTATATGATTTTAATTTTTTTTTTTTTTGTATAAACTCAGAGTAAATAATATTTTCATATATACTTTTTTAATTATGAAAAATTTAAATTAATTAAAAATTTAAAGAAATTTGAACGAACATTTAAAAGCACAAAAAGTAGTCGAGCAAGAAACATTTGCTCTTGTTGTTAAAATTTTTTCATGTTTGTAAGGTATTCTCGTGGTTCTTCAGCAGAATAAAAAATACAATATAAATGTAATAATAGCATCCAATTATTTATTCTAATTTTTTTTTCTTATCAATTTCAAGATTATAATTTCTGATCGGTTAACATGTTGTAATTATGACCCATTTATTTTAAATGTTTTGTTAAAAGAAAATTGATTTTTAATTTATGACAACCACCTTAGATTACCTTTACCTTTTTTTTTATTTTATAATATATGCACAAGTAAATAGGTGATAACGTATATAAGATAATATTTGGTCAATCAATCTAATATTTTATTAAAATTGATATAATAATATAAATGTATTTAAAATATATTTATATTAATAATAAAAATATGTATCCATAAATATACTGTTAGCTGTACGGACATGTTATATTGATTTCTTGGTGTTAAAATATACTGCTAGCTTTAAAGGTCATGGACATGTTTCGTATAATTTCTTTTATGATTTGTATTTATTTCTACGTGCTCGAATATACTGCTAACTTTAAAGGTCATGGACATGTTTCGTATAATTTCTTTTATAATTTATATTTATTTCTACGTGCTAGAATATACTGCTAGCTTTAGAGGTCACGGTCATGTTGATTATTATATTTCTTATGAGTTAAATTAATTCTTATGTATTAGAATATACTGCAAGCTGTAAAGGTCACGGTTATATGTTGAGTATTATATCTCTTATGAGTTAAATTAATTCTTATGTATTAAAATATACTGCAAGCTGTAAAGGTCACGGTTATATGTTGAGTATTATATCTCTTATGAGTTAAATTAATTCTTATGCATTAGAATATATTGCAAGCTGTAAAGGTCACGGTCATGTTTCATATTTTCTCTCTTATTGGTCATATTGATTTATAAGTGTTACAATTTATTGCTAGCTATGGAGGTCACGGACATACTTGGTTTTTCTTGATATCTCTTTTATGACTTATATTGATTTCTTTCTATGTGTTCAAGGCCATCATTTCTTCTTTTGATCTACAAAGTGTTTGTTCCTAATTTAATTTTTTTGTCACCGAGAAATTCTATGATTTCTTATAGCACCGAAAGGTTATATTTTCTCGCACGAAATCAGATAATTCAGTTTTCTAAAATCATCTCTTTTTGGTTTAACCCCTCCAAGAAAAATTCTCTTAGAAACATATTTCCTTCCTTCTTTCACCCTCCCTTGGTATTAAGTAGCATAATATTTTTTTTTATACCTGGAATTTTCAATTCTCGATTCTTTTTAAACTTCAAATCACTCAAAATAAAAAAAACAATAAGCTAAAATCAAATTTAAAAAATCGAAAGAACGAAAATAATAAAACCATAAAAAAAACAAAAAACAAAGATGGAATTATTATTAATGGATTTTAGCTCTAGATAATGAAATTACCATTGTAAAGAAAGATAACTCTCGAAGGAGGGTTCAAAAGTTTTCCCATTACCCACATTTTAAATGATAACTTAATCCAACTGTGAAAATTATTCCTTTTTTTCTCTCCCACGAGTGCAGTAATATATATATACATATATATATATATATATATATATATATATATATATATATATATATATATATATATATATATATATATATATATATATATATGACAATTATTCTATTAATATTTTCTATTTATATATTATATAATTATCTATTTATTTTAATGAGTTCTCACTCTCACTCTCTCACTCGGATTGTGAATGATTTTTCTTGGTATAAGCAACTCGCTTGACAGCTAAAGTCAAAACACCCTCACATCTTGAGGGTGTTTCGGGTTTTTTTGTTATTTGTTCGTGTTCGGGGGTTTCGAATCCCAGAGACCCAGAGAAGTGAGATATGTTTGATCCTCATAATCATATCAAGTAGATGTGTAAAGTAGCTGATTCCACGTACTGTAATAATCTATTGTTGTTGTTGTTTGTTGATTATGATGTAAACAAATCGAATACGTCAGACTCGAACAAACTTACTCATTCACAGTGAGACCAAATTTAAATCCATAATGTCTAATTTAATCAATTTACTAATAAATACTTAAATAAGTCTGTTGAACACTTTTAAATGTATTAGGTATGGGAGCGTCAATGGAGGTTGTCCAATTTACGTGGAGAGAAATTTATATTATCTCATTTAATTGTCTTGCTTGTGAAATGGGATTGTTAACACATAGATTTTCAACAAAATCAGATTTAATTTTATCAATTTTAGGAAACTAGATTTTTACCGGGCAAACGACTTATATTGTTAAATTAGTCTTTAAATGAACAAAAAAAAATCACAATAATTGGAACTAGTCGAGAAACTTTTCAATCAGAGTTTTTGGGCGTTAACGCCCCCAAATTGACAGCTGTAAATTTCGATTTCAGCTCGGGGTAGGAATTTTCTGAACATGTATGTCAAATTTCATCGAATAAGTCCAGTTTAGGCCTAAAGCGTCTGCACAAACTACAGAATGACGACAGATAGACATTTGCTGATCTATTTCTGACACAGGGGTCTTCAAAGAATTTAAATCCGTCAAAATCTAATTTATACGCGTATTTGAGCTATAGTAAAATAAACAGTCAAGTGTGTGCTAGTCAGCACAGAGCGAGAGTCTGTAGGCAACACAGCATTGTTTAAGTAGTACCTATTGATAGTGCTTTTTAAAATGCTAAAAAGCTTTCTTTGAACAACTATCTCATGGGTCTGATATTCTTTGATATCTCAAAAATACATAAACAAACTTCTGATAAAGTATGTTTTGCCAGTGAACCGGACTATAAACATGTAACTACATTAAAAAGAGCATAATCACAAAATAAATTTTTTTTTTTATAAGTCGCTACATTTTAGGTTTCTGGTAGAAGTAAAAAAAGAAACCTCTGTTAAAAAAAGAAAGCCTCTGTCTGTCTGACTGTCTGTCCGTTGGCTTGTTTCAATAATTCATAAACTACTATAGCAAGGAACATGAAATTCGGTACACAAGTGCATCTCGGCATTTCAGGCAACTGGACACTTTTTGGAGTTTTCACACTTAATATTTTCAAGATGGTGGCCAAAAAACAGTTTTTAGTCACCATGACATGTTATACACCAATTTAAAGGTCTTAAAGTGTAGAAAAAGAATATGAAACTATTAAAATTGTATACTTAATAATTTTAACTTAATCGTACAGAAACCGGTGATTATCGCCTCACGTACTTACGTGAAGTGCGCCTTATTTGTTTAAAATGTGTGGGTAGGAACAATACACATATATACCAAATTTCAAAGTGATCGGACAAAAGGTGTACCCGTGAGAGCAGGCGACAGCCGGACGGACGAAAAGACCACACTCACAAAAATATAAGGGTCCTTGGTTTTGCCTATGGACCCCAAAAAACTATCTAAAAAATCAACTTTTTTCTCTCTTATAGATTTCAATTTATTTATGACATCTAAAATTATTATAGACTAGCTTTCACTCCGCGCTCCGCGCGGGGCTCATGCTAGGTATTAGTGGCTGTTTCCTAAAAGCATGTAGACCTAGCAATTTAATTAAACTCCTAAATAGTTTTATTTCCAGTCTTTTAAGGATAAAATCAGGACTACATTACACATCATTAATTCCATTGCTAAGAATATAATACTCTCCAAATCGTAGTTTGGAGTCTATCTATACATTTAAAAAATAGCCAATAGAAACTAAGTAGTATAGTAATAACTAACAACGCTAAAAAAAGGTATAACAAATAAGAAAATAAACGTAGACAAAACCTATTAGACTGGGAAGTGATTGAACAATCATCAACCATGATAGTGCATTAATTGAATTACCAGTATCTTCTCTCAATACGACAGTTGCACCAGTAAATATTTAACAAACTCTATTCAATAACTCTTATAATGAAATAATAAATACTCGATTTTTCGAGCAATAGTGTTAGGTTTAAGCACCCCAATCAAAAATTAAATTGGTCAACAATTGCGGACGCCATAAGAGCTCAAAGTCATTTTTTCTTTTTTTTTTTACAAAAAATTAAATTAAGCTCTATTTAAGGTAGAACCGATAAAGGTACGACAAAAAGTCATAGGTCCAAAGTTATAGATCTTTTAAAATTAGTTACCGCTGGTGCAATCAGCTTGTCGATACGATTTACCATTTAGCCACAATAAGCCTCTAAAAAAACTTTAAAGTGCGTCCGCCATCTTTAATTTTTTAAGGGGGGTAAAAGTATTTTTTTTTTTACTTCTCGGATTTATCAAGTCGGTTTGGGCCAATTTCCGACCAGACGCAAAAAACCGCGAGTCTCTAGGTGGTCTAGAAGTATCCAAACATTTTGATTAGTGAGTCTGTGGGGTTTGTTTACGGTGGGTCAACCTAATATTTTTTTAGGTTATTTTTTATACATTTTTATAAAATTGTTAATAACTTTGGTTCTACTCAATATTTTTAGATGAAACCAAGCCTACAAACATGTTTGCGCACACAACTGAAAAAAAATTAATCGATTTCATTTAGCCAGTTTTGCTCCTATAAAGTCTGACTGAGGCGACAGACACACATACATACCCACATACATACACGATAAAAGTTAAGGCCGGATTCGGTTTTTGGAATGTCTAAAATGAAAAAGTATCCAAAAAAGTTTCAATTCTGACCAATGTACAGACAAAACTTTAATTATATATATATAGATAATATTTTATTAAGATCTATCTTGAACCTGATAATTTGAACTGCTGATCAGAATTAGTTCACTGATAATGATGAATAAAATAAATTATTATGTATTAAAATAACTTTGTATTGAACTAGTTTACTGTAACGTATTGAGTTTAGTTACTAAAGTATGCACCAAGTAATTTAATAAGTTCTTTTGTTTAATTTTTAAATAATTGTTGTACCTAATTCCATTATATTTTCTATTTTCGCAAGTCTTTATTTTTAAAATCGTTTTCAATTCAATAGTGAATGGCTCATAAAGTGTGCGAATTTTGCTTTGCCGTTACCTTTCCCTTGAGTGGAGGCTCCGCACCCCCAAAGGTAGTTATGGATTTATAGCTATGTTCTGAGTTTTCCACAGCATACAAGACCAGTTCTCCCCTTGGAATTTCTGACCTATACTCTCGTGGCTTAACTTCAAAAATATTCATTTTATCCTTCTTCCTTTCCATTCTCAATCCTCTCTGAAAATATGCTTTTTATGAGGAAAATTCTTTGTTCTGAAAAAAAAAGGAATAATAATACCGCTGGTACAACTTTACATTTTTTGGAAGGTAGGAAAAATGTTATAAAAAAAAAAAAACTTCAATGGAGAACTCGGTAATATTAATTCAACAAAGTTTTTAATGAAGAAAACTGCATTATATATATATAAATATATGTATATATATTAGAAAGAGAGAGAGTATATATTATATACATAGCGCAATTGTAGACAAATTTAAAAAAAACTTGAGTTTGGTTAACAAAAACCTTCATTTTATGTGATTAAAGTACTTTATTTTCTAGTATGTCAATTTCACATCATATTTGTTTTAATATATATATTATGTATTACAATGCATGCATAAAAATATAAAAGAAAATAATTATTTTTTCTATCATCCCAAATGACCAACTAATAAGAATATCAAATTATAATATTATCGAGGTATTTTATTTAATCAGTGTTTTTATGGACATTAATGTAAATAAAAATTACTTCTCCCAATTATTTTATGATTAGAAATTTTGAGACGTAGGATTTCATTTTTTTTTTTCCTCCATTAATTCATTAGGCGGTGTGGCTAAGGGAGTATAACCCTTCCCAATCCTGTTTCTAATATATATTTAATTCAGTTTTAATTAAATCCGAAGTGACACTCGACCCAGAATTTATTCACTGATGAATATTCAATCTCTAATTATAATCAGAACAAAATTACTAATTACTTTCTTCATTTTATTTCTCTCTATTTCTGTTGACTTATTACTTTTTCAAGTTTTTCCGTTTTTATATAGATAATGATAAGAGAACATTGGATAATATCTGTATTAGTTATACTCGATATGCTATGAAGTCCTTCCTGAATACCTTAAATATTCTTTATTTGCTTTATGTAAGCCTCATTTTAATATAAAAGTAAAATATTAATTGTTTCTATTTTCTTTCTTTTTTACTTTCTTATATAAGTTGTGTATATAAAGAGAAAGTAGTGTGATAGCGCTATGTACTTACGCGTTTTGAGTTTGAGGTCCCCGAGTCCAAAATAGTATGTTTTCTTTATTGTCGGTCTGCCACCTGACGTTTTTAGTCTATGCAAACGCGTAGAGCCTGAACTACTAGGCCAAATTTTTTCAAATACACGTTTAGGAAAACATACTCCAAGGCGAGTCGAGTAAATGAAATTTAGCTCTAATTTGGGGGCTCTAAATAAAATAAATGAATTATTATGGGATAGATGCATTATTAATATCTTATGAAAAAGTTTAGTTCGATTTAAATGACCATTTTTTATTTGTTAGAAAATTAAAAAAAAATAATGAAGATTATTAGCATTCATTTTATGTTTACTAGCTTATTTAGTAGTAAATATAAAAATAAAAATACTAACTAGATTTAGAAATACTTGGAAAATAACTTATCTGTCCTAGATTTAAAATGATCTTGTTTCGTTTCAGAGTATTGTATTTGTATTTGTATTTGTATTTTTGTTTTCTTAATACGATGCATATATTTATGCGAAATGTAGAAATAATACGACAGCCTTTGGAATTTCCTGTTAGATAAAAAAAACTCAATTGAAAATACATCTCTCCAAACCACATCTCATCCAATTTTAGACATCTCAAAAGTAAGACATTAAAATGATTCGATATTTCTTGAAATCTATCAAATAAAAAAATCTAACATTTTTTCCCCGACATTCACGTTTTAAAAGAGGAAGAAAATGTTGGGCGAGTTGTCTACGCCAAAACACGTGGTTTCTGATGGGCGCCACACTTAAGTTCTTCTACAAAGTGCGATCCGCTATAAAAATTCTTCTTCTGTAGGATGTTTACAGTGAAAAATCTGATTTCTCTATCGAGGTTTTAAAGACAGAGTTTTCATTTATTTTATGATTTCTCCACGATTTTATCTCGGTTAAAAAACATTTAAATAAAAAAAAAAAATTATCTTCTGACTCAACAACTTTTAAATCTGACTTTCAAATGAAATAAAAGTTGAATGGTGATTTTTCATAATTTAGTGTACTACACTCAACATAACTCGAGTTAAGTATATTAAAATCTCTTTCACTTTTCGGATTTGGACCAAGGTCGGCAAGATTTTCAAAAAATCAACATAAAATATTTTTTAGATATTTATATATAAATAGACATCACCTCTGAGCCCATTTGTTGCTTTATGTAATTACTCCTAGATTTCCCCATGTGGTTTTTATAATTCCTCCCTTATAAATAAACCTAAAGATGGTAAAAAAAAGGCTTGTTGTGTGTGGAAAAATCGAGAGAAAAAATATGATATCCTGTTTTTATCTTAAAATTCTAAATTGTAAACCATTTGAGTAAGTGTTTTAACCATAATATAAGTAGTTTTCTTGGGGGAAATCTCGTTTCTGAGAAAATAGCTGTAACTTTTAATGTCAGAGTTTGGGTTTCCCCGGGGGAAATAACTTATACTGTAAAACAAAATAACATTTTTAATCGTAATAATTAAATATGACCACGAAAATCCTTTAAAATGATAATAGATAAATATTTTATGAATCTTGATATCGATAAAAGTAGTTTTAGGTTGAAAAGGAGGCTGATTGTAAAACCCTTGTACTATCATTGAATCTGATAACAATGCCAGAGATATTTTGGCTTAGTTTCAAGGCTCGAGATATGAAAGAATTGATTCCTGGTAAGCACTAGTTAGTTAGATGGCACAGTGAACAACAGAAACTGGTTTGTATATTCTCTTCTGTTTACCCTCGCAGGAAGTTTACAAGTCATCTGTTGTGTCTATCGACAAAATATTTTTCGAGGAAATAAATCCCAATTATTATCTCTCGTCATTTTAATGCGCTACATGCTCGCAGTTTTATATCTAAAAAGTTTTCAATTTGACCTATTTTATTTTTTTTAATGTTAGAATTTAAATATATTCTAAGTAAAAACGTAACCGTGAAAAAAGGCCAAGTTCCAAACCCCCAAAAGTAATCAAAGTCAGCCTATCAAAGTAATCATATCTACTTTGTGGCCAAGTCTACTCTTTCTTTAGTCCATATAGCCTCACTTCAATTCTTCTGTCATGAGCAAGACTACTAATTTAGTTTTATTTTTTAACACGGCCCGTTTCTTCATGATGATATGCTGCATTTTTGGAAGGGGGTCTGGAACTTTTTCTTTTCTTCTGAGTTCTCTTCTTCCTATTACCCACGTAACTCATACTTAACTACACATACTCGTAATATTGGTGTTTTGTGCCTCATTCAGAAACTGGCCAATTGTTAAGCATATAAAACTAAAACAGTTATCTTAATCATGATATAAGAAGTGAAGTGAGGTAATGGATTAAAGAAAAGTAGATATCACTACTTTGATAGGCTGACTTTTTTTGGTGGGGATCTGGAACTTGGCCCTTTTTTCACGGTCAGGTTTTGCTGAGGATGTCATTCCTTTTTGCTAGCTTCAACATCGGTGGTTGGTCAACTTATTGGATTTTTCCTATCTGTTACACGGCTCAATTGTGCTAAATTTCAAGATTCTAGCAATTATTTTATATTTTGGAAGTAACTTATAATTTTGATAACGAGTGAGTGAGTCAGTGACAAAAATGTCAGCTTTAAAAATCGCCCCTGTTGAAGAGACAGGGTATGAAGGGCTCAATTTTTTCCAGTGTCCTAAGCTACTTAAGCTTAATCTATGATTCCAATTTCAAAAGCCCATCTTAGGAGAAACCAGAGATATGAAGATGATAAAAACCGGGGGAATTGATTCAAGTAAAGATACACTGCATGCTTACTAGAAGTTGGTCTTGCGCACTGCCGTGTGCTCAGATTAAAAACAATTTTATTTATCTATTATATTATTTAAATATTTGAATATAATCGTGAGTAATTTAAACTTTCTCTATTAAAGGCAAGGCTTACCTTTAATTAAAATGTAACGTAAGTTCTCGAATTGTAACCCAGCTCTATGGTGAATTACAACCTACAATAGGTCAAAACATAGAGGCAGGTGTGTCTTGTTTGCAAGGCTGTAAAGCCCCGGAGACAAGATTTGGGATATTATATCCTAAGCCTTTTTCCCTTGACATCCCGACATTCCCGCAGGACGCCAAGACCTACCAAAAGACAATTCAATTAAAAAATCCCTTTTTCCTCTCTCAAGAGAAACCCTGCCTCTGTCTCTGCGAGGTGAATCCAGATTAAGATCAATATTTTTTGTCATATGTTATAAAAGAGATGGTAGAGTTGGAAATGCAGACCCGCAATGCATAAAGTTTACAACCTACATGAATAATTCTGAATCTGATAAATATAGTCGTTTTTACATAAAAATCAAAGTACTCGAACAAAATATAAAGCAGAGAATTATATAATATGGTATTATGAAAGACGAATGAGAAATAATACGCAAGAAATCAGTGTGCATGCAAGGCTTAAGGTACTTAGCTTTAACCTGGGATTCACCGGAGAGAGATTAATCAAATTAAACACTTACATATACATATATCGATATAAATTTGTGAGGTAATCTCATCTTCGTGGTTACATGATAAGTTATGACTTAACATTGTTACCGATATTTAATCGGATATCGAAGAAATAAAATGGAAACAAATAAGAACTTATAATTTCTACAAACCTTCTTAATCTCTTAGCTTTTATCGTTTTACACTAGGGCGATGGAATTGTTAATAAAATCCAAAAATGGACTTAAAGGTTGTGTTGAGTGATAGTCGAAAGGATGGAATGAATAAAATATGCATAAAGAATAAAAACGAGCCTGAGAAAGCGCCTGCTCTAGGGGCGGGTGAGCAGGTCAATGGCACGGGGCGCCGAAATCTCGGGGGCGCAGGGCGCCTCCGTTACAGAAAAATGTTTAATAGAATATAATATATATATATATATATATATATATATATATATATATATATATATATATATATATATATATATATATATATGTGTGTGTAGAGAAGAATATTTGAAAAGTCTCAAGATTATTGCAGGGATGCTTTACTTTTTTTAGTGGATCTATAAAATAATGTTCGATTTTGAAAATAAATTCTGAAACTTTCATCACAAAGCTGTGAGCGAAACTAGGTGGGGGAACTAGGCAGGATTCAGAGCTTAAAGGCTGTCTGTTACCAATACTTCAAAATTCACGAAGCTCTGATGGGCTTAGCGAAAGAAGCGAATAACCCAAATATCTATAGAGGCGAAATCACCAGCCTGGTGCGATATACTTTTTTGAAGAAAACAGGGAGTAAAACCCGGCAGGCATTAGAAATAAGCCTAGTTACTGCCGTAAGCGTGTCGAAAATATTTGACTGATTACTAAGTAACAGGATACGAGTCCGTCGTCATAATTGCAAAGGAAATTGCAGAAATTCTAGGTAGGCGAATTTTTAAAGATACACTATCTCACCAAAATATAAAGATGTTCATCGTAGATGGACGGGATGCTGTTCTCACCCCGAAGAGTTATTCAAAACTGGGGTATTCTTTTCTCTCAAAGATGTTGCCGTCGTCTCTTTACAAGAGCGCTTCACGCAACTCGAACAGCATGACAGTGCTTGTGGAGCTTCTTATATAACATAAAAAAAACCTCCCAACAAATGCAGAACTTCTTCATTATTGTTTAGCGCTCCAAAAGCTATTACAATCAGGAAATGACGAAGATATTGATGGCGATGGCTCACAGTTGTAAGATGAAGTACGACATATAAAATATCGTATCCGAAATTCTGAAAAACACCGATCGAAGTGCCTTAATACATTCAGGCGAACAGAATGCACGAATGTTTCTATAATATTTGAATCAGTTTGCGGATACTATTGACTGTTCCAATGACAGTAGCCAATGGCGAACGTAGTTTTACCAAACTAAAACTGATAAAAAACTACTCGCTCCACAATAAGCCAGGATGGATTGACTGCCTTAGCCATATTGACTATATAAAACGAGCTAGCTCATTCTTTGGATATGACTGGTCTTCTTATTGAAGATTTTGCTATCGCTAAAGCAAAACGAGTAAATTGTCAAAAGTAAAATGTGTGTAAAATGTAAATTTCAATGGTACCCTGTGAAAATTACTGTTCTAAACCTAAATATAGAGAAGGGGGGGGGGGGGGGGGGGGGGGGTAATAACCTAGTTTGCTCAGGGCGTCAAATGTCGTAGGGCCAGCGCTGCTTAGAATTTAGAATAATTGTCTAATCGAATCAAAGAATGCCTGTAGCATGTAAAATGCATAACCGTTAAATGCTTTAACTAAAGAAAATTGTTTTCTACTTCTACCTTTTCTCTTTTATAGAAACGAAGTGTAGAGAAGGCTATGTCATTTCTACTTGAGAATTTTTCCAACAAAGTAGAGAGTAGTTTATGTCATTTATAATGAAGAATTCGAGAAAATACTTCAAGAATGAAATTTATTCTTATAGAAATGAATGAAACAAGAATATCACATTGACATGTGTCTACTTATTTGTGATGGAATAGACAGATAGAATGTGTTTATGTATCTACTTCATTGTAGACATTACAAATTACAGAGTTAAAAAGTCATTATTTATATTTTCTGTTATTGACCTATTTCGACGTTTACGAAAGAAAACGCACTTATCCCAACAGATTCACTCATAGGCTCACATTCGTTTTAAAATCACACACATGCAACATAAGTATGCACATTTTCAATAAAAAAAAGCAAACTATATTGGAATGCCAAAACTTATTGATACAGAAAAAAATGTTTCAGAGAGAATCGTCGTATGGTTCGATGCGTAAAAAGGAATCAAATACTCTAAAAAACCTTTAAGTATAGGGAAACACTGAAGTATAGAAGACTGAGTGTTAGTTATGGGGAAACCTGGTGGAAACTCTAGCAAAGCTGAGAAAAATTCATGAGTAAAAGCCTCTCGGCAGATGTTTACTGGATAAAATTCAACCCTTTATATATATATATATATATATATATATATATATATATATATATATATATATATATATATATATATATATATATATATATATATATGTTGTCTTCTGTTAAGCCGTTATTTCGCCAATACTTTCTCATTCTTTCCTTTTTAAGTCTTGTTATTTTCCTTTCATTCATTATCCATCGTGTGAAAGAATGGATTTAAGTAACATCTGCTTCCTTATCAAATCTAAAAGGTATTATATATTTCTACTTATAATAATTTTTATCTTCGTTGAAAGGAGCTAAGTGAGAAATAAATAATAAAATCTCTCTAACATTAATCACATTATTTAATAAGCCTATCTTATAGCTACCCTCTTTTATTTCGTGGGCATTAATGAGGTTCAAAGCTGTCAATTTAAAAATATTTAAAGCGAAGGGCGTTTAAATTTATAAATTTATCTTTGGTTTTTCCTGGAATTATTTGAATTAGTGTAAAGTTTACTCAATGTCCAGTGAAATGGATTTACTTAGGTTTCGGGCTACATGTTGGAACTAGAAATTGCTTTAAGAATCTGGATATCATCGCGTTTGAACACCACCTTAAATATATAGTAAAAATGTTGAGCTTAGATAAACATCGTTTACCACATATTCTGGCAGAAGAAACGGTCAGACTGCAGAATTGATCTAAATAGTTGCTTGGTTGAGAGAGATAGCTGGATCGTCTCAATGAGAGAAGTTCTGTCGAAGAGAAATAATGCTCTTATTGAACAATTAACCTCACATGGAAGATCATCTAACTTTAACCAGCACTATAGACTTTTAGAATACTTGTCGCCGGTGTCAACAACAACTACTTTACAGAAAATCATTACAGTCTTAATGATATTAAACTTATTTTCAAAAGTAGGCGTAACTTTTTGAATTTAAATTATAAACCCTGGAGGAAATTAGATCTGATCCAGAATAAGTTCTCTTTGTAATCTGTGCGCAGATGAAGATAATTTTCATTTTTAGGCTATTTGCCTTATCGGAAAACATGATTTAAGAAAGAAACCCTGACTCATGCAGAATTTATTTCCATTTTAAATACTCCAAATTGGAAGGAATAATAATAATAATAATATATTTATTTACAATAAGTATTTGCAATGAACACAAAATATGAAAAAAGCAGCTTCTGTAGACTACTACCCCACAGTGGCCAATGCCAGAGCGTGGGAAGGAGTTCAGTTACATTATATTAGCTTTCTTTACATTAGTTCTCTTTATGTACCTACATTTTTTCTTTTAATATACACTAAAAAAAATAAAAAATCAACAAAAATACAAGTTACTTAAGATCTTACAAAAAATTGTGTGATTTTATAATTAATAATTAATGAAAAGCTTAACACCCCACGTATTTTTGTTGTTGTTGTTGCAGGTAAATGAAGTTTAGTGTACTTAACTTGAAGTCTTAAAAGAAATTTCTCAACTTATAAAGGTAATCATAATTAAGCTTTTACTTGCTCTGTCTTAGTTCCTTCAACTTATTATAGTATTTTGGATAAACTGCACAAGTTAATAGCAGCATCTTCTTAAAACATTGTTGCTTATATTTATAGCTCAGAGAGTGGATCCATCTTGAATTAAATGCCTTTTCCTCCTTTTATCACCATTGCGCTCTTGTAATGTGTGATTTTTGAGGCTAAAAGGATAATCATATAGTTATTCTAAATTACCAGTGGAATTACTTGATCAGGAATACAGACAGACGTGTCTCTTCAAAAAATAATTTATTTTTTAATCTCTGTTTTAGCTTTTGACCCTTTTTTAAAAAAACGTTTTAACCTTATACTACTTACTACTTAAGTACCGAACGGAAGTTTTGAATGCTGTGATCGTTCTGAAGAGTATACTATTTTTATGTTTTCGATTTCAAAAATTCATGGACAGAAATCCGTTTCACACATCAGGAAACTTTTTGGTCATGTGTCTGTCTGCCGGTTATTTCATAAAAACAAAAATGATAAAAATAATGGCGTCACTCTGTTTTAGTATTTCAACTTCGATTTGACATATTAACACATAACCTTTCGGATATATCATCGAAAATTTTGTTTTGAAATATATTTTTTGGGGGGGAGGAGGGGGCATGCATTACATACATGTTTTATTTATCGATTGATGAACACTAGTGGTTGAAGTCTCTTTGTCCAATAAGGATATTTTAAAAGGAAAAAGTTTATCTACTCCAATTAAATTGATATTTTAGGATCTCTTATCACTCATTCATCAATTTATATATTAGGAGTTATGCTTATATAAAAGCCGCTAGAATGACTTTAAAGACCTGCTTTCCTACCTTCTTATGTTTGCGAAACGTACAAATTGCTCATTTACTGTAGTTTTCCAAATTCATCATTCTTAGTATAGATGTTATGTATAAAAAATGTTCATTGTGAACAACTCATCTGTGTAGATGTAAATCCGCAATTTTTCATATTTTATTCTGCCAGAACTACTATTCATAAATGAAATTAACCCATAAAAAACCTATCGTATAATTCTTTCTACAAGCATTATTTCCTTCTCTAGTTCTTTTTCGTTTAAATTATTATTATATTGTTACTATTCTCCTTGAAAAATTATGTTTTTCTGAATTGTATAGTTCTATAAAATATAAAAAAAAGTTTTATTGGATGAGTCCCAACTCTATAAAACTCGGGTTTACTAAACTTACTATAAACAGCGTTATTCAATTATTTTTTATAACTTTCGTACAATCCGACTCGACAAAAGAAAATCTAATATTTCTAAACGATTTTTACCGTCAGCGACGTTTATATATGTTAAGTACTAGCTGGATACCCATGCTTCGCAACGGTTTGTGTTATTAATGACATACATTACCGAAAATTCACTTGGAAATACAACTTTTTTACTGTTTGAATCAAAGGATAATACGGAGCTCGATGTGACTCCTACCGGATATAATCGAATTCTGAATTCAGCATATAGAAAAATACCCCCATTAATACGAAACTGATTTCTCAATTTAGTATAAAACTTTCTAGTGAGCTATTTATAGATTATATTTTTATCTTGTAATTGAGCCATTTAAGTATAAAGTTTCATAAAATTATTATTCCCCCACAATTTGACTTAGCCCTGTAAAAGTTTTCGTCGAAAAAGTAAAAGAATATGCTAATGAGGTCTCCTTGTAAAGGTCTCCATAAGAATAGCAACCTATTATAAATAAGTTTTCCATTTTATCTATAACCTAAGTAGCTAACTCGCAAAAACACTTAAATAAATATTTTTTCCATTTTAAAAATATGACAAAAGTGACCATAACGACAATTATTACTGAACTCTTAAAGAGCTTCCTACGATATGCTTAATGAAGGGTATAGATTACTTTGACTTGTGAACCCCGTACTCTTGTGTACATTGCCGACCTATTACCCGCCAAAATCTCAAGCTCTCATACACTCTCCTCCCATTTCTTTTTCTCGATTTTCCTAAGCTGTCAGAGTTAAAGAGTATAATGTGTTTACTATAAATTGGTATTGAAGGTCAAGTGAGCCAAGTTTTATCAACATCAAAATTAAACTGTAGAAACACACCCACAGAGTATAGAAAAATGAAATATCTTAAATGAACTATTGTATTAAATATTAATAGTAAAAGATCTGAATGATAGCGTAATGATTAATAATTATAAGTATAATTTTGAACATTAGATTGGAAGCCGTCGATAGTAAGCATACTCCAAAAAGTGAAAAGTGCAACCAATAAGCATGGCCAGTTTAAATTATTCTCCCAAAAGGGTGAATCATTTTCTGTATCCTTCACATTCCAAAGGTACAATCTATTTTATAATTATCTATTAATTAGGCCATCTATTAATAATTACTTATCTTATTTCATCAATTCTATAGTGAGTTAAAATCCGATTTTTACTTCTAAAATCTCTTCAACCGAGGGCACAGAGAGATAGGAAAACTGTTTTGTTTTCGGTAATAGATTTTCAAAAATGAATTTATGTTTGAGAGGATTGTTACGGTTTTGAAGTTTGTCTACTGTTTTAGACATGGATGGTTTTAGTAAATAAAGCTTACCTCATAAGTTTATATATATATATATATATAAACTTCTGTTCTAGTATTTCCAGAGTTCCGGAGCACAAAGTACGTACGGAATATACGCTCCGTTACATCTCCGTTTAATATAATTTGACCGATATAATCCGGTTGCCCGGTCTACTTCACACTCTGTTGGCTCTCAAGTTTTGTCCGGGTCACTTGATACGATTTGTAGTTCTGTTTCCCTTTCGTGTTTCAGTGTGTGTAGCATTAAATTAATTAATGAGGACCGAATAGTGGGGTAGGGGAGTGTATAGGAGCTCTGTCAAACCTTGCGAATTTCCATGCCACAAGTTTCCGGATCTCGCAAATTTCCAAATCAAAATTGATTTAAGCCCAAGTTTCCAATTAATAGCAGCTCACTCTAACGTCTCTATATTTTGAAACAACACATTTCCCCCACCCTCACCCCTACCTTTAATACAATAGATTTAAATCGGATTTTCTCGTCCCTTTTGAATCCACCGGAGTTGCTGTACAATAGGAATTTCCGCATACGAATGAATATTGACATTTGGTTTAATAGAATGATCTGTTATTAGTAAGATATTGTAGAATTACAGTTATTAATGTGATTAGTTTTAAATGCCTACTTCATAGATAGATAATGTGATTTTAGATTGTAGAACATGAATAGCAGACGGGTTTATGTTAGTTATAAATCTTTACTAATTAATTTCCGATGAGATAATTAAATATAATCAATTTAGACATTCGTAACAATTATATATGAATAATCTATAATAGTAAAATTAACTCAATTACTGTCTACGAGTTGAAACTTACTTAGGGTACTTTAACAATAGGAAGAAACATGTACCATGATCAATAATAGTAATAATAATTAACTATTTATTGAATATAAGTTTAATTCCGTATTGTCTATGCATTTCACTGTATAGGTGTATTATCGAATCATCTTTCAGGTTAAATTGTGAACATTAATTTACTTCATCAATATTAAAGATTAGAGAGAAAGCCAAATAAAAAATCCCGTCAAGTACTACTACTAGCAAATTACTAAAAGGGTTTCTTCGGCCTTGAAAAAATTATATTTCTTACAGTGTTTTTTTTCTTACTAAAAAAATTATAAAAAGTTTCCCTTTGCGCATATTCTTTAGCATTTTATTGGTTATTTTGGAGGTGAAATGGATTTTGAAAACTCAATATATACATACCTGCATATATTTGTGATCTACTTTCCAAAACCTCTAAAATGATACTCCTCTTAAATATTACAAAAAATAAAAATTTTGGGTCGCCATGGTTACGCGCACCCAATTTTCTAAAATGCGACTTTTTTAGAGGAACTCCCGGAAATATCATTGGCCCACAGGAATGGGCCGCCATTTGGAAAACACATTGTATATCTGTGATCTACTTTTGAGTACATACCTTTAAAATGGTACCCTACAAAAATAAATTTAAAAAATTAAAATTTTTGTTATCAGTTCGCGATTGCTCGCTGATCGCACGCAAGTAGAGTTGTGAAGTTCGGAACAGGTTTTCTGTTTTGGGGTAAAAAAGTTGTAGTTGTGTATACCAAAGTTCAAATCTCTAGCTGCAATAGATAAGGGGATTTGAACCAAGATGCGACGGACGTACGGGTGAACTACCAAAGGGTTTCTAGGATGACCTCGAAATTCTAAAAAGCACTCCACCACTAAGAATCACACGACAGATAATATGTTGCTAGTTTATGCATAATTCTACTGTTCGATATATATATATATATATATATATATATATATATATATATATATATATATATATATATATATATATATATATATGAATAAATTCTCGACCGTAAATATAAACAGAAAACAAACAAAACTCAGGTTTCGGTCACAAAAATCGTCTTTATGTTACAATCCCGACGTTTCGGTTTTTACTTAAAACCTTCTTCAGGGGCCGTAAAACATCTAAACAACGACTGAAAAGAAGAACGGACGTTGCGGTTTCAGTCGTTGTTTAGATGTTTTACGGTCCCTGAAGAAGGTTTTAAGTAAAAACCGAAACGTCGGGATTGTAACATAAAGACGATTTTTGTGACCGAAACCTGAGTTTTGTTTGTTTTCTGTATATATATATATATATATATATATATATATATATATATATATATATATATATATATATATATATATATATATATATATATATATATATATATATATATATATAAAGTGCACTTTCAACATAACTACTATAGTGGTAATATCACTGTATCCTAATACAGTTCAACTCACCATGTGTTTAACTCACCTAATAAAGTTAACTTAATTATGTTTAGTTGCGTATTGCAATCAATTTTATAATTACAATGTACACTGTGAAACTGGTTCAGAGCGTTTTTCAACTGGTTTAGTTAGAGCTTTTTAGCTTCATTCAAGTATATTAAGTTTCTTGAATTCACTGAACTCCTGAAAATGATTTAGAGTGCGTTTCAATTGGTTTAGTTGTACCAAACTTATTTCCGTAAAAGAACACAGTGAATTCTATGTTGTTCAGTTTGCTTGCGTTCTTATTATTGGACGTTAAGGCCAAGCCTCGCTATGCTTGGCCTTAACGTCCAAGCGTGCTCTTCTTTTTCAACCTCTTTTAGTCTCTCCCTACTTAACTTTTTTTTAGAATAAGTCGATTATTTGATCGATTAGATGCCTTTATCGATGTATATTTTAAGGTATATTTGTGTTATTAAAATGTTTTCATATGATAGACCATATTCTAGCAATAAGAACGCAAACTGTACAACAATAGAATCCATATCAAATAAATATACTCTTGTACGGAAAACGGAAATAAGTGTGGTCGCTTGTGACAAGATAAACACGCAGTTAGTTGAAGTGATTGGTATAAATGTTTGATAAAGGTGAGTTGTTGGTTAGGTTGGGATGTAGAAACTAGAAGACAGGTCGATAGTTTTGATAGACACCTGTACTGACTGACTCAACAAGTCACCTGTAGGGGAGTTACCTTCAAACTTTGATAACTAAAACCTTTATAAAAGCTCTGTTGCTTTCTCCTTCTAGATCTTAATATTTCTTCAAAACTTACTTATCTAAATTCAAACACGAAATATTCATAAAATATAGAAGAATATACTTAACAGAATATATAGGTGTACATCTCTCTACATTTTCTATAATATTACACTAAACCCAAAGTTAGAAACAATTTTATTTTATTTAATGATGTAAAAAATAGTTTTTTTTTCTCTTATTCTTTATCTCCGATAGGTCTTTAAGGACAATAGTTAAAATATTCTGCCAATAATAATTATTGTAGCACATAATGTCCTCGCTTCATTCTATAGGGCAAATGGTCAAATGAAATTTGGATCATTTTTCGATTCCCAATAGTGTCAATCTTATTATTAGGTTTGCACAGTTATTATTAAGTTTGCATATTAAATTTGCACAGATAGGTTGAAATTAATATGGACTACCTGTGGGCTACTTTCTTCAAACCATCCAATCCCCCCCCCCCTCCCCCAATTTGGAAGAATACTTTTGAAGATATAGTTTTTAATTAAAACAAGTTTGTGTACAAGAGGAAGGAAGCAATGAGTTCAGAAGGTTGATTAATATGAGACCAACAATGAGCTGTTTATACAATTTCAAATCGGAATTTTAGTAGGATGGGAAAATATCTATATTTATCTATTCTTGATTACAAAAATTGTTTTCGACTTTGTTTTTTAAGTAATACCAACGGATAAACCACTGCTATGGTCTGATGATAAAGATTGCCAAATCCATTAAATATCATACAAACGTTAAGCCTAGTTCACACCAGTAGACACGTTGCGAGACATTTCTTTAGACGGTCTAAAAGACCGTCTATAGAAATGTCTCGCAACGTGTCTATAGACATCTTCTGAGACCGTATATGGTCTAGGTCTAGCGTCCACACTTGTAGACACGTTGCACCATGTCTCTACCATTTAGAATGGAAAACCATAGACATGCGATTTTGGTCTAGCAACGAGACCGTAGACGCTGTTTGTCTCAGCCGATGTCTAGCCGATGACCATAGACAAATCGCTAGACATGTCTCTGAGACAAAAATCGCGCAACATGTCTACTAGTGTACACAAGGCTTTAGATATGGGAATGTCTATGGAGGTCATCCTGTCTCTCCATGTAAATTAAACTTTTTATTAGTCAAAGCAGCTTTCAGCCATTATTAAGGCCATCATCAGTGCCTTTTTGTTCTTAACTGCTGATGGCCTTATGAAGGCTTAAAGATGCTTTGGCTAACAAAAAGTTCAATTTACGTGGAGAGACAGTTTTATTATTCCAGTATATTAAGATTTTTGAAAGAGAAAAGAATGTAAAAAAACATCACAAATACAAAAGTTGTTGCAAATTTTGTCCTCTACAACACTGATAATTATAATAATTATATACTACTTTTGCTCTCCGTTGCATAGGAACAGTTTTACTAAGAAAAAAGTCCGAAAATGTTCACGTTTTTTCAGTATAACTTCAGTACCTATAACTTTAGGTTGCACAGGGCTTTTGTTTCTGCTAACTTGATTATTTACTAGTGGCATTGGCACTACAACATATCCAAAACTTATAGATACTTAACCTTTTTCATGTAACCCATTTTTCGTATTATTTAACTTGAGTATACTAACTGTAGAATTAAAACTAAGTAAAAATAGTTTATGCACTTAATTGGTTTCCGACGCAATGCAACACCATAATTATACTTGTCTTTAGAAAAGTACCTCTTGGAAAAATACAAGTTTTCATTTTATTATACTTAAAATTAATTACAAAGTTTTTTTTTATGAGGATGAGATATTTTTATATTTTAAATTTAATTTATGTTTCGAAAAGGAACCCATTTATATAAAATAAAAGAAGAAGTTTAATGCTATTCTTTAATTTTAATTGGAATAATTAGGAGCCTGAAGCGTAGTTGCAAAGTAGAGATAATGAAAGTGTTTGGTATATAAGAAGGTTAAATTATACATTTAATCCTTACGTAAGGTATTAAAGTTATGTAGCATAGCCCGTGCGAGATATGCTGTCTTAATCCCGCTACTTCTTCAGTAGGGTACAAAGAGGAATCTAACAGAGGTAGTCCTCCTGTTTCATAGATTAATCCTCTTAAAGCTAAGTCCTATTATATACAAGCTCTTAAATTTCCTTTAGCTTTAGATTCAAACACCACTGTAGAGGACTCGCAAATTATTTAGACTTAGGCAGTCTTTATTAATTTAGGTCATTTTCAAGCGATCGATATGAAAGGTAACGCTGGAAGTAGTAAATAAGGATATCATAGCATACGTCAAGAAAAAGGAATAAAGAACCTAAACCTTCCGAGATAACCTGGAAGTTATACCTCCATATTGACAAGAGATCACACCTATAATTATCTATGATGCTAACTAGAAATTAGCATCCATTGGGGACCTTTTTTAATTAAATTATAATTAAAATGTGTAAACTTGTTTGTATCTTCAAAAATAAGGGTGAATTTGGAACTTATTTTAAAAAAATTATTGTCTTATTGAATAGTTGAAGGTACATCTTTTTCCGTCTTAAAATTAAAGCTCACGTTAACGCGTTTCGCGCGAACGCTTTGATGGATGGCCCAACAAACTTAGCCTAATAATTTATAAAAGGAACATGTATACCGAATTTAAACTAAGTCAGTCAATTTTTACTCAAGTTATCGTCCCATGCGTGAACGTTACTATCACTAACAAATAGACATACAGACACACGATGCATATCTTGTTAAATATAGGAAGCTCGCTTTAACTAAGATTTGGACATGTTTTAAGGATAGGAAGAGACAGAATAGTCAAGCAAACCTACGAAGCATGTATTTCAGAAAAACTCAATTCTGGACAGCCAAAACTAAAAGCATGAATTCCTTTGTTAGGGTTTCGTTGGTAAAACCAAAAGAAGAAAACCTTATAGTTTCGTTCCTGTGACTGTCTTTTTGTCACTCTGTACGGTTCCCATAACTTTTGAATCAAAGGAGATAAAAACATGAAACTTTCCAGAATTAAAGATCGTTTTGACGCGCTCACAGGAAAAAATACAGCGAACTCAAAATTATCAGTAGTTCTATTTCAAAATGGCGGATAATTAATGTCCCGCAAAAAAAAGTGGGGTATCAAATGAAAGGTATTGAAGAGTAGATTACAAAAATATATAACACTTGTGGATAGTGTTTAAGTTTTCATGCCATTTTGTCTAAAAACATCAACATTTTGGTGTCCCCCCTAAAGCTATATTTCTGCTATTACTAAAAATATGCAAAATGTCCGGTCTGCTAGGCCATAGAAAAAATAAGAATACCAATTTGATCTGATTAACTTGCAATACAAAATGGCGGATAATTCCTGTCACTGGATTTTTTTTTTTTTTTTTTTAATTTTGATTGGGAATCAAATGAAAGGTATTGAAGAGCAGATTACAAAAATATATAACACTTGTGGACACATCAAATTTTTGCCTCCCCCCCCCCACTCTAAGAAAAAGGAAGTTAAAGAAAAACTTAACTAAGTCTTGAATTCTATAAGAAGACAATTCCTTATTTGAAATGAGCAAATTTCATCTGCTTGCTCACTTGAAAGGATTTGTTTCTCAAAAAGCGTGATTTTTCACATAATAAATCTTAGAAGCGTCTGAGAATAATACCCACCATCTATTTCTTATCTGTCGAAGCCTTTATCCCCATAATTTATTCAGGCACTTTACCAAGCCGAGATGGAATTCAATATTGGGCGTATAACAGCAAACAATTTAAGGATTGAAAAATAAGGTTCAAGAGGAGAATCTTTGGTGTAATAATACTGTTATTTGGGAATAATATATATTCTAAGGATTAATATCATAGTTATAATAAGGATTATTATGTTCTTAACTAATTTCTTTATATACAATATTAACAGCTTTTAAGATTCTTTAAATCTTGCTTGAAATAATTACACCATTGAACTCATTCAATTTTTGACTGTTGTTTGTAAATTCTTCTTTTTGTGTGGTTGGCGTTTTTTAGGATTTTGCTTCCAAGCTTACCATAAGCTATGTGATCGTTCTGAAGAACGAAAATATTTTATGTCTCCGATTTAAAAAATTCCAAGACAGATATCCGTTTCAGACATCAGGGAACATTTTTGGTTCCGTCTCTGTCTGTCGGTCTGACGTACAATTTTTTCGAACCAACATATCTTCAAATCTACTCGTCCGATTTTAATGGCATTTGAATGGGAGGTCACAATTAGCCCAATGTTGGTCCCATATAAGTTTCAACTTTCTGCGCCCATTTGTTTCTCTTCCATATGCGCCCAAACATACATTTATTTTCATCTATATCTTCAAAAGTACTCATCTGATTTGTGTGAAACTTTTATAATCTATCGAAAGTAGCCCGCAGATAGCACCAGATTTATTTCAAAAATTTTAAGACAAGAAATCTGTTTTAGACATCAGGGAACATTTTTGATTCCGTGTCTGTTTGTCGGCCAATTTATGCGAACCAACATATCTTAAAAATCACGCGTCCGATTTTAATGAAATTTGTATGGTAGGTCATAATTAGCTCACTGTTGGTCCAATATAAGTTTTAACATTCTACCCTCATTTGTTTCTCTTCCACATGCGCACAAACACCCATTAATTTACTCCTTTAGCTTCAAAAGAACCCCAGATTAATTTAAACCATCTGCGCTCTTTAACTATTGCTAAATGGATACTTTAATTCATGTAAAAAATCAAAACAATTTGGCAGATCAAAAAAAAAACGGGGAAAAAATTAAACAAATAAGACAATAATGGTGTAAAAGCATAAAATAAATAAAGTACGTGATAGGATGCGAGGAAACTATGTGCCACACCAATTGGCAGTCTATTTTTTTTATATAAGACAAACATTTATTTTAATAATGTTTCTTATTAAATAGGAATCTAGTAGTAAATTGTTGAAGTAGAATATCTATTAAATAAAAAATTTAAAAAAAATCTATAAAATCTATTAATACTGAATATGTGTTTAGTTTTTATAAATAAAATAATCATTTTGTTACTAATTTACAAGTGTAGGAAAGTTTAACCGTCGCTTTCAAACATAAATTTAGAAGCTTTGTTTACTTTACGCGTTGTTCTTAAATATTATAGACCTTTTGAAGTTGATGTAAGGGTATGGAATAAACATTAAAAATTAAGTACCCGTGTTGGAGTCGATAAAGGCATAACAAAGTACTTTGTGACTCTCCAGGGTGTACCTTGGAACCGAGTAAAAACCATCCTCATCTCAAGAACTGAAATAGTTGTCTTGAGCCATTTATCTGAATTAAGCAGAGTTGGGTAGCTTCGTTGCCATGACTAAGTTTTCACTTAAATACCTCAATTATATTACTCTATAAAGTTGGTTGGGATGAATGCGTCGGAGGAGAAGCCAATTTCTGTATTGTAGAGATCAACCATGAAGGAGTTATAGTTGTTCGAGAACAGTTAAAACGATGAACGGCTTAAAGTTTTCCCGACATCTTTAACTCGATGAGGAGTAATTTCCTTTTATGTCGTGGCTAAAGAACGAGAAAAGAACCAAGGCCATTCAAGAAGCTCTAACTCTGAAAAGAACACTTAATACAAAAAAGGATGAACGTCTTAAATAGTTGACTTGTTGAATGAAAGATAATTTCTTCAATATAGGAATAATAATTTGCAAAGGTCGCAAAAAAGCTGAAAAAGCCAATTTTGCACATGAGTGGATTCATTTTTAAAATGCCTGTCACACAAAAATGAAGAATTTTTTGAGAAATAAGATAAACTGTTATGTAAATATTGTGAATATAAATATTATATATATTTAAAAAGCGTGGAATATAAAGTCTTGGCCATGTTCTTCTCCATTTTTTTTTTTTTTTTTTTTTTTTTTATCAAACCATTAATCCACAAAATCCGACAAGTAAATATGAATAAGACACTCATTTTTTAAGTTATTCGTATAAGAAAGGTAGGCAAGGTTTTTGATATAAATGAATTTGTTGAAAATTACTTTTGTTTCGCAGGATGGGAGTGTATTTTTATGGTCAATATTTTGTCATTATTGTGATCAATACTTTGTTAATCTTATGGTGAATATGTTTTCAATGGTCAATAATTTTTTAATAGTCAATACTTTTTTAATTGCCTATATTTCGGCTCTAATGAAAGTTGTCATTAATGCCAATCCATGACTATAAACAAACCAGGAATGTATTTTCATTAATTACCTAAAAATGTCTTAATTAGATCCTCAATGTATTTTTCTCCAATGTGTGATAGCGGCTATTCATTGTAGATGTGTAATTCAAAATCCAAAATTAAGTTTCTCAATCAACTAATAATTTATAACACATTATGTAGTTTTTTAAGTAACTTATTTTATCTTTAGAAACTTAGTTTATTAGTGCGTTTTCGAGAAAATGTCATTCTTTAAAAAACTTCTGCATGTTCTGAAACCACTAAATGTATATCATTGTATTGATTTTTTGTTCAAGGTGTTCAATTTTTAAAAAAATGACCAAAAGTAAAGTACCTTACTTACAACTTACTAGATGGCACTTACAGCCCGTTAAGGGCTCTGGCCTGTTCAACAACATGCTTCCAATCATCTCTGTCTAGAGCCCGTCTTCTCCAGCCGCGGACTCTAAGCTTTCTCAGATCTTAGATCCTCCTCTATGTCTTCTTCCCATCTTTTTCTTGGCCTACCACGACTTCTTCTGCCTCCTGGTTGTCCATTGAACACCCTTCGAGGGCATCTTTCCACAGGCATTCGTTGTACGTGGCCCAGCCACATTAGTCTTCCCGCCTTAACCTCATTTTCAATATCAGGCTTTTTATAGAGTTTTGAGCTCAGCATTAGTTCAAATTCTCCATTCACCATTATTGCAAGCAGCGCCAAATATTTTTCTCAGGATCTTTTCCCATCTTCTGAGCATTTCTTCTCCTGTAGCAGTTAAGGTCCAAGTTTCAGAAGCATACGTTACTACAGGGCGGACTACTGTAGCGTACACAAGGACCTTAGTATTTTTGCTTATATTTGAGCTTCGAAAGTAGGGAGTAGGGAGTAATAGCATTTGTTTCCTGCTGCTAATCTCGCTTTTATTTCTTCAGTGAAGCTGTTGTCGCATGTAAACACTGATCCAAGATACTTGAAAGAATTACATCTCTCAAACTCATCTCCATCTAGGGTTACAGTTGGTTCAGGGGCGAGAGCTTTCCTTGATGCTATCATATATTTTTAGTTTTTGATCTGCTTATTTCTAACCCTTTAGCTCCTGCTCCCTGCTTTAGCTGTTGGTAGCATCAGGTCGTTATCATCCGCGTATGCCAAGTGCTGCATCATTCTGTTGAATATCGTACCTCCTGGGTTAAACTGCACTGTCCTCACAGTCTTTTCTAGGATCAGGTTGAACAGGACTGTCGAAGTCACATCTCATTGTCTCGCTCCAGAGTTAATAGGAAACTCTCTAGACTCTAGATAGCATTCCTTCAATCTTCATTTTACTTTTCGATCCTTCCAGTGTGATCCTAGTCAGCCTAATTAATTTTGGATGAACTCCTTAATCTTACATTGCTTGATACAGTGAACTTCTTTTTACTCTATCATATGCTTGTCAAAAATCAATGAAAAGATAATGCAAGTCTATATTAAATTCGTGGCACTTCTCCTGAGCTTGGCGGTTGGTGAATATTTGGTCCATCGTGGATCTGTTCCTTCGGAAACCACTCTGATACTCCCCTACCACATTTTCCATGATCGGGGTTAGCCGTCCTGCTAGAATACGAGAAAAGACTTAGTACGCCGCACTTAACAAGGTAATTCCCCTGTTGTAATGTACCGTTATATCGAAAAAAATATTTATAAAAGTGGTTCAGCAATAATACGTTTTTAATTGCATAATACGTTTTGATATTTAATAATTTTAGTTTATTTTCTGAAATTATAATAAAATGGATTACACATAAAATTAATAACAAGCTAGTTCAAGAAAATAACTAAATTTTTGTTAAGTTCCACAATAAGTAATTATAATAATTTTTAAAAACAAATAACACAAAAGCCTTTACAGTGTTTAAAAGAATATTGTAACATTACTATGCATTTTTATTTTGCAGTCCCCTTTATATTTAGTAATATATTTTTCTTGGGTCTTCAGGGGTTAATAAAAACACTTTTTTCTATATAATAAAAAAAGGGTGATATTTCATCCCTAAATTGGGATATCTTCAAACCTTGTTTTCCTGTCAAAGTTTCATTTTGAAATATTCTTTACCAGTAAATTGGTAAAAAGTCTAACAACATACTTCATCAGGGTTAAAAACCTGATGTGAGTCAAAAGAGCTCAATCAACTGACTTTAAATTTAGGGATGAAATATCACCTTTTTTTTATTATATAGAAAAAAGTGTTTTTATTAACCCCTGAAGACCTAAGAAAAATATATCATTACTATGTATATTGCTGCTCACAACTGCACAAATTTTAACTCTATTTATAAATTCTATATAAGCATTTTAATCGCGCTGCAAAAGAATATTGGCGCAATATCTACGCAATTATCCGTAAACCTGCATACATTTTCTATTTCGTATACTTCTACTACGAAGTCCATATTTGATTGTTATTAAATTAATTGTGAACTATTTGTTGGTGTTAGTCTATTGTTTATTTCCAGATTATAAACTAAATTTTAATACTTTATATACAAACTAAAATTAAATATTTAAAAAGTAACTATAATTCAGTAGTAGTTTGAAAGTAAACAATAATTCAATATCAACGAGTATTTTGCAATTCTGAACCACTTATTTAAATATTATTTTTCGATACTGTAAAAAATAACTGTAGATTACTCTTGGTCGTTGGTTAAAGTAATATAAGAATTGGAGGAATTTATTGGTTTTAGAACATCAGGAGATTTTATAAAGAACAAATTATTCCTCTTCAGTACTCTATCGTGGGACATATGTATACTGCACATGTTTGCGAAGGAAAGCTTCAACCCATTAATTGTTCCAAAAATAATTGGGATTTATATATTTATTCGGGCATGTCCGTAGTTAAAGGTTGTTGGAGGTGATTAGAAGATGTTAGAGGTGGTTTAAGGATGTTAAAAGTGTTTAGAGGTTGTTAGAGGCGACTCAAGGTTGTTAGTAGTGGTTCGAAATTGTTATAGGTGGTTAAAGGTAATTAGAGGTCGTTAATGTGATTAAAACATTAACAGTGATTCAAGGTTGTTAGAGGTGATTCGAGAATTCGAGGTTTTTAGAGGTATAGTTAGAAAAGGATCCATGGTTCGATTCCTGGCAACTGTAAGTGTATTTTTATCTTTTTCTTCCTCTTTTAACAACAATTTGGCTTTATTTATAATCATGAATATCGTATAACTACCTATTTAATACTTTCAATCTCTTGTGAACAAACAATATATTTATAGTGACCAGAGTCAAAATTCTAAGGTATTATTATTGCCATTCCGGCATACTTCTATACAATAAACGGCTTACGTGGTGTCAGTAACAAACCCGATTTTTGTAATATAATTGATGATGCATCTTTTAAGTTTTAACAGTTATATTAAATTAATTTTAAACTATTAAATTGTTTAAAATATGTAGTTAATTCTACAAATTTTACATCCGCGTCGCAATCCATTGCATTTTAATACAAACCTATTTAGGTTACGCTTTAATTATAGTTATTAATAACTGATAACTTGCTGCCTTGAAGTACTTATGGGATGGCTGATCCCTTCATTAAGAGTTTTTAAAAATGTAATTCAATTTTAATATTAATTTAATAATAATGGAAAAAACCATTAGATAGATTCGGAATTGTAGTCTTCAATAGTATTGTCTAAATGATTCCTTTTCTGAATTATATATAGGATTCCAGACTTTAAACGTAACTTTAAACCTAATCAGCGTCGGAAACTTACATCATAGAGTTAGACTTGGAGGTCGATAAGTAATCCATGGCTCTAAGTTTCTCCTTCTCTTCATCTTCTAATAAGACGCTAGAACTTGTCAACAACTTAGTTTCTCTAAGCAGGATTTAAAGTTAACGGTGAAATCTCTTTGATTAACATCCGGTTTTAGAATAGTTGCGACTGAGCTCAACAAGTAAGTTTTGAACTAACATCCCACGTTGTTTATCAAAGGTATATTAGGCTATATCTAGGGCACCCTAATTCTTCTTTTTAAGTATAAATAGTAAAAAGCAGTTCATTTTTTGGTACGCTTTTTATAAGAAAACACACCGGTCTCAGCTGGCCTTTGGCCAGTCTGGGGTCGTCGAGCTGCAAGGTAGATAGTAAATACATTATACCAATTAATTGTTTAAAAGCTGGTACTTTTATAGGACCTGGTAATTGTGCAGGAAGTTGTACTTACATGCTTACGCTTAGGATTATTTGTTACATTTCATACATAATCATGTACATCGAGTATAAAAAAATGGCAACGCCTGAATGGCAAACGAAAATTATAAATCAAGTGTATAGACTCATTGATGGGGTTTATTGTAGCTAAATGGTAAGTCGTATCAAAATATGGACTGCAGTAGCGGTTACTGGCTTAGAGAGGTCTAAACGTTTGGTCCTATGACTTTTTGTTGTGTCCCATCAGTTATGATTGAGCAAAAAATCTAGATTTGTTGTCATTTTTGTACATTTTTCACTCATGCTTTTATTTTTTTCCCATGGTTATGAAGCAGCTAGGATCATCTAATTTATCACGCTTATGGCATTTAATGTGTTAGTATGCCTGCTAAATTTCATGATTCTAGATGACTGGAAGTGCGCAAACATTAATGTCTGTGAGTAAATCAGCTGTGAGACTTAATATTATATTTATAGACTGGCTTAATTACTTCAAAAGCACAACTAATTCCTAGACATAATCCGAGCAACTCACTTAACTGAGGCGCAACATGCTTACCTACAACTATAACTGACCCTACCTACTCTATCAGGTTAAGAACATTTTGCAGCAATAAAATTAGAGATGTAAATGAAAAAAAAAGTTTCTTTTTTTTTCAGATGCATTTTTTCAGCTAATTTTTATTATAATAAGAGCTTAACTATTGAGAAGGGTTATTTAACTCTGATATAAGAAACAAAATTCTACTAAATATGGTTACACAACCTGCACAATATCTTGGAAATGATATTGTACTCGGATATTGGCTCCAGTTAATAAGAAAATTATTTAATTTTTAAAATGGTTAGCCATCAGTTCATCCACTGATGACTTGGGTGAAACTAACTTTTATTAAAAATTTAATTAAAATCATAATAATTTGAAGTCCAGTTTGTTTAATGAGTCCAAATAGAATTACATAATATGATTTATTATACAACATGTAATCCTTTTTTTTTTTTTTTTTTTTTTTTTTCTCTCTTTATTGTTTAACACAACTACAATTATGAACATGCTATAAGTGTTACAGTTAATATAGTTTGTATGACTTGTTCGACATGTAAAAGGAAGTAGTCCAGTGACTACCCCTTTTTGGCGTGAGAAATACATAAAAGATTATAAAGTAAATAATAAAAGTAGATAGAGGAGAAATGAGATACTAATGAATTAATTAAATAAATAATAAATGAATAAATAATGAAATAATAAGTAAACTAAATTATTAATTTACTTATATAATTATATAAATAAGATATAGCAGATAGAGGATAATTACAGATTTATACGTGTATATTTAATAAGTCTCTAGGCCACTGTCTCTTTAGGCGTCGAGGAGGGTTATCTGGTATATATTGGGCAGAAAGGAGTTGAACTAAAGGATTAGGATGATCTAATAAGGATTCATGGAATGTGTGGTATCGGGATATGGATAGATCGCGAACGAAGGGAACGTTGAGATCATTGTGGAGAGTGAGGTTGGAGACATAGAATGGAGCATCAGTGATTTTTCTTAGGATCTTGGACTGGATGATTTGGAGACGACGTGAGTTGGAAGGTTTGGTGCTACCCCACACTTCCAGGCCGTAGGTCCAAGCAGGTTTTAAGACTACATTATAAATTTTAAGCTTGTTATTAAGAGAAAGCTTAGACCTACGGTCAAGAAGACGGAGCAGTAACTTGTATCGTCTTGTTATGTCAGTTCGTTTTGTTTTCGTGTGTTGTTGCCAAGTAAGACGTCTGTCAAGGATAAGACCAAGGTATCGGACTGAATCGGATTGAGGAATAAGAGCTTGGTTAAGGATGACTGGAGGACAAGTGCTATGGCGAAGAGCGAAGGTGACGTGCACACTTTTCTGTTCGTTCATTTTTATCCTCCATTTCCTTAGCCAAGGTTCTAGGAGAAGAAGGTGACTTTGTACATTATCAGATGCAGTTTGAGGATTCTTGTGAACAGAGAGGATAGCCTTGTCATCCGCGAAGGTGGCAAGAACCGACAATGGATGCTGTGGAATGTCGTGGGTATAGAGGGAGTAAAGGAGAGGTCCTAGGATACTGCCCTGAGGTACACCAGCACTAACAGGGCAGATGGATGAAAAGGAAGATCCTAAACTTACACGGAAATATCTATCAGAGAGGAAGGATTTAAGGATGAGATAATATGTGAAGGGGAGGATGCTTTTGAGTTTCCAAAGCAGTCCAGCATGCCACACCCTATCAAAAGCTTGAGCTTCATCAAGGAAGACAGCTGAACAATACTTTTTCTTCTCAAGGGAGGAGGCAATTACATCGACGAGGCGATGACATTGCTGGATGGTGGAGTGACGGGAGCGGAAACCAAATTGATGGTCAGGAAGGTATGGACTAAGGATAGGAATCATTCGGCGAAGGAGAAGTTTTTCAAGGATTTTACCCATGACTGGGAGGAGGCTGATAGGTCGGTAGGAAGTAGGAAGGTGAGCAGGTTTGGATGGTTTTGGTATCATGAGAATGGTAGCGAATTTCCATTGAGTGGGAAAGTGGGTGGTTCTGAGAACAGAATTTAGGATATACGTGAGGAAAATGATACCTTTTCTTGGGAGACGTTTAAGGACTTCAGAGGTAATAAGGTCATAACCTGGAGCTTTACGGCGTGGGAGGAACATGTAATCCTATTATCAAATAAAATACTGTAAACTAGCATAATATTATTGATGGATTAATAAAATTTGAGTAAATTTTTAGGGTACAAAATCAAAAGGTTGGCAATAAAAATCAGCTATGGAGATCCATATATGATAGAGATTGTTATGACAAGTATATTTTTTTTATCAAAAATATTTTATAATTATGTTGATTGTTAAAAAAAAATCTATAGGAAATAATATTTTCATTGTATTTTTAAAAGAAAATATTAATTAAAGGTATTTTGAAGATGAGCAACTGCCCTTTATGTTAAAAACATGCCATCTTTAGCATCGGTGAAAAAAAAAACAAGCTTGTGAAAAAAATCACATTTTAAGTTAGAAAAAAACTTCGTCAGAAAAAATAGTTTCTTTACTTCTGTAAATAAAATATTAGTGGAAGAGGCTTGTTTATTTCTTTCTTAAGCTATTGTGGTTGTTTTTACCATATACTTATTACTTTTGTTTTTTGCGTTAGTATTTCTGTTAGTTTTCGAAGGACGAGAATATAACTTATGAATAGATATATAATTTTAAATCCATGTAAAACTAAACTATTGTCTAGTATATTTTTAGGATATTTAAAACGTAATAATTTGGCATTGAATAATAATTAGAATTGCTGTATAACGATGTGTTTGTTATTTTCTCATTCTTTTGTCATTAAACATTTAGAATTGATACAAAGAAAAGAAACCGTTTAAATGGGAAGGGGAAGAAGAACATTTGAGAAAAAAAAACGAAAAAAAGGGTTAGAAGAAAGATTTGAAAAGAGGGTGTTCCAATTCTACTACATATTTGAATTATCTAGTTTACAGCTGTCCACACTCCTAAATTGTTTATATTGTTCTTTTGCGACCTCACTTTCACGACATTTTAGTGTTTTTCACTCTCTTTTATTTTTATTTATTTTTTCATCACACAGGATGATTTATAAGGATCTCATTGTGTTATTATTTTATTTCTATTTATTATTTCCCTCAACTAAAAGAAAAGCAGAGCGTAGGTACAGATGAAAATTCACTCTTGTTTTTATAATAGAATATACAACGAAGTCGAGTAATTATAAAGTTATAAATAAAGAATAAAGAAGAGCCGACGGTATTGTATGGAGGGGTCTGTACCTCCTCCTCCAGAGCAATCTAGCGTAGGAGTGGAAGGAGGGGAGGCCATACTCCAACAGAAGAGTTGAAACTTGGAGCCACATCTGTTACAAAAGCAGCTAATTAGACTCCACTCTACATTCTTTATACATATATATATATATATATATATATATATATATATATATATATATATATATATATATATATATATATATATATATATATATATGTAATGTATATATGTATAGTGTATATAAATCTTTTATGAAGCTGTCTTCAAATAATTAATAATTTTTAGTTTTAACGATCGTTAAACAATGTGTGGATATATATATATATATATATATATATATATATATATATATATATATATATATATATATTAGTATAAAAAAAAACTGAGTTTCAAGTTTAGATCTTTTATAGTTATAAAAAAGGTTATTTAACTGTTTGTTACCAATTAAACACAATGATACATTCCACTTTGCCAACAAGGTTAAACAAACTTTTGGCATATCAAGTACATATCTCTATTTTAACAAGATAAACAAATGATTTTAGGAGGAAGATATTATTCTTAAATATTGAAATTTCCGGAGTCATATTTTAAATAAGCTAAATAAGATTTATTTCATCAATATCTCGGAAACTAGATTTTCCCCGGGAAAATTACTTGGTTTGGTTGGTTGTCTGTATTTAAATAGACTGCAGAATACAATTTTTTATTCAACCGTTTTGGAGAAATACATTTTTTCTCGTACTTATTTTAGGGGCGACGCTCCCAAATTTAAAGCTTAGACAAATTACTTGATTTTTTTTTCTCAGGGTCTTAAGCATGTATGCCAAATTTCATCGACGAAATCGACCTAGCAGTTTAGGTTCCTCGCTTCTGCAAGGGCTTTTTTTTTTTTATTTTTTTTTTTTAAAAAACACCTTTTTGGAAACATCTTTTTTAGAAGGAAACTTTAAACGTGTAAATCCATCCAATCGATTTTTCATCACAATATTTCCTCTATATACAGAGACCCCGAATGGAACCTCACTACACCGAGATCTGAAAGGAAATATGACGCTGTACAAAAACGTTATTATGAATGTAGGTCCGGGAAAACAGCTTCGTTTTAGTGATATTCCCAAAAAACATTTTCACTTAATTATTAACATTTTTTCACTTAATTAAAAACAATCGTTTTGTAACGTCCATATTTGAAATTCTTAGTACTAAGCTTCTTACCATAAAAATGAACAAATGCAAACCTAGTATAGCATCGAATTCTGCGTCGAATGAGACCATCCCAGAATCCCAGATCTATGAAACAAAACCCTGTTTTTTATCACTTAAAGGATAAATTTTTACAATACTTCGGTAAAGCTTTAAAGAATGAAGCTGTTCTCCCATGTTCATAGGATCACTTTTTTTTAGCGTCAAATTTCATATAAGTTCCTGAAGTGGTATCGTTCGGAGACACCGTATGTATTCTGTATAAACGAGAAAGTAAAGATTAAATTTAATTTATTTAGATTATTTGGCTGAAAAAGATAAACCCTAATGTAGTAGAACACTGCATTTAAAATTAAAATTTGATAAAATGTTTGTACACATTCTGATGAATCAAGCCAGTGAAAGAAGCGTTTTTAATGAAATACTTTTTTACAAATTCACTTGTGTGCGTTAAATTAAAAAAAATATACGTATAATTATATGATAAATTTCTGTTTAAACACTGAAAGGTATGCATGTAATTTGTCTTAATAAAAAACTTCTTTACTTGTACATTTCAATTAACAAAGATTAAGTTGAAAAAAACGAAATATTTTATGTTAGAGCGAATCTAACTAAACGTAAAGATCTATTTAGAGAAAAGTCAGATCTAGTTGTGTACTGAACTCTGATCTGAAACTATTCAGATCTTCTTTGCCTCATCTTCTAATCTATTTATAAAGATAATTTCCTAATCACCCTTTATATATAATATAGTTTATATATTATTATTACGTTAGAGCTGCCTCGGACCAGTACCCGCTCGTAAATAGTTTTTACTGCACCTTCGTTGCCTATTAATTTATTATTTTTTAACCTTTTAAAACAAAAAGAACTTTAATATTACTTTAACGGATATTTAAGTTTTTAATGATCATAAAATGTTTTAATGGAAGAATTTTAATTACATTTGTATAGTGATTGTTAATTAGGTCTATTTATGAGGATGAGGGTGAAAGCTTTATATCTAAGCTGTTAGTAAACTTCAAATATTGCATCCCCTAGTTATAATTTATGTACGAGTATTTACATATTTATATATATAAGTTTCAATTTTAGTTATTGCAGAACGGATTGTTAATAAACTATTTTTTATTCTCGTCTGTAGATAAGCGTCTAAGTTTATTATATTAAATTAAGAATTTGTTGATATTTGATTTCGTTAATAAATATTTAATTTTAATATAGTTTCTTTAAAGTGACAGTGAATCCAAAACTAAATATCAAAATTATATCATGCAAATGGAATATTAGTGTCCATATTACAAGATTTTATTATTAACTCTTAGATTTATTCTATAGTACATCAAACAACCTTTAGTCTAATAAACAGCTTGGTTTTCCTGTGAAATCCGTGTCACGAAAGGTTTGAAGTTCGACGTTTCGCTTCCACTACCTGGAAGCATCTTCAGGGTTGTGGTGCACAAAAACACAAGATATATTGGTAAGATATCATGGTGGTCCGTATATCTTGTGTGTTTGCTTCGAGTGAACATCACGATTCAGATTTCAGATATTGTTGGAGGAAAGTTTCAGTCTGCAAACGCTAAATTTAGAGCTACTATATTTCATTTAACGCTTAAAACTTAACAGTTATCTGTTGTTATACTTAATGTTTATGTTTTTGGGGATGAGTCGGAGTTGAGATACAGCTTAGTATCATGTTATGCTAGAGAAGTGTTATTATAATTATTAGAAACTGAGCAATCCTACACATTTCACATGCCAAACTAACACTAAAAGAGAAAATTTGATGAAGAAATTACTATATTTTCCAAATAATTACAATACCTAATATATAAATTCAGCCTAGACCATTATACGTGGTTGCTAGCAAAAGGTTGGGCCATATCTATCATTTTTTGATATGTCGTAATGACCAGGGTAAAATATGACCACTTGTAAAATAGGCATATTTGTGTGGCACATAGCTTCCTCGCATTCTATCACGTACTTTATTGATTTTATGCGTTTAGAAGCCATTATTGTCTATAATTTGTTTAATTGATTTCCCCGTTTTGCTTTCAAGCTTACCGAAGATAACGGAAGCTATGTGATCGTTCTGAAGAACGAAAATATTTTATGTCTCCGATTTAAAAAATTCCAAGACAGATGTCCGTTTCACACATCAGGGAACATTTTTGGTTCCGTTTCTGTCTGTCGGTCTGACGTACAATTTTTTCGAACCAACATATCTTGAAATCTACACGTCCGATTTTAATTGCATTTGAATGGGAGGTAAAAATTAGCCCATTGTTGGTCCCATATAAGTTTCAACTTTCTGCGCCCATTTGTTTCTCTTCCACATGCGCACAAACATACATTTATTTTCACCTATATCTTCATAAGTGCTCATCTGATTTATGTGAAACTTTTATAATTTATCGAAAGTAGCCGGCAGATAGCACCAGATTAATTTTAACCGTCTGCGCTCTTTAACTTATGCTAAATTGATACTTTAATTCATGAAGAAATCAAAAGAATTTTGGCATTAAATTAAAAACGGGAAACACAGTCATATTAAAAAATAAGACAATAATGACGTAGAAAAGCATCAAATCCATATAAAGTACGTTCTAGGATGCGAGGAAGCCATGTGTCACACTAATTGGCGGTCTTTTTTTAATCTGTCAAAAGTGTTTTGATTTTTTACTTGAATTAAAGTATCAATTTAGCAAAAGTTAAAGACCGCAGACGGTTCAAATTAATCTGGGGCTATCTACAGGTTACTTTCGGTTATCTATAAAAGTTTCATACAAATCAGATAAATACTTTTGAAGCTATAGGTGTAAACAAATGTATGTTTATGCGCATCTGGAAGAGTAACAAATAAGCGTAGAAGGTTGAAACAAATATGGGACCAAACAATGAGCTAAGTACGACCTACCATACGAATTTCAATAAAATCGGACTTGTACTTTTTAAGATATGCTGGTTCGCAAAAATTGATCGGCAGACCGACAGACAGACACGGAACCAAAAATGTTCCCTGATGTCTGAAACAGATTTCTGTATTGGAATTTTTGAAATCGGAGACATAAAATATTTTCGTTCTTCAGAACGATCACACACATAGCTTCCGTTACCTTCGGTATGCTCGGAAGCAAAAGTTTGTAGAAAGTCCTGTGCACCAGGAATTATGTTAAAAAAAGTCCGAAAATTTCTAATTGAAATAATAGGAAAGGAAATGATTCTATATTTATCTTTTTTTGAGGCTGGTATATTTTCAAATACTTTTTAGGGTCCGTAGGCAAAACCAAGGACCCTTATATTATTTTCCTGCGTGTGTCTGTCCGTCCGTCCTCTCGCGTGCTCTCATGGCTACACCTTTCGTCCGATCACTTTGAAATTTGGCGTGTATGTGTCTTGTACCTGCCCACATATTTTAAAAATATAGCGACTTAAAAAAAATATTTTTCAAAAAAATTAGGGTAAAAAAACTTAAGGGTTAAAAATTTTACTTTTTTTTTCGACACCGTGAGGGGTATCATATGAAAGGGTACGTCGAGCTGATTACAAAAATATATAATTCTTTGGTTATAACTTTGATAGGGCGAGCGTAGGCGAGTTTGAAGCGGGCGTGAAACGTGTCCCCCCCCCCTCTATCTCGCTTATGTGAAGTGCAAAAAATCTAAAAAAATTCCTGAACATTATACGACCAAAAGTAAAGATACCACTTTTTGGAAATTTCGGAAAAATTATTATTTTATTTTTTATTGACAAAATACGTTTTTTAATAATTATGGTCTTTTCGATGTATTTATATGGTTGTAGTGCGGTTCAGGGGCAAAAAAATACTTTATCGGAAGTTTGTTTATGTGTTTTGAGAATATCAGACCCATAGGATAGTTCAAAGTAAGCTTTTTAGCATTTTAGAAAACACCATCAATAGAGTACTTACTACTTAAACTATACAGGGTTGCCTACGGACCCTCGCTGTGTGCTGACCAGCACACACTTGACCTGTTTATTTTTTGGTAATACCAACAGCATTTATGATAGTTTGAAGTCTTAAAAATTGCTAAACGTTATAAAAAGAGAAATTAACGTAAAAATAAAAGTTAAATACGAAGTTTTATGCAATTATTGATAGTTATTACTTTTGCTCTCCGATGCATAGGAACAGAGATATTAAGCAAAAACCGAAAAAAAAATATGAACTTTCTACTTTTTCAATATAACTCTGCTTGCACAGGGCCTTCGTCTTCGTTCCTGCAAACTTTGTTTCTTGCTATTGGCTTGGTCTCTACAACACATCCAAAAAATATAGATACCCTACCTCTTGCTTAACCAACATCAATTTTTGATTAATGTTCACTATGAGTTTTGGCTAAAATTTAGAATACTGTTAACACCTACTGTATGACTATAGATAACACTTAAATATTAAAATATATTTAAGAGATAATTATATCCCCTTTGTCTTTAAAAGACAAAGGCAAGACTGATTATGTCACTTTGTCACAAGGGTATAATAAAAATAGAAATTTATGTGATGCGGGCTTGGGAACCGCATTCTAAAGCTGTTCCGTTCTCATTCTCTTATCTAACTTTACTTGTAATTTTGTCTGTATTAAATACGTAATCTAGTTGACTATTTTTAACTAACCAGTGCTGCGTTTTTAAAACCAGAATTATATAAAAAAAAAAAATAATAATAAGCGTGCGCTGGTTCCCCTTGATTCTGAAATTAGCCCATAGGCAAATATTTGCGTGCGCTTTTTCTAGAATTTAAACTTGGCGACTGCAATTACGATTTCAATCTTCTTCTTATATATATATATATATATATATATATATATATATATATATATATATATATATATATATATGGTTCATCATGCATTGATTTTTTAAAAAAAATGTTTTCACACTTTTTTCCTAGATCGTCTATTTACTCAGTTTAATCCTCTCAATATAAACTAAAACTCATGCTTTGCCAAACCGATAAATAACTGATAAATATTTTATTTATAAAAATATATTATTATTGGTGAACTGCCAATCTTCCAGACTCTATCTAATTGGGAGGGATGGAACTCTTTAACCTCGAAAAATTTGAAGATAAAACAATGTATAATTCCAAGGCTATCTTAAACATACATTTTACTATGATATGCGAGCACTTATTTCCTACAACTATATTTTACAATATAGAGGTATTAAAGTATGCTAACAATTAAACAAATAAAGTGTGTTACTATGGTTAATGTAGAAAATTATAATCTATATTTTGGGCTTACGATACGATAATTATAATCTTCGTTAAAGTTTTATAATAATTTTAAACGTTAAATTTAGTATTGACTGTAACATATTATAATAATACACGTCTTAACTATTATAATAAAAAAATATAATATAAGTGTAATATAACACAACTAAGCAAACTTTAATTATATTTATAAACTATTTAATTACTATCCTATAACCTAGTTAACAATAACTATGTTACACACAATGTTTACTCTTTTAAACGCAAAAAATATAAGTGTAAACATTTTTTTTTATCATTTGTAAATCTTATATCAGGCACACAATATCTTCTTCTTTATCAGGATAATACTGATCAGACTCCTGAACGCTTTCTACATTATTCATTAATAGTTTTTAAATATATTAGGTATTAAGTTATAGGTCTTCCTGTGGCGTTCTGAGTCTTGAAGTGGGGAGTCCCGACGTTTCGCTTTGGTTGCATTGGAGGTTTGGTTGAGGTATTGGTGGTTTTATACTATCTTGGCTTTTGACCATTATTATCTTCAGCCACCACCCGATACGACAGGTATAAAACCACCGACATCTCAACCAATCCTCCTCAACAGGAGGATTGGTGGATGAACACCACTGGATATGTTTGTATATTAGGAGCGAAACTTCATGACGCTCACTCTTCGAGATACGGTCACCACCGGTAGACCTTAGAATTTAATTCTATCAATTGAAGCTTTCTAACTATGTCATTAAACGAGTATAATTTATCTTCCCTGTCTGGGATCGGAACTTAAATTATATTTAAAGAAGAATTTTAGTTCTAGTTAAGCCTATCGTAATATCCTTATATGAGTCTTTCTTATTTCTTGCTTTTGCATATAAATAGTACTGAAGAACTCTGACTTACGGATTTATATCGTTTCTGCAGCTTATTCGTAAGGTGTATTTTTTCAAGTTTATCCTCTCTCATCTTATTTAATTTTGTAATGTAGGCGAAACAATAGGGTCATTTTCAAAAAAAAGTGACACTTTGACAATTCTGAGCAAACCTTTTTGCCCAAAATTTATTTTTCAGATTTTGATTCAGCTAGTGCTTTATTTTGATGCTGAACATCTATACAACAAGAATAGTATGTGGGTCGCGGGATTTTTAAGTTTTACTATTTTTTATCAATTTTTAAATAAAAATAGTCGTTTTTTAGTCACAATAGTTACCGGAATTTTCTTCAACTTACCGATATGCCAAATAATATTTACCACCAAACGACTATTGGAAATCGTCACACAGACTCAAACCAATATTATTGTCTACTCAGGACATGTCTTACATTGGTTTTAATTTGTGAAAAAATTAATTTAATTATAATTTTGTCACGATAGTTACCGTTCAAGTTCCTTTAATTAAAGTTCCTGGTCATAGAAATTTTTGTTTGCTAATAAGATTTAATTTCCTAAATACGTCATTGTACACTCAACTCTATGATGAGGACGAAGTTTTTTTGTTTTAAAAAATAACCTATTTAAATTCAATTTTTTTTAGTAACTATCGTGACATTTTGTACGCTGGGTAACTAATGTGACATCTATCTTGTTCCTGGGTAACTATCGTGACAAGTGTCGTGTTCCTCTAAAGTTGGGAATGATAAAATAGTTAAAGGGACATTTTAAAAAAAAGTGACACTTTGACAATTCTGAACCAACTAGGGCTTTATTTTGACGCTGAACATCTATCCAACAAGAAAATGTATGTGAAAAGTAACTATCGGGACAAGTAACTATCGTGACTTATAAACTAAACAAAGCCGCCCTAATGTATTAATGCTTTCAAAGGAAAGCATGAGTTTTCTGTATACTTCTGGGGTATTCCCAAAAAATATTAAAAAGCTTTAAATGCACTTATAAGTACTAAAATTTATGGTAACTATTGTGACTTTGAATAAACATACGCCCCATGATTTTTGAAGAGAATTGTTGTGTGACCGAGGCTTACTTAAAGACGCGGGGACGAACTTTAGGTTATAAAGGAATGATTCTTTTATCTGTAAAACACTGAAATCCCGCCCTCAGTCAAACAGTGCAACCAATTTCTAGCCTAATATGACGTAACTATCGTGACCGATTGCTAGGACAAGCCTTTTTAATAAACTCCCGACAAATTACACCGAAATAAGAAATAAATTATATTTAGTATCACAAACTACATTATATTTCCTATCTAGGCTCATAGTTAGAAAGTAAAAAAAAAAAAAAAAAAAAATTTTTGAACATTTTTGAGCATGGTAACTAAGGTTAAAAGGGGCTGGGACATAACTATCGTGACCTTTTTGTATATATAAATTTAAATCTCTCCTCCCTAAAAAGGATATTCAAGAATATGACTTCACCAAAATGACGAATTTAATCTATAGAAAAATGTTTGTGGGGTTGTAGATTTTTTAATTATATAAGGAGTGCAAGTAATTAATATTTTTAACTCGCGGACAGTGAAAGTGTCACTTTTTTTGAAAATGACCCAATAACTACATTAAATGCTGATTATTCTAGCTTAATTTAATTAAAAAAATAATCACTTCAATTAACATAATATCAGCACATATTTAGTAACAATATACATATTATATTATCAATAAAAGTTAAAATATCAAAAAGTCGAATGATTGTAAATTAAGGTTTAAATGTATAATATTATGTTTTATTTAAAATGAATAGTACATTACGCGTCGAGTGCGGAAAGTAGCATTTTGCATGTGAGTGTGGAGTTTGCACCCGAGCGACAGCGAGGGTAGTAAAACCACACGAGCAATGCAAAATGCCGTTTTCGCACGAGTTGCGTACCTTACTTTATCTACGATTGTTAGATTTAAATAATAAATACAGAAAAAAATAAACTTGCTGTATGTAAGTTCGTATCTCTTCTCTTGATAAAGATGGCATTAATCTTGAGTTGTATTTTTTGCCGAATTAATTATTTCTGGAGGAGTATTATTCTCTACATTTTCGTCAAAGCCACTTGATTCACTCATTGTTTTACACTAAAAACTCGATAAAAACAGTTACTTTTATTAAACAAACAATGTAAACAAACTCGCTAATCGTGCGTAAAGCTGAAGAATTCCTCTTCTTTACCGCGCTAGCGTGGTAAAGAAGAGGAATGCTTCAGAACTATGAGACGCGCATGCGCAATGAATACAAGTACGTAAATAATCACTTTCTACGCATCTAAACAGAGATTATAATGTTTATATTACGTATCAATCGTAGATAAAAGAGTTCACGAAGAAAGAAAAAAAATCATTATTGTTGTTAAAGAGAAGGAAAGATTCGTGGAACTGACTGGTCACTCCACACCACCTGCACCTGCATTATTTGAAATCTAAGAAACTAATTAAAATAAACATTAGTTTAACATACATCCTTTCCGAATTCTTTTTTAGGTAAGACAAAACAATTTTTGTGCGTCTTCCCTTATTATTTTTTTCTTAACCTTTAAAACAAATTCTGAGAAATTAGATTAGGTTTAAGAAAGTTAAATAATCTTACGTTTTATAAGACCATGAAAAAAACAACAAATAACTCATTCTTCTCATTATCATTTATATATATATTTTTTTTAAACAAAATTATTCTGTAGAACAAGCCAAACAAATCAACAATTCCAGGAAGTAATTTAATTCAAACTAAATCTGTCATGTTTAATTACCTGAAATAAAGAATCTAAAAATTATCTTTATATGTGCATATTTATATATCTTCAGTTTTCAGTATAATTGCCTACTTACTTCTTTTAACTATAAATGTTTCCAACATTTTTAATTATTATAAATCTTTGCAAAATAAATCTTAGCAACTTAGGACAGCAGTTTTTCATTTTTCATTAAATAACGAAAGTTTTATTTTGAGAGGAAAATTATTTTTCAAGTTCGAAGTTTCGTAAGTCAAAAATATATTTGACCCCCTTCCCGACTACCAATAAAAAGATGAAACTTACTCAGATTATGGATTTCCAATGAAAATATAAAAATCAGTAATTAATTTTATAAAATCGACAAATCAATAAATTTTCATATTTGTATTGAGAAATGCTTTTAGGGTTTCGTTGGTAAAACAAAAAAAGAAACCCTTTATATTTTAGTTCCTGAGTCTGTCTGTCCCTCTGTACGGCTCCAATAACTTTTGAATCAAAAGAAATAGAAACATGAAACTTTACAGTATTAAAGATCATTTTGACGCACAAACAAGAAAAATATAGCGAACTCACCAGCTGAAAAAAAAATTATCAAAAATTGTCAGCTGTTAAAATCCAAAATGGCGGATAAATTCATGTCACGCGATTTTTTTTTTTTTAATTTTGAGTGGGGTATCAAATGAAAGGTATTGAAGAGTAGATTACAAAAATATATAACAGTTGTAGAAAGTGTTTAATTTTCCGTGCCGTTGTGTAAAAAAACATCAACATTTAGCGTGTTCCCCCCCTAAACCTATATTTCTGCTGTTACTAAAAATAAAAAAAAAAATATGCAAAATGTGCGGTGTGATGGGCCAAAGAAGAAATAAGAATAACTCCTTGATCGGATTAACTGGGAATCCAAAATGGAGGCTAATTTCTGTCACGGGGAAAAAAATATTTTTTTAAAAATTTTGAGAGGGGGTATCAAATAAGGTATTAAAAATTAGATTACAAAAATATAAGAATAAGAATAAGAATGGCTTTATTAATAAAAATGTTACATGTTAGACCTTTAGATTACAAAAATTTATATATAACACTTGTGGAGAGTGTTTAATTTTCCGTGTCATTTTGTCAAAAAAAATTTGGCGTCCCCCCCCCCTTTATAATAATTTCAAAAAATACCAACACAACCAATTTTTATTCATTTTCAGTGAGATACGCACAATTTACTCTAATCGCTCATAGTACTGAGGCCGTTTAACAATTTATTTTCCCATTATTTACACTCTTTATAATTACATTTTTTTTTTTTTTTTTTTAAGTTTCTATTGATATGACTTTTATTAGCATGGAGCTTTACAAAATTACGCCAGAATGAACTAATTATTATATCTTAAAATAGAATCTAACATTGTCATCGAAATTTAAATCATTAAACAACCTGAGAGATAAAAATTAAATTTTATTTAGATAGATTTATTTAAGCGATTAGAAAGGCCGTGTCACAATGATTTATTTTAATCCGACCTCACAACTAGAATTGGATTCATTCATAAAACATTTCTTCTGCGTTAAAATTAATTTCATTCTTAGTTCCTTGGATAACAAATCATTTTAATTTTTCTTCTTGCTTTTTCATTGAAGAATATTTTGCCTCTTCAGTTATGAATATATATATATATATTATATCTTGTTTTTAAAACAGTTATCCTTCCTTTTTCCTCCCTATTAATTTTTCATATGTTTTTAATAATGCTAAATGCAAAGTATTGTAATAGCTCAAAAAATGGATTTCTTTAATTTGGATGGATTTACAAGTTCTAATTTTCTCTGAGTTCCTCGGAAAAAATGGTTTTTAAAAAATGTCTTTTTGTGGTTTATGCTGACTATATATATATATACTACGTATATGAAATGTAAAAAAAAAAATGATTAAGTGGTGTTTGCATTTTCTACACGTTTAAAAGATAATTATTTGAAGAGATTGTTGTTTTCATTATGAATACTCTATGAAAGCTAATAGCGCGACATTTCATTCAGCTTGTTATAAACCAAGACAAGCACAGTTGGAGTTTGGCACCGCTCCATGATTAGTTCTGTCACACACACATTTAAATAAACAAAACAGCTCCAACTGTCTTCATTTTTACAAAAGACTCAAATAGGGGAACTCAGCTTTTTTAGAAAGAAATGATTGTAAAGAATTTTCAAATAAGACGTTTAAAGCCTCATTGATGTTTTGATTCAGTAAGAAAATTTATTGATGCAGTAAACATTTTTAAAATACCTATCTCGTGTTTCTATTTTTGAAATGAAATAGTAGAAGAGACGTTTAAGAAGCGTGTAGAAATAAGAAAAACATATTTTCAATGATGTTTGACTGTACATTATAATACGTGGTTTTTGGGTCACGGAGTAGTTATCTGTTCTACGACAAGAAAAATATTGTCAACCGAACGAGACGGTGCGATCAAGATCAAATCTAAAGAGATATTGTAAATTTTATATGCAGTGTAATATTCCTTCTTCCTAAAGCACATTGGAATAAATATCCATTTTCCTTAATAATTATTTTGACTAAGGACTGTAAACACTCTAGTATATGCAAATAGAATCAGCACTCTCCCCAAACACCACCGAAATATTGCAAACTTTACAGAACTAGGGTTTTTTTTTGTTTTTTTTTTTCTGTTTTCTCATATACAGTGTGTCCCCGGATTGTTGCATGACTGTATGTTGTATGGACACACTGTATGTAGTATACAGGGTGTAACTGACCTAAACCGAAAAAAATTGGTTGACACTATAGATCCAAAATGGAGCAAAACGCCGCGAAGAGCACTTTTCTATCTGAATCCGTTGCCAAGATATGATTTTTAAAAATCGCGCTATTAGCTAATAAAACTGCATTTTCTAGGAAAATAGTGAGCGTTCACAGCATTTCAGAAATGTTCCTAAATGATGAACGTTTAAACTGTTACTTTGGTTTTTAGGGAGTGGTTTCCAAAAAACGAGATTTTGAAAATGCGGTCAAAAGTAGTAAACATTTGAGTTGAAGAAGAAAAGATGCGGTTGGATTAAAAACGTAACTACGTAAGTAGTTAGACCCTGCATACAAAGAGAAAGTATTGTGATAGCACGAATATGATTTTTTTAAAATAAATTTTTACACTTGCTGAAAATTTAAATACATTTGCCTTGTTTAAATCCTTTATTTATTTTGATATATACTCATATTTAATTATTTTAGTTAAGTCAAGAATTAAAAATTTCTATTTGCATCTCAGCCTGATTTAACTAGTTTTTCACAATGCACTCGTTGGTAGCAAAAGTGCCAAATTCACCGCCAAAACTTGTCAGTAACATTTACTGAATAATAATGTGATACCTGTTTGTACTTTGCTATTGATGAATCCCATCAGCTTGAACAGTAAAAATTTCTATTAATAACGATAATTTTGTTTATAACTAATAAACAAAAATAAAATTAAAATGTTATATTCCTTTATTATATCCATAAGAAACAAAAACAAAAATGGACTACCTATTAGTGAGGCGCATAGCTTTCTCGCGTCCTATAGCCCGTACTTCGCTGATTTTATGCTTTTGCAACCCATTACTCTCAAATTTTATAAAATTGCCCCTCCTTTTAAAATCTGTATAAATTGTTTTGATTTTTTACATGAATGAAAGTATCAATTAAGCAATATTTAATGCGCGCAGGGGGTTGAAGTTTATCTGGATTTTTTGCGGGCTACTGTTGACAAACCTCACAAATTTCTTATAAATCAGATGAGGTGTTCTGAAGTTATAGGTGTACATCCATTTATGTTTGTGCGCATGTGGAAGAGAAACCAATGGACTTAATGACCTACCTCCAAATTCCGGTCTCAATATTTATTGGATATGTTGTTGGGACTTAAGAGATAAGATTAAAATAAAGAAGAGATAAGAATTGACGCTGATTGATAAGGTATTATATAATATGTATATATACATATTTGTAAATACTAAATCCGCTATACTTTTATGTTTAACTTTACTGCCTCACTTATCATTCGTTAGGAGGAATGTGTTTTTTACACCTCCATAGTTATATTAAGCTGGTTTAGAATTTAAACCAACCTCTTATCAATCAGTGTCAATTCTCATCTCGGCCTTATTTTATTCTTATCTCTTAATTCTGCTGAATTAAAATCTCAACTCGATTTCAGCAAGAGTCAAATTAAACTAGAAGTGCCAGTAAATTTCAGCTTTTAAATTTAAGGTCACATTTCTCTCTGATAGCTAAATTCAAAAAAATACCAAATATTAATGTTCGTAGGCTTCCGCGGTTACAATAATAATTAAGTTCTTGGCCTTCCGGTGGAGACCGCGTCTCAAAGGGTGAACGTCCCACGTACACCTACATTGACACTTGGGGATGGGGAGGTACATACTTTGAGACGCGGTTACCACCGAAAGACCAAGAACTAAATACGAAATACCAGACTGAGACGACGCGACAATAATATGAGTATGATTTTTTCATATATATTCACCCGGCGCTCCACGTGGGGCTCGTGCTAGGAATCAGTGGCTAGATTTCCTATTATCATGTAGGTCAAACGACTAAATGAAACGCCTTAATAGTTTCGTTTCCAAAGCCATTATAGAAAATAATCAGGACTACGTGTAAATCATTCATTCCATAATTAAGAATAAAATACCCGGCTAATCGCAGTTTGGAGGCTATTAAATGCAAAAAATCCTCCATTTCATTATTATGCAGGATAAATAACCAATAAAAAAACTCAAATATTCTTAGTCTACACCTCAAGAGTTTTCACAAATGTACATGCAATAAAATTAGTTCAGAAATAATCTTTTTTAAAGAAAATGTAATAGTCCAGTAAAATTATACATGGTTGCTTGGGAAAAGTCAGGTAACTATAATTTTTGGATACATTGTAGGGATCAAGGCCGCTAGTATAAAACCAAGTTTGGAGTTTGCACAGGACTGAATGAAAATTTAGGACTTTTTTTTAGCTCTAGCTTAATATCCCTGATCCTATGCATCCAAGAGCAAACGTAGTTATTATCAATATTGTAGTAAACAAAATCTACTACAGCTTTTATATGTATATATTTTTTTTAAAATGATTTTTTCTCTTTTTGAAACGTTGGGATACAATAAATAGATTAGGCGATAATTAACATTTCACAGTAATTTTGGTTTTAGTTTTACTTTAAAAAAAGTATTAGAAAAAAAATGTTTTCCCGTCCAAAAATTTGAAGTGGATACAAGTATTACACGATTTCAGCTTTATCAGAGTTCTCAAAAATGCAATATTAGCATGTTTTTTCTTCGATGAAATTTATTTTATGTCTATAAATTATACATATAATTAATTCGATAAATAATGTATGTTTATATACATTATTTAGTTAATGTCAATTGTTAGACCATGATTTGTTATTATGTTATAATACCATATAAGTTATTGTAGTATGAAAAATTAAAATAATCTCCTTTAGGCCTGAAGATGCCTCAGGAGGAGGCGAAATATCGCAAAATATAACTAACATGTCTTTAGTTAACTTCATTTAAGCCTGCATAGTTATTTATTCGAGGTGGGAAAGTGGTCCTGTTATAGAGCATAGTGTAATCATGGTTTTTAACAAGGAATTCGTTAAAGGTTTTGTTAGTTTTAGCTGGTATTAAGGGAGAATTTGAAGAGAAATTTAAAACAAGGTTCATGTTTAATGGACCCTTGATAACTTAGCGTAGGATGCAGTGTTAAGCTGTTAATTGTCGCGACCGAAGTATGGGTTGGGGGATTTAGTTTGGCAGAAGAGCGAACCCTGTCCCCTGAAGCCTTCCAATCTGCTATTCGACCCGACTAAAACCCAGGTTAATTCCAACATCGGTGTCCTAGATGACAAACGCAGCCACCAGTAAATTATTCTGCGGACATATCCCCTCCGGACTAGCGGAGTATCCTCTGCATTCACCCCTCATCTGGTACAAATTGTCCTCGTCGTAATGAACAAACCTCCTGTTTTGTTCCTTTACAAACGAGAGGACAAAGGTTTCCCGAATATAGAAAGTCTACGACAAGAACTGCTAATAACTGAGAACAAATTTAAATGGATTGCTAGCTCGTAGATTTTTGTTATGAATAGCATGGATGTTATCTTACCTAGTCTTACCTTCCTCGTGTAAATGGTTATTTAATGAACTTCACTCGCTCGACATTATATCGCTGTTTAGATGCGTAGAAAGTGATTCTTTTCATAGCTGTATTCATTGCACATGCGCGTTCATAATTCTTCTTTTTTTCCGCCCTAGTTCGGAAAAGGGGGGAATTTTTTACCTTAACGCACGATTAGCGAGTTTGTTTACATTCAACAATAGTACATTACGCGTCTAGTGTGGAAAGTAGCATATTGCATGCGAGTGTGGAGTTTGCACCCGAGTGACAGCGAAGTGAAAACAGGAAGTGTTACCCTCGCTGTCGCTTGGGTGCAAACTCCTCACTCGCATGCAAAATGCTACTTTCCACAATAAACGCGTAATGTACTATTGTTAAATGTAAAATAACTCGCTAATCATGGGATGTAGAGTCGGGTATTTGAGATGTTGGCATGTCCGTCTACACATTCTAAATATACTTCTACTTTTTACCATTTACTTACTTTTACCTTTACCATTCCATTCATCAACATGTGCAAATTTACAATACTTTCACCTCCACCTCCCCTTCACATCCACCTCTTCACATTTCACCTCTATCAACATCTATACAATCTCTACTTTTATCTTTTTCTTCATAAACACATTGGAATTTACATTAATATCACTTCTATCTACCCCTCCATATTCACATCTATTTTTAACCTTCACACTTCACTTCCATCTTTACCTCTACTACCTCAGACTTTACCGTCATTTATTACTTTTAATCAACCCTTACACGTCCACATAACCTCCCTTTTATTTTATTTCACCATATATTTATTTTGCTATCTATACATATAAAATTAAAGTTGTGTCTGTACATTGGTCAAAACTGCGAAATTGTTGGATACTTTTTCATTTCGAACATTCTGAAAACCGAATCCGGTCATACCTCTTTTCGTGTATATATATTATATGCATGTATCTATGGTATGTATGTGTGTTTGTCTGTTGCCACCAGTCCGACTTTATAGGCTAAATGAGACTTTATAGGCTAAATTCGCAATCATGTTGTTGTTGTGACAAGAAAGTAGTCCAGCGATTATCCCATTTTTAATTTTTTAATTTTAATTTTTAATAATATAATAAATAATATAAATATTAAAAGTAGCTATTTTAACATCAAAAAAAAAAAAATATGTTTGAAAACTACTACTTTTTATCACTTGCTTTGTTTACGTTTGTACGGTTACTATCGTAATATTTACTCTACTTAATTTATCATCGGTTTTACTTTTAAAATAGACTGCCAATTGGTGTGGCACATAGCTTCCTCGCATCCTATCCACGTACTTTATTTTTATTGATTTTATGCTTTTACATGCTATTATTGTCTAATTGGTTTAATTGTTTCCCCCTTTTTTTTTTTAATCTGTCAAAATTGTTTTGATTTTTTACACGAGTTAAAGTATCAATTTAGCAAAAGTTAAAGAGCGCTGACGGTTCAAATTAATCTGGAGCCATCTGTGGGTTAATTTTGATAGACTATAAAAGTTTCATTCAAATCAGATACTTTTGAATCTATAGGTGTAAATAAATGTATTTTTGTGCGCATGTGGAAGATAAACAAATAGGGGCAGAAGGTTGAAACTTACATGGGACCAATAATGGGCTAATTATGACCTACCACCCAAATTTTATTAAAATGTACGTGTAGTTTTTAAGATATGTTGGTTCACAAGAATTGAACGACAGTCCAACCGACAGACCGACAGACAGACTCGGAACCAAAAATGTTCTCTGATATCTGAAACGGATTTCTGTCTTGGAATTTTTGAAATCGGAGACCTAAAATTTCGTTCTTCAGAACGATCACATAGCTTCCGTTACATTCGGTGAGCTCGGAAGCAAAAAATATTTCTGTACTAATTCTTTTACTTTTGTGTTTTTCCTGTTCTTTACTTTTATAGGGAAATTATTGTTTTCACCCAAAAATCCGAGACCAGAATTTAACCGAATTATCCGTTTTACGAGTTGTTTTTAAAACCATTTGAGTGGTTTTTAAGCTAGAGATTATAAACTTGATACAAAAATCAGTCCTTACCTTTTGTTAGCACACTAGGAAAATCATAATTTTTTGAGGCCATTCCCTTATTTTGCTGTCAGCAAAAATTGTTTGCTCTTTGTGAGACCAATAATCTCCGCTGAATTTCGTTTTGATATCTGCCACCACTATGAATGTATCGACTTTAGAACTTTGCAAATTGAATGGTAAATCATTTATTTAACTATTTCGCCGATTGAGGTGAATTTCGCACCAATTATACCTCCCTATAAAATAAATTATTTCCCTATATTTCAACTAAATATTTGTCACCATTTTGTCACCATTTTAGTGGCATTTGGTAAGGAAAGAAGCCCCGCGTTCAATATTTTTATGGATACTCTATAGGCGTAGATTAAAAAAATATATATATTATATATATATTTTCTTATTAGATATTTTTCATGCTGATTAATAAAATAGAGGATATTTTGCATGTAACAAATAGCCTCAACTATTTATTCTTAATTTATTTGGTATTTATTCTTAATAATGGAATGAATGGTGTATAATATTATGTAGTTCTTATACTTTCTTATGAAGCCTTTGGAAACGAAACTATTAAGACAGTACATTTTATCGCCTTGGCCTACATGATAATAGGAAACCTAGTCGCCGATTCCTAGCATGAGCCCCAAAGGCTTATATGCACATATAATATAAAGAACTAAATATGTAAAATGTAAATTAGGATGTAAATAATAGAGATATTCTATCCCTTTAGGAAATAGTCTGTACATATTAAATTAAAATAGCTGTAAAAGTTATATAATTTATTTATATAATTTCGCGGTTATTTGCACAACATTATATAAATTAATAAAGTTCATATAGCAAACATCTAAAAAGCTAAAACGTAAATAACTACCATTCAAATTAATTAAGGCAAAAATATGATGTATGCTATGAAAATTAATTGCTTTTTCATCCAATAGATTAATCTATTTAAGTTTTATAATTATTCCATTCTAATCTTAACTCTATTAGTTAAATAAAAAGTCAATTTATTTCCTTGAGTCTTTGTTATTTTCTTAAAGATAAATCAAATGTGTTTACTGAACAAAAAAGATATAACAGATAAAACAATGAATTGTTTGACAGTGAAACAAAGAGAAAAGTAAAGAGAACTGTAAGGTAGTTTTGTTTGTTATATGTTCAACGCTTACTTTTTTCCTTTTTCTTTGGAAATTATCATCTGTTTTTTCTCTTTTTTCTTACTTTTTAAAAGAAGAGAGTTTTAATTATAGAACATTTGTTTTAGTTTTAGATGTGGTTTTTTCAAAAACCAAGTGATCTGAGTTAAAGAAAGAGAGAGAGACGGGATAACTTGTAATGGGAGTTGAGATGTGGTGGAATCGCTTAAATAAAGACTAAGAACTAAAACTAACATGTTTCAAACAAATCTGCTTACACAAAAACAATCTTACACATTAAGACTTTACTGTCGAACTTGACTTTAAAACATTCCTCACTTACACAGAGAAACCAACCAATGGGAATGGATATTAAAAGACTAGAGGATAATTAAATTATTAACGATCAGGATTTTATCATATCCCGTGTAAGATATATATACCACTAATTAAATCTAAGAATGACATTGACATTATATCTATATTTATCTATATCTATTATATAAGATCCAAATATTCCTCACTCACTCACTGACACATCACGATATTTCTAGAAACACTATGACCTTGCATTTTTTTGGGTAGGTGCCTTTTACTCTCTAGGTGCTTACTAAGATATATTTCTACAATCATTTATATAAAAAAATTCTCCGGAACCAATTATGAGATTGACAACTTACGTTAAAGGATTTTACAATCGGCCATTTTGATTTAAGATCCCGGCCATATACGTATTTGGAACCATGCCTGGAAACCAAACAAAAATAAAATAATTGTATTTGGTAAAATAATTTATAATTTCTAAAATAATACTAATGTCTGCCGAAACGGGATTTTCAGAAATTTGATTCATACGGGGGAAAATAGGGGCAAAAGCAAGAAAAAAAGAAGGGGAATTGAGCTTAGAATCATTTTCTGAAGTTTAAAAGGTAATACTTGCGAATGGGCTTCTTTTTAGGATGTAGTCTCTAAATGATAAATCAAATTTAAAAAATACATTAAAAATAACACACTTCATAGCGAAGCACGGGAATCCAGCTTGTAATTTATAATATCCAAATACCACTGACTGACTGACTCATTAAGATATCTCTAAAATCACTGGACATATGAAAAACTTTGGCCATGATATTTCTTTCTCTCCGTATTTCTTTAATTCCCGTAGTCTAAGAGATATTTTTAAAATCCACTATCTTGAATCAAGATGTGGTAATTTCCATGCAAAATTCGACATGGCGATATTTCCGGAGCCAGTTGCTCTAGAATCTTACAGCTAAAAATAACTTATAAGTGAAAAAGTTTTCCGCAAGCGGTCACGTTGATTCAAGATGGCGGCCGAATGCTTATTTAAACCATTTCCCCTTAGTAACATAATCATTATTACTTCTTGTCTTGAAACGCTAAAATAAATATATTGAATCTAATGTGGTAATTTCTTAAATAATATTGATTTCTGCCAAAATATATATACGTATTTTTTTAAATTTGGTTTCTGAGTCTGAAAATTAAAAAAGAAGGAAATTGAGCCCAGTCTAATCTTCATATATTAGGAACTTAATGGGTAAGGGCTTCTTTAGGTTGTAAGCATATATATCAGTAAAAGATAATTCCAATTTGAAACCCCGTTGATTCAACGGGGATACAGAAGGAAAATATGTCTGCTAATATCAGAAAGAAAGAAATAAGTCTAAATTATCCAAGTAAATGGTACTTAGGAAAATCATTGATGCTCCATCCTATGTCTCCAACCTCATTCCAAATTATCTCAACATTCCCTTCGTTAGAGATCAATCAATATCCTGATATCACACAACCCATGAATCCTTATTAGACCATCCTAGTCCTCTAGTTCAACTCCTTCCCAATCTATACCAGTCAACCCGCCTCGACGCCTAAAGAGACAATGGTCAAGGGACTTATTAAATATTTGTGTATTAAAGCCTACAATTATCTTCCTACCTCTATTAATATAAGTACATATATTTAGTTATTAAGTTTATATATATTTTATTTACTTAGTATCTCATTTTACCTTTATCTAGTTTTATAATTATTATTTATCTAACTATGATCTATGTATTCCTCACGACAAAAATAGTTGTCACTGAACTACCTTCTGCTCACATATTGTACAGGCCAAATAAATAATATTAACTGTAACACTCATAGCAATCACTGTACATATATAATAATAACTGTGTCAAACAATAAAGTGAAAAACAAGGTGTTCTAAAAACGCAAATTCACCCAAATTTCAAAATCGAATTTTCTAAATCATAATATTTTTCCTCTACAAATTCTTCGTATATTAGAAAGTAAAAAAAAAACAACCCTGATATTTATCTTGCAACAAAAATAATTAGCAAATGGTTGGTTGTTTTGACTAAGATTTTGTGGTACCACTTCAAATAATTATGACTAGAGAGATTAGACTTATATAAAATTGTGGTGACGGTGATGGCGATGATATTGTTGTGTTACTTTTTGTTAACCTCTTTGGTCATAATAATATTATTTGCATATCATAAAGTGAATAATAATTATAAAAGGAATAGTCGGATCATTATTGAACAATTTACTGGTAATTTAATCAAAAACCCATATAGCACTTATATATTTTTTCGAAAATGTAGTTGTTCAATACAATTATCTTAACTTTAAAGAACAATTCTTATGAATATCCACGAAAAACATCGTAATCGATCGGTTGTCCAGTTTAGGAAATTTAATTGAACTGTTTTCATAATTTTATTTGACCATTCTCACGCTACGGTAACTAATCGAACAATTTCATTCTTATATGTTTAAGCGTTTATTTTTAAGAACTATAAAGAAAGCTTTATTTTGGTCATTCAGGAGAGGTCCAAGGTTATTTGTCTGTGTAAGTCAAGCAATCTATGAAATTGGATCGAGTCATTAGGTAGCTATAAGGAGAGATAATTAAGAGGGAATAAAGGTCTTGTTTTGTTACTGAGAATCATAAAAATGTGTTAACATAGTCATCACAAGTCATCAAAGTAAGATTGGATAGGATTTAATGTTTTCTAAGCACGAGACCTATTCTAAGGAAAACTAGAACTGTATTAAGGTCAGTTGTATTTAAATGGGTAAATAAGTAAATCAAAATAGTAGTTGCATTTAATTTTTTTTTTTTATAAGTGAACCCAAGAGGAAGCCTATTGATGATTTAGTAAAGAAGTAAGAAATGGGAATGATATCCAGAGCAAATCGGTTCTAGCTTTTTCAGATTCTCTTTCGTCTTTAATTTATAACTACATAAATAGTCTTCCAATAAGAGTGGCTTCCTCGCTTCTTACAGAGTTAAAGTATTGATTTAGTAATATTTAATGTGTGCAGAAGGTTGGGACCTACAATTGGCTAATTATGACCAATATCCCAATTTTATAATACTCGGACGATTAGTTTTTAAGCTATAATGGTTCGAAAAATGTTGAACGACAGAAAAGTATTAGAGACCAAATCTTAAATTATTACTTACCGAGCTTACCCAAAGTAACAGAAGCTATGTGATCGTTTTGAAGAACGAACATTTTTTATGTCCCTAATTTCAAACATTCCAAAACAGAAATCCTTTTCAGACGGGAACATTTTTGATCCCGTTTATGTTTGTCGTTTAATTTTTGTGGACCAACGTAATTTAATGAATTTTAATAAAATTTGGATGGTAGTTCTTAATTAGTTGTTTTATTTTGTTTATTTCACATGCTCACAAACACACTTATATTTACTCCTATATCTTCAAAAGCACTTATCTAATTATTAAGAAATTTTGATGATTTGTTGAAAATAGCCGGCAGATAGCCCCAAATTAATTTAAACCGCCTGTGCACATTAAAAATATTGGTAAATTGATACTTTTATTAATATAAAAAAAAACCAAACCTACATTTTGACTAATATAAAAAGAATGGGGGAAGCAATTAAATAAATTAGACAATTATAACATTTAAAATCATCAATAAAGTATACGTGATAGTATATGAGGAAGCCAGGTACTGTACTAATTCCCAATTTTTTAAATTTTATTTCTCAAAAACGGTTTCGTCGATTTTGAGTAAAGAATACTCAAATGTAGTTCATTGTGATACCTACTAATAAATCTGATTTTGCTGAAAATCGAAAACGAAATGTAAATAATCACCTGTAAGAACACTTTGTACATATGTTTGATAATAAATTAGTTAAATTAGATATTATGGGATTTAAATTAAGTATCACTATGTATATGAGAGGTTTATTCGAGTTAGTTAGAACGATTTTTTACATTTAAAATAGACGGACATGTTACAAAAGATTTAACAAATTGAGGACTGGACGGAGAAAAACATTGATATATTTCAAATTGAAGTGACGTTAGTAGCTATGATTGAAGTTATTTTATTGCCTAAATCCAAAGACCAGTTTTATGATGCGTTTATAAAGCACAGCAATAAACCCAGTTAGAGGGTAGCCGTTGATTGAAGATTAATTATTGGGGCCGGCCTATCCAAATTGATTTTTGAAAGTCACCCTGTAAAAGTCCTACATTCATTTCCGGCGGAGTTCATTGCCCACGTTCTCTTTTTCATAAAAGTCTCCCTTTTTTAACTTAAAGCAACATCAACCTATCAGTTATAAACACGATTTTTTTATTGCATTTGAATTCTAAATTTACAAAAGGTAATTGAAATGAAATATAATGTTCCAGATTCTGAAATGTAGTTAAACAATTTTTTTTCTCTTCTTTATGCAATATAAAGAAGCTATGTGTAAAAGTTTGTTTTTTTCATTCTGTCTGTTAGTTACTTTATAGATGTAAGTGTTTATGTGTTTATATTTAACGCTTTATGATGTCTGAACTACAACTCGTATCAAAAGTTGATGTGGCTGAAATATGATATACATGCTTTTATCTATGTTAGCCGAGTATGGTTATGTACTACAACGCCCCGACAAATAAAATAAGAGTTTTTAATCAATAAGGTACTACCTCTAGACATTTTTTCTTTATCAAATTTGTCTGAAACGTTTTTGAGAAAAATTGTTCTACTTTTAAAGAGTAAAAATAGGGAATCACAGTTGTCATATAAGTTCATATTAGGCTGGTTACATTATACATATAATCTAAGCTTATAAAAATAGTCTATTTTTATTCCCAGTGAGGTCACACTTATTGTTAAGTAACTATTGGGCTAATTATGACCTAACACATACCCGACCTTTATGCCCCGTTTACACGATGATAGTTGACACGATAATTGCTGTCACGATAGCTACTATCTCATCAACTATCACCGTGTAGACTACGCGATACATTCTGTCGCGATAAAACTATCAACCATCACACTGTTCGTCTGACGAGATAGCTGAGTGTTCTATCACAGCAATCAGAGTACTCACGCGGCAGATTTAAGAACTACACCACGCTAGTTACTACTAGTAGATGCTGCTTGGTTTATTGCTTGTTTATACTTTTATCTACGATTGATACGAAATATAAACATATAACTCTGTTTAGATGCGTAGAAAGTGATTATTTACGTACTTGTATTCATTGCGCATGCGCGTCTCATAGTTCTGAAGAATTTCTCTTCTTTACCACGCTAGCGCGGTAAAGAAGAGGAATTCTTCAGCTTTACGCACGATTAGCGAGTTTCTTTACATTTAACAAAACTAATTTGCTATTCTTTTATTAAAGTAACTGTTTATATCGAGTTTTTAGTGAAAAACAATGAATGAATCAAGTGGCTTTGACGAAAATGTAGAGAATAATACTCCTCCAGAAATAATTAATTCGGCAAAAAATACAACTCAAGATTAATGCCATCTTTATCAAGAGAAGAGATACGAACTTACATACAGCAAGTTTATTTTTTTTTGTATTTATTATTTAAATCTAACAATCGTAGATAAAGTACGGTACGCAACTCGTGGGAAAACGGCATTTTGCATTGCTCGTGTGGTTTTAGTACCCTCGCTGTCGCTCGGGTGCAAACTCCACACTCGCATGCAAAATGCTACTTTCCGCACTCGACGCGTAATGCACTATTATATCACGTGATAACAGATCTAAAAGGCAGCAAATATGATAACTTGCTTCATATCTGATATCAGATTTTGTTGTTTTCGACAATATAAATATTCCGTTTGGTGTATATGTTTTAGGGGAAGATGAAATACATATATTAGACAATAATGGGTCGTAAAAGCAAAATATCATTAAAGTACGCACTAGGACGGGAGGAATCACACTAATTGGCAGACTATTTTTGTACGATTTCTTTTCTCTCTTTTTCTTTGCTATGTAACAAAAGAGAAAGCAAAATGAAGCAGAAGAGCTTAAAATTTTCATATTTAATTTTTCAGTGGAATAATTCCGCTTAGTCAGATTTCCCAGTAGGCGTGATTCTTTTGAATTTTAAATTTAAAGCCTGGAGGGAAAAAATGGAGGAAGAAAATAAGATAAAAGAGAGGAAAAAGAATTTAAGTAACTTGGCTGAGAAATTACATTCACCTTCCCTGATAAAAAAGAGAGTCAAATTTGGGCAATTCATATTTCCCTTTTTTTTCTTTCTTTTAGTCTTTAAAACGATTTTGAAGATTTGCTTTTATGATTATTTAAGTATTATATTTAGCTATATCATTGGGTCGACGATTCGAATAAATTTACTCGAAAAAATAACCCCAAAAAATTATGCATCGACTGATATCACGGGGCATGTTTATGAGTACCTAGTCCTTTTTTCTTTTATAATGAAATATATATTTTGGTTTTATTGCACTGTTTTCTTTGGTCTATACACTATGTATAATTTCATTTTAAATAGACAATAAGTTGGCCAAGTATGTGATTTTAACAAATAGAACGACTTTGTTAACCAGCAATATCGGCTCATCCGTATCAAGATGGCGACCTGTTTATTACTGTAACTAGATTAGCTATAACATTTTATTAATTTATTAAAATGGCGTAAAACAAACGCCTTTATTGCAGTATTTTTGACCAAACTCAATTAAACAATGAAGTCCGATGGGTCTACTTTACTCTGTTCTATGTTAAAATAATAATAATAAAAAAAAAAAAACAATGCCACGCATAAAATGCAGTAATTAAACAACGTTTCTAGCCCAAATTTTCACATGATAATAAATGTTTAAGATTTTGGAGGAAGGAAAATGTTTTTCTCACGAAATATGCGACGCACGAAAACTTCCTTAAAAACTGTTGTTTGTTTTGTGACAAAAAATATATTTTGTTTTAATTTTCATTGATTAGAAGAAAAATAGGGGGGGGGGGGGGGGGGACGAAAAGTGTAAATTTCAAGAACACATGACGTAAAAATGGATTTGTTTATAAACGAAACTAAACATATAATTGTACTTAGTATGCCTTCCTCTTTATTTAACATCCTCACAACTCACTACGCATTTTCGTTGAACAAAAATTTCAACTCCTTAAACTTCAACCCCTAATTTTTGGGAAATGGTTTTTTGGGGCTTCCCTATAATTATCCTTTGTTTAGGTTATTACACATAACAACTGCGAAGTTTCAAAGTTTTTTTCTGGGTACTTTCGGTGATTAGGTTCGCTTTACAGACAGGCAGACAGACAAGAGCAAGAATGTATGAGGGTCCTCGTTTTTACCTACGGACTCTTAAAACCAAGAGTCATATTAAAATAATGACTGCTTTTATATCCTTCATATAACCTTTCAATACATTTATCGAAAAAAAACTTTAAAATTACATTGAAACAATAGGGGTTTCTTTACAGCACTTCATATTATTAAAGTGTGCATGAGTGGAAGGGAGACTTTAGCTTTTATTATTTTGTGGTTTTTTTATTGAAACGATTTGGTTTGGAAGAGCTAAAACGTCGGTGTAAGAAAGTAATGGAGGTGGGTAAGAGTTTGGATGAGGGGAAGTTAAAATGATGTTTAGAGTTGAAATTTATGGAGGACATTACTGGGCTGAGAGTGTCGCCCTCGAGTATGGATAGGGGGGAGAGACCTGTTTAACATGTGAAGAGCTTTTATGGTGAAATATTCGAGACCATTAAATATAAAAACTTTTTCTCGTAGACTTTTCCCCTTGACTAGAATGGAGCCTAGACGGGACTGCGAGTTATCCTGCCTGGGATTTCATGGCAAATTATCCTTTCCCAGGAAAACTTCATCTAAAACAGATCCATTACACCTTGACTTTAGTTTTCACATAGTTCTATATTATAATGTCTTTTCTTTTTTTTATTCCTCATCCAAGTCTATTTAGGAAAAGTTTAGTGTAACCTTATTTATATCTCTCTTTAAATGAAGTAACTTCATGAAAAATACTTTTTAAGTGCCGCATTCATGTTCTGGGAAGATGGATTATTGATAAAAATCCCTAAGAAAAGGTGACCTGACACTATGTAAAAACCGGAGAGGTATTCTCAGAAAATTGAAAATTGGAGAGGCCCTCTTCTCTTAGTATACCCTGTAAGATGCTGACAAGAATTATCCTAAATAGAAGCAGGATTTAGGAAAGTCCGGACTTGTATAGACATGATAAACACCTTAAGAATTGTGGTAGAACAGTGCTCAGCATATCAAGCCCCCTGTTACTTATCCTTTGTAGAAATCGAAATGCCATTCGATTAATCAGTGGAGAAGCGACATGAAAGGCCTTAGGAAAGTAATAAGTCTTATAAAGGCAATTTATAAAATTACCGTACATAAAAACTAACCAACCCCATTGGTCAAGACAGGTGTAAACAAGGTTGTTTGGTGTCGCCACATAATTATTCTGATGGTTCTTGTCGGAGTGATGCGTAAAGGCGGCTTTCACACTGCGCGCGAGATTGAGCGAGGCCGATTCCGCTTGAGAAACAAACACTTGTATCAGCATGGGGCTATTCACGTTAAACGCCAAGCAAGACCGGGCCGAGCGAGTTGTATCAAACGTTTTTGTTAGCTAAGCGTTTTCTGCCGCCGAAAACGCATTACAAACGGTTGTACGTGGACTGGCAGATATTCGGCTGAAGAAGGAAAAGTTAACCTGAAGATAAATGTTGAGAAAACAATAGAGATGAGATTAAACTCCAGGAACCAGGCAGGAATGATAGCTTATGGTAAAGTCATCGACCAGGTAGACCAATTTCAGTACCTTGGTAGTTTAATTTCAAAAAAGAGTGGAACAGACGAATACGTAGATTAAAAGATAAGGCGAGCTTATGGTGTCTTTGCACAACTCCGATTAATAGCACAGTAACTTAGGAGATGAACAAAATGAAGTATTTTCCAGGAAAATGTTAGGTCTGGGAGCTGACTTGACATTCTATTAGAAAGAAGTTAGCTTCTAGCAGCTGTCAAAAATGTTTTGAAAGAAAAAGATGTTCACATTTCATAATATCGCATCACCACCGGATTTCGAACCATGCACCCCTTTGTTTCCGGCATAAAAACTAAATCCGTCAAGAATCCGTGCTTCGATAATAATCAGTAGTGAGGTGATTTTTATCTACCTTTATCTCTTTGCTATTTAATAATAATTCTCTGAATATATAGGCACGAATTTCCAGTTTCTTAATTTTAACTTACTATTATCTCGTAATCAACTCAATTAAAGAAACATTATTATAATTAATTCTTTTTTGGTTGTTGTTATTAATTATTGTTGTACATTGCTTTAGTAATATTCACTTTTTATTTTTTTTTTTTTTTTATTATTATTATTTTTTTTTTTTGCTTCCGAGCTTTCCTAAGGTAACAGAAGCATTGTGATAATTTTGATTATTTTTATACATCCGAATTCAAAAATTCCTTGAATGAAATCCGTTTAGACATCAGGGGAAATTTTTGATCTTGTGTAGGGGTGTGTATATGGCATCTACGACCGCAGTTGTACCTTAAAACGTTGTATATTATTATTTAGGATAAGGAGTGAGGATACTTGAGGTCTCAGGTTGTTAGACGCGCTTTTACAGCCACCTGCAAACTTCACTTCTGTAAAAAAATCACATTACTTTACTGCAACTAATTATATCCAGTAGTTAAAGCCTCCGTTTAGTTGTTTTAAGTGTCACATCAAATCAATTCTCGCTTTAACTGCTAATGAATCATGCAATAATACCTAGTTAACCTAAGCGACTAAACTGCAAGATATTTACATTTTATACAGCCCTACTTTAATCTAAAGAACTAATCCAGCCTGGAATTAAAAAGTCTTCATAGGTTTATGAATCGTTTCTAGCAAGTGGATAACTGATGACAAATGGATTAAGATTTACATAATACGAGGTTGAGGAGGTAGAGGTTCATTTGCATTAATAGCCGGCGTGGGACTCGCCTCATTTCTCAAAGCATCTATTTGTCAGGGCAAGTGGTAAAAGCGTTTAATTTGTCTGGAGGACTCTAGGTATTAACCCGGGGGGGGGGGGGGGGGGTTTGTCTTGTAATTACATACCAGCCATACCAACACTGATTTACTTAATACCTCTTGGGTCAAAATGTTAATATTTAATAGCACAATTTTAATTCCCCTAATTAATATTAAACCAGGCACCGCAGGCATTATATAGTTCTTTTGTGAAAGCAACTTATTATTCTTCTACAAAGATTTGTATAATTGCGTTTCATATAATCCCAACTTTATTCACACTAGTAGCTAAATAAAAGAAGATATTTGGTAGAGTGAGAGGTATAATATTAATAATCCACAGAAGCTCGTTGAGGGCTTAATTCTGTCAAAGGGCTTATAGAACTAACTAACTATATTGTAATGGATGACTCGGGGTCAGCGTGTCGCTCCATCAGATGCTGGTTTAACACAGCCGGAATAGGGAATCGTGGACTCATATACTTGGTTACCCACCTCAAATTACATTATTAATGTGTGACTTATAACCTTATCTTAATTACTAAGGGATAATATTACCTTTACATACAGATGAGTGATATTCCTTTCGTGCCAAAGTCCTTAGGAATAAATATCCCTTTGTCTTGATAGTTATTTAGAAAAAGGAATCCCTTAATAGAGGTTCAGTAAACAAATATGAGGTGTTTACCACATGCAACATCATTTAATTGGTTACTAAGTGGGTATCCAAGAAAATTAGTACCAAAAATAATATACAACAAATTCCATAATTATGTACTTTTTTTTACATAACAGCAATTTTAAGTTATTAGTTCCTGGGATTATAACCAACTAAATTGGTCCCTGTCAGTTTTTGAGAGTTTGGTAGTTTTCTTAAAGTATTATTCACTAGTTGTATCTTCAGATAGCGCCAACTAGTATTTTGTTCTGTGAACTCAATTTCTGTTATTAATTTTAACTTTATAAGTATTGTGAATGTGTTAAAGAACACTAGAGTCAATAAAGAGATTGAGTTAATTTTACAAGAAATAAATTATTGGAACTTCCGCTTCTTCTAAAATAACAGTATTAAAAACACAATGGGATTTCACTACAAATGACTACCTAATTATAAATCTCTGAGAATCCATTTGTATTCATTGTGTTCCTTAGATGCACTCTAGTCTGGATTTTTTAAAAAAAAATAGTTTTATTTTTATATAGTGACAGTTGACTTGGACAACGTACGCCTTGGAAAACATGACCTGCCAACCCACATACGACAAATAATAAGCTAAAAATACTTAATTATTTTTGGAACTAGTTAGTCAGTGTGTATTCTTTTTTAAGACACGACTATTACAATTTTTATCTAGTTATCTTAACGCATGAAATTAGCCTTTTTTGCGTTGTGAAAATATGTAAATTGAAGCAGGGTGTAAAAATAATAAGAACTTTCAAGCTCTCCACAGATGTTGCCAGGCCCAATAGCTGGATATATAGAAGATAAAAATGCTTCAAAGGGTATACTTCTGACTGTCTCCTTTTTTGAGGGTAATTTGAAGGTGACCTGATATATTCCCCCTTAAATTTACTTAATTACCCTTTTATTTTAATTAATACATATTTATTTTATTCTGTTGCAGGTAAGAATTTTGAACTGCTTTATTTCGTGAGGTTTTATCAAAAGGAAAGTTTGCACTACTGTGAAAAGGTAATTAATTAATTAAATATATTTCACTCACCTCTATAAGGTTGGGCGCTCATTGAGACGTAGGGCAGGGCCGCTCATTTTTTTTTCAACGGCAGAAATTACGAGGCCCTACGACTTGAGGCGCTAGATAAACTAGCGTAGGGCAGACTACACCAGGTGAAGTACTGCCCTGCACTGTTCTGCGTCTCAATTCGTATTTTTTTGGGATTGAAAAAAACTGTGCTGCCCTGCCCTGTATCATCTGCGTCTCAATGTGCGCCCGGGTAAATACACATATCAAATTTAAGTTTCTTATATGAAGTTTATAAAGTAAACTAAAATTTAACATTTAGCACCTTTTTTATTTTCCAATTTAGCAACTTTAAACAATAGCCGTAATTTTGAATCGTTTAATATGCAAGTTTATTTTCTCATACTTCTCTTTATTTTCTCTACGTCTCTGAATACTGAGATAGATGAGTAATTGTACTTTTCAAGAAGTTAGGGGTAGAAACTAGGTGCTAAGTAGGAGCTATGTGTCAAAAATGTAATAGGGTAACCACCCTATATTAATTTACCATTTATAAGGAATTCCTTTGTCTAAATAGTTATAAGGACAAAGGAATATTTAGTTCAAAGAACTTTGGGACAAAGGACCATCACACTTTTGGAACTAAGTTCCTTATGGCACGTTCTGGAGCCCGGGACACGAAATCTACCGATGACGATAACATGAGTAAAAGATGACCAAGTTAGTTGAAATTTAGTTAATGTTCATGTGTACTAAATTTCATTATTAAATTTCATTATTTAAATTTTATTATTCATCATTATCCGCCCAAGCGTTCACGCGCAACGCTCGCGTAAACGTAAGCTTCAATTCAAATTTAAAATTGGAATTTTAGGACGGGAAAAAATTCTAACTAATGAGGGCAAACAACTTTTATAAATATTTTTTTTTAGTAAAACGAACTCCGACACTGCTATGAAGTGATAAAGATCGCTAAATTTATTAAAGCGGACCTAATCGTTTAAAATAAAGAAAACAACGTTTTTACCGATATCTTACGTTCTAACGCAGGGGTGGCCAACCCGCGGCACGCGGGCCGTGAAGTGGCCCGCGACGCCTTTTGAGGTGGCCCGCGGAAACTTGCCAGTATTTATTTATTTTTTAAAGTTTGTTAATCGAATTTTACCCGGATTTTTTAAAAAATTATTTTTATTTTATTAATATAATTATAATTGTTAATACTTAATGATTGGATATCACAATAGACCTACAATCGTGTGATTCGGTAAACTTCTGGGTACATTTAAGTGTATGCAAGTGCGATAGGGAAAGACACGGTTTGATAACTAAAGATATAACGCACGACATCGCTCTTCTTGATCTCCCGATGCATACGATCCAGGCTGCAAAAGTCCGATGAAGCGCACCCTTAGATGACTTTTGAAAATCAAACGGCATGTCAATTCTTTCTTTGGTTCCTTCGCGTTTTTGCTACTCTCTTTTTTCTCTCGTTCGTAATAAATTCTTTGAATATTAATGTTTTCTGATTGTGTGAATTTTATAATATAAATTGGTTCTTGAATTACCTATTCCTATTATATTTAATAATATGCATAGAAAATATAAGTTTTTCAATGTTGTGTGAATTGCTTTTTTTTTAAGATGAATGTGTGTGTGACTGGGGGGGGGGGGGGGAGGGGGGAAATTGGCCCTTCGAGTTTGTGGAACCACGATTGTGGCCCACGATCGAAGAAGGTTGGCCGCCCCTGTTCTAACGTAACGATTTTAATAAAAAAACTTCTTACACATCGTCTACAATTGAAAGAGGCATTTAAAATTTCAACCTGATTCAAGCAGAAGTTTTTGCGTGTTCGTGATATTTATTTTTTAATATTTTAATTGGAGTAATACGCCGCGCCGGCGGAGTCTGAGGGGACAGTCCTGTTTCGTCTCTAAAACCATCTGCTTTAACTATAAACTCATCATAATTAACTTTTTTCTCAATATACAATACATTATTTATTGTAAGACGCTCGCTTCAAAGATAATAAAAAGTTTTTCTTTTAATTTTGGCTTAACTCCGCTAGTACAAATAGTTAGTTACTTTTAAGATTATCTCTTTTCTAACTCCGCCATGTATAAGTAGATATAGTATCGCATACTTAGAACTGTGATTTTATAATTTATATTTTATGAAAAGCGTAAGGAACTTCGTTCCTACCGGGTGTCCTGCGACACCACACGTATTTTTTTATATTACTTAGTCTAATTAACTATCAAGACGGGGAATAGATACTATTTAAATTTGTTAAAAATAGTTTCATTGTTGTTTGTTTAGCACCTAGCTCTTGTCTTCTTTTTTCATTTTATTATTTGTTTAGAATCTCGTTCTTGTCTTCAAATTACGTTTAAAGTTATATTTAAAGATGGCGTTACTTTTTCAGGGGCTTTGTACCATGATCCTTGTCTACTTCTGTTTTTAGAAGTACCTAAACATTTCGTATGCGGTAAAAAAAACGGGGTGGCCTTAATTGAATTTGAATTATTATATCTCTTTTATTGTTTTAACTTTAACTCACAAAGCAGAGTGTAGAGATTAGAGGTAATGCTTTGCTGGTCGAGATTTTCAAGATTTTTAATCATAACCCTCAGTGTTTCAGTGTACTTGTGCTCTAATTTCTGTCTAAAAAGTTGTTTTTCAACTTTCGTGAAGCGGTTAGTCTCAGGCTTTTTCACACTAACCTTTCATTAAACACAGCCTCATTGGATTAAATCAGGACTTGTTAAATTTGGGAAAACGAAGAGGCCATTTTTATGCCACAACCTCGAGAAATTATTAATTCTTTAAGGAAGTTTTGAGTAGTTTCACTACTTGAGTTCGTTTTTCATGGGTGTTTATTTCCACAAATTACCACTTACTAACTAACTAACTCCGTGTTAGTCCGGTCGTGGTGTGACAGCGCATGGAGAGAAAAACCTGTCAAAGGGCTTATACAACTGTATATATATTGGATGACACGGGGTTAATGTGTTGCTCCATCAGCTGTATAAACCTCAGCTGTATAAAATTGGTAATTGGCTTATGTAACCAGTTAGTCGCCACTTCACATAAGCTGCTTCCCATTTATAAGGCAGTGCTGGATGAACGAGCTGTAAACTTCCCTCTTACAATACCTGAAAGACAACTAAATTATTAATCTCTTAGATCATAAGGTGACTTTTAGTCAACCCTATGTATATGAATAGCAATGTATATATAAATATCTCTGCTCCCAACGAAACAGCTTGGTGGGTTGTCTATTGTAGTTATCCCAAATATTATAAGTAACTAGTTAATATTTAATTGCAAATGTTGTTTAACCTGTAAATATAAAATGAGATAAAATTATACGTCGACTACATTTCTTTATTTAAGGGTAGAGTTCTGTTACATTTTTACGTTGTTTATCTGTATCCTTTACTTTACCAGGTAAAATAGATACGTTACTTACATATACATGAATACGTTAGTGAGCGTTTGTATGTACGTGTTTTTAACCTTGTTTAGCTTGGGGATGTAAGTGTGACAGTGTTAAGGTGAATATATAATTCAACGATGTAAACCGTCGGTATGTATTTACACTGTCTTCACGTCACGTGTTAGGGTGACATCACAACACGAGAGATAAGAAAAACTAAAGAGAAACAGAGAGATGTAAAGGAGGGAAAAACACAAAGGTGATAAGGGATGACAAGAAGGGATTCGTTGATATCGTTGTGATACCTCCTCCTCTCACTTTTCTATCTTCATGATAGTAAAAAGGGCAGGAGGGTTGGAAAGGGACTGTGGAGATCCAGCTAGTTGGAGTAGTCCTTCAAAACATATCTTGGGGCCAAGGGTAAAACCTCCGAAGCTCGAGGACTTGCAAGAGGAAAACAGCGACGTTATTTTTCCTACCTCCTTATAGTTCAAGTTTATGCCATCACATGTCCCTTCCCTCCTCGACTCAGATGAATCTTTTTCTATTTGTTTATCTCGAGAACTTCTCAACACAAATTTCATTAAGCTTAGACGAAAAAATTTCCTTCCAAGCAAAGTTATGTTTTTAACACAAATATCTCTTCAAGGACAAAGAACAAATCTATTGGATAAATCTTCAAGATTATATTGCATTAAAGTTCTTTTATTTTCAGAGTTTAAAATTATTTAAGCTTTTCTGGATAAATGTTTTTCAATCTTAAATCTTAAATTTCAAGTTTTAGGACTGTTTTGTCTGAGATTTTTTTTATGTAACTTTCTGTTAACCTAGAATCTAGAATTAAACATTCCAACAAAAAATTGATTCGTTTATCGATAAATTAATTTTTAAATCCAATTCCAGATTGAAATGAGGATCGTTAACGCTTATTTGATGTAGGCAGTGTTGGAAAGGTCTGCCAGACATAGGTTTAGTATATACTTTGTAATCACCGTAAAGCCTACTGAAACCATTAAAGTGTCATTCAACGGTTTTAACTATTAAATTCATTGCTTATATAGTTGCAATTTTTATGAGTCGAAACGGTTGGGACGCGATTTAAATCGTAAAGAATGTGCTTAAGCAAAAAGAAAATTGCGCGCCGTAAAAAGTCCTAATGGAACTTTTACTTCTGGAGTTAATTATTAGTTTTTAAACAAAATCACTCCGAGGCAATTTATGCTTAGGTTAGGGTTTCTTAATTCACTTGTCATTCTATATTCCTATTTAGTTTTAGCATTGTGCTCTATTATTTCGGAAATTATTTCAAAATAGACTTGCCTGAAAAAGTTACATTAGTTACTAATAGCAACTAATATAGTTTTATCGGTATTTAATTGGACTCTACAATTCTATTATTTTTTTAGTATTTTGTATTACAATGTAGAAGTTTAGGTTGGAAATAAAATTTTAAGTGTTATACATAAAGATTTTTAATCAAATATATGTATTCATAAAGTATCTGAGTTTCATCAGAACCTTTAATGAATAATTAGAAGAAAAACAATTGAAACCAATATTTGTATATTTGCTAATAGCAAGATTAATAATTATATTTTTGAGTCCACAAAATAATTGGCAATAAAATCAATTTTTGGTTACACCAACCACAGAATCGGCATCTCTAATTAGTTATTTTTACCAATAAGCGAGTATGTATTATAAAAAAACAACTAAATATTACCTTGACACAATTGAATAAATACAATTCAAAAAGGTAACCTAGCTCATTAGGTGACTTTTATTATAATATAATTGGAAGAAAAGTCGGAACTATTCTTTACTAAAGAAATTCTTATATTGGTTAGAGAATAAAATTATTGGAAATGTCCTTGAATGTAGGTTATTTATCTACAGTAATTGATCATTATAAATATTCACTGATATTATGCATAAAATAAAATATTATTAGAAAGGATGCTAATACTGTGAAATGTGTTTTTATCATCTCGTACCTTTTATTATGAACTTATATATATATATATATATATATATATATATATATATACATATATATATATATATATATATATATATATATATATATATATATATATATATATATATATATATATATATAGTACATATATATATATATATATATATATATATATATATATATATATATATATATATATATATATATATATATATATATATATTCTTGCCGAGACTTACTTTTATTAATTAGTGTAGGTATATAAATAATTTAATTAGGGATCATGCCCTGCTTCTTTACAATTTCATTTTAAAGATACAAAAAAAGGAGAAAAAAATATGTTCGTGGTTATAACAACCTCTTTATTGTTATATTTTTTGCTCGTTTGTTAAAAAAGGAAATATAGGAATGGTACTAAGTATTGAAAGAAGTTCTTTTAAAACAAATTCTTTTAAAAACTTTTTTTAATTTAAAAAAGGAGTCAGTTTATTAAACTGTTGTATTTTTCTGAAGTGTTTTCATAATATTGTTCTTTTGAAGGGAGGAAAAACGAGTTCTACTTTTTTTTAAATGTCTTTTCAAAGACAAGTTAAATGGACGGAAAAAACAATTAGGTCCTTTTTGGGCTAATTCCAAAACGGTGAGTCACAAGACGGGTTTCGGTCCTGTAATTTGCCTGATGCTTTTTGATGCTACCTCATTATGCAAGAGGTAAGGTCTTCCAGTGTATTTCCTAGGGTAAAGCCTTAGGCAAGAATTAGCCCTTGAAGTACCGACCAAAGCTTTAAGTTTACCTTTCACAATATTACCTTAGTTTGAAGTACAAAGAGACTTAGGACTTTACTTTAAGATTCCAGAAGGTGGGTTCAAAGCAAAAACTGTTCTATTGGAGTTTCCGCTTCTGTGGCACCGGAATCTTATAATATCAACCACAAGTAAACTCGGCATTTCATTAAACCAATGAATATAGAAGAATCAATTCTTACTCTTTCATTTCCTGTGCTGGTTGAACAACATTAAAGAATATTCTAGAATGAAAAGCTAGAAAATTCAAAACTGTGCGTGTGCGTGCATATAGAATATAGCACAGAGCTTCTCAATAGCAACTCAAAAAATTATTTATACAAATAAGAGGTTGACAACAGTTTGAATAACTTAAATGGCCTAGATTTCTGATTGTGTTCAAATTTGCCGCATTTATTTTATATATTGTATACCTATGACTTATGACTATAAATTATTATTGTATGTTAAATGGATAAATATTTAATAGAGGAATTCCTCTTTGTTAGTCTGGTGAAAATGAAAGATTGAAGGTTCGTTTTTCTGGCTCTTCTCTACTTTGAGCTTAATAATAATACATTACCCAACTTAAATTTACCCTGGTATCCGTGGTGTCTGATAGCCCATTAGTCATAATCTCAATATGTATAAAAAATAGTTTAATTAAAAAATTAAAGTCATTGCCTTTAAAAAAAGACCAGTCATGCACTATGACTTAATGAGCCAATTTTCAAAGAAATCTGTGTATTGGTTTATGATAATATAGGAAAATTTTGGTTTAGAATTTGGATGGGTGTACACTGTACACTGTACACAGGGGTACGGGGTACAAAAGTCAAAGTAGTATTTACCCTTCAAGATGCATGTCGTTGGAAAGCTCTTAAAGAGTACAGTAATTGTTCTTATGTACACTTTTGTCATATTTTCATATAAGAGGGGGGTAAAATGGAAAAAACACTTTTGTATGCTTTTTTTGACCCTAAATTGTCAAAATTTGACCCCTAAATGAACTCCATAAATTCTGGCCAACGAATTCATCCTTTCTTTTTTTATATTATTGTCATTAACATTTGTTTGGATTTTATAAGTGCATCCTAGGGTTAGATATCGTCTGGAGTGACACATACACTTAGACATACATACATAAAATGTGTTAAATTTCAGGAATCGATTAAGAATGGTTTAAAACGGATTTCCATGGAGAAAATTTTCTAATTCATATTCGCATTACAAAAATTTTGAAGCCATTGCAATAGCTTAATTTTCTTCGAAAATTCGCTAAAAGAAAAAATAATAATAATACCCCCATCAAAATATCTATGTTTCCTCAAATATAGCATCGGGATTTTAATTAAAATTTATATCCAATAAAACTACATGAATTTTATTAGCATCGTCAAATAAACTCATCAGGAAAACTTATTTTAAATTGCATTTATCAACAGTTTTTTAGTTATTGGATTTCCCCTGGTATGCAATTTTATTATTATTTGACATTTTATTAAAATTTACAGCAGGAAATCAAACCCCGACCTTTCAGCTAGTTATGTTATTCGATTATAGCTATTTTCCCAGAGATCAGATTCACCCCAGCTATTGACTTATATGAATAAATTGATATTAAAAAAGACGAAAGATATGTATACATTTTTTTTTGTTAATAATTGTTACCTTAAATCAAATTATAATTATTATTCACAAAAGGAGACAGGCAGAGAAAAATAGACTCCAGCGCCGGGACTTGAACCACGGGCCTCTATATAATTAATTCGGTACTAGGCATCGTTACTGACAGAGGAAGTTATTCTCCAATGTAGCTCAGTTGGTTGAGTGCTATACTGGAAATATAGAGGCCCCAGGTTCAAGTCCCGGCGCTGGAGTCTATTTTTCTCTGTCTGTCTCCCTTTGTGAATAATAATTATAATTTGATTTAAATTAAAATTTAAACCTTACGTAGCATGAATACTACCTAAAACTTAAAAATTAAATTTATTATTGTTATCGGTTAAGAGAATTTCTTTAGTGAATTTTCAGTGTATGGAGAGGCAGCGCCCCCTCCCCCCCTCCCTCACCCCTTAATATTTAGAGCTTAATTTTTAACTCCTCTTAATACATTTTACAATTAAATTTGTTATTAGGATCCGTAGGCAAAAACACCTGTTTCCGAAAGTACCCAATTTTATGTGTAATATAATAACAATAACCCATAACACAGGATGGGTCCCAAAAAATCATCCCTATAAAGCTAGGGGCTCTCCTCTATTTTTTACTTTCTCATTTACGTTGCGGATTTTTATGTTTACGCAGTGATTAAATTCATATGGCATCAACTAAAGTTTCATCTTCAACCATCCTCTAAATTTAATTTAGAGGATAGTTTTTTGATAATCGGACGATTAGGCCGCGAGAAATTGACGTTTTGGAGAATTTTACGTTTGCGCCTGCGCAGAGTTTTGACACTATTGATCCGTGAGTGATGAAATTCGTAGAGGATTCGTGGACACACTGAGAGTCTAACAGACAGACAGATACGCAACTAAAGTTTTTTTCAGGAAGGTCTAAAACGTAAAATGCGAGTTGAAATTTTTATTTTGGAGAAAAAATGTTCACCCCTCAAAAGTGAACATAACGCTTCCGCTGCCTTTGCTGACTTGGAACAAAAATTAAATGTTTACACCTGCAAAATACTTTCTCTTCACATATGAGAAAGTTAGTTAAGCTAATTGGTACACATATTCATGAAAAGAGGGAATTTATATCTTAAATTATGAATAGACTTTACTCAAGAATTACGAAGAAAAACTAATACGTGCTTTTCGTAATATAACACTAAAATACGTTTATATATACACCCGACACCCATTCATGGGAAAATACTTCCAAATAATTTTTCACCGAGTTTTAACAAAAACTTGCATTAGAGTTATTCTCTATCTTGACACTAATTCTTTCTATGGAAGTTTTCCCCTCGAGAAATTCCTCGACAAGTTAACTACTCATACGTGACTTTTTATCCGGGATTTTAGTTTTCCGTTCGGAAAACCATCTTTCAATAACATATATAAAGTTTTACCAATGGTGTGTTTTACCTCCATATAATAATATAATATAGAGTAGATAATTATATGAATTCCATTTATCAATAAAGTTTTTTTTTATTTTTTATTACATTTAAATTTTTTTTATTAGTTTGCAGTGAGCAATTAATGTGTGTAATAAGTAATATAAAGTTTTTCAAAATAAGTGGCAAATACCTAATTAAAATGAATGAGTTTGTTTGCTAAAAGAGAAAAGTAATTTACCATTGGTTATATTAGTGAGTATTTAGGGTATTCATTCAAAGTGCAAACTTGTTAACTTTTTCTAATAAACTACAATAGATGGTGTTCTAAATGCAGACCTCCTTCAACCACTTTCATTATTGGAAGTGGCGGGTGAGTGATGAAAAAGCTGTTGTGCTCTTAATCGATAAACATTTTACTTTTTTTTTCTTTTTTACCTCACAGGTAAATCATTTTCAGTCCAATTTTTTTAAAAACAACTTTTGTGTTATGTTCTGTACTCCGCTGGCAGATAATTGGGGTTAAGTGTTGTAACTCCTTTGATTTTCATTTAAAAAATCTTTCAATTGGACGAGTCTCGAACCACAATTCGTTACTTTATTTCGTGATGATTATCTCTCTTAAAGAGAGACTTTTGGACCACCCTGTATAATTAAGAGTTTAAATTGTTCCTAGAAGAAGCACTAACTCATTTTACTCGTATATCAAATCAAATTGCTCCACTTATGTACTATGTTCATTGAAATGAGGATTTGTTGGTTCCAAGATAAAGAAAACACTAGAATTGTTATTACTTAAATTTAATTAATAATGAAATAACACAATAAATCTTATTTAAGTAATGCATATTATATAAATCATTTATTAAATACGCAACACACATATTTATAAACAAGAGTTTACAATGCCGTCCCAGTCTGGTAACTTCTCAAAGAAACATAATTTTAATTAATAAAATATTTTCGTAACATTTTAGAGAATAATGAAAAAACCATGCAAACACCATTTATAAACATCATATAATTATAATGTATATAATATTACGCTTATATACCAATACTGTGTATTGAAAAATCATCTACCTCCATGGTGCAATGGTTAGCGCATATGCCTGCTGAATCAGAGACCCGTGGATCGAGACTCGTCCAAATAAAAGATTTTTTACTCGTAAATCAACTGCCGACTTAAGCTGGCAGTTGATTTACCTGTAAAACATCTATTACTTAGACGAGTCTCGAAACACAAACTTCGTTTCATTCAAGCCAAATTACTCTACCCCGCCTAAAGAAGTTTCACTTCAAAAATTTCCTCCCTCTCCCATCTGTGGACGTTGTAGGGACTTCCCTCTTAGAGCCAGGGTGGATGTGATGTCCATCTATGCTGTCCTCTTTCTCCCTCTGGGTCTTATCTCCTCATATATCTGGCTAAATGACTTTTTCGGGGATATTTCATAGCTCATCCTATTTACGTGTCCAAACCATCGTAGTTAGGAGTTTTTGACTAACAGTGTTGTGGGCAGCATCTCCAAACCCAGTCACTTGGTAAGTGGTCCTTACGCTGTCTCTCCTTGTCTTATCTGCTAAGTTCCGCAGATAGCGTATTTCTGTAGTATGGATGCGGTTCAGGTTTTGTTTGTCAATGCCCACGATTTGCATTCATGTGTTAGTGTAGGCATATATAGACAGTTATGAAGACAGTCATCTTCGTATTCTTTGCAGGTTGCCACATTAACAGTAGAATAGCATAGTTGACTTTTGTACAATCATAATAATATAATCATATATGCGTAAATATATGAAAGCTCATGAATAACTTAATTTACCTGTATAAAATATCTTAATAGCTGTATGCAACATACAGTGCTCCTTTTAACAATTAGAGTAAGGTTTAAGGTACTTTAAAAACTTTTCAAATTCATTAAAAAGTCCATTAAAAAGGAAATATTACGAATAAGACATTAAAATATAGCAGTTAATCCATGATAAGAAAATTAAGAATGGATTAGAGTATTGTTTTTATTGGTTCTATAAGGCTTATTTGACCAATTCAACCAGCTCTAAAACTTACCATAATAACTTAACTTTATCTTTTATATGAACAATATCTTAACCTATATGTTTATTTATTACGTTGCTCTGATACAATTTGTAACGTTCTCTTCCTTAGACTATGGCTATGGAATTTATTCCTTAGACGTTTTTCCTTTATGCATATATATATGACTATCAATTAACCTGCATTATACCGTTTTATTCGCAACATAAAACGTGTTCTGTGTGGGGAGCGACAATTTTAAAATGTAGATCTTTGATTAAATGTAAGAAAAATATATATGTACTATAAGTTGATAACAATGCAAGTTGATAAAAATGGTTTCTTGAAAATCATGTGAATTGATGAAAAATTATAATATTGAGTTCTTTTAATTAATTGGTAGGTAATGTGTTTTTCATAAATAAAGGTTTAATTGTGTAATTTAAACATCGTAAAACATTCTGCGTATGTAAAAGTAATAAATTCAAACAATAAGCGAACCAACAAAAACGCAAAAATATAACTGCTGCTTATATGAGGAAGAATTGAAAAGAAACCTTTGAAAAATTAAAAATACTACCACGTGTAGAAAGAAAAGAAAATCTAGAGACCTCAACAATAAAAAAAAACACCACCTCACTTCTGGATAAAAGTGTTAATAATAAAAAAAGTAAAATACCTGAAGAAATCAAGAAACTAATGGAGAAAAGAAGAAAATTTAATTTATTGAAATATTTAGGAACGCGGCAGCGTTCCGCCCCGCCAAGTCAAAAAGTCAAAATTTCACAAAAGCTGCCAGTGTATATATACTACTGTAGATGACAAACTAGGGGTTTTGAGGGTCTGCAGCGTGGAATACATACAAGCTACCGAAATAATTTTTAATATCTTTAAAGGCCGTGTCCTGTAGATCAAAATAAAAAAAAGAAATGTCGAAATCGGTCAAGTAGAAGTAGAGAAAAATAGGTTTGAAAATGGTAGTTTTGATGACTTCTTATTCTTATTCTTATTCTTATTCTTCCTTCATTTTACGTTGACGCACCTACAGCCTAAACTACTGAACCGATTTTAATAAATGAGGGCTTTTTGGATTCGTCTAAAGCCCTAGTGCATTCCCCCCCCCCCCCTACAATCAATCAACTTATTCCTACGCTGAATGTGGAGCGAGAAACCAAGCTAGCAAACAGTCTAAAATGGGTAGAAACCAAGTAAGCGTCATGCGAAGTAGTGAGCCTATACTATATTATTACATATAAAAAATAATATAATATAATATCATTACATATATATATATATATATATATATATATATATATATATATATATATATATATATATATATATATAATAATATTAATAATAATAATAATCATAATAAATATAAAAATATATAATAATAATATATATTATTGTAATTATACCATTAGTTATTTTTAACATATATACTTTATAATTAAGGTAGGTATAATTAAGACAATATTAAGGGGTCACTTCGTTACTTATATAAGGTCAGGATCCAGCTGGATATGCGCAAATGATAGCAACGTTAGTGTATCTAGGTGGCCAAATGCTGCTAAAAATCTTTATATGCTGCTACTATATGAATGTTAAGTTCTTTCAATGTCGTAGGTCTCGTAGTTCTCCAATCTCCATAGACCTTGTCAAGCTCTTAACATCACTTTTATTTGACTCTAATGTGTGGGATAAACAGTTTAGAGAATCCTTCCTTAGGGACCGTACAAAAAGTCATGAAATCTGACCAAAAACCACTTGTGTGGTAAAAAAAACACCCCGCTAAGTCTGTGGTCCAAAAAAGTTGTGAAATCAACTTTCTGTCCCGCCAAGTGATGTTGGCACTTTCTCCTGGCCCAACACTGTCTACTTAGATACTTATCAGCTTCTTCTCCTTGGCGGTGTGAGGAAAGCCTTTTAACAGTGTTGTTGAAGGCTCTTCTCGATGCCACAATGATCATTGCTGTAAATCTTTCCCATTATAAAAAAGCAAATAAAATAGAAATAAGTAATATACAAATTAAGCTTTCAAGGAATGACCCCATGCAACTACTACTTTCTTTGCAGAGGATGCGTGGAATACAACCAGTTAACTTTGAGTAGTACTGCAAGCACACCGCCAAGGAGAAAAAGCTGATAAGTATCTAAGTTGACAGTGTTGGGCCAGGAGAAAGTGCCAACATCACTTGGCGGGACAGAAAGTTGATTTCACAACTTTTTTGGACCACAGACTTGGCGGGGTGTTTTTTTTACCACACAAGTGGTTTTTGGTCAGATCAAAAACTATAAGAAAGGAAGTAATTATATGTAGTCAGGAGAAGAGAATCAAAGAACTTAGTGAAACTTAAGCATAAGGACAGAAGCATAAGGAAGTACTGGAAATCTCAAAGTATAGGTAAGAACATTAAGATAGATAGCAATGAAAGATAAAAACGGAGAGGAAAAAAGACAAACAGGAGAAATAGTAGAAATTTTAGCTGAGTTCCTACTACACTGAATTATATTCTGATAACAATGAAATAAGAGTTGAGAACAGCCCGATAATACTAAACTCAATCTACAACAATGTTAAAGAAGTACTAGTTAAAAATGAATGATAGAGTAAAATATTTAGGGTTTGAGTTTGATAAAGATTGAATACTTACAGATAAAAAGAAAATACAGCTTTAAAAGAAGTAGAAAAACCAAAGAATGTAAATGAATTGCAAAAGATGTTAGGTGTTTTCAATTAGGTGAAACCGTTTCACTTAACCGTGGCTGTCTTAACAGCCACTGAGAGAATTGTTGGATAATGGAGAAAAATGTGGAATATGGAGAGAGAGAGAGTATTTATGTGGCAAAACATATTTAGTTATAATTGATTACTTGTCTAAATAGTTGAAATGCAACAACTCCAGAATAAGTCAGCAAATGTGGTCTTAAATTTGCACGGTGAGGAATACCTGCTGAAACAGTAGCAGACTATATAATCCTTTCAATTCATATCAATTTAGTAAGTTTGTGGAGGAGTAGGGTAAAGTGAATAATTTCAAGCCCTAATTACCCCAAATCTAATGGACAGGCAGAAAGCACTGTTCAAACAGTGAAGTCAGGATCTTACAGGAATTCTCCAATAAAATTATTAGGGCTGTCACAACCCCTTTATGGGGACTCTTCCCCCACTCTTTGGTGTGGGTCCGATCCATGTCATGACGATGTAATTTGTATCTATGGTTCGAGGACGGAGCAGGGCGAGGGACACCCTTTATGGGGACTCTTCCCCCCACGCTTTGACGCACGCTTATATATCGGCGGTACAATGTACGAATGTATGATGTGTGAAGTAGCTGGAACTCTCCACCACGGGGCGTAAAAAGGGCCTAAGTGATGGCCTAATTGCAAGGTTCGAACAAGTGGTTCATCCTACCCGTTCTAGTAGGAAGTACTAGATTACTACTACTACTTAGGGCTGTCACAATCACAAATACTAATGAGTCAACAAGGAAAAACTAGAATACCAGGAGTTAATGCAAAGAACCAATCCAGTATGATCTAAATGAGTTAAAGAATAAATTAAGAAAAACAAAATTAATGAAGATTATTATTAAATAAAGGGGCTTAAGATATGACAGAGTTGAGAAAAGGTGAAGAAGAGTTAGTGAGATGGAATGATGATTGGAGACAAGGTATTGTGGAAAGGAAAGATGAAACATCAAGGTCTTATTGGATAAGAAAGGAAAATGAAGAGGAAATTGAGGAGAAATAGATTTAATTTAAAAATGCTCTGCCAATTAGTGTGGCACATAGCTTCCTCGCGTTGTATTTTGAATCTTTGATGATTTTATACTATTAAAACTTATTATTGTCAAATTTATTTTTTTTTCTCCCGTTTTTTAAAACTGTCAAAATTATTATTATTATTTTTTTTTTGCATTAATTCAAGTATCAATTCAGCAAAATGTAAGGAGTGCAGACGGTTGAAATTAATCTGGGGCCTTTTGCAGCCTACTTTTGACAAACCATCCAAATTTCATAAAAATCAGATAATTATTTTTGATGATATAGGTGCGTAAATAAATTTGTTTTTGCATTTGTGTTTGTTTAAGAGAAACAAATAGGCGCTGAAGGTTGAAACTTATATGGGAGTAACACTGAGCTAATTATGACCTACTATCCAAATTTCAATAAAATCAGATGAGTATTTTGGTTCCCAAAAATTGAGCGACTGACCAACAGACAGACACGGTAAAAAGTAGATAAAAATAAAGCAAATAATTAAAAAAGGGATGAAAAACGGTAACTGTAAAGAGTTGGTAAATAACTGATGTTAAACGTCACTGCTGACGGGGCTGTTGATTAATAGGTCTTAATTTTTAAAGATAATATATTGTCTGAATAAAGTGTTTTCTACAACAATAACGAAATAAAACATTAAAACTATTGAACATAGTTTGGTGTTAGTCCACGAACAGCGCTAGCATCACTTTACAGAACCACTACATCCTACGACACATTAATATCAATCTCGTCCATAATAATACATGTCAACAGTTTGATATCAAAGAAATAAAGTTAAAGAATCACCCTCCATCTTTTGATTAATCGTGTCTGTGTTTCACCTGTCTAATAGTTCCAGTTGTGCCCGCTAGGGAGTCAACTATTTTAATTTAAATCCGGGATAAATTGAAGAAAGACGTGCTTTGTCATGTTGATAGTACAGTGTAGTTTTCTATGTACATTAGTGCTTATATTAAAACAAAGATATAAGGAGAAAGGAAATGAAAAAAAAAAGAGCGAGGTCTGAGTTCATTTACTTTTCATTAGTTAGTGCTGCACCCTGGTGGCTACACTGTCTAAATAACTTCTTGACTCTCTAATACTTTATTTACACTAACATTGTTTATACTTTCAAGATTATCTATCTTCTCTTCTACTTTCCTTTGACTTTCTAGAGAGTCAATAAGCTACTTACTTTTCTTTCGTTGTAAAGAACATTATTTTCTTATATTTTCATTTTGATTTCTTATTCTTTTGTATTTTCTCTTTGACATTGTTATATTTTCTCGTCATTATAACTCAAAGTTGCAATTAGGAATTTCCTGAAAATCTTATTCCTTTTCAACATTAATTATTGCCAAAGGAAAATTTAAAAAGAATTTTTCTAAAATTTAACTAGGCTATTAATCAGACTTAGGCCAGCTTTTAGGTCTATGTTTCTCAAAATTTATCGGCTCACGATTAGTAATGATTTAGTTAATCCATTATTTGACGTTGGTAATTTCGTAAATTCAAGTTGGCATATTACTGCTAAGTATGGTCTTCTAGGTTTAGGTTGAAGAAACTCTTCAAATACAAAGTTACAGTTAACATTGAAGTACCCATAAAAACACGTGTAATGTTTAGATTTACATCAAAACCAATCGTTTGATATTATTCCCCTGATATCAAATTACACTTACATTTTTTTTAGCAATTTGAATCAATGTTATTTAACTGGAAAAAGCAGGGTAAAAAAAGAAATAATAGCTATCACATTTTACTAAAAAAAAGTTGAAGAGCGAAAAAAGAAAAGTGAAAGTCCTTCAATGGTGTTATAGGAGGAAATGAAACTGTGGTTCCAACTTAGACCAAGTCACGTCTCTGTTTCCACCCTGTATCAGGTTTTACCGAAAAAGCAGACAATCTTTTCCTTTACATCTATTTTCCAAATCAAAGTTTCATTTTCACCCGAGAAAACGACAGGACTGCGGACAAAACTAGATGTCTTGATTGGCTCAGATGTTTTTCTTCCACATTCTTGATCACACAAATAAAGAGAGAAATGAGTTAACATACGAAATTGACTTTTTAGTTAACATGTTATCTGAAGATAACGAATAAGAAAAAAACTAATATACTCTCAATGCAGTTTAGACTGCGCCACATATTATTATGTAGTGCTGAAAATTGTTAAGTATATAATTAAAATGTTTCTGAAACATTTACAAGAATACTTCAAAAACAGAAATTGTAAAAGATGTCAAATAAATATAATCAATTAGATATAAGAACATCTATGATGGAAAAAAAAAAAAAAAAAAAAAAAAAAAAAAAATGTAGGCAAGTAAAGACAATAAAAGTTTGTTTTTTTTTAAAGTCTGTCTTTTGTGTGTAGGGTATGCAAGGAGCCTAAACTACAGGACCGATTTTGATATAAATCATACCCCGTGGTGACATCGAAAAATCAATTTTAGCTCTTAATTTGGGGACGCTATCCCCCAAAAAATGAAAGATGATATAAATTATTTCTCGAAAAAGGTTCCAACGATTTCGATTAAAATATTCTAAAAAATAGTCCATTTAAATATGAATTTTTCCCCAGGAAATATCTAGTTTCCGAGATATTGATAAATAGTAAATTTATGTTACTAGGCAGCAAATTCCATTTTGCTGACAAGTTTTTAAGTTTTAGTTCCGAGCCGAAGGCGAGGAGAGGCTAAACAAATTTACTTACTGCAGAGGCGAAGCCGAGGCAGGAAATTTACTATTTTACTGACAAGGCGGAGCCGAGTCAAGAAAATTTCATTTTGACTAACGAGGTGAAGGTGAGGTAGGAAAATGTTAATTACCTGCTAAGGTGTAACCGAAGCAGATAATCTTTAATCGAGTCAGGAATGTTTCCTTTGCTGCATAGTTACAAAAATAAAATTGTATCTACTAAAGGCAGAAAAATTACACTAATTATTATATTCCTTCTTTATAATAAACGAAAGATTTAAAGAAATGAAAGTTTTAAAAATACGAAAGTTTAAGTCATCAAGTTAAAACAATATAAAGGCAAAACGAATTCAGTGTTGCCATTATTTTTATTAACAGCTGTTTTTTTCTCAATTTGTAGCAATTTTCTTCAATAATCACGGTAAAATAATAAAATTTGGTTTTGAAATTTTCAAAGGTATTTTTAAAACATATATATATTTAAGCAGGATATTACGCTTAAATATATAAAAATGAATAATGGGGGAGAGCTCATAACCTGCTATGTAGCAACCTTTTCTTAAAGTTTTGCCGCCTGTTTGTTATTTAGCTGACACTTTGATATTTTGCTGTGTGTTTTTTTTAACATGTTACAAATGAATCAAGAAAAATTACATTTTACAGATTGAAAACAGTTCAACAATGCTTAATTTTGCTGCCGTGAGTAGATAAAATAAATTTCATTTAGCAGAAAATCAATAACGCAATGCAATCAATCATCTGTTGAAAACTTTTGAATATGTTTAATTATAAATGTTTTAAATTAGATATATTGGTATTTAAATTCAGAATGACTATGTAAATGAGAAAGTTTTGTTTGACCGATTTTTTTAACTTTTGCTTTAAATTTCACCTTGAAAATATTGATGCAGTTGTCAGTAAAACGGAGTTTTACATTTCTGATACAGTAAATCTTTCTTAACTTTATTTTCAAACAAGAGTATTAAAGCGTATACTAAACAACCGTCATTAAAATAACGCTAATTTATTCGGTTATTTTTATTTAAGTTGAATCGTCTTTAAAGTTGTTCTATGAGTAAAAACGAAGTATAAACAACGAAAGAATGACACATAATAATCACTTAAAAAAACGATAAAAAGTTTTTTGTGCCGTTTTAAACTGATTATAAGTAATCGGCTGTCAAACTCTTAAATTTACTCATTGGTATTTTATATCGAAACCAAAAATAGATTAATCCGGTGATTCTATGTCATTCCTTCACGGCTTCTTCTTAATGAAATAATTCATTTTAAATCCCTCGAGGGAAATAGAATTAACTGAGGGCGGATCGCAGAGTAAATCTTCTTTAATGGAATCTTGGTAAAGCTGAGGAAAAGGATTTAAGAAAGACTTTCTGACTGAGTTGAAGAAAGAGAAAGAATGTACGAGAGACATAAAAGATTTGGAGAAAAGAGAAGTAAGAGGAAGGCAGGATTAACTTGATTTAGTCTTGTAAATTCCGGTAGGATTAACGAATACCTGTGGGTATTACAATACGAAAAATGAATCAACATTTGTTGCTAACAATGTTTTATTGAATGATAACAGGGTTTCTATAAAATATACAATTTCTACTCAAATTTTGTCTAACTTACTCATAGTAGAGAAAACTCAGAGCAAAATGCCAGGAACCCTTTTAACTTTATGCGCCCATAGTCTCCTTCCGCATTCACACAAACTTTTTCTTGCTACCACCTGTACCTATATCCTTAATAGTAATCATCCAAGTTTGATAAAATGTGGATAGCTTTCTCAAATTAAATACTGCTTCAATTTTTTTATTCATTTGAAAAAACAATTGTTACAGATTTACAAGAAAAAAACGTAGGAAAAAGTATATTAGATAATAATGGGTTGTAACAGCAAATAGTCATTAAAGTTCGAGGTTGGACGCGTGGAAGCTATGTGCCACACTAATTGGCAGACTATTTTGGAATCGATCATGACCTTTTTAAATCCATTATAATAGTTTTGCTTTTGTGTGTGGCTGTCGTCAAATTCATTAGAGGATTAACATATCCTCTCTAGTCATCCAATCGAGATGAAACTTGGCACTAACACAAAAAAATGCTATCAAATTTTAGGGTCACCCACCCTAACACTGATTAACGACGCTCCTTGTAAAAACGCAATAACCGTGATTGTTATAAATATGTTCAAAGCGTGTTTTTATAAACAAACAACTTGCCGATTACTCTCACAACCAAAATGCATATATAGCCTATGTGTAAAGGCTTTTTTTTTATGGGCTAGTAGTATTTAATGCTAAGCGAGAATGCAAAAATAAATAAATTCGACTTATTTATTATCAGACTTCATACGACGAGTAACAAACACCGTACTAAAAATATTATTTTACTTAGAGCTGAACGATGAATACCTTAAAAAGAACACATGTAGATAACGTCTTATCTATAAATAAGGGTTAGTAGGTCAAAGAAAAATTTCAGCCATGGTTGGAATGGTATAGTCACTGTATTTGTTGGCCAACGGAGTGATTGAAGCATCTAGCGCTTTAATACGGGCAATCGGCCAAACATCTCCGTCCAGTACACTGGGAGTAAAAACCCATTCTTATAACTCTCGGAACATCGGGGAATGTTAATATTTGTTTTAAGGCTGCTCTCTCCCCAGAGGCTCGAGCCAGACTCTCAAGCTATAAAACAGGCAGCACCGCAGGTTAACTCTTGACTCCGGTCGGGCTGTTGTCCCACCTTTTAGCGTAACCATCTATATCCCTCCTCCGCTCTACAACCAGAAATAAACCAAACAATCGCAAACTAATTTTTTGTTTCTTTTCCACTTGAGAATTACTTGACTCCAGGCTAGTGGAGTGGAATGGCTTGATATTTTTAGTCTCTTACTAAACATAGTTTTTTTTTATTTAGGTGGATTAGACCTTTAACAACGGAATCTTTAGCCGTTCGGCCTTTTCTCTTATCCAAGAATTTTATTGCCCAACAACCCAGACACAATACACTATTTAAAGTACACAAGCGTTTTCACGGAAATAACAGATTATTTTTGCCCCGTGAAAAGATGTAGCTTACATGCATGTGTAGCACCTATAGATAGACACTATCATATTTTAATCGTATATTTGAAATTATTCTTTCCATTACTGTTCTGTCGTTTGTTATTGAGACTATTCAAGTATAAAACCATAATGTTTAATCTTTGAGAATTATTCAAAATGGGAAAACTCAAAACTACTAACTAAACAATATTGTTTTGTATATTCTTTTTAGGGTCCTCAGGCAAAACCGAGGACCTTATAATTTCTTACTTTGTCTGTTTGTCGTTAACACACCTGATTATCCGAAATAACCAACACAAACATTTCAAAACTTTTCACTTTTGTTACCCAAAGACAGTAAAAATAAAGGAAAGCTCCCAAACAAATTATCCTTAAAAAAGTGCGTAGATTTTCGTTACCCCCCTCTATTTTTAAACGAGAAAAAGCACAGATATTCTTTGTCATTAAAGAAAAATAAAGTTTTTAAAAAAATTTCCTCGCGACGCATATTTTGTAAGAAAAATGTTTCCCCCACTGAACTTTTTTTTTAAAAAAAAGAAAAATCTTAAATCGTCTTGAGCTAGAATATTCAGAGTAAGACGCTTGTTTCCTGCGTTTTTTTATTTTTATTTTTTTATCTAAAACAAACTTTTAAATTTTAAATGATCTCCAGCTTGAAATGGGTGGGCGGTAATTATACTGGTTAACGAACTCACATTTAAAAGGTATGAGCTTAGATTACACACACACACACACACACACATTTAAATTATATAAAAAACATACTGTTATGAAAGAAACACAAATAATTTAATGGTTTTTTTAAACAAGCCATTAAATTAACTTAACGAATACATTTGTTTAGTTTAAAGACCTTGGCTTTGAAAATGCAAGGGAGTTCGTTCAGTTGACAATTCCTGCTCCAGTACGATTTGATATAAACTAGAAACTTTTTAATAGGGATAATAGCAAGACCAGAGTTTAGTTCCAACTTGAGTTTCAAACAAAACAAATAAATATAAATATTTTAGACAAAAGTGATAATTTAGACTTAAACTGAAACTTTTACCTTTGAACACCCAGTAAACAAAACTAGTATTTGGCTTCGTTACATTAACTTGATGACTTTATTGTCAACATTAGAAATCCTTTTTTTTAACTTCTTTCTGTAACAAATATCCTTTTTATTTTTTATAACTTGCTTCTAACATTTTTTAATTTAGTTTGATATATATATATATATATATATATATATATATATATATATATATATATATATATATATATATATATATATATATATATATATACGTGATATTATTCCTTACGGACTTTGTGACATCTTGGCATATTTATTTATAATTGATATTGGTTAATTCGAACAATGAACAGCTGCATATTAAACGATATCTGTAGGAAAACTAGATGACATCGAGCTGAGCTAGTTGCAGTATTCTCTTTTGCTTCTATATCATCCTTTATAACTCCTCTATCCATTAATATAGTCTTTGGTTTTGGTTGAGGTAAATCGATGGGAAACAGGGGGGGGGGGGGGGGGGAGTTAATTCCAGAAGCTTTTAATACTGGAAATATATTATTAGTAAAGGTACGGTCCTCAGGGTCATTATAACACTAGATAATACTTAATGGTTCCCTGGAGAAGCTAAGTGCTCTAGAAGTGGAGAGGTATATAAAGGTATCCATAAAACATGGTTTACACTGGTCGACTCGCACGCTGTCGGCGTCCCAACAGCCTGGCTTTTCATACGACAGAAACATCTAGGAGAGTCCTGGGTAACTTAACCCTTTTTACTATGCTAGACCACCTGCTTCTATCTTTAGAAAACACGTTAAGATAAAAGGGTGTCCCCCATTTTAGTTTCAAATCTACCGGTATCGGCAAGCACCTGAAAAGGGTTAGTATGTTTACAGCTGTAAATTTTCAGCTGGAAGAAGGAGGATTTTGAAATCCAAGGTCTTCTCGTTAATACAGTCTCGAGAACCCTACTTAGCTTAAAAACAAGCTCGTTAAACTCTGCTTTTCTCAAAAAGAAGGGTAATTAATGAAATGCAGTCACCTGTTGTTAAGCGAATAGTTTCGGATGTTGTACTCTCCAAGTTGGGTTTCCATTTTTTCTGTTTCTTGCATTTGCCAAGAATAGTAACACTCGGTTCTAATTAAGGAACAAAATACTGGCATTATCTGGGAGCCACTTCTTCATTCTCCCAACTTTCTAAATTTAAACCCTTAGATTTTTCTTTTTCATACTCGGACGAATTAAACAAATTCATAATGATGCAGAGCAGAACAAAGCCAGGTACGAGAAAAAGAAAGGAGCAAATGATGAGCCACTTAAAAAGGAGCCAACAATACAATGTAAATATACAAATGAACCGAGATCTGGTCTTAATGATCTCACCCTACATGTCAAGTGATCCAACCATAACTCTAATTCCGTCTTAACTTTTTTTCATCTAAGGTGATATCAAAAACGCAACCACTTCTATTTTTTTAAATAATTAGGAAAGCAAACATTTTTTTAATAACTCAAAAATTTAATTAGGATAATCAACATCTAATTATTTGTACTTCAATTTTGTTTAAGAGATAGTGGAATGATGTTAGGAACACTTCAGGGTTTCTAAGCAGTCATAAAAAAACACTAAAATAATAATTATATCTATCATGGAACACAACTATAAACAAGATGACTGACGAATGCCAGGCAATTAATAATTATGTTTAGTTTAAATGTAAGGCAGCCTATGACTAGGATAGCCAGGATCAGTTAAAAAATAAAAAAAAAATTGGGTTTACCGATGTCTTGGTTTAATATACAGGGTGTATCAATTTCAGATCAGTATATTGAAAGGGGTGTTTCTACAGGTCATTTGGAGCAAAAAAGTTCATATAAAGAATGAGATATAACAGTTCTAAATGAGGCATACAGCATCAGTATCATTAGTTGTCCAAGAGAGTTACGTGGATAATGAAGATGGGATAAATAAAATAATAGAAAAATGTTCTAGATCCCTTCCCAAAAAAGTGAGCCTAATAGCGTAGATATCTACATTGCAGTCATGTCTCTTTTATACCACATCCAGAAACTGGATAAAGCAATAAAAGTATAAAAGCAATCTTGCTCATAAAAGTAGGAATTAAGTGAGGTTGAAGATCAAACTTGGCCACGGCCACGATGTAAATGGGTGGAGGTCTGGAACTTAGCCATTCTTTCACGGTTAGGTTATTGTTGGGGTTTATCCTTTCTTGCCGTTTAAATTTGAGAATACTTTGAGTGAGTGGTTTCCAAGTACCTTGACTGACTGACAGGTCATTTTCCATGTTAAAAAAATTTGTGTAAACACATAAATTCGGAATATCAGTAGCTTTGAGTTCCGTGAAAATTTGAGATTTTCACCACACCGAGTTGAGGCTAAGCTGCTCTGGGTTTTATCAAGTCGGTTTTCAATTTTATTGACGCCTCCACCATTATTTGATTTGATACATCACACCACTTACTTTAACCTGTTGAAGGTTTATATAATTTTGCCATTTTGAGTGAGTTTGCCACGGTTACATTAGTTTAATCTTAGATATTTTGTTTTAACTCTGTTTTCTTTGCTTCCTGATGAAATGTTTCCACTTGTTCAGCATATCTCATGTTTTGCATGTCAAGGCAAAAGGTTGTCAGCAAGATTTAAATGTTCTAATCTCTATTAAAGATTCCATTGGTCGACCACTTTTGATCTTTTACTTTTTTCATGTAGAGTTTTAGGAAATATTATGAGTGAAAACAAATACTTCAACATGCACTTACAACAACTGCTTTAACTTTTAGGTAAATAGACTAAAAAAAGTAGTTAGTGTTATTATTTTTATTTTTTTTTTTAAATGTTGTTAAAAAGGTTTGTCGTATTTAAGGTTTTTATTCGTGGGTTAGTTGAGTTATGACGTCACTAGGTAAGCCCTGTTGCCCTGGCAACACTGATTTGCTCATTATCCTTAAATTCTGTGCATAAAGGCACGCCTTACCATTTTGTAATATTTCATTAACACTCGACCCTCTAACATTTTGTTTATTTTCTTTTCAATTTTTAAAAGTGTTGTTTAATGTTTAACTGTATAAAGCAAAGTGGGATGTTTATCTTATAAATATTTAAATACCTTAGAAACTAGTTAAGCGTTCTATGGAAATCTACAGTTTTGTGTTGTTATACCTTTCCTTCTAACTCTCTTCAAGCCGATGACATGAGGCTTAAACCAAATTTCAGTAATTATAGAAAGATATCTTCTTGCTTTTTATCCCAATTATGATTAGCTCTACTGATCTTATAGCAAATTAAGAGAGGGTTTTCCGCATTAAATATATCGTTATTTTAGTTTTACTTCTAGTTTATTTGAAATATTAATAATGTGAAAAAAAAGAAAACGAAAAGGGTGGAAAAATTGAAAAGCGTAGAGCTGTTTTTAAGGCTATTTACTTTGAAAAACTCTTGTTTTCCTACCTCGGAAAAGCTTCCCTTGTATGTTCACAATAAGCTTCAAACTCCTAGCCCCCCCCCCCCTCCCCCTCGTCCCTTGGCTCCCAATACAACAATATAGAGCAAAAGGGTTAAGACCTTAGATGGAAAACACGAAAGGGCTTCCAAGACCCTCAGAGTTGGAAGCTAAAAACGGCTATTTTAACAACTTGCTTTATTGCCACAAAGGAAAAAAAAGATGGGGGCATACCTTAAACCCAAGGGGAAAGAATCGATCAAGAAATTAAATTTCACTCGGTAAACTAAACCCCTTTAAAAGGCTCTAGCTAAGAAAAATACGCTAACTGTCCTTTAAACCAACACGACGACAGATAATATATATAACACAAATTTTTCCCCTCGAAAAAATTGTATTCAATGGTTTGGATTGTACAAAAAACAATTATCAAGAAAGTTTATACATTTTTTTTATCCCATCTAAAATTAACTATCAAATACTTTAATAAAAATGTAGTTATTTATTTTAACCACTTAATTAATTCGATTTTATTCAGTTATCTCTCTGAAAGGAAAGTTCGATAATTATTCATGTCACTAAATATCAGTGACATTGGTTTATTAGTTTAGACTTCATCTTCCTGAATAGTGAAATATGCATATACATATATATATATATATATATATACATATATATATATATATATATATATATATATATATATATATATATATATATATATATATATATATCAAACTAAATAAAAAAATGTTACAAGCAAGTTATAAAAAATAACAAGGATATTTGTTACAGAAAGAAGTTAAAAAAAAGAATTTTTAATGTTGACAATAAAGTCATCAAGTTAATGTAACGAAGCCAAATACTAGTTTTGTTTACTGGGTGTTCAAAGGTAAAAGTTTCAGTTTAAGTCTAAATTATCACTTTTGTCTAAAATATTTATATTTATTTGTTTTGTTTGAAACTAAAGTTGGAACTAAACTCTGGTCTTGCTATTATCCCTATTAAAAAGTTTCTAGTTTATATCAAATCGTAGCTGGAGCAGGAATTTTCAACTGAACTAACTCCCTTGTATTTTCAAAGCCAAGGTCTTTAAAGTAAACAAAAAATGTATTCGTGAAGTTAATTTATTGGCTTGTTTAAAAAAAACCATTAACTTCTTTCATAACAATTATCATTCAAAGTAGAAACATTATTTTCCTCTTTAAGTGTTGAACGGTTTGAGATAAATTAATGAAACTTGGGAGATCTCTACCATGCAAAGGGAAGTTAGTTTTCATGCAGTCACCCACTAGGGGCAACCACCCACTTTGCCCCCAGGCCACCCAACTTCAAAATTTCAAATTGGAATGTATATTTTTGATAGCATATTTGGATTCTACGGTGAAAAATAATAAACTTTTACTTAAAACTATTTTTTGTAACTCCAATATTTTTCCCCTACAGGGGGGCAACGATAGCAAAATCTCCCTTCCGAAATAGTAAAAAATAATAACACTTAGATCGTTATAAAATCTAAACGGTTAGAAATAAAGTAATGAAACTTGGGTGATCGTTACCATGTAAAGGGATGTGTGTATTCATCCACTCGCGTACTAGGGGCAACCACCATTTTGCCCCCAGGTGCTGAAATCTACCATATTTATACCTTTGCCCCCCTCCTCTCAAAATATTTGAGATAAACAAAAAAGTTTGGAGTAAAATATTTTTATTTTTCGCCGTAGAATCTAAACCTGCAATAAAAAATATACACTCTAGGTTAAAATGTTTAAGTTAGGTAGCCTGGGGGCATAATGGGTGGTTGCCCCTACTGCGCGATTGCATGAAAACAAACTTCCCTTTACATTGTACGGATCTCTCAAGTTTCTAATTTTATCTCTAACCGCTTAGATTTTATAATGTATTATCGGAAGGGTTATTATGCTATATTTGCCCCCCTATTGGGGGCAAAATATCGGAAATAGAAAAAAAAGTTTTAAGTAAAAGTTTATTATTTTTCACCGTAGAATCCAAATATGCTAATAAAAATATACACTCGAATTTGAAATGTTGAAGTTGGGTGGCCTGGGGGCAAAGTGGGTGGTTGCCCCTAGTGGGTGACTGCATGAAAACTAACTTCCCTTTGCATGGTAGAGATCCCCCAAGTTTCATTAATTTATCTCAAAGCGTTCAAAAGTTAAGAGGGGGGGGGGAGACTTTTGGACCACCCTGTATATATATATATATATATATATATATATATATATATATATATATATATATATATATATATATATATATATATATATATATATATGTGTGTGTGTGTGTGTGTGTGTGTGTGTATTTTTTTATTTTTTAGAATTGAACTTCTCTTAATAATTTATTGTAAAACATGCGGTTCATTGTCAATAAAAAAAAATTAAAATTTAGTTAGAGTATCCTAACTAACAGGCACAAAAAAGTACCTATAGGTCATACCTCGATTTTTACTCGTTCGGCCGCTATAATAGCCACTTTCAAATTTTTCTAAATCATTACGACTTTTTAAAGAAAATGTTCATACATTTTTTTCTATTTAAACTTGAATAATGACGTAAACACCATAAAAATCCCTTTAAACTCGCCTACACACTTGTTCCTCTAGTTCTATTTAACCAGGATTTACAAGCTTTGGAAAATGGAAAAACAAGTTTTTTAAAAACGGTATTTTATTAATATGGCTATATTTTATCCCTCAAGGAACTACTTTAGGACTATTGCGTGTTGTAGTTTCCCATTGACTTGGTAAAGTAAATATTTGCTTTTTTTGCTACATGAAAAGTTGTTTTAGAAAAGTTAATATAGGAAACTGTTAAAACTTTATTGATAGAAGGAAACAAGACTTTACAGTTTAATTAAATTGCATTAGAAATACTAGGTGAAGTATCCGGCGTTGCCCGTGTGTTTACAAAAATCAAAATATTGGTGAATAAAAAATTAAAAAAATAATAATAAAAATAAAAAAATAATAAAAAATAAATAAATAAATAAATTAAAATGAAGTAGATTAAAATAAAAAGACCCAGAATATTGGAAAATAAATATAGAAATACATTGAACATTGCTATGTTATGAGAAACTAATATTAAAATTATATTATATGTCGTGTATAAATTACCATAGAAGTCATATATAATATAATAGCTATCCGGTATGTATAGTATTATAGTTGTTTGGACTGTCTCTTTCCCTTACCAGTATTTCTGCTTTCTAGGAATGGTCTTCCCACGTTAAAAACTTCCAGAAGTTTCAAGAGAATTTTAAGCAGTGTTTTACCACTCTCTTGTCACCTCTCAAATTTTTAACTCCGTAGCCTCTTTTCCTGCTCCTCCCCATATTACCCCCTAGAAGTTGATATCGGAAAAATCTTGTTTATGTTCTGAGAACTTTTCTAAAATTTAAACTTCCTTGTAAGAATGGTTTGGGCTGGGCTTAATCACTCTCAAATAGCCTTTTACTTAACATCTTTATATCATTATAAGATACTTATTTCTAATTGTAAGGTTCTAGTCTAAATGGTCCTGAGGATATATGTTCACCTAAAAAATTATATGAAAATATGCGTCATCTTGGAATAAAATAACGGATTAGAAAATTCTTGCCTAATGGTTAGTGTAAATCATCAAAAAAAAAGCATACTTTAAATTCCAGCTATTCTAATGTTTAAGGCTTACAATATTAAAAAAGAGGAGAAAGGTTATTTTGGCTTTCAAAACTAATTTTGGTTTTTTTGGCTTTTAAAACTATAGGTAATTATAGCCTCATCTTTAATTTAAAAATTAAATGGTAAAATCCTTTTATGGACCATGTTTTATGTCGTAATAAGTCCAAATTTCAAGGTTCTAGTTCAAGAGGTTCTAATGATTCGTAAAATGAAAAATATGTCCGCCATCTTGAATTATAATTGCGGAAAAATATCCCAGGTTAGTGGACGTGTATAACATCAAAGAAACTCCCCAACTCTTGTTTAGTGATTAAAGTGCTTTAAGTTTCCCACATTTAGTAATGCATAGATAGGTGGCTTAAAAATACCTCATATGACCTCCATTTTGAATTAAAAAGTCAGATTAAAAGTCGGAGATGACAAATATCTGAGCCAAATTTGGTCGATATTTCAAAGAATGAAAGACCCTATGAAGAACATACACACACACTCATACACACACAGACACAGACACACACACACACACACACACACACACATATATATATATATATATATATATATATATATATATATATATATATATATATATATTATATATGGATCAATTCTTACTTATGCATTATTAGAAAATTTCTTAAGTATTTATAATAAAAGAGGACTGCCTACAGACTAATAATAATAAATATTAACTCTTATGACAATGAACTAATATAATGTTTTTTTCTTTATATGCATTATCACATCTCTTGCAAAAGTATTTTTAAAAACAAATTAGTGTCCACATAAATGGCATAATAAACAATCGATGAGAAGAAAAACATTAACAATTTATTTTTAAGTTAATTTAAGTGGAGTTAGTCTGTTGTTTAATTAATAGCCACTTCTAATCCATACTTGGTGGTACATACTGCTAAGTTGTCGTGTAAGTACAAGTTTTCCCGGGTTCTCGGCTTAGTTTGGTGGAATAGTTTAGCCATGTTAAGCAAGGTTTAGAAACTCATTTATTATGTAAGTTTAGTGACAGCTTAGAAAGCCTTCCTTTGTCCTTATCCAAAATACACGGAAACTTACTAGTACATGATAACTCTCAACGCATTTTCTTCAGTTAGTCTAAAATATAAGTAGTTAATGTTACCCCGAAATAATAATATGAATTATTTTATTTCATAGATGTGAAATACTCATCACTAAATCTCTGGAACTCCTTGAAGTCAGTCTCGATTTTATAAATCTAGAGCGATTTTGTAAACCTGCAGTCCACACGCCATTCTATTCCCGTCCCGTTTTTCGTGAGCCTAAGGCCAACCAATAATCATTCCACTATTATGTGTATGTGTACCCCAAGAGTATGTGACTACTTAATAGGTGACAATTTAGATTTGGAGAAATTATACTAACTAACCTTTCAAATGACAAACTAACATCAACTTGATTTTTGGTCAACTAACTAATTTTTTTACTCAGGCTTATAAAAATCACATTGTCCACCAACATTGGGATATAGCCGCTCGCCTATTTTCTTTAACCGCTTATAGGTAAGCTGAGCCTAGTGGATGAATTTTGCCGACAATACATCCTTGGGACAAGTAAATATAAATTGAGTAAAGAACATGAGTTATTAATTAGAACAACAATGTGTCGGTTGAATGTAGTCTGTGGAGGTATTAGTGGGAGAGAGCCTGCAGGTTCATGGATCTAGCAGGTAAGAGGGTTCATTAGGGAACATTCATGAAATAAACTAAAACTATCATCTTAAAATAGGAACTATTATTTTAAATATTAATATTATATATTTGGATGCAATGTTGAATTTTACATAATGTATTTGATAATTAAAACTGAAATCTACATAATAAGACATAGGTAAGGTTAATGAACAAAGTAAATGGTTGTGAATTCACAAAGGTGTGTACAGCTATTGTAAAGGGTTGACGAGAATTGAGTTGTTTAAATTGGTACTTTCGTTGAAAAATTCGGAATGAGAGTTGTTCAAGGCTCTGTGTATCTCTAAGTTCTCTAATAACTCCAGTTTTTTACCTTTTCCATTTACGTGAAATTTGTCATTGAAGATAGTCTTAAGTTCTAAAGACTGAAACGATCGTCTGATTGATATGTAAGTATATTGTTGTTAGACAATAATTTTATATTACTTTAAACAAACTGTGTGTTTTATTCAAGTGATAATTATCATTATATTCGATTACCACAAAATATCGGTCAATACAACTATTTTTGTATTATTATTTTTTTTTTTTTCGTATGAGACATGTTCGATTTCCACAGACTTTTGTATCAGTGTTTCCCTTTCCCATCTTCCTTTTTTGATGATAATTGGACGATGAGATAAATTGTAATAAATTTCAACCAACACTTAAAAAAAGGAAAGGAATTAAGAAGGCTGTTATCCCTGCCATTAATTCAACTTTGCATCATTTGGTTCTTATACTATGCGTTTCCCATTTAAAAATAGTTGTTTTTAACAGACACATGTTAGCGCCATTTCAGACCAATGGATACTAAAAATACAGAAAAAAATATTTATTATAAATAAAACTGGAGTTTAAAATACCCAATCGAATTCCAATTATTCCCGATGAATGCGATTTAAAATTCATAAAATAGGTTTCTACGCTTTCTGGTATTTCTATAGATTTAACACCTTATGTTTTGTCCCTTTCACAAAGTCGAGGTTAGAAATTTCCAAACCTGTCCCGACCAGAGAACCCTATATCCAAAAAGGTAAGGATTGAATTGGAGGTTTTAGAATTCCAGAATCCTTCAAAACCTCACTGATAATTCTGTGAGATTTCGCTTCTAGGTCCTCACCTGGACTAAAACGAGTTTAATTTCCCCTCTTTTTAGAAGAGGCCCAATAGCGTTCGGGGTATATAAGTCCTGTTTCAGTTAGAAAGGGTTACCAAATGTGTAAGAGTGAGATGACAAACTCTATCCTCTGGGCTCATAACTCTACCAATAACTGTGAGGTATTTTGATTTCTGGGCCTCCAATAGACCCTAGATTTTCGAGCCCCGCACTAAAGATTGGTGAAATTGAGGGCCCTAATCTGGGAGACCCTCAATGCCTCTAGTTTCAACTGCTTCCTGCTTTTTCCGGACCCTTATAGAACCACCCACTGACCTCGTACTTTCCAATATATACACTTGGTCTTCAATTCCAATATAAATTCGTTACCCTTCTCTCCATTCACAATTCACTCGTTTTAACTCTAATTGTGTATAGGAAATAGATATATAATGACAGGATATAGATATAAACCGGCAGGATATAAATACAAAACAAACAAACGTTTTAAACTTTTAATATTCAAGTATATATATATATATATATATATATATATATATATATATATATATATATATATATATATATATATATATACTAGCTGGATACCCGTGCTTCGCTACGGAGTGTTATTTTAATATGATAAGTTTATATATACTATCATCAAGAAAAATTTAAATTATTTTACTATGCGAGAATATCTAGATTCTATTCTATCCCTCCCACTTATTTCTATACCCCTCCTCTTTGATAAGATAATTTGCAAATACCCCAATTTTACTCTAAATGTAAATATGACAAAACTGTACATAACAATAATTACTGTGCTCTTAAAGAGCTTTTCAACGATATGCTCATGAAGGGTATTACTACTTTGACCCCGTATTTATTACTTGTACCCCGTACTTGAACCAAAATTTAAATTTCGAAAATTCATGTAGACAGTGATTTTCCTCTTGCTTTGAAGGTCAAGTGTGCACATTTTCATCGAGATCGGACTAAAACTGTAGATTTGTATAAAGAATATACATACATACGTTGACTTTTATATATATATATATGGCCGCCATCTTGAATCAAATTGCCCGATTGGTAAACCATTTATCCAAAGTTACTAAAATCATAAAAATAAGCTAACTTCTAAATTTCAAGGTTCTAGTGCATTGGCTCCGGAGATATCGTCTTGTCGAATTTTGTATAAATGGCCACCATCTTGATTCAAGATGGCGGATTTTAAAAATATTTCTTAGCGAGCACTTAGGAGGTAAGAGGAACACACCTACAAAATTTCATGGTCATAGATCCAGTGGTTTCAGAGATATCGTGTTGTGTCAGTGAGTGAGTGGTATTTGGATTTTATATATATAAATATAGATTAGGAAAAATAAAGCAAAATTTTAAATTTTATTTAAATATATATAAAAAACATACTGTTATGAAAGAAACACAAATAATTTAATGGTTTTTTTTTAAACAAGCCATTAAATTAACTTAACGAATACATTTGTTTAGTTTAAAGACCTTGGCTTTGAAAATGCAAGGGAGTTAGTTCAGTTGAAAATTCCTGCTCCAGTACGATTTGATATAAACTAGAAACTTTTTAATAGGGATAATAGCAAGACCAGAGTTTAGTTCCAACTTGAGTTTCAAACAAAACAAATAAATATAAATATTTTAGACAAAAGTGATAATTTAGACTTAAACTGAAACTTTTACCTTTGAACACCCAGTAAATAAAACTAGTATTTGGCTTCGTTAAATTAACTTGATGACTTTATTGTCAACATTAGAAATCCTTTTTTTAACTTCTTTCTGCAACAAATATCCTTTTTATTTTTTATAACTTGTTTCTAACATTTTTTCATTTAGTTTTTTATATATATATATATATATATATATATATATATATATATATATATATATATATATATATATATATATATATATATATATATATATATATATATACATATATATATATATATATATATATATATATATATATATGTATATATATATATATATATATATATATATATATATATATATATATATATATATATATATATATATATATATATATATAATTGTGCTATTTATTATTGCTAGTTAAGGTTTTTAACAAGGTAGACTAGAATAGCGTAGGAGGTTTAAGGATTAACATTGAGTTGCTTACACACTTCAGGTTTGCAGATGACGTCGTTCTGTTTGCTAGATTCAGCGTTTCCCAACCTCTTTGATGCCGCGACCATATAAATTTCTCCTTAACATTTTCGTGACCCTAACGTGAATGTAGTGTATTGAATATTGGATACTCTAATGATTGCAGGGATACGTTACGGCCACAAGAGCCAGAATTCTAATAAAATCATTACAAGATTAGAGAGGAGGGACGGTAGGCTGATATATTTTAGAACTGAGCACACTGATCACCTTAATGCGGTTAAGTGCATCGGTTGATTTGTAATTGCTTCCGAGCTTACCGAAGGTAACGGAAGCTGTGTGATCGTTCTGAAGAACTAAAATATTTTATGTCTCCGAATTCAATTTTTTTTTAAATCCATTTCAGACATCAGGGAACATTTTTGGTTCCGTGTCTGTCTTTCGGTCTGATATGCTAGGCCATAATTAGCTCATTGATAAGTATTAACCTTCTGCGCCCATTTTTTTCTCTTCCACATGCGCACAAATATACGCTTATTTACTCCTATAGCTTCAAAAGCGCTTTTGTGATTTGTATGAAACTTTTATAGTTTCATATGAACCGTCTGCCCTCTTTTTGTGCTAATTTGATATTTTAACTCATGTTAAAATCAGAACAATTTTGACAGATTAAAAAAACGTGGGACACAATTTAATTATTAAGACAATAATGGTTTGTAAAAGCACAAAATCAATAAAGTACATGATAGGATGCGAGGAAGCTATGTGCGACACCAATTGGCAGTCTATTTGTTTATTGTGTCTGTATTAAATTATATCAGTTTGCATTATATGTATAATGAGCCTATAATAATCCCTGAACTCATGTTGACGGGCTGATGACCCTTTGTCGGAAGTTTAAAGAAACGAGATTAAAGCTTCTAGGAAGTTTTATTTATTAATCCTCGTTACATTACCCCTGACTTGAATTTGTTAGGGTATACCTACTCTGTTCATATCGTAGACAAACTAAGAAAAGATTTTGCGAAATTTTGATTTTGCTACACAGGGGTACGGGGTACAAATGTCAAAGTAATGAATACCTTTTATGACATATATATAGTTGAAAAGCTCTTTAAGAGTAAAAGGAAAAATGGAAAAATACATCTATATATTATATAAAAATATGAGTGTCAGTATGAGGGTGTCTTTTATACAAATCAACACTTTTATTCCTATCTGATGAATATTTGCACACTTGCCCTTAAAAATAATGGGAAGGTAACTGTCAACATGAGATTACGAAATTTAAATCATGTACACAAGGGTACAGGGTACAAATGTCAAAGTAATGAATATCCTTCATGATATATAGGGTAAACCGGGGGAATGCCGTCATCCGGGGCAATGGCGCCACCCGCGATAGCTTGGAAGTTGAAAGTAGTATAACGTAATGAATTGGCCTGAATTCTAGCGGACGATGATACAAATAGTGCCTCGAGGAATGGTGGCTGTGCTGCACGTGGTTTATTTTTACTAGTGCAATAACATAGTTTTCAACAAGTTTCATCTTATTTTCGTGCTTCAAATCAGTGTAGTTATGTACCCTTTGATGTTACAATACATATTTTAGTTAATTTTATACTTAATCTACATGTTTTAGCCTACATTTTAATGTATTATGTTGATCTCTTTCATTTGTTTTGTTGCCTCTATATCTGCATTTCATCCATTTTGTCAACTCGGGGTTATGACGCCACACTTCCAGGGCTAATGCCGCCATTTAATATTTCACTGTTCCTTCTTAGTACATACTTGTAAATTACTTAATTTAGATTTTAAAAAAAAACTGCAATTTACATTTTTATTAAATGTTTATATTAAAATAAAATTTATAATACACAGCTTGGTTTTCCGGTGGAATCCGCGTCACGAAGGGGGTGAAGTCCGACGTTTCGCTTCCTCTGCTGGAAGCATCTTCAGGGGTGTGGTGCATCGTGGTGTTGACTCGAAGCGAACACAGGATGTACTGACGACTGGAGAGAAGAACAGCGTATTTATACTGGTTTCCTAGACCTTAGATTGTACCTGGGTGTTGCATTACTCGAGGGTGTCCTTTGCACCACATCCCTGAAGATGCTTCCAGCAGAGGAAGCGAAACGTCGGACTTCGCCCCCTTCGTGACGCGGATTCCACCGGAAAACCAAGCTGTGTATTACGAGTCTACCCGCGGAAGCCTACGCACCAAGTTAAAATAAAATTTGTTTATATAATTTGATACTTTTAATATTTCACTGTTCCTTCTTAGTACATACTTGTAAATTACTTAATTTAGATTTTAAAAAATACTAAAAAACTGCAGTTTACATTTTGATTACATGTTTATATTAAAATAAAAATTGTTTTTATAATTTGTTACTTTTAGTATTTCACTGTTCCTTCTTAGGACATAGTTAAATTGACTGGCGTCATTACCCCGAGTTGATGGCGGCATTACCCCGGTATCCTGGGTAATACCGCCACTGTGCAAAGATCTATAAATTGAATTTTTATACTGGTTTCCTCTACAGTTACAGTATTGATTAAATTTATAAAGATACTTAAGTCTGGTTACAATATTCAATAAATTTACCAAGTATGCGAACACATTTTTCGATAGTTAAAAAAAAAAAAAAAAAATCCTTAAGGTGGCGGCATTTCCCCGTTCTACCCTATCGTTGAAAAGCTCATTAAGAGTACAATAATTGTTTTAATGTACATTTTTGTCATATTTTTATTTAGCAGAAGGGTAAAATGGAAAAATATACCTATCTTCTCTAATATAAGCGGAAAAGTCCTGATTGACTGACTGACAAAGAATGTACAGCAAAATCTGCTTAACCGAGAGACTTAAAATTTTGAGAATATATTCTGTTCATATCATAGACACCCACTAAGAAAGTATTTGGCGAAATTTTGATTTTAAGGGGGTAGAAAAGGTTGAAAAACGATGGCTCACATAGAGTATTATATCTATATTTATAATGTATATAGGTATAGGGACTTATCTTCAGCATTATCTGATATTATATTAGAGATTCTCTCATTTGATATTTTCTCCTCCCTAATCTTCTTTTTATTTTTCAACACTCCAAAATTTCTTTTTTGAGATTTCAACTGAATTATCCGAGGCGAGGCGAGTCTAGGACCACCGAGGAACATCGAGCTACCTCTCCGCATTCTCGTTCCTCGGCCGACTTCGGACAACTTTGTAGGATTGGTTAGGGGAATTATATAGATAAATATATGGAATTATTGGAAAATTGTCTCAAACATTGAATATATATATATATATATATATATATATATATATATATATATATATATATATATATATATATATATATATTTAATAGTCTTAAATTTGATTTTTACCGTCGATGTTTGCTTTTTAAATAAATAATAATTTGACTTTTGAAATTTGTTTTTGTAAACAATATCTGGAGAGCATGAGGCAAATTATAGACTTTTTAAACTTAAATGAGAAAAATTGAAGGGGGAATAAGTAAGCCTTATAAAATATAACAAGAGAACAAGAAAGGGGTTATCTGCCTACTTATGAAATACCCTCAAGCTTTCTTCTTTTTTACTTTTCTTTTAACCCTCTTGACAATTTTCCGAAAAAAAAATTAAATTTTTATATTCTTTTTCCAAATATTCTACAACGAACCCCTTCAATATATATATATATATATATATATATATATATATATATATATATATATATATATATATATATATATTACCAAATTATTATTAGAATTAGCCGATAAATCAATAACTTTCCGTTACATTTTAGTGAAATTAAAAAAAAAAATGTTAACAAACTCGACCAGTGATAGTTAGGTAAGTTAACCAGGTAAGTTAGGTTACTTCCGTTGTAATAATTTAAACGGCAAAGATTTCGCTGTAGGGTAGAGCAAGCTCGGCTGGAAGCCTCTACTCACCTTGACACCTCTAGGGCCTCCGAAACACCCCTCCCTGCTTATAGAAACCTCGACCACTGACAGCTAAGAGAAGTTGGAATAGATTACACGATTTAAAGTGATGAAGACTAATAAGTAGTTAATAATATAATATTATCAAAAAATAAATAAAACATGCTTTTATAAAACATGTACCTATTAAAGAATGAGAAAATACTAAGTATACTTTTTAATAGCCACAGTACTACGAGCGATCACAGTATATGTGTATGTCACTGAAGATAACATCGTTGGGCGCTATCAACAATTATTTGTTGTTTTGCTCGTTGTACTGTGGTATTATTATTATTTTCAATTTTTTTATTAGTTGTTTTATAAAATCAAAGTTTTATATTTTTTAATAATCAAAAATGTAAGTAGTTAACAGTTTAAAAATCGACAGATTTTATCAAATGTATCACAAAAATGGAGAATACATAGTTGAATATGCACTTTATTTTAATAAAAATAATTCCAGCATTAATTCAAAAGTCATATTTTAAACCAGGCGTTAACGCTAAAAGTAATATAATGCTTAAATTTAAATATATGTTGAAGTTTAATTTCTAAAACATTTCCTTACAATTTCAGCTGAAAATTTAAGATGACAACACTTTTTTCCATTCACAAAATATCAGTTACAATTACGGAGATGGAAAAAGTCGAGTTTTCGAGTGGTGAGGTGAAGGGAAAACAAAACATGAATCGTTCTGTGAAATTCACCCAACCATCCTTGTTTTCTATTTCCCCCGAAAAACTTTTTCACACCACGATGAATTTGAATGTGGAAACTGGTTTCGGAGGAATTGTCCTCTCGGGAGAAGACGAGTGGTTTTTGAGCATGTATTTTTACCCCCTCCAAGTTATTTTAGAGAAGGGGAAGTGTCATTTTTAAACTTATGCCCTACGGGAAAAATAAACTAGGACATATTTACCGCGAGAACAATAGAAAAAAAAATTAAAAGTCTCAACATTTTTGAATGCATATCGGTGTTGGAATGATAAAAACGTTTTCATACGTTTTTCTCTCATGTTTGTAAATAACTCGTTGTTTGTTCTTGCGTGTGCTTTTTGGATGGAATGTCTTTAAGACAATGGACAATATTGGTCTTTCTCCCTTAAAGTTCTTTTCGGTAGTGAAACGGAAAGCATGGTGAGGGGGTGGGAGGTTCTCGTTTTACTTAGGATGGAAGGGAACGGTAGACCCTACATATTGTGTTTACCGGCCGAAACAATAACCTACCCGTACATCACTGAGACCCCTACAACCTTTAATGTGTAAACATCAAGACTAGGTTATAAAAGAATTGAAAGAATGTAAACAATATAACAGCAAAAGGAACACGAGACAAACCAGGAAAACAGTTAAATCACGCTAAACATCACCTCACAATAACGGACTTTTTAAATTATGAACATTATTATTCATGAATAAAAAGAATCAACTATCTAATTTCTGAATTATTATGCAAGTTATCGATTCAAAATCCCAACTTTATTTGTCAAATATTAATTTTTCTTCTATCCTTTCGTTATATTAATTTTTTTTTGTATAAAATACAAATATTAGGTGACCGTAGTAGTTCATTGTCATTATTCATGCTTTGGAGGCTGGAGATTCCGGGTTCGATTCCCGACTCCGGCAAAAGCTCGAGCATCGTGCTTTTGCCGGAGTCGGGAATCGAACCCGACGGAATGCTCACCCAGCATCATCATATAAATTAGTAGCTACTTAAGTGAAGAGGTGATTTATAGGGTTTGTACACCTAATGAAGCAACACCCTAACCCAGTGTCATCCATTAGACATTATATCGTATAATATAATCGTGAAAACGTTATAGCGAGACAGTAAAGAGAACGAGATATAAACCAGCAAAAGAAAAGGTATTGGAAAGTGGCAATTGGAAAAGGAATTCGGAGAGGGTTGATTGGGGGGGGGGGGGGGGGATAGGAGAATAGAAGAAGACTTTCTTCAGTTACAGATTCTTCGCTTATTCCGGCTGCGCGGCCGCCGATTCTTTCCTCATTCTCAACTATCACTTAGTCTATCGATATTGAATTATCGATACCTCCTTAGAAAAAGAGCGCACTTTAAATTTCTAAAAAATCTTTCGTTCAATCAATAATCCTTTTCAGAACTTCAAACTATTGCCAGATCTAACCCTGTAATAGTTCAAATGGAGGGCCATGGGACTTGTCTTTCTAGGGTTTTGTCTTTTTGTATGTATGGTGAATAGAGTGTTATAGATTTGATCCATCATGACATAGTTACTTAAGTAGTTATACATTGGAAAAATTATCAACATTTTATGGTGGGTTATATCTTGGACAGGTAATGCGGTAATCTTACTTCCAGGAGGAATAATTTTCTACAGATATTAGTATTGTAGAGCAATCTTCAGAAAAAATTCAAAAGACAAGGAATTATTAACGAACATCATTATCTGGGACTGAGCCTTATTAAAATTATACGTGTGGTGTCGCGGGACACCCGGTAGGAACGAAGTTCCTTACATTTTTCATTAAATATAAATTCAATTTAAATCAAATTATAATTATTATTATTAACTACGGGAAATAGACAGTGAAAAATACACTCCAGCGCCGGGATAACAAAAATAAACAAGTCAAGAACCAGGCTTTCATAATAACATTTTTTCCCATCTTTTTGGAGCTTACGTTTACGCGAGCGTTGCGCGTGAACGCTTGGGCGGATAACGTTTTCCAACAAACTCAGCCTGGGCATTGGTCAAATGAACATGTGTACCAAAATTCAACAAAAATATTGACTTGCCACAGTGAAAATGTAAGAAATATGGGCAATACTTATACTTATTACAGTACTGATATTGCTAAACGTAAAGGTACTAATGAAACTGATGAAGATGTGTATAGCTTAATTATCAGACGGAATACTTAAATTCTATAATATTCTCTGGATTTCCCGTACATAAATTAGAATATAAAATCGGTTGTTTTTTCATAATAGTCAGGAACTTAAACATAAAGCAAGGTCTATTTAAGGGTACACTATTGCAAATAGTTCACTTGAATAAAAACATAAAAGGAGCGATATTTATAACTGGGGAACACTCGGGAGAGATTTTATTCATATCAAAAATTAAATTAAATATAGGCGAATTAGGGAATGTTCCTTATATTTCACACAGAAAACATTTTCCAATAGCTTTAGCATTTACTATGACAATAAATAAATCACAGTGGCAAAGCTTTAAAAAAGTCGGGTTGTACATGAATAGACCAATGTTTAACCATGGTCGGTTATACGTCCACTAAGAACATATGAAAGCTTACATGGAATTAGAATTCAGTCAGCGAGTGGTAATAATAAATCAAGAATAATTAATATAGTGCAGCCCGAAATATTTGACAATGAGAGTGTTGAAAATAACGCAGAATGGCCTATATTATTAAGAGCCTGTAGCCCGTGAAATGTTTACTCGTGGAAACCATATTCTGAGGGCGCTGTGCACTGTGCACCCGACAACAACAAAGTGTAACCCTCTAGACCAGTGCTTCCCAAAAATTTTTAGCCGGCGGCACACTATGTAAAAAAAAATAGCTGATAGCCGCCGCACACCTTTTTCGCCCACGGCACAGTATAAATAAATTGCCAGTAGCCGCGGCACACCTATTATTTTATGCAGGGCCGCTGAGAGCCATCCTGGACCCCATGTTGATAGGTTTACTGGGCCCCCCATTTACCGGGGGTGCAGGGACCCTCCCCCGGAAAAAAATTGAAAATGGCATCTCTGGAAATCTCTTTTTACGCAATTTGGCTTTTACCATCACAAACAGTTACCATGATTTTTATGGAAACACATATTAAAAAGTTAGTAAATACTGGATGGGAAAGACGCTGTTTATTTCTATACTTCTTCTGCACCTTCATCAGGCCAAACATGAATAAATAACATTTTTAGTTTAAGTGTATACAATTTTTGATACTTTTCTATTTAATTATTTTTATTTGTTAACTTAAATTACTAGAAATAGGAACGAGACCAGGGTTAGAGTTAGGGGAGGGCGTGCTTTATGATGTGAAGCGTCATTTTACCTGATAAAAACTTACTCTCATATTAAAAATATAGTTCCATTAGGAAAAATAAAACTATTGTACTTATACAGGCAGGCATTATTTTGTTCTGACTAGTTTGGATTTTATTATTTTTTATTCTAAATCCTGCGGCACACCTGGCCGGTTTAATTAAATTTATTCTGAAACGTGTACTATTTCGTAGGCTTCTGTAGTTAAAGATTAAGTTCTTCCAGTGGTGACTATGTCTCGATAGATATTAGTCCCGATGTTTTGCACCCACTGATGTTAGCTTCTTCAAGAAAGTTCGTATATTCTAAGATACAAAGATAACGCTGTTACTTACTATGAACAAGATTTTATCTACGTCTGACTAACTTATCTAATAGCATTTTATTTTAAAATTGGATTTCTTTAAGATGATACACCTAAACAGAATAAAAAGGGATTGACCATTAACTCCACTTAGTGGTATCATTAATATTTATGACCTTGAAGTTTTGGAAATGGTTTTTCTAAAGTAACTAATTATTTGCCTACAAGTTTATAAAGAAAGGTAATTCATATTGATTATCTGTTGTTACTGTGATTACCTCTACCTGTTTCTCCAATAGCTATTCAGTTGACGTAAGTCTTACAGTCAATATTTAGAAGGAAGAGTTTCAAACAACCCTTTTTGAAGTTTGGGCACCTCCTTATCGTTATAACGCTTTACTCATGAAGCTTGTTGGTTTTCATACTTGGAAACTTATGAACAACTTCAGGAATAAACTTGGTTAGTTCGAAAAGTGGAGTTCTCTTCCTTCCGGTTTTCTAATACACTTTTGCAAAGTAGCAAACAAGGTATTGGAAGGTTAAAAGAGGTGTAAGCAGGTTATTTCTGTTAACTCAGATTTTCCGAGGCTGGGAAATGTTACCTTTGCACTCATTATTCTTAAGAAAATTGCAATATGATGAGAGATATTTAGCAATTGATGAGTTTCGAAAAAAGCAAGAGATATCGTTAGCTCTCTTTGCGAAATTCTTTATCTCACTATATCTTTTATGACAAGGCACGAAAATTGTCACGTGCGAAACTTGCCTACAGACTTTGACCTTCTTGGTTACAAATAAATACCATATAATACTCCTTGACTTTTATCCATCATCTCTAACTATGCTTCTGATTCATCAAGTTAGAATGGATTATTGGTTTCAAGAGCCCCATTCACGGTCCAATTTGTTGCAGAACTGTTGAACAACTTGACAATAAACTAAAAACCGGCTTGACAAACTGGGAAATACGTTTACATGATTTTAAATCAGAAATATAAATATTGATCTACAAATCTTAGGACCAATACAAGCTAATATTGGTATCAAAGCCCTTCAACATGGCCAAACACATAAATGGCTCTCAAAAACCTCAGGCGATTAGATTTTATCAACAAGTTTGTCAAACCTGAAAGTTGGTTGGAAAACTCAACCTTTTGGGTTTCAAGAAATAGATTTTGAAACCATGACATTTATCTGTTCTTTTGGTTTCTCTAGTTAGTAGATTATTGGTAGAAGTCAGCAGGAGATAAATGCATTATAATCTTTCTCAACTGTTCCTAAACCGTCATCAGATAGGTAAAAAACAACAATTTATTTTTCATCTTAGCCATGGGACAAGAGAAGTTAATTTAGAAATAAAAATTGTACAAGTATTTGTATTGGCCTCTGATTTTCTATACCATCTGAAAAAAGGCCAAGATTAAATTATTAGTACGGGAAGTCATGAGAGTATTATTAAGAGCCTTAATTGTTATTGATGATTCCAGGCTTTGAGTTCCACCCACGCTCAACCTTTTGGCATTGTCGCACAAAAGTTCGGGCCCACGGCTTTCTCAATCATTTATTCAGGATCCCTTCAATCTCTTTTTTACGGTTTCAACCTGTTTAATAATATCTAAAAGGTCAACTTTTGAAGGCCTCTAAAAACTCATCAGGGTGATTATTACAACTGAAATCCTCTATTTTATTCTTACTGGACATTAAAAAATATATTATATTAATATGTACGTAAAATTTAAGTTTTCGACAATTTTTCACGTGCAATTTTTATCTAAATCGTTATTATTTAGGTTGATTTTTTTTTTAAATTTTTGACCTGATGTGTATGTAATTACCAATGCTCTAACATTATAGGCAATGCAGATGATGTAATCTTCTTTTCTTTTGAACTAAAATGCTTTTTTGTATGAGTTTTTTTTTTTTTCGAATGCTTCGTAAAGATAGAATGATGTGTTTCTTTTTGGAACAATAAGAAAACAACTTTGAGACTGCATCTGCCTTACTAATTATTTCCTGTTTCTTTGCATGTTTTCCTTTTCTTTATTTCTTTTTTACTTTAAATTTCTTTCAAAGCAAGAAGAAAGAAGCTCTTTGAACGGAAGCAAATGAACTGAGTTGATGTTAAAAATGCACTGCTTCTAAAACAAATCAACAAACTATATCTGTATCTAGTTAGAGAAAAAATATTATTCGAAGAATAATGTTGATTATCATTATTCGAGAATAATGAGAATAGAGAAAGAACATTTAGAGAAAGAAATTATTCTTTGCATTTCCAGTTTTTATGATTTACATTATGGGTAAGAGTTATTAAGTCCAACATTATTTTTCAATTTTACTGTATTATTATAGTGGTTTAAAATGTCAAACTTTGATGCCAATTTATGTTTCTTATTATAATTATCATGAAATTTATATTTTTTAACTAGCTATCTCCTTAATTGAATTGGAAATTACTTTTATCATCTCTCTCTCACTCTCTCTCTCTCTCTCTCTCTCTCTCTCTCTCTATATATATATATATATATATATATATATATATATATATATATATATATTATTGAAGCGAGCGTAAGCGAGCTTCTTACATTCAACGAAATATGCATCTTGTCTGTCTGTCTGTCTGTCTGTCAGTAACGTTTACGCGTGTGACGATAACTTGACGATTTAGTTGAAATTTGGTATATATGATCCTCTAACTAATACTCAGGCTAAGTTCGTTGGACAGCGTGATCCGTCCAAGAGTTCGCGCGCAATGCTCGCGAAAACGTGAGCTTCAAATTTAAAAGTGGAATTTTAGGACAGGAAAAAATTCTATCATCACCTATTCGATGAGACGAACATTTTTTACAAGTAACATTTTTTAGTAAAACCAACAACGACACTGCTATGAATTAATAAAGATCGCTAAAACTATTAAAGCGGACCTAAACGTTTAAAATAGAGAAAACAACCTTTTTACCGATATCTTACGTTCTAACGTAACGATTTTAATAAACATAAGTAGTTTGTTGTCCCTATTTCTTCAATACTTTTTTCTTCTGTTGTATTTGTTATTAGTTGTCGATATCTTAATGAAGTTATATTAATACTTATTATATTTTAATGTTAATCTATATGTATACGGAGTGTTAAAAAAATACTTTATGATGTTGTAGGCATGATTATGCCCCGGAGGGGGGCGAAATATAGCCAGTGCTCACACTAATGTGTTGAATTATATCTTTTCACCCTAATTGACCCAACAGAAGAAAAAAAAAAAAAAGATTTTAATAAAGCTTCATATACATCGTCTAAAGTGCAATTGAAACAGGTTTGTAAAATTTCAACTTGATACAAGCAGTAGTATTTGAGTAATGAAGTGATATATTTATAATATTAGTTTATAAGCTATGACGGGTGGTTAAGATTCTTATAGTCGTATTGTGTGTAGGTTTGTTTAGGAAGTAAAGCTTTGTACCGAGTACCCCCACTCTACCTCATACTACCCTCTTCCACTTATCTTCAACTATGACATTCATCATGATAATCAAATTTTAATATTCAGTATTTTATTGCAATACGCTCGCTTCAATGATAGAGCCACGCGATGCCTAGTATATATATATATATATATATATATATATATATATATATATATATATATATATATATATATATATATATGTATATATGTATATATATATATATGTATATATATATATATATATATATATATATATATATATATATATATATATATATATATATATATATATATATATATATATATATATATATATATATATATATATTTATATATATATGCATTATTTCAAAGAGATTGCAGCAGTAAATATTAGTGAATCGATGTCAATAAAAAGAAAGAAAAAATAGAACGAGCTTTGAAACACAAAAAAAGTTTTGGATATCATGTAAAGGATAAACAATCTTTTATCCCAAGATAAAACGTTAAAACTAACACTTTAACACAAGAATACATCTACATTTTATTAATCTAAATAAATCTTAATATGCAAAAGGATGCTTCGGATATACTTGGATAGAGTTTCAAGGTGCATGCATCAGCCAAAAAAGTATAAAAACATTTTTCGGAAAAAAAACTTTAATGAGACAAAATTATAAACTCAATTGCGAATCGTTTTTATAAATGAAACATGCTTACATTCTCAAAAGATTACTTCTGTAAAAGAAGTATTTAGTTTTAATGCACGAGTAAACATAGAAATTAATTTTATATCAAATTATAAATGAAATTAATTGACCGAGCCAAGCGAGGTCTGTTTTAACTTTTTCTTCCCCGGTATTGCCCAGGCACTGGACCGTTTTGCATTTCGTTTGAAAATGTTTGTTACGCGCTTACGACCGAACGCTCTGTTCGATTTTCTTCAAATTTGGCATGGATGTTCTTTGAAGTCATAAAAAAATACGTATAAGTCTTATATTTAATGAATTTCATTTTTACATTTTTTATAAAAAAAATAAAAATAATAATAAAAAAAATATATTTTTTTGTTTATCTTGAAATTTGGCATGAATATTCCTCCAAGTCTGGAAAATAAATATGTATAGTTGTATTTTTATATAAATATTTTTTTATTAATTAAAAAAAAAGTTTAGAATTTTTTTCAAAAAAGAAAAAAAATGTTTTTCTATTTTCTTGAAATTTGGAATAAATGTTTCTTTAAGACATTAAAATCGATTTATACGGTTTATTTGCTTAAAAAATGTTAAGAATTAGCATAAAAAAACCCTTCCCAGCAGGGAATCGAACCCGGCCTCTCACCGTCGATAAGTAGTTAAAAGGCCGGCATACTTCGAGCTTTATTTTTTAACACATCATTTATTATTTTACAGTACACATCGTCATTTTTCTTTTTTTAATTGCTTACTGTTCATTACCTACAAGTCTCTTTTGTCTTTTGCCGACAAAAATATGTATGTATACTTCATAATATTATATGTAGTTAAGATTATTTGTTATTGTTGTAAGTCTTTCTGCGTATTTATCTTATTTTACTTCCACTTGCCTCTAAGTCTTGTTATCTAAATTTCCCTAACTCCTGACTACCTAGCAAGCTGAAACTTGCACAGATTATTTATTTCTGACGACCATACCATAATCAGTTAATAGTTAATTAATTAATTAACTATTTATTGATAAGTTAATAATTTTGTTGGTTAATCTGTCTCCTAATCTTGTAAACTAAATGTAACCAACTCTCCGACTATTTAGAAAGCCGAAACTTTCACAAATTATTTAATACTGGCTACAATACAATAATCAGTCATTAATTAATTCATTTGTTAACTACTAATCATTCTATCACGTTCCCAAAGCCTTCATTAAAATTTGATTTCGTCGAATTAAAAATAATTTTTCCAAAGTTGAAAAAAACGAATAAGTTGTTTTTCGAACAAGCATTCCTTCATGCTTGAAGTCATTTCAAGCGACTTATATAAAGGACTTTTTACTTTTGGACGTCGCGAGGTCTACTGTTCACAGAACTACTAGTTTTTAGTTTAATGAACTTTACAGATAATAATCACAGTAACCGATAGGTACTCTAACCGCGCTGCTACACAACACCGTCAAATCTAGGCATATTTCGAATCCCAGAGTAATGAGACATATTTTACACTTTATCTCAACACCAAGTAAAGGTGTTTTTTTTAAAATAAAATCCAAACGTTGGTCGGGATTTAAATGAAACAGCAAAATTAATAAATATATAATACAATAAACTACAAAATTACCATGGATACCTAACCAAAACAAACCTTAAAATCGATTATCTTTTTCATCAAGTTACCAACTTATTTACCTATTAGAAATTATTTAGTAGACTAAAGAACAGGCAAAAATATCAAAGTTATTTAATATCACGTTTATTTAGTGTCATACATGAGAATTCTAATAAATATAATTTGTTTTATCTTCATTCATTACTTATTTTAGACCACTAATGTTTTCAATTTATACTTGACCATTACAAACAGATTGACAGTATTATGGTCAATATGTTGTATGAAAGGATCAAATCACATACGTATCTAGTAGAGTGGAAATAGTTACGCCTCACTGGCAGCCGGACCTATATGTCGTATTGATGTATACAACATATCTTTGAGTTAAGACTGTTCCTTCATGCTACAATCATCCTCTAAAAGCACAATTTTCCATCCTGTAATGTTTTCATTTTATTTCTTAATTTTCTATGACCACTCTATCATTATTAATATATTTATTTACTTAATTTTAACTAATGCATTTATTTTCTTAATTCAATTATTCATATATTTATTTACTTAAGTACCATTTGTATATTTATTATTCTAACGTTATTATTCATATGTTCATTTACTTTAATACCAGTTATATATTTACTATTCATATCTTATTCTGACGTTATTATTCATATGTTCATTTACTTTAATACCGGTTATACATTTATTATTGATATCCTATTCTGACGGAATTATTCATGTTCGTTTACTTAAGTACCATTTGTGTATTTATTCGTGATTCATTTAGCTAAGTAAATATTTGTTTTTTGTTATTTGTTCTTTTTTAGTGTTAAACTTTTCAATATAAATGGTTCATTTAAAATTCTCGGTTTGGACAATTTTAATTATACTTTTTAAGCTTTTTAAAGACGAATTAAACTATATAAGTCGTTCTTCCAGGAAATATGTTCTGAGATGTTATTGATAATAAATCTTATTTTGCTAAAAATCTAAAAGAAAACTTTTTAAATGAGTTTTAAAATAAATTGATTAAATTAGATTAAATTTCAAATTGTATGCGTAATATTAGAGAATTTTGTTTGAGTTTGTCGTTACCGATTTTCTCCCCTATATTTAAATTTATTTTTAAACAAACAATATTGTTTAAAGTGTTTTTTTTTATTCATTTATTGCTTCCGAGTTTACCGAAGGTAACGGAAGCAATGTGTTCACTTTTAAGAACGAAATAATTTTATATCTCCGATTTTAAAAATTTCAAGACAGAAATCCGTTTCAGACATCAGGGAACAATTTTAGTCTCTTGTCTGTCTGTGTGTCCGCGTTCCCTGAAACGTGTGACGATAACTTAAGTAAAAGAGGAGCGATTTTGATGAAATTTGGTAGATATTATGTTCATTTTACCAATGCCCAGGACAAGTTATATGCGTTGGACGTTGAACAACATTATCTGCCTAAGCGTTCGCGCGCAACGCTCGCGTAAACGCGATCTTCAAATTTAAAATTGGAATTTTAGGTCGAGAAAAAATCTAACGTCATCTATTCATTGAGACGAACATTTTTCCAAATACAATTTTTTAATATAACCAACAGCGACACCTCTATGAAGTGTTAGAGATCTCTAAAACTATCAATAGTTTTTATTATGGAGAGAACGCGGGGAGGGAGATAGACGAGGGGAATAGGAGATGATATTTTTATATTTTGACACTATAGATCTCACGGCACTGCCTGTTAAATACGTAGAATAACCTTATTATTATTATTTAAAATAGGATTATTTACATTACATAAACTATGACATTGCTTTGTTCTGGTTTTCTACTTCACAACAGTTTCGAGAGGGCGTGTGAACAGCTCATGACATTCAGTGGCATGGCGGCGAGTGTCAAGCAGTTTTTTACGACTTTGAATGTCGTGACATTAGTGCCACCGTGTGAATGAGGCTTAACAAATGACTGAGTGCAATCTCTTTATACATATTTACATTGTTTTTATTTCATTTCTTCAAATTTAACATCGTTAATATGTATAGAAGAAAGAAGAAAAGGAAAGCAGAGAAACTACTTTAAAGACAAATATATTTTGTTATCTTCTATGGTGGGGTTAGAAATAAAATTTGATATTTGATGTTTTTATTTTAACTTCTTCTTCGAATTTATTCGATGTTTTTATAGAAAATATAGAGAAATAATTGAAAAGGAGTTTTGTTGTTTTCGCTATTCGTTAAAATAACTGATAGAGATAGGAGAGTTATTTGTGAACTCAGTAATATCTCAATGGTTTAGTGAGTAATACACCAAACAAAATATTTCTATATTTTTATCTCAAACAAAATTTGTATATATGTATATATATATATATATATATATATATATATATATATATATATATATATATATATATATTTATATAAATATATAGATTTGTCATGAAAAATAGTCCCTAAAAAATCGATATGTATTATATTATATGAATAATGTAAATTTCTAAAGAAACAAATTTGTCTTATAAGCGATAGAAGGAATAAATTTATTTGTTTTTGTTATATTTCAAGCAAATCCCTATTTCATTGCTAAAAATCCTATTTCAAGATAACACTATATATGTTGTGATACGTCAGATTGGACATCAGTGATTCTTTTATTGTTCATAATTGCATTGCTTAAGATGAACCTCTGTATACAGTGATACGTCAGAATGCACAACAGTGATTTTATATTCTCCATATTTCATTGCTTAAGATTAACTTCTACATTATAAAAAGGTAGGGTTAGCAAGATGCTGTCAAATAAAACACAGTGTCAGTTCTGAAAGTCTGAAACACTAACAATCTTAGTAATAGCTATACAAATTTAATAAATAATTTCTAGTCCTATTTATAAGTTTGTTTTTTCATTATATTTTTTCAATCAACATTTTTTGTCTTTTCTATAGTTTTCATATAAGCTCATTTTTCCACCATTGTATTTCTAGGTAAAGTTTTTATGTTTTTAAGAAAATCTTGTTGTTTCCACTTATCTGGCTGCCTGACTTACCTTACCCTTTTCTTATGTCTCTGTATTTTAACTACACCTTTATTCATTCTATTATAACATGTCTTAGAGTCAACATCTATATAATTTTTATGTTATACTTTGTCTATTTGCTCTGATGATGCTAATAAATTTAGCGAAACGTTAGCATAAACCTTAAACTGTGTTTTATTTGACAGCGCATCTCGCTAACCCTACCTTCTTATTACTCTTGATCTGTCACGAACTACCTTAATTCTACTACATTATGTAGTGATAGGTCAAGATGGATAACAGTGCTTCTTTTATGTTAAGGATTGATTATTTGGTTTACAAATCTTTGTATCCCTTGTAAAATATTATGATTTTTGTCTTGATATAAGCATGATTTATACAATCTAAGACCGACGTGATTCATATGATCTTGGTTAGCGGGTGACAAGTTTGTGACTACTCTTAGTCCTAAGAATAATAATTTCTTTCTCATTTTTACTTGTGAATGAGTTTATTATTGATTCATTGGTGGACAACCCTAGTAAATAATTCAACTTTTTGTTTTTGTATTCAATGCTGTTCCAGCTATTCACTCCTTTCTGCAGAGATATCAGCGGTGTCTTGTCCCACGTTTTGTAGTCTCTTACTAGACTGTACAAAACCTCTCATCATTAATAATTATTTATGGGAAAATGGTTTGTTCCCTTTACAACCTGTATTGTTTTGCTGCAGAGGGTTCACAAGGTACTTTCTTCTCCTTGCAGATATTCGATAACCTATAAAGCATACTACAATATATTGTTAGAATGCAGATAGATTGCGTATTGTCTTAAAATCAATGGACCGTTATAAGACAGCCTCTTCTATCCGGTGTAAGAAAAGTCCCCTCGTGAACTTCTACTGGCCTTGCTCCAAATTTCCTTCTAAAGAACGAGGCCCAAATCTTTTACTAGAAGGCAGAGTTTCAAATAGATAAGGATAAAGACGAAGAAAGCACAAGATTAAGTTATCTATCTTATACTTTTACTTACTCTTAGACATCCTTGCATTTTTCTTCTTTTTTCATATAAATAGCTTTATCTTACTTCTTCTTCTGTCTTTTACGATTGAGAAAAATAAAATTTTCCCTTTTTATATATGATTAGGCTATTAATATAGCTTCTTTCATTTAAACTTAAATATCTTATTTATGTTTTAAAATTTCCTTTACTTAGTACTTCTATTTCCTCTCAAGATAAATACAAAATTCCTTTTTTTCCTTGAAAAATAAATCCACATTTGATTATATTTTGGAACGAAGTTTCTTATGGCACGTTATAGCCAGCCGTGAGTGAATCCGAAAAAAACGACCGGGAACGAAATCGAATAATGACGATAACATGAGTAAAAGTTGACATGTGTACCGTTGAAATGGTACACATGTTCATTTCACCAATGCCCAGGACGAGTTCGTTGGATAACGTTATCTGATAAGCATCGCGCGCAACGCTAAACGTAAGCTTTAAATGTAAAATTGGAATTTTAGGACGAGAAAAAATTCTAACTTAATCTATTCGATAAGACTACCAACTTTTTTAATTTTTTTTTTTTTTAGTAGAACCAATAGCGGCAACGCTTTGAAGTGATAATGATCGCCAAAAATTATTAAATCGGACCTAAACGTTTAAAATAGAGAAAACAACGTTTTTACCGATATCTTACGTTCTACAGTAACGAATTTAATAAAAATGATTCGTCTAAAGTGCAATTGAAACAGGCATGTAAAATTTTAACTTGATACAGGCAGAAGTTGTGTAGTGAAGAGATTCATTTTATAATTGTTGAAAAAGAGACGTCTAGAGCGTCTCGTTGGGTGGAATAGTAAGAATACTGGCTGGCTTCCCCACTAATCTCTTTAAGTATCAATTCATCATGATTGTGTATTTTCTCAATATTAAATGTATTATAGCATTATTGTGTATAATTATAAATTGTTATAAATTAAATAAATTAAAAAAAAACTGATCTTTTAAAGTACAAGTAGTTAGCGTGGCATATCTGTTAATTTTGTCCCTCATCTAGCTCCGCCATGTATAAGTAGTTAGCATCGTATACTTCGATTAAATTTGATTTTATAATTTATACTTAATGAAAAGCGTAAGGAACTTTGTTCCAACCGGGTGTCCCGCGACACCAAACAACTATAATTAACTAACCTAAACAACCTACAACTAACTATAATAAGGGGGATGAGAAAAAGGGTTGATGTTAATATCTTGACGAGTACGTCAAGTATATGGGAAGTAACAGTGACCAGTGACTAGTCATTAAGGAGAATCCTTGAGATAATAATGGCCGCAAACAATATTCAATTAAAGGATATGGGATAAAATAGGATAACATCCGATCGACATTGTAATTATAGAGAGAAAGAGGGTGTAAAGAGGAAAAACTTTGAGAAAAGGAAAAGACAGAGGAAAATTAGAGAGTAACGCACTTGAGAGCAATTCACATGAAAGAAGAAAAGTCGAAAGACCTAGAGAAGCAGGGTGAAGAATAGTGAAGAGTATTTGCATACTTTCTCGCTATATATTATTACTTTTTATGAGAAAGTAAAAAATACGCCAAAGCGACATTAAATATTATGAGGCTAGAAAGTACCTCAACGAGTTCTGTATAATAATAAAAGAGAGCCACTGCGGGCAGCACTGAATCATGAGTGGAACGAGATGGGGTTCGATTCCTCGCCGTGACGCTCTGATTTATATGGCTCACTATTGATCACATCATACTCGCTTCGGCGGTACTATGTACATATTATGTGTGATGTGTGAAGTGGCTGGGACTCTCTACCGCGGGGCGTAAAAAGGGCCTACGTGATGGCCTAATTGCAAGGTTCGAACAAGTGGTTCGTCCTACCCGTTCTAGTAGGAAGTACTAGACTACTACTACTCTGTATAATAAAGACAGTCCTAGTTTTCTGCACACTTGGACAGTGCTGAGCTCGGGTACTTTCCAGGAGTAGAAGGACGTTAAGATCCTTTTAGTCAACCTTTACACCAAGCCGCCGATTGATGATGATACCGATGTAACTTCCATTTTTATTTTTATTGAAAGAAATGAAAATTATAATGGGCAATTTATGTTTTGAGGAGGATTGTATTGAAATTGCATTAATGCAATTTACGATTTAGATTCTTGTTTGTATTCAAATGATAAGTTGAATGAGGATGGACTTGAAAAGAGAGAAAACTATAAGCAACAACTTAAGCCATAGTTGTTAAGTAGGCGTTGTTAAGTTACAGGTATTAGAATAAGTTTAAAGTAGCGACAAGGAGGAGGATGGGTGGATTCTTGGATAATATATTGTAAGGTTACGATATCCTGAGCAAGGGTCTGCTGAATTTCAACTAAGCTACTTTGTATTCAGATAGAAAACCTTCATGGACGTGCCTCTTCTCAACCATATTTTATGGATAATAATTTATCTAATATTAACAGTTGAATAGGAGTGGGCAACACACATCTTACCTTTAGTCGATTGACCTTTTGCCCTTAGGGGATCGTCAATCTTGTTATAATAGTCAATAGTTGCTATACAAATTGGCTTAGTAAACATTATTGGGAAGTATTGTTGAAGTTTCCTTTTTTTTTAATTCACTGAACTTTAAATCAAATTATACGCTCAATAAACAGTGCAGAGGTTGACTAAAAGGATTTCTACGTCGATCTACTCCTGGACTGTTCCTGAGCTCCTTGTGGGGCCAAGGAGGATGCATCTTCATCTCCCTTCCTCCCCTGGCAGTCTTTCCCTCATGGATCTTATGCCTTGCTTCGTTAATCTTTTTAATCAGTGTTTGGTTAATTATCCATTGCACGCGACCAAACCACCCTAACCCGACCTTTTCTATATCTATGAGGATGTACTGGACTCTAAACCGTGTTTTACTGTGAAGGAGTCAAGGAAATTGTCTTTTTATGTCATCTTCAACTTCTCCAATGATGACCTTCACTGGCACTCATACTTCTGATAGACAGGTGTCGTAGTGTTGCTTAAGGCTCTACCTCTTCTGCCCTACCTCTCTGTTGCTAGAAGTCACCTTTTTCTTTAACTTAATAATTAGATGAAGGACATTTCTTTCTCTTCTTCGGCATGCACCCAACTTTATTTATTAACACCTATATCTTTATAAGTAATCGTAAAAGTTTTAAGAAATTTTGATGGTTTGTCTCATATTAATTTAAACCGTCTTTGAAGAGTTAATATTGCTTAAAAATAAGTTTGACTCCACTGGGAATCGAAACAGATCCATATCGTATGTGACCATTCAGTCCGATAATAAGACGCGATCTAAAACTAAGTAACTCTGATGCAACAGCCTATGGAAGGTATAGGCCTGGCAAAGGACGCAATCAATTTCAAACAAATTTAGGAGATGGCAAATAGGCAGTAGAAAAGGACATTCAACTTTATTTCTACAGTTGTCTTCCGTTCTGTGCCTATTGATCTGAAAGAAGAACAAAATAATATTTTTTATTGTTAAACACTTACGACAATAATAATCTAAATTGAACAAAGTTTTATAATATTTTGATGATGGTGGGATTCTTTCTTTCTCGTGACTTGAACGAGAATTTGTTCTTTGCATGTAATCCATTTTTTAAGATTGCTTTCTCTTGGAAATAATAGTTAGAAACTGTTGCTTCCAAGTATAATTGATAGTAAACACCTGTTTGGTTTTGTTGCAGGAGGGTGGAGGGATGCAGCGGTGAGTGATGTACTCGCGGGAGGAGAGCTCCGACGAGAGCTCGCTAGAGGATGAGGAAGAGGATGAAGCGGCGCCCCCCGGGGATGGCCCACCGGGTCCGCCCGGGGGTCTACCTTACCCTGGCTTCGCGCCTGTCGCCCTCCAATACCTCGACCAGACCTCCCGCCCAAGGAACTGGTGTCTTTACATGATCACCAATCCATATCCTTTTCATTCAACACTTTGCTTAATTGTTGTACATTATTTAGAATTCAACAGGAATTAAGTATGTTCGAAAATAATAATATTATTCCCGTTAGATGTTTCTTATTATAATTAAAGATTACGCAAAATGCACATGACTTCTTTACGTCATTCAAGCTAGAATGTTTCAAACGACAATCTAGAAATAAGAGCAAAGACAAAAGAAATGAAACAACTATCCATCCAAAAATATGGTTAGCCAAATAGTGAAGATTCAAACCTTAAAAGCATTTTTGATAACGCTGAATGATGATATTAATTTATGGTTTGACCCTACTTGAAGATATCATTATATAACTGTAAATAAGAAATTAGCCTTTAAAGCTCATTTAAAAATTAAATGTTTAATACATTATTCACATATATATGTAATTTTATTACTAAGCAAAAACAAACAAATGTTCACACCAACTACGAATCATAGAAATAAAGAAAGATGATAATTGAGCTTCATTTGCCTTCAATACGATATTAGGTGTTCAGATCAAGACCACATTATGAACTTTCTAAATAAAGAAAATTATTACAATGCATAAACGTTTTCGAACATATTAATTCAAATTTTGTACTATTCTTGTTTATTTTTTTCAAAAATAGGAATTCATCCTTCGCTATAACAGGTTAGTAATTAAATATTATTATTTTATCTCTTTTACTTTTTTCTTATTTTCATGTATATATGTATGTTATATTGATAATTACTTCTTTAGCATAAATACATATATTAGTAGAGTAAAATATTATTATAAAATATAGAGAACCGGTTACGACAAACGGAAAAGGCCCATAATATATTTTGAAATATTTTACTTATTCATATAACCACATAAATAAAAATAATGTAATATTTGAGGTAATTTTGTAAATAATAATATTTTGTCCGTAGACAATATTACATAGTCATCTATTATATGGAATAATTATTGGAACACATGTATAAAAATATTGAACATATATATATATATATATATATATATATATATATATATATATATATATATATATATATATATATATATATATATATATATATATATATATGTTTATTATAATTATTATATTATTCAACAAAACCAACGTATACCTTTTTATATATTATTATGAAATTACATACATCCTATGTAATTTAGGTTATTACAGCACTTAATGAAGCAGCTACCCAGCAGTCATAAACAAAATAAAAATTATGTTCAGCTAACTGCAAAAAAAAGTAAATTAAAGCTTAGTTTGGTTTTGAGAAGAATCTAGAAAGAGAATTTAGAAACTAAAAGTGTGGAAGGTTTGATTTTGAAACATTAGGAATTTAAGGAATGACAATATTTACATGGTATAGTTAAAGTATGACTTATGCTTTGAACCCTAGTACCTTTCTTGAAAAGGAAATACGTTAATTGTTTCGTATTTGAAGAGGGTCTCCGTTGAATATTTTGAACAGTATATAGTATTAATGATAAAGAATTACACCTTCGATATAGCGTCCAGATGCCTTTCTCGCCATACTTAATATTTTAGTTGAATTTTTAAATCAATGACTTATATTTACATAATATAGTTAAATAATTTAGTTAAATTATATAATTAACATGTTTTCCACTTAAATATTATACCTGTAGTTCAATATGGTTTCAATATAGCTATAGTTAAATATAGCCCAGTCGTGAAAGAGCCACATTATTTTAGTAGTAATAATTAAATACAATTGTAATAATCATCAAAACATATTAGTACAGTTTGTAAGTGAAATAATTGTATTCTCTGTAATCTGAGATAACAAGTAAATATCCATGTAGATGAAATTTTAATTTAATTGTTTTTAAAGCTATTCAAAACAGTTTTCTTTGTAAAATTTGTTTGTAACAATGTCCATGCAAAGCAATTTATTTGATTAATAATATTTATATTTAGCTATTGTCTTCCGAGCTACGCCTTGTTACCAAATATCTAATATTCAATGAATATGGATCAAATCCCCACATAATTACCTCTCGTATTGATGTAAATTATGCACATTGTAGATAATCGACTCATATTATGTATTAAGTATATTCACACAGTTTAATTAGAGACGTTAGCTAAGCAATTGACGTTTACTGCTCCACATCTAAACAGCAAGCCAGTTTCGTAAAAATTCCATGTAAAATTATGTTAAAGCATCATAATAGGTTCTTTGGAACGTCCCTTATAAGCCCACTGCTGTGGATCTGTAGATTTAACTTTGTTTAATTTTTAAATATAAAAAATTATGCGGTCGATGGCAAAGGAAACGATTTGACCAAACGACTCTTAAACGTACATTGATTTTTCCGTACATTGACCTGTTTCTCTGCTGCCTTCGTCTAATGAGGTAAATCACAATTCATTCTACGTGATACGAACCTCTTGCCAAAATGAGGTGACTTAGGGAACATCACCTCTCAGAGATTTGTTTCCAAAGTCTGTCATTTATTTTGAATAGTTTTACACTAGCTTTGAACTCGTTACTTATAGCTTTATAACTCTTGTCGCCATTGATGTAGCCTCTACGTTTTCTCCATAATCGAGTTTTTTTTACATTCCTTGAGATGAGTTTCTAGCTTTGGGAAAACATTGGTACATGGAATCCTCACTCGTGACTTCTAACATGTATAAGTACTTTAACTACATGTATAAGTTCTTTTCGCAGATTTTTAAATCCATCATTTCCCTATTATTTCCAATGTCATATTTCAACATTAACATCTACCATTCTCTAAACCAACAACAAACCTTTACTAATTATCACTATACCTTACTATTTTCACTATACCTTAATTTATTCATGATATAGCTTATATGAACCTTGAAATGTGTGCAGCAATATAAAGGAGGTTTTAAGGTTATGCTCATAAAAACATCAACATCGAATTTCTTATTTTCTTTTCATAAATTAACACTGTGTATACAAGAAGAAAAAAAAAAAAAACCCGTTCTAAACAAACACTTTAAAATGGAATCCCTCTAACTTGTTGATACGGATTTGAATGTAAAGCTGAGGGACTATAAAATACAAAAGCTTAGAAGAGATTGGTAGGGGCTACGAAGCTAATGGAGGTCCCACCAATCTATATTTTCTATCAAAATGTCTAACTGTTTGCTGGGCCCTTCAACATTGTTTTGATTTACGGAAAGAAAATGCCACCAAAGTTTTTTCCTATTTATTTTTTATCCACTGTCATTTTTCATACAACATATTATATTACGTCAATTCCAACTAACAATGTTAACATATTAACAATAATTCTATATTTTTTCCTGTTTTTCATTGAGTTTGTACGATATTTTTTTTATTAAGTTAATAATTTTATACTACACTAGCTGAAGAATCCGGTGTTGTTTAGGGGATGGGTTTCAAAATCTTATGCAGACAGTGACCTTCCTCTTGTGAAGATCAAGAGTGCAAAATTTGAACACGCTCGGAATAAAATTGCAGATTTGTATGATAAGGATAAGCAAACAGAAACTTTACGTAATGTCGTCTTAGTATGTTGATATTTTACTAATTCAACTTGAATGCCGTATTTAGTTAAACGATACATTTCGTTATTGGGGTTTATCAACATTGCTACGGCCAGAGTGCAGGCTGATTCCAATTCAGACTTGAGATTCCAAAGAAAAAAATGTCGGCTTAAGGAAAGCGGGAGATGGCCAGGGAGGAAGCAGATATATACGTGCGCAGATCATTTTTCGTAAACATAATTTTGCCTTTAGAGGAAGTAGATTGGGTACTTTTTTAGATTGTTACTCCCCTGTTTTTTTAGAATATAAATGACATCGACTAAATAACTATTATGGCAAAGGGATGTTTAGTCCAATGTACTTTGGGACAAAGGAATATCACACTTCTGTTATATAAGAGGAGTAATAGTCTAAAGAACTTCATTTCATACACCTTTTTAGATTGTTAATCTCCTCTCTTGTTTTTAAAAGGGAAGTAACAATAAAGAAGTGCCATAGATTGTATGTTTATTACCATAAAAAGTTTTTATTTTATATCAATCCGTGAAAGGATTTCTGTAAGTGAAACAATTAAGTTGAGAAGTTAGCATGAAGAATAATCATCATATTTTACGATCTCACTTACCTTCAGACAAATTTTATTTTGCAATATACTGCTATCAAGTATTTGAAATATTCTGATTAGAGTGTCCCGCATAATAGGATTAAGAAAACCTTTTGTGATCAGCGTTTCTGTATCCATGATATATCAATGAAGCTAACAATTATCTATGATATAACAATGAACCGGGATATAACAATAAAGCTAACAATGACCCATGATAAAACATTAAAGCTAACAATGACCCATGATAAAACAATAGAGCAATGATCCGGGCTGTTTCAGCCAGCAAGGACTAATGAGTAATAGTTTTTTTATTAGCAAGATAAAGGTTATGAACAACTACAGTTCGTGTGCTCCAATAGCTATTCAGTCAATAAAGCTAACAATGATCCGTCTATATCAGCCAGCAAGGGCAAATGAGTAATAGTTTTTTTTATAACCAAGAAGAAGGTTATGAACAACTACAGTTCGTGGGCTCAGAACAAGAATGGCCTTAACATTCCTGTAAAGTATCTGACTTGGGAAGCTTCGTGAGCAAGCAGTTGCCTGTTTGCACACAGAACATACTTTATATAAACTAATAACTTGTCGCACCTGACTTCGAAATATGAATAGGAATCAACGTGAACTCTTGCCGTACCCGAAGGTATTTCTTTCTTAGATAATCAAGAAAATAGTTCATTCGACTTTAGTCTTGATACAATGTTGAGTTTTATGATTGGTTGTTTTGACTGAGATTTTGTGGTACCACTTCATAATTATTGAGTTTTATCTTTTTAAATTTTATATTTACTTCAAGATAAAAGTTACTTAGTGTGTCCATTGTACATCATAGTTCGAAACATTGCTACACAGGAACTACTAATTTGCTACCCCAATGACAATATAAACTTACCTGGTGACTTAATTGCCGGCTCGCAAGCTGTTTCAGTGAAAACATACTTATCATAATTCATTAAAGCCAATAAAAGTTGGTTGTACGAATCAAGTGATTATCTCTAATTCTTTAACATTTTTGAACAATCAAAGAGTATATTTTTGTTAATCATAGATTATTACTAACATTTTTTAAACCTAATTTAATATTAAACTTTTCCTACAGCAGTTGGACAGTTTAAATATCTATTATTTGCTATTCTTGGATTTTAAATCTTAGTTAACGCAAATGGTTTTATTTATTTTTCTTTATTATTTAAATTAAAACTTTTAATATACTTGATCGAAGACAGTTCTTAGATTTAAATAAATATTTCTTTTCATGATTGCTTGAAAAAAAGACAAAAATGAAACTAGAAGGCAGTGTAAAAGTGGTAGTAGAAGGAGTTTTCATTAATACAGCGCTGTCCTGGGAAACACTGCCTTGTTTTTCCTCCTGTCTTACTAATTCAAGCCTTGTATTTTCCCGCTCCACTTCACAGCCTATGAAATGAGAGAATTCCTTTTTTTGCCCATTCTACAGGGAAAATGTCTTAAGAAAAGTAGGAAGAAAAAGAAAAAAAGAACGCTGGTAACGCTGGAGGCAACATTTTTATCCCAAGTTCATTGAGAGCTCGAGGGACATCCTGGAATGTCAGGAAAATGAGAAACATCTTGTCTGGTACTTCTCATTCTCCTTTCAACTTCTTCCTTGATTATAATTGTAAAGAACAGAAAAACATGATATTGCGTTGGAATGAATATAGTTTTAAGAATTTGACTAAACTCTCTGCAGATTTGTACTAGAACTAGGAATAACCCCTTGTACACTTTTTCACATTTTTTTTTTTTTTTTTTTTTTTCATTTAATATTTGTCAGTGCAATTTTATCTGTTACACTTTTGACAGGAATATTAAGGATTAATTGTTTTTTTAGCTTGATGAATACAACAACTATATTTTCAAGATTGAAATTTCCCGGAGAAAAAATATAAAATACATAACAATAGTTGACAGCCCTAAAATTTTAATTACGCCTTGCTTATCAATCGTTATTTCTATTTTAATTGAAAAATAAATAATAAAGAAGATTGTTTGCTTTTGGCTGGAAAAAATACGAATGATAATTGATGGATCTATTACATGGCTGTTCCGCTTATATAAATAATTAATCTGTGTTGGATTGTTACACCTGCTTCTTGCTAGCTACCATCTGGAAACCTTGTTAAATATTCTTTTAGCTAAAAACTGTATAATTTTGTTGAAATTCAACTGTTCGTTGTCATTTTGCCATTTTATTGTACTGACATGAATTTTATTTTTTTTGTCTTGTACAACTGATTGATAGTTTTCAGCTGATCCTGTTCTATCAGCTGGTGATTATCAATGAGTTTCAGATAGTTTACTTTATTTTTGCTTCCGAACTTACCGAACCTTTCGGAAATATAGTTCTTATTCAAGAACGATTTTTTTTTGTAAACCTCTAAATTCAAAAATTCCTTGATAGATATCCGTTTTAGACATCAGGGAAAATGTTCGGTCTCATGCCAGTCTGTTGGTCTGTTTGTCGTGCGATATTTTTACGTACCATCATACCTTATAAACTTCTCTACTATATAAATTCGGTGGTTAAGCCATAATTTGTACTAATTAGTTCAATGTAAAGTTCAACCTTCTTCTACATTGCTCTCTGCATGTAAACCCTAAACCTTTATTACCTTTAAACCTTTATTTTTATTAAAGTTCATTAGTACTTATCTGATTTTAAAGAAATTTAGATAGTTAGATGATAGTAGCCTACAGATCCCCATAAAAATGTCAACCACCTGAGTGGAAATCAAAACAGATTTAAATCTGATGTGACTATTCATCCAATCGTAGTTGGCAAACTATTTATACTATTGACAATTTACTACAAATTGGCAGACTAATTATTTTAGCTTGTCTTGGAATCCATCTTGGACAGTAAGGCCCTTTTCATTCAAGCAAGAATTAGTGTTTGTAGTTATAGAAATCAAGAAAATTTCTATAAGGTAATAATATTAACAACATTTATTCAAGTGATAATATTAGGATAATTTTTTATTAAAATATTACGAAAATATTAAACATTTAGTAATCAAATTTAACCTCAGCATTTGAGAGTTAAAGATATTAATGCGTTTATTTAACTTTAAATGTTAGAATTATAGATAAATCCGGGTTCTATTTTTGGGAGACATTATTTTTCTAACCCTTTCGCTGCCGGAACTCTGAAGTGGAACAGTACCCCAGGTACAGGACTATTCTACACAAAACTACTCCTCTGTACACCACCTACACTGCTTTTTATCCTAATTTTCTCATTTTTTTTTAGCTTCCTCGCGACAATTGTATGATATATTTTTATAACTTGTTAATCGTTTCATATTTTATTACGTACAAATATTTTTTTATGTTTTTTTACGTTAACATACATTTTTTTATTGGTATTCATACATAGCTAAGCGGATAAATAAAAAACACGGAACTTAATGCTTATAATAAGGGTTATAATATGAAATAAAACATATTAGAACTTTAATTATATAACATTTTAGTCGAACAAACAATAAGTTATTTTATGAGCTATTGACATATAATATAGCGAAGTGACGGCATAAAGCTTTTTATCCTAACTTTCTCTTTTTGTTTTAGCTTCCTCGCGACAATTATATAATATATTTTTATAACTTATTAATTGTTACATATTTTATTACGTACAAATATTTTTTTATGTTTTTTTACGTTAACATACATTTTTTTATTGGTATTCATACATAGCTAAGCGGATAAATAAAAAGTAAAAAACACGGAACTTAATGCTTATAATAAGGGTTATAATATGAAATAAAACATATTAGAACTTTAATTATATAACATTTTAGTCGAACAAACAATAAGTTATTTTATGAGCTATTGACATATAATATAGCGAAGTGACGGCATAAAGCTTTTTATCCTAACTTTCTCTTTTTGTTTTAGCTTCCTCGCGACAATTATATAATATATTTTTATAACTTATTAATTGTTACATATTTTATTACGTACAAATATTTTTTTATTCTTTTTTACGTGAACATAATTTTTTTTGATGTCGTAGGCGGATCCTTTAAGGGTAATGTGTAAGAAGAAATAAACTCTAATTCATGTTTACTCTGGCAACGTTTCGGCTATTACCAGTCATTTTCGAGCCTAAAAATAACAATTTATTTATTGCATTTATTGTTATTTGTAGGCTCGAAAATGGCTGGTAATAGCCGAAACGTTGCCAGAGTAAACATGAATTAGAGTTTATTTCTTCTTACACATTACCCTTAAAGGATCCGCCTACGACATCAAAATATTACTACAGGGTACACCTAGCAAAACTACTAAATGATTTTTTTTATTAGTGTACATACATAAGTAAGTAAGCGAATAAATAAAAAACACGGAACTTAATGCTTATAATAAGGGTTATTAAATAAAATAGACCACATTAGAACTTAAAGTGTATAATATCATAGTCAAACAAACAATATAATTATTTATTAGCTATCGACATACATAGCCAAGTAAGCGCGGTGAGGCCGTGGGGGGCCGTAAACTACAACGTAAACTAATTCAACATTCTTATTTTTTATTTCTTTTGTTCGTTTAGTATTCTTTTTTTTTAAATACAATTTTATTTTGTACCGTATTCTACTGATAACCCATTAAAAAAATAGAATATTCTATTTATTGTGAAAAAGCAAAAGTCCGAAAGCAGAATTCCAAAGATAACAAAGCGAAACAGTATTAATAAGCACAAAATGTCTACATACGCTTAACGAAAAATAATCACAAAACAAAGTGCAGACCGTAACTAGAAATCCTATAAACAATGCAAATCAAAAAATTTAAGCGAAATCGAAACAAACAAGTTATGTTTCGAACAGAGCGAATCTAATATGCAACTGAATACTAAGTTGTTGTTTTTTTCTACATAATATAGAGAAAGGGGGGGAAGGGCAGAAATCCCTACATTGAAGTAGGGTAGGGCGGGGCTAGTTGAGCAATTTTTTATATAATCTATAATAACTCCTAAACGGTTCATCCGATTTACTTGATTCCTTCAACGTTAGATAAGTAATTTACCCTTCTTTAAATGTATTCAGAAAATAAAACTATTTCAGCTCTGGTTTAGAAATTATTATCATTAATGCGAGAAACCTCCTACTTGCTCAACCTGCCCCATAGTAGGGGTAAGTTGAGCAAGGGCATGGGGCAAGTTGGGCAATGGAAAGAATAGGTTAATAGTGATGTTGAAATTGCTCAAAACTACAATAAAACCTCCAGTTGATAATCAAATATATATTTTTTAAGTTCCATCTCTAATGTAGGTACAGAAACAACAACAAACAAACAACAAAAAAATCTAAAGCAAATATAACACACTTTTACGACATAACTTATTATTGATCTTTGGATATTATTACACTCTTTGAAATTAAAATTATGTTTTTTTATTCATTTTTAAGGATAAAAAAAATTTAAATATAAAAACAATATAAAAATTTGAGGTTAGTAGGTAATTTCGAGGTTAGTAAGGTAAAAATATTAATGCAGGGTTTATCATCAGTCATCTTGTGAGAGTCATTCGTTTTACAATATATTCTTTTGCAGCTGCGTTCATGTTCTTGTACGTGGCCATCACAGATTTTGCAGCTTCCCTTGACTGTTGACTCGTAGCAGAACCCCTTGACGTTTTTTTTTATATGTCCGCATCCTGAAATGAAATGCATGACATTTAACATTTTCTTATTTTTTTATTAATAATTTGAAAATTATAAATACAATTATTATACAAATTGTTGTTACAAAGTATAAAAAGGCATACCTATTATAGCCGTCTGCCAGAGTCTGCTTAGTATTTGTAAAAATAAAAAATAAACCTTTAACTTTTTGCAGTAGTATAAGAGTGGGGCAAGTTGAGCAAGCCTGCCCAACTAGCCCCGACTAGACATATAAGATAAAAAGTGAAGTTATGAAAAAAACGGGTAGACTTGGGACTAAATAACCAATTATTATCAAAAGTACAATAAATACATATAATATAAACACTTACGTGATTGTAGATGGTTGTTTTAGTAAGAGTCTAGGAGAAAAATGGCGATCAACAGTTTTTTTACTTTTTACTAAGAAAATTAAAAAAGGTGTCAGTTATCTTTCTCGATTGTCGTAGGGCAACTGAAGGTCACGCGATGTGTTCTCCTTCCTTGTCCCCATCTTTCCATTATTTGAAGTATTTTTGTGACATGCGTAGTTTTAGAGATATTTAAATTGCCCAACTTACCCCTATGCTCAACTAGCCCCGCCCTACCCTACTATTCCTCATCAGATGTAAGGGAAATGTTAAAATTTCCATGGACATTATAATAAGGGGGGGGGGGGGACCCAAGTCCATAGGTAGCGAGAGATTTAACACACCTGCAAAGGGGTTTGGCCTGGGAGATACGCAGTTTTTTTTTTTTTTAAATCAATACGAGAGGTGTCATCTTAAATGACGTTAAATTACTAATCTTTTTCAGGTAGAAACAAAAAGTACAAAAAAGGAAGGATTGTATAATTATGGCAAAGAAAAACTTAAATATTAGTAGCGTGACCTTTGAAGGGGGTTGACCTCGAGAGCTACGCATTTCTTTAGGAATTATATTTTTTTAAAAATAAAATTAAGGGTCCTATATCCTAGCGGCCATGTGAACAACTTAATAATACTATAGACAACCGCTAGAGACTGCTAGTTGCATCTAAAAATATTCCTGACACTCACAGTTCCATGGAAAACATCGTAAAATCTCATGCCGGCTATAGCCGGCATTGGCAAGGGTGGCACGACTTTCTCATGCCGGCTATAACCGGCATTGGCACTGGTGGCACGACTTTCTCATGCCGGCTATAACCGGCATTGGCAGCGAAAGGGTTTACTTCATATAAGGATGTGTTTAAAATCACTGACCAAGTCAACCTACCGGTAGCCCGGCGCGGCGCGGCGGTATTTCTCTCGTTTCCCTATGGGTCCAATTAATGTAAGAGGTCGACCGAAAAGGTATTTCGTTTAAACTTAAACTGGCGACTGAAGTAGGTGCGAATTCTCACGTTTTAAAAAATTAATTTATTTTGTGGTTTAAAATTTCTGAGTAGCAACAAATTGAACTTTCCATTCCAATCGTACCGAATACTGTCAACCGAATATTTGTCACCCTCGTTAATGAATCCGAACGCACCAAATAACGCCGAGATATATCCGAACGCAATAAGATATATCAATTAATGACTTAAATAAAATTAATTATCTATAAATGCAATTTTAAATACAGTATATAATTCTGGTCCATAAAAAAAGTTTTTATTATAAATCCTTTATATTTGTACATTTTGATTGTGTGAGTCATGGCAAGTTACATTGCTAATTAGTAAACTGTTTTATATTGGTAACAATTAATATTAATATTAATTTGATTAAATTAATTAATTTTATATAATGTTTTTGTATTGGTATAGAGTCTTTGTGCCAAGTTTCAGCTCGATTGGATAATTAGAAAAAGGGTTAATTAGCCCTCCAATGATTTTGGCGGTAGACGATAGACTCAAACAAACAACCCAACTTGAAATTGTTAATATAAATGATATAAAAATTAATATTAATTCAACAAAAGAATAACTTTGCAAAATTTCTTAAGGTAAAAATAATTATTGTTTCAGGCTTAATTAAATCATGTTTCATCTTTGTTTTATTCCCTTAAGCAAAGTTACTTTCAACTAATTAAATTTGGCGAGAATCACATTAGCGTGGGAAATGGTTGACATAGGTTGAAAATTTCCAAGCTGTTTATTTGATATTGACGCCTCGGTGTAAACACGCAAGGAGTTTAAAGCAAGCAAACCTCAGCTTCTTTACTGATAAGAGATAACAGAGTTCTCCCTCTGCGAAATTACTTTAATGAAAACTTTAAACTTCCGAAGATATTACATGGTTAAAACTGTTTCATAACTTAAAAACATTTACCTGTCTTTTAACCCGGTTTATATAAAACGTAAAATAATAATTTTAGCATTTACAAACAAATCGTAAAACTTTTCGACGTCATGAATATTATTAAACATCATATTTCTTTGAATGACAAAGAATGCAAGATAGTTCTAATGCCTTTTATTTTTGTTTTTTCATGTTTTCATTAACTTGTTGTTGTTTTCAGAGATTTTAAACAAATAACATAATAACTAATTACTAATGATGAAGTACTGTAATATGTGAATAAATAAGTGCACTATTGTTCCATTCATGTTTAATATTTTTCCGTCCATGTTTATGCTTATCATAAACATGGGTATCTGTGTAGCTGAGTGGCTTTTGTTCTAGCAACTCGCCTGAAACATAATAAAACCCTTGAGAGGTGAGACATGTTTCAATGATGGCCGATTCTCCATCCTGTAATGTTGATGTTTCCTGTAACCCGTGATGTTCAGAACGTAATAGAAACAGAAAATAACAACTGTTAAGGGTAAAGATATGAGTATCGAGTGTGTTACCATGTTAGGCATGTATGCAGACAAGCTTCCAATATTTAGTATTGAATCTACGACGTATTATAAGAAGTGTTTCATGTAGTATAAGGTTATCCAGCCTTTTTGGTTAAAGGACCGGATCTGGATGGGATGGTCTAAGGTTTGGCCGGATGAAGTAATCAATACAATACTGAAGAAAGTTCAACGTTTTCAATCAAGCCATACAGCCAAATAATATATTTATGAATAAGTTACGACCAAAAGTGGGTGAGACCTAATTCTCATAAAACAAGGCTAGCGAAGTACATACAGTAGTTATGTTCATTTAGTGTACTGATTGGAATTGCTTCATTCTGAAAATTTCATTTTCTCTTAGGCTCAAGCTTATAGTATACCAATCATTGGTAAGGATTTAAAATGTTTATCAGTCATAGAAATTCGAAAGTTTTTGAGGTTGATAAAATAATTTTCTTGAGCATTTAATAAAAATCGTGTTGATCTTTTTTGAAGTTGAAATTACTTTTTATTACGGAAAGAGAACTTTGCATTATTAAGGTTTATTTGTTAATTTCGTTTCTGGGGCGGTAGACCAAGTAAATATGTCTCGCGGGCTGTAGGTTGGAAAGCCCTGATGTAAAATATCACATTTAAAAATTAACATTTTTTCATTAACTATTTTCTGTGTTAGATAGTTGATTTATTTGAAAAATTCAATTTACTTAATGAAAACGTCAGAATTTTAATGGTGTAATAAGTTAAATGAAAACCCTTTCTCTTGAATAAAGTCGTTACTTAAACTATTATATATTTCGACCAAGAACAACGATAAAATTCAGCTTCAATCATGTATGTGTCAAATTTATTTTACAAATAACAAGTCGGCGTAAGTAGAATATAATGAAACAAAGAAAACTGCAAATCGTTGAATATTATTTACAGACCAAAATTTATTACAGACCAGATTTACGTTCAAAAGTATAAAATATGGAACATGCTGTTCCTAATGTCATTTCTGGCTGGAGGGACATGATCAAAAAATTAGCCCGTTCGCTCAGATTTCACGGGGTTGGTTATAGTGAAAACATTATGTTCGTTGTCATCAACCGATGGCTCAGTCTCACACAGTGATAGTTACTACCCACAACGATTGATCGCATTCTATAATTAAAAAACAAAATCTTTTGATCACACACTTTGATTGAAAAAACACGACTTTTTCCTACCGGTAAATAACAATACATCGAGAAATACAATACCAGGAAAAAAATAATTAGTAGTCTAAACATAAAAACAACCATTCATATGAGGTTTCCAGTTGAAGGTAAAAGGAAAGCGTTCTCTGCTGCATAAGATATCATAGAACGCTTTTAGTGAACTTTGAGTTCCACAACTCTACCGAACCGATGAGCTTGCTCTAAAAAAACCAGAGATGCTTTACAGGAAAATGCACATTCTCTTATAAAGGGTTTTCAAATTAACGATTTTTTTTCCTTTTTATCCCGGATTGTTATGCAATGCTTGCCCTATTGTCCACTTGTTTTATTCATGGATACATTCCAAGGGTGCATACATTTTTTGCCAATCCTACAAGAAACTTATGTATATATATCAATCGCTCTATTTTACATTGAGAGCTTCGTGAACTGTATACAGTCATAGTAATTGAAGCGAGCGTAGCGATCTTCCTACATTCAACGAAATATGCTCCGTGTCTGTGTGACTGAAACGTACGACGATAACTTGAGTAAAAAATAACAGATTTTGATGTAATTTGGTACACATGTTCATTTTACCAATGCTCAGGACGAGTTCGTTAGACAACGTTGTCTGCCCAAGCGTTCGCGCGCACCACTCGCGTAAACGTGTGCTTCAAATTGGAATTTTAGGACGGGAAAAACTTTATCTATTCGATGAGACGAACATATTTTTGTTTCAGCAGAACGGGGCCACAGCCCACACATCAAGGGTTTGCATAATTCACCTCCCTGGGAGGCGATTTGAACTGGCCAGCGCGCTCTCCTTATTTGGCCCCGTGTGTTTTTTCCTTCTTTGAAAACATAAAATTCAATCCTCCCAGGACCCTGGAAACCCTTAAAACAACATTCGAGCCCAAATCACCGAAATTCCTGTGGCAATGCTCCAAAGAAAACACGAAAACTTAAAAAAAGGCTTACTTAGTGATTGGCGTGTCATTTGGCCGATTCTTTGTTCAAACTGTGTAATCTTAAATTTCCCATTTTAATGGATCAGCTATATAAGTACCTATATTTGTTTATAAGTATAATCAGCACAAATTCTATTTGCTTACCTTATTTGCTTCGCGGAATCCTTTTCTACTAGTTATCGATAACCAAATGACCTAGTTTTTGGAAGATATTGAAGCAATTATCTCAGGACAAGATTATATAGGGTCTGTTGCAATGAGGATCCACCCCTTGATTTTGATGTTATCCAGGTACCTATGTTCCTCCCCCTAGGTCTAGGTGTCTTTTCTTTAATGCTTGCTTCTTGGATTCTTCAGGGTAGTCTCTACCTCCTTTTTTATAACTTGGCCAAAATGGGAGATAAACCATTTCTACAGTGCCCACTGTTCATGGTAGGTTAAGTGTCCAGTCCAAGTGAGATGATATTGCTTATCTTTATCTCTTCTGGTTCTTGCCAGCCACTGTAAAATACTAATATTTTATCAGCTACCATTTTAAACAACACGATTTTTTATACCTAGCATGTTGGCGGTTTCATGTTGTTTATTGGTGAGTTGTTATTTACAAGTTGCTTTTAATAGAATGGAGTTATATTTTATAGATTGATAGACATCTGATCGATTGTTGTTCCATATAAACGATTAATTCTGCATTGTTTGACTAATATATTATTTGATACACCCATGTCCAAGAAAGTAGAAGCGTGAAGAACTTAAAATACTTTTCTTGTTTGCAGCTCTCAAATCTCCTCAGTACGACAAATGCTGACAAAATAATTATTAAAATCAAAAGAGAAATCTTAATTTATATTTATTTATTAGTCTGTTCATTTATAAATTACCCAGATATAATAAAATATTCATTCCAAGAGTAATCAATAATAATAAGTAATCCAAAATAATCATACAATGAGAGTACATGCTGTAAACTATATTTTTATAAGAAAAAAAAAATTCTAAAAAATTAGTTCGACAGGGACACAGACATCTCACTGCCTCACTGTGACCCAATACACTATAACTAAACTTTTCTTAATTGCTAAAATACGAGGGTTCTCCTACACTAGATTAATAAAATTGTTTTTCTGAACATTTTAGCTATAGCACTTTAAAAACGCCAAATTTTAAGATCGAGATCTCACTGAGTCATCATCTATTTTCTATTTATTAAATACACATTTTGTGCCTTTTCTTTTGCACATGTAATCGATTATATTTATTAGAGTAACAAGATGTTTGCGCAAACATTTTGACCGTGTGTGGGGACCTATATAATAGAGAATATATTCTTATAATTCAGTAAAATATGTATTTAGAATAAAATAACTTAATAAAATAAAATAAAACCAAGTTTAATAAAACCAGATATAAATCAAAATATGTTGCATAGCATAGTGGAACTATGAAACAAATATATAAAAGAAAAATCTCACATATAGGTAGATAATATGGTAGGGATTCTGGAGTTCTCCAGTGGGTTTCCTGTACGATAACAGATTAGCTAGAGCCTTGAAGCCAAATATGTATATCAGTAGACTGGATGTATCTCCAGCTAGGTGGTATCTACACTCAAATGTATGCCGAGGTATATTCCATTTATATATCCTAGACTATTCTTATCAAACATAAGTATCCCTTGAGGAAATTTAATATTTTATTCTATATTGTAATATATGCTACACACCTTCTACAACTCTATACGAGAAGATATATATAAAAGAGAAAGAGTGAGAGTAATAAAGAGAGAAAGGATGTAAGATAGTGTTGGCTTTAAGATAATTCAGAACAAACTAAATTTTCGTATCCACCGGATTTTAATTTTAATTTAGTGTCTCAGGAATATCAGCAAAATAATTTTATCATACATTGTGGAAATAATTAATTATTCTTTTGAAATTTCACTCTGTCAGCGCCAATATCTATGATATACAATATAATATATTACACGTTGGCATTAATTGTAGGGAAATAAATATGTATAGGAATAAACACAATATATGTATAAAGAGTACTATACAATAATATAAATGTGTGTTGTCAAATAATTTAAATTAGTTAAAAGGGATTGGGTATAAGGTACATTTAAAATTATTAATTTTTAATTTAGGTATATGTTTATGTTTTTGCTTATTCGTAAAAAGGGACTCATTAATTATTTTTGACTCATTATTCATGCTGTTTGAACTTAACCTTAAGTTTTTTAAACATATTTAGTAAGGTCATAAATAATATTTTTTTCTGTAAATATTTGTATTATATATAAATCCATGTAATATATATATATATATTTGAGTAGAACCAAAGTTATTGGCCATTTTATAAATATAAAGAAGACGTTTCAAAACCAAGTCGGTTATTTATTATTTACATAAAATTATATTTTTTATAGGGAACTAAATTATTCCCGGGAAAACAGCTTGTATAGTTAGATTTGTATTTAAATAGACTAAATTTTAGAATTGTTTAATTAAAATTATTGGAACCGTTTTCGAGAAATAATGTTTTTTCCAAAGTTTTTGGGGCTTAGCGCCCCAAAATTTGATGCTAAAATTAATTTCACGATTTCACCTCGGGGTATTTTTCTGAACATAATATATGCCAAATTTCGTCAAACCCCTTGTAATGTAGGCTCCTGGTGTTAGCACAGATAATTTTTTAAAACCACTTTTGTGGACTCACGGCCTCAAAATGTGTAAATCCATCAAAATCTAATTTTCCTGCCATCACAATACTTTCTTTTTACATGAGAAAGTAACAAAAATAGTATTTAAAACCAATATTTTCTACCACTCGCTTTGTTTACGTTTGGAAGGTTAATATTGTAATACGTATTTTGTTTACTTTTAAAAGGGGTTTCTTAAAATAAAAATAATTTGATTGCATTAACGGTTTTTGTTTTACTCATATTTTACGAAGAATGAAAGTTCTCGAGGCGTAGATTATGAGTTTATTTTTATATGCACAATTAAGACTATTGTGGGATTAAATTTAATCTTGATAAAAAAAAAGTATTTATAGTGCCTAATAATAAAATGATGAATTTTTGCATTTACATAAATAGACTCCTATACTTCCATTCGGAGAGTATTTTATTCTTAGTAATGGAATGAATATGTACAATATAGTCCTGATTCTATTCTCAGAAGGCTTTGGAAACAAAACTATTTAGGCATATATTATACCGTATATAAGTGTGTATTTCCAATAAGAAATTTGGATTTCTAACAACTTTTAATTTTATATTTAAAACTATTAAATGCTATTTATGCCAACATCAACATCAGGTGTTGTGAAAGTAAAAACAAAGAGTTTGGCATCTGTCGGTACATAAATAAAAATACTAAAATAATTTCGAGAAAATTCTCACTTCTAATAAACAAAATTAAATAATTGAAGCCATCTACTCTAATTGAAACAAATATGTCACATATGATACACTCTACAATATTGAGAAAAAATTAAATATTTTTAACAAAATCGTAAATAGGTTTGGAATTGTTGTATATCCCTGAGAGACACCATCAGAGCCCTTAGTAAATCTAAACTTTTTTTCGACGGTTAAATAACAGAATATTTACAGCTACTACATTTATTATTATTCACAATTCTAAAAAAGTTTTATGTTATAGTCAAGTCTGTCTAGTTATATTTTTAAGATTAGTGGTGACGCTTGGGATTCCTAAGCGAAATCTACGCTGTCATAATCTCTACGGTCATCTCTCTCCGTCAATATTCATCTCCCGGCCAATCTTCAACTCTCGGTCTATCTACATCTCTTGGCCTATCTTCATCTCTCGGTAAATCTATTATTCTCGGTCAATCTTAATCCCCCGGTCAACATTCATCTCTCAGTTAATCTTTATCCTCGGTCAATATTCATCTCTTGGTCAATCTTCATCTCTCGGTCTCTCTCAAAACTCTGTTTTTTTTTGTTTTTTTAACAAAACTTCAAAATAACAACTTATACTTTTCATTCCATATGAATAAATAAATTTAAATTCAAAAGGTGGTATGAATAGAATCATTTATTTATTATTATTAAAAAAAGAAAAAGTCGTTATACATTTATTTGGTATTAAACGAATCTTTTATGGAATTTTGTTAGGAAATACAAAATATTTTTTTAATAAAAAAAAGTTATTTCTGAAAAAGGTATGAATAAGTGAAATCAAGCTCTATTGCTCTATTTTATATGTATATATATATATATATATTTCTCTTTTTCAAAAAATCGAAAATAGGTCTGGAATTGTTGTATATCCCTGAGGGACACCTTCAGGGCCCTAAAATCAAACCTTTTCAGTAAGTCTTAACCTTCCCTAACACTAGCACTACCGTATAAAAACCCTTAGTAAATCTAAACTTTTTTTTTAACGGTAAAATAGCAGAGTACGAAAATACATTTTTAACAGAGAAACAAATAAAGATAGAGTAGGTTGAGTTAATACTGAACAAAAAAAACGTCTGTTTTTTCTCTCTGACAGACAGAGATAATTTTTAATTTTTTTATTTTGTTCCCAAGACAATTTAATATTCTCAAACAACTGAAATACTATCTTACTAAAACATATTATATACATTTTAAAGAAGTCAAGTTTTACCTTTTATAAAATATATATTATTGAACATATTTTTGTATAAGAGCAAAGAAGCTAAAATAAAAATAAAATAAGGAATTTTTAAAAGCATATTAAAATAATAATATAAGTGCTAGATTTCGTTTAACATTTTAAATTTTAAAAAGAAATATGCTGAACATTTACACCTTTTTTCATAATCTAATCTATCATGGAGTTTGTGATCAATGAATTGATAGTGATGCACACAGCATAATCATCCGTCTAGTATTGATAATTAAAATGATTGAAATCTGTCTGAATTACTACTAAGCAAGGACGGTTCTTTGATTATACATCATAATACATTTATTTTGAGTTATATTCACTAGAAATCAACCAACTTTCTGGTTTGGTAATGGCTCGAATCCCAGAGAGATAAGATGTTACCCGCTTAAGAGGTATTCTACAATTATGAGATGTTTCACATACTGATTAGGTGTGTATTATTGTCAATTCCCTGGCTTATGTTGATCTGGACGTACAAGAGACGGTATATAAAAAATAAATATGTTTAAATATTAGATGGTACGTTTCCATATCCCTTCATTGAATGTACAATATAGTTTTTTTTTAGGATTTCCGCATTAGTTTCTGGGTTTTACAATGTTATTAAAACACTACTATGTTATTACACTATTATTGTTTATTAGCATCCGTTTTGGCTTATCCATTGAGTGAGTCTTGGTCTGAAATAACTGTTGCACTTACTTAAAAATGATCACGAGAGTTTAAAAAGTTTATAGTGTAAAAGGTAAAAGTTTTATCATTTTCATTTTACCCTTAACAATTTTACATATTTACAAATCATTTTGACACTATTATCGAAAGTAGAAAACACTAAATAAAAAAACCTACAACTAACAATTTAAATGTAATTTAGTGTATAACAAAATAATTTAACTACCTCTTCATGCTAGTGTGTGCCCTAAAGTTTTATGATGACGACCTAAACGGGATTTGAGGTTTCCATGCTCACTAAGTTCAGTTAACGATAGATTATTATCGTTGTCCATACATTTGTAAAACCGAATTTAGTTAATTTAACCATGACATCTTCGATCATGTTGATTTGCGGGATTTGTTGTAGGTTTTTAATTATTTTACGTCTCTACATGATTACGTAATTTGCTCTAACTACTTATGAATGAATCGCGGGGTAATAACGGATATAGTGATTTAAGGTTTTTGTCATTTTTGACTACATAATCAATTCGAATCTATATGGACGCCAAACTATCCTACTCTTAGTAATCTTGAATTACTCCACAGAATAAATTTAATATTTTATTTTAATTATATAGTTCGTGAAAGGCCTTCTTTAAGGTAAAATATCATTTATAGCAAGCCTCCATAATAAAAAGAAGTTGTGCTAAGATAATATAAATTTAACCTACTTGACACCTATGGTGTCAATTATCATTCTAGCTACATATATATGTAAATTATTTTTATGTATAGGTTTCAACACAGCAGAAACGATTAACCCTAGAAAGCTAACCTGGAGTCAAAATGACTCCCATTTTTTTTGAACTACGAATGCACGGTGTCTGTAAAACACAGAACTCCCACATCTCAGCTATGCTTTCTCCCACCCTTGAATGACCCTTCTACACTTCTATCAGTTCCACATTCAGATTCTAATGAGGATATATCGTTTGTTTTTCTGTAGTCACGGAGTCATTTTGACTCCTGTTTAGTCTTACACGTAAATTTTTTGTAGGTAATTTTGACGCAGAATAGTATTTTTTAAAATAGTATGTCGTGTTACTGTTAATAATTCAATAATTATTTCAAATTAAAGGTAATATAATTGTAATTTATTCATTATAAGAATAAATTGTTATATTTTTTTTGTCTTTATATGTCTAAATTATATACAGTTAATTGAATATGAATATAGTCAAATAATGGAGAAAAAATACAATGATCCAAACGACATTTATCGCTTGATGAAGGAAATGACCGATTCAGATACCGATTATGAAAAAGATCGTATTCGACAATAATGGTGACGCTTGTGATTTGGACCCTGATTTGAAAATAGAAAATGCCTTTTTTGATCCCATCAGCGATGATGAGGAAAATTATCAATTAATTGAAACAATTTATGAAATAGAAGTAGAGTTATTCTTTGTTTGGTTTCTAGACGATTTTCAAAGTTTTGGTATTCTTTTGTAATCCCCTGTAGTACATTATGAAAAAAGAAAGAAGGAAACAAAGGTAGTCTGTTTCCAAAAGAAATATTCAGATAAAAAATATAAATATTGATATAAATGTAAAAGGAAGAGAGACAAATCTGTTTGAGTAGAAAGTTAAAGAAAGATATGTATAAAAAAGAAACTCAGTTAAGTTAGACGATTAGGGAATTGCTACCAACATAGAAACGTAGAGAAAAAGAACTTTCACAAGAACAATTTTTTAGCAAAAGTTTCGTTTGCCGTTGTTACTTGCTGTGCTCCATGAAGCCCGTGTACTCTATGTACTTAAAGTTACATCACTTGGGAGCAAAAAACTTTTCAAGTCCCAAACCTGCTGTCTAAAGTTACAACTTTACAGAGGTACTCAACTTAGTATTCTCTCTTTCCAACTCCTCTACTCTTTCGGGGCATGTGCCAAAAATACGCAAATATATATTTTGGATTTACTTTTAAAATAAAATATCTAAAACCAAGACTTTCTCTGCCTTCAAACATATATTTTTTTATCAATAAAAAATATTAAATTATACAACTTTTTTACCTTGTAAAAGAAAGTTATTTTTATAAATCCTTCCTCAGGGGATCAAAAACTTATTTTCTTTTTAAAAAAAAAAAAAAAAAAAAAAAAAAAAAGAATTCTTACAAATATAACGGGGAATTTTATCTTTTTTAAACCAATCCTATATGAAATGCATAGAATTATTTAAAAACAAAACAAAATAAAAAAAACAAAAATACTTCAATACATTAGATTTATAAATAAACTTTTAACAAAAAAATATTATATCTATGTCAGATTTCTCATTTAAAACTAAAATACAAATAAAATAAGCTTTAACTCAAGATTTATATTTTATATTTTGAGTACATGATATTTTATTCACATTTCAATGAATTATTTATATAGATTTAGTGAGTGTGTGATTAAATTAAAAATAGAATAAATAAAAGTAAAATTATTTTATAAAGTTGAAAGATATTGATGACTACTATTAAACCGAAGTTGCATGCAATAGTTTAATCAAATCTAACCAAATAAAATTTAATCCAAATGATTTAAGTGTGTAAATGGTAACTGGATAGTTTGAAATATCGATGAACAACCTGCAACATTGATGAAAGACCTGTTATAAACAAAACTGATAATTGCGTACTTTGCAACCTTGTGTTATAGACACTCTCTATCTACATTGGTAATTATAGTATAGTTGGGGATGGAATGATTCATATTATGTTGATACAGCTAATTCAAATAGTCTTTTTTTTGGAACGTTTAACGTTAAATTTCGCATCCCCACTACGGTAACCCACGTTCGGTGTTCACGTTTTCAAACATCGCGATATAATCCACGGTGTCCATCCGTTTACGAATATAAATTATAAAAGTTTATTCAGCTGATGCTGCGTTCCTCCAACTCATTGTCATCTAATATTACCCCCCCCCCCCCCCCCCCCCCCACTGTCCTTCTTTGACAGGCCTAAGCCAAGGCCACACTAGATATATGTTTATCTAGTGTGGCCTTGCCTAAGCCTTCCATAGGCTTAGGCCAAGATATTTTCGTTCTTCAGAATGTTCATATTGCTTCCGTTACTTTCGGTAAGCATGGAAGCAAACCAGTTAAGTAATTCAGCAATTACACACAAAATAATTGAGCTGTAATATTCATGGCAAGAATAGTTATTTATGTAACTAGGCAGCTAAATGGAATTTTACTGAAGAGTGATCAGATTAGACTCCGAGCCGGAGGCGAGGACAGGCTTTATGAAAAGTTAACTGCCGAGGCGAAGTTCATTTTGCTGTCTAGTTACATAAATGACTAATTTTAAATTGTTTTCCATTTTTTTAAAAAAAATTTTGGGGCAAGTACTAGGGCAAAGTAGTGAAGTAGGGTACTAAGTACTAAGCTTCTAGTCAAGTAGGGGCTTAGAGTGGTAGGACCCACTTCACCTGATGGCTGTTAACTTGAAGTACAGATCTAGCTCACCGGCTTATACCTATTTCCTAACAAAGCACCACAGTTAACATGTTAGCCACTTCTAAAATACTGAAATTAAACTCCAATATAAACAATTTAATTATGTTCGAATTTGAAGTTATAATATTACTAGGCATCGCGTGGCTCTATCATTGAAGCGAGCGTATTGCAATGAAATACTGAATATTGAAATTTATTAATCATGATGAATGTCATAGTTGAAGATAAGCGGAAGAGGGTAGTGTAGGGAAGAGTGGGGGTACTCGGTACAAAGCTTTACTTCCTAAACAAACCATACACTTATACGACTATAACAATCTTCACCACCCGCGGTAGCTTTTAAAGAATTATTATAAATGTATCTCGTCACTACGCAAAGAATTTTGCTTGTATTAAGTTGAAATTTTGCATACCAGTTTCAATTGTGCATTAGATGGTGTATATGATGTTTTATTAAAATCGTTTCGTTAGAACGAAAGATATCGGTAAAAAGGTTGTTGTATCTATTATAAACATTTAGGTCCGCTTTAATAGTTTTAGCGATCTTTATTAAGTCATAGCGGTGTCGCTGTTGGTTTTAGTAAAAAATGTTATTTGAAAAAAATGTTCGTCTCATCGAGTAGATGATGATAGAATCTATTCCCGTCCTGAAATTCCAATTTAATTTTTGTACCTCTCGTTTACGCGAGCGTTGCGCGCGAACTCATGGACGGATCACGCTGTCCAACGAACTTAGCCTGAGTATTAGTAAGAGGAACATGTATACCAAATTTCAACTAAATCGGTCAACTTTTACTCAAGTTATCGTCACACGCGTAAACGTTACTGACAGACAGACACGGAGCATATTTCGTTGAATGTAGGAAGCTCGCTACGCTCGCTTCAACTACACAGTGAAACCAGTCCTTTTTCAGGTCTAATAAAATAATGTTTTTGTATAAAAGTTACTGGTGAAATATTGGGTTTATAAAAAAAAAAAATACTAAAAAGAGTACAAATGTAATGACAAATTACGATTTTTTTTTTTTTTTTTTTTTTGGAGTACCCAATATTTTGCTAGTAATTGTGATGCAAACACACACATTTTTCAACTTAACTGCCTTATAACAGGCAACATTTTGGTTTTTTAAAAAAATGCTAAGAGGTGAAATCTTATATTTTGCTACAGAGAATTTTATGGCACAAATTTTTAAATGATAAATTAGGGTTTACCTATCAAGTGAAAAATATAACATCTACCCCAAACAAACCCCTACAGCAGGGGTGGCCAACCTTTTTCGTTTTTGGGCCACAATCGTGGTTACACAAACTCGGGGGGGCCAATACCCCCCCCCCTCTCCCCTCCCCCCAGCAACCCAAACATCCATCTTAAAAAATTCCTATGCCTATTAAATACAATAGGAATAGGTAATTCAAGAATCACAAAATGAAGTAGGTAGATACCAAATTAATATTACCAGTAGCAGGGTAAGGCGGTAAGGAGTTCAAAAGTACTTATCACTTCACACTATCACTTTCATTTTGTGTATAGCACTAAAATTGTACTCTTAATAGGCACTATAATTCTACTCTAAAGCTATATTACTCGAACATGGTTACTTACTGTAAGAGAGAAATAAAAGGACTGAGAAGATTTAAAGAAATTGATCATAAAAAAGGAGGGTGGGGGAAGCTGGTATTCTAGGTAAAAAGAAGGGAATTCACATGCCTGTTGATTTTCAGAAAACATCAGAGGGTGCGCAGTCATTCAGTTAATTCCGATATCCAATCATTAAAGAATTAACAATTATATAATTACTAGGCATCGCGTGGCTCTATCATTGAAGCGAGCGTATAGTAATAAATATGTATTGAATATTGAAAAAAAAGATTATTGTGAATCATGATGAGTTGATAGATAATGGGTCTGGTAGTAGTGCAGCGGCTAGTAGTAAGGGAACCACCCCGCATTCTTACTATTCCACTAACCACACATCTCTATTTCAATATTTATAATTTGTATCTCTTTGCTACAAACAAACTACTGCATGTATCAAATTGAAATTTTGCATGCCTGTTTCAATTGTGCATCAGATGGTGTCTATGAAGTTTTATTAAAATCGTTACGTTAGAACGTAAGATATCGGTAAAAAGGTTGTTTTCTCTATTTTAAACGTTTAGGCCCGCTTTAATAGTTTTAGCGATCTTTATTAATTCATAGCGGTGTCGCTGTTGGTTTTACTAAAAAATGTTATTTGAAAAAAATGTTCGTCTCATCGAATAGTTGATGATAGAATCTTTTCCCGTCCTGAAATTCCAATTTAATTTTTGAACCTCTCGTTTACGCGAGCGTTGCGCGCGAACTCTTGGACGGATCACGCTGTCCAACGAACTTAGCCTGAGTATTAGTAAGAGGATCATGTATACCAAATTTCAACTAAATCGGTCAACTTTTACTCAAGTTATCGTCACACGCGTGAACGTTACTGACAGACAGACAGACAGACAGACAGACAGACACGGAACATATTTCGTTGAATGTAGGAAGCTCGCTACGCTCGCTTCAATTAGAGTAGGCTTCCACGGTTGTTATCTAATACAATAAATTCTACGTCGTGGTAACAACTGATGACTCTAAAAATTATGACCAAAATCTTAAAAATGTATTGTCTTGAGAACGGATTGGGCCTGACACTTCAGAGCAGTTTCATTGCGTTTGTACAAGAAAAATGCATAAAATAGCGATTGTATCATGTCATAACAAATAGTTCAAAAGTTATAGCTAAAAAAACTTTGAAATGGTTTACTCTTATCTGCCTACGGACCCTTTGTTTGTACTGAAAGCACATACTTCACCAATTTATTTAAGTATTATTAATGCTGAACATTTTATTAGGACGAAATTATAAAACACATAACACATGTACTCGAAGTATTCATCAATGTGAAATATATCTCACATTTCAGGGCTTATAAACAGAGAAGTTAATAATTTAAAATATGATAGTGAATTTTCGTACGTATCTACATAGTTTCGTATGTAGTACGTAAGTTAAATCAACGAATTACATAAATTCAAAACTTGTTTGTTTATCTAATACGTCTATCTAAATGCTAATACTATCTAATACGTTTATCTAAATGCCATCAAAATTTGTTTTTGTATCCGTAAAATGATTTTCAGAATTGGATCAGCAGTTCCAGAGTTACTTCCTACAAACATATAAACCTACAAAAAAAAATTACCTCTATAATTGCTAGACTCAAATTTCACTAATTTCCTTTGATTAATGTAATAATAGTTCGTTTACATTTTTGCACTGAGGATGGCCTCACGAAAGCAAAAAAACTGCTTTGCCGATAACAGCGTTCTATAAATGAATAAGCGTTGAATTTGCGTGAAGAGATACTTAATATAACTAACTGAAATTCCTTTAAGATGACCTCCATTTGACGCTCCTATATCTAATAATTTAGATAAGTTAGTGTTTAGAAAAATTGTTTTCATGCAAATGCGAGACTTTTGCTCTGCTACGTTAATCCTTATTTTTTAATTAATTTATATTTATAATGTTGTTATTCTTTTAAAAAAAAGAGGAAATAATGTAGAGATGTTTTTTTAGGGATGTGCGGAGAGAAAGAGACAAGTGTGGAGAGTGACATGCCTCGAGCCAAGCGCTAATTATTATTCACATGGGAGAAGTGGTTTAGGATTGTAGAATATAAAAAACAAGATACGAGGAGCATGTCCACAGCCCTGAGTGATACCATCTCTGTATTGTCTAGAGTCTAGACCACTCTACGCTGCTCAACATCCCTAACAATTTCAACCAAACACATTTTCAGCATACTTTTCTTTTTTATTTTCTATTTTTTTGGAAAAGCAAAAAGAAAAAAAGAAATATATGCACGTGACAGAACATTAGGCCTTGAGTCGCATTACCACCTTCTCTTACATTTTTTTTATAATATAATTAAATCATTATTTAATAAATTTAACCAACATATATTTAAATTAAGAAATAAAATTTAAAAATAGTCACCCAATCATAGAATCATTGCTTCCTCGCGTGCTTTAATAATGTTTTGTTTTTTTGATTTATTATTGTCTAGTTAATTTAAATCCCCCCCCCTTTTATTAATCATTCAAAATTTGTTTTTGTTATCTTACATGCATAAAAGTATCAATAATTTACTTATATTTAATGTGCGCAGATGGTTATGATTAATATTGCACCAAGTGTGGGTTAATTTAGAAAATTTAGAAAAGAAACAAATTTGTGCAGAAGGTTAAAATTAATCTGGGACCAACGATATGCTAATTAATAATTAGCATATCGTTGGTCATAATCATAATATGATTATAACCTACCATCCAAATGTCATTAAAATCAGACGAGTAGTTAAGATAAATTGGTTCGCTAAAATGTTGAATGGCAGACGGTCGCGAGACACACCCATGCTCATTTGGCCATTTTTATTTGATTTGTGATACGTCTCGGCACCTACGTTTAGAATACAATACTTGAGACATAACAAAATTCGGATAACATCTTCTCGTACGTTCTCGATCTCGATATCGATTTGTCGTGTCGATGTTAGTCTTTACTGTATTTATTTTAGCCCAAGTTTTCCGCTTTCTCCTTCAGGATGTTAATCTTTTCAGTTCTTTTTAAGACATAATATGGTAAATGCCGTCTGTATTTCAGGCCCTCAAGTCTTGTTGTTAACCCCCACCATAAAATATACCTCTATACTCTATACCAGAGGTGGGCCAATGCGGCTCCTTGTCGAGAGTGACTCCCATTACAAATTTAAATACTTTCTTTTATTATTTCAGACATTTTTTTTAACGAATGTTGTTACATTGACTAAGTAAGTGTTCACGTTGTCGTTTTGATTTTAGTCCTTTGATTGAAAACTTGACTCCTATCTTCTACGAATTAATTATAATAATTTAGAATTTTTGCAATTAAATTTACTTTTTTTACTTTAAGAATAATCTTTGTTAATTTTTGTGACATACGTTATCTTAAGGAGATTCACGATAAATGTTTGTGTCTTCAACTTTAGAAACAATTGAAAAGAGCTGACCGTTCGATGGAAATGGGATTCTATTTTGTCGAACTATCAACCAAAAAATGAGGACAGATTTTTCTTTCTTTTTATAGCATAAAAGTTCAGAAGCATTATCGCTTCTACACCATTATCATAAACAAGAGCGCAACTAAATTTTCAATACTGGCAGAAAGTTGGTTGCTTTTGGCTTTGTTTTGGATTTCAATCATTTCTATTAAGAGGAGCCTCAGTCGCTAAATGCCCTCATTCGAAGACTTGTCAATCATGGCTTGTTGTTGATTCTATTAATGATGTTTTATCTGAAAAGTTAAGGCTAACAATAAGAGAAATGGAGGCACTGTTTATTCAAGTTGAGATCCGAGGATACATTTTAGCTGGGGAGGGGGGAGAGGAGACTATTATTTTTTGATATTTCGAATTATTGGCGGTAAGTTCAGCTTGTACTTAACTGAGAAAATTTTCTCTTTAATTGTTTACTTCCAAAACTGGACACTAGTATAGAAACTGGGAAAATTGGTAGCTTGATTCTGAAATTACATCGATTTGTCGTATTTTATAAAATTTACGTTTCGCTTAATTAATTCTAATTTATTTTCTTTCTTTTCCGATGTGAACTGCATCAATGGTTATATTACTTTCTCACTTCCGTAGGGTGTGTGTGTGTTTATATAAATAAAGGTTTCAAAAAACCTTTCTTAAACAAGATTAACTTCTACTTTGGTAAAGTACAAGACAGAAAAAAGTCAATCTGTAGTCAGTCGTCTGGACGCTTGGAGACTATTTCGATGAAATTTGGCATTCATGTTTAGAATAATCATACCTCGAGGTGAATTAAAAAAAAAATATATATATTTTACCTCTATATTTAGAAGCATCGAGGAGGAGTTATCTTTATTGGTATATATTAATAATTATAACAATATCCATTTACAAAACATGAGAGTTATCGGACAGATATTTTAGATGATATCCAATACTCGCCGGGAATTCGAACATAATTATACCTAATTAAAGTTTAAATTAGGCTACGTTAAATTAGTTGAATCAAAATTCTACATGAATCAGCCAATTCATCATCAATTAAGGCTTTTACATTTTATTTTCAAGTACAAATTTTATTTTTAAAAATAAAATATTGTTTAGTAATTAAAAAAATGAATGATCCACCATAGCTCAGTGGTGGATTGTAAAGAATAGTGATTTAATTTCTGGAGGTGATGCAATTTTTTAAGAGGCTCATTAATAATAATTTTAATCCTCTAGACATGGGTTGACATTAATTTTAACTTTTCTTCCTTTAATTTACGCTTGACATAATTTTGTGATAAATGTGAATAGTAAAATCAACATTTTAAACTGAGTTAATATGATGTTTGCTCATATAAAGAAGCAGTTTACTTAAAATGTTCCTTTTCTGTCACGTTTATGTTTTTTAAAGTTAAGAGTTTTTAACTCAATGACCCCCCCCCCCCCCCCCTTTGATTAAATTACATTATATGAACGAAAAAGTACAAAGTTTATATTTTTGTCAAAGTTAAATAAAAGTTTAGTTAAAAGTGTTAAGATTCACTACAAATTACCAACTCGAGTGGGAACTGTTTAGTTAATTATTGCTACTCTTAAACAAGCTACAAACTCAGTGAGAAGTTAAAGGGGGAAAAGAAATAAAAATAAAGTTGTTTCTTCTTTTGTTAAATCAAGTCTCAAAGTGCACTAAGTTATCCACTTGTTCGATTTGAAAAGAAGTACGGTAGAAAAGTTTTTACTTTTTCTGAAAAGGCTTACATTCTATGCACAAAAAGTAAAGGTACTTTGATTTGAACTTGAAATTTGTTTTGAAGTTTTTGCTTCGGTTAAGTTCCTGAGACATCGTGGTTTTAAAACCTTCAAGGATTTCTCTTCTGGCTTTTTCCGAAGGTAAAATCTGTGAAGTAAACTATTGAGACGGAGGTTTATTTGGTTTCGGTAAATCTTGGTGAAATTCAAGAGAGAGAAAGTCTTGTTGAATGTTCACTGAGACATCGATAAACCTTCAGACTTCAGAACCTTTCTTAAACAAGATTAACTTCTACTTTGGTAAAGTACAAGACAGATTCTAGAGGAGTAAGTTTTTAATTTATTCACATGTTTCTCCGAGAAAATGTTACAAGTAAACCATACTTAAAGGTAAAAGGGTAAAAACAATGTACTTCTAACATAAAGGTAATTTTCTTTGAGTTCTATGAAAGTAGAAATAAAACCATCATTTATCTATCATTTTCCCAAAGAAAAACTGTTTTCTCCCTTTCTTTAAACCATTGACTTTGTAACATAAAACAGAGATGTCTGTTGTTTCTATAGCAGTTGTTCTATAGTAGTTTATTGAGAGGTAGTGTGGACACAGTAGTCATCAAAAAAGAAGGTCGTTCTAACAAATTGTTTGTTGTGTTGTTGGTAGTGGGTCATTATGGATTTATAAAAAAACAAACTCTTCTATCTAATTTTCCTTGCTATATTTCGACTCATTCTTGAGTCATTATAAAGCATCTATAACAGATATAACCACAACAATATCAACCCTTTTATTCCTCTGAGTAGTCTCTACTCTACAACTACTCTTTTCGATTAATAATGATAATACATTGGAGAACACAAATGGTTTTTATTTAAAGAGTCCATGCTCTTCTTTGTATCTTAGCATTGTCATTTGGTTAGTAGTAAGGTCCTAGTACTAGTACTAGACGGGTAGGACGAACCACTTGTTCGAACCTATCAATTAGGCCATCTTTTAGGCCCATTTTACAAGTCCTGTTGTAGAGAGTTCCAGCCACTTCACACATCATACCTCTGAACATTGTACCTCCGAAGCGAGTATGGTCACACGATCATTAGTAAGCCACATAAACTAGAGCATCACGGAGAGGGATCGAACCCACGACCTCATGCCGCCCCTGATTCATTGATGGCCGAGCAGACGTAGTAACTAATTTAATCCACACGGAAACGCCGGCTTTCGTCATCTGGCTAACTTTATGGTGCTACAGCCTGTGGAGGGCCTAGGCCTGCCGAAGGGCTTATAAAAACTATTTATGTAATGAATGACATGGGGTTTTTGTGTCACTCCATCGCCTATACTTGTTTAGATAATACAAATAGAATTTCAATGGTAAAACAGCCTGCTCGGTGCCTTGGGCTTGTCAAACGGGCTTTTACTAACTAATGTATGCTGTGATAGATGATAGATTCGGCATTACGACTCCATTAGTGATATAAGCCGTATAATAAGGCCCCCGTGACCCACGGACGCTACTTCACTTAAATACTACCCATTTATTTTTCGATGCTGGGTGATAACCTAAAATAGGTCTTCTCATCGCATTTGGAAATCAAACACGTATCTCCTGCATGCAGTAGTAATCTGGAGAATACTATTTAAAAGATAACTGATACGTAAGGTATCAAGGATACACTAGTTTTTACTAAATTGCTTACTGAAAACTGAATAATTTTTTACAGTTGTTCCATTCGTCTTTACTGTTGCTGATATTTTTTTGCAGTTTTATCTTATTCTTTACAATTGCGTCTCATTCTTTAAAGTTATTTATATTTTTTTTTGTAGTTGGGTCTTTTTCCTTACAATTGTGTCTCATTCTTTGCAGTTGCGTCTTATTCTTTGTTGTGCTTTCTTCTTTTTTCTGGAGATTCCACTTTATTGCAGCTGTGTCCTATTCTTTGCAGTTTTTTTTTTCAATTGTTCGTGATTTGGCTTTGTGCCTGTCTCATTATAGTTGCAAAGTCAGATGTCGTATAAATTCAAACATCCTACATTGTGGATCGCTTCTCCAGTTGAAACATTGTGTCGAATAGAATTCTATGCCCGACCCAATTTTATTGGGTTTTGTTTTCTTTAAGAGTGCTTTTAAGGAGAGGAAGAATAGTTTTTCCATGTTGTAATTATTTGTAGAGTTAATGGCTTTATGTTGTTTGGAGTAAAGCAGAAGGGATGTTACACGGGGGAGTTGGATTGTTTTATCTCTTATCTCCTACTCACTTTAATTGGATTAAATCATGAATGAAACATCTCCGAGTGTTTCTCAAGGCTTCCTTTAAGAGATTTTTTGAAGCTTCTTATTTTTCAGCGTTTTTTTTTTCTTTTCTTTCGTCTTTTCGTCAATTCGAAATCCCTTTTTATCTTTACACCGAAATCCATCAAACATTTTATAGATTGTAGAGTAAAATAGAACAGAATTTTGATTGCCAAAAACCAAATATTTATTACAAAATTTAAGAAGTAAATACTATGTTCATGAAAATAACCATTATTGTTTATTTTTTCCAAAACATATTTTACGTACATTTTGCTTTCTTACTTTCAAATAGTAAGGAGGGGACCGAGGTATCGATTACAATTTTCTCTGATTTTCCAAATTTTTATATGTTTCAGGCATCTCGTGAAACATTTAAATTTACACACTGCAACTATCAATTTAACTAATGTAAACCATAAAGATAACATGGAAATTCGAGTATATGTCTACAAATTTTCAAACAAAATAGAATTTCCTAAACAATATACAGTATCCTGTATATTTCAATTTAATTTTTTAACCAAGCAAATTTAAAAATAAAAATACTATAGGCATTAAATAAAAAATGAATACTTAATTTTTCACATTAGAATGGATTAAAAAAAAGCATGATTTAAGAAGGAGATTTCCAAATTAATGAACTGAGAAAACATTTCTATCCATGTTGGAGTCTGTTATGAAGAAGATTGATTAAGCATTTAGATTAAGGAGTGATTGATTGCATCAAGTATCCTTATTTAATAATGATTAATTATGAAGCCTAGCGTAATAAGACAGATGTATAAAAGCTTTGGCACGTTTTTAACATGAGCACGTGATTGGTGTTTACATTCATCATTAATTTATCAGTTATTTGATGTCTCTTCAAAATTTCTGATAAGCCTTTTGGTTATATTAATGCTATTTGTTAAAAGTATTCATACTATATAAGTCTTGACTAATGATAAATCAAGAAAAGTTTTTAAAGAGTCAAAAATTATTAACAAATTTAATCATTTCTATCACTTAGATTTCCATTGATGAATTTTCATCTTCTTTTTGTATCCCAATAGCGCCAGTGCAGCATTGTGAGTACCTCTTTAAACGCAATCCAGGCTTATCATTCCCATGTAAAAGATTTCACTGCAGACTATTTTTACTTTAGATTGAGATGCATTTAAAATTACAATGTAGTAGTGGTTCTCCCTATTATAAATATTATCAGCGTTATATTCTAACTTTCAATTACGTATTTTTAATTAGCTCCTAGAGATCTAAAGGTGTCTTTTTCGATTAAAGGATGTATTCAATTTGTTAAAACTAGCTACGGATAAACTGACGTCAGTAATACATTTGGGAGGACATAAATCGAGATTATTCTCAAGTAATTTTAGAATGTTTTAAATTCCATTTATTCTTATACTATAGGATTTGGAGGCGACGGGAATTGGAGGGCATGGTGCTGCCCGGAACTTCCAAGCCGTAGGTGTAGGTCCTAGTTAGCTTTAGAACTACACCGACTAGACTTCTAGATGCGAAGCTTGTTTTTTTTTTTAGAAAAATCTTAGACCTTCAATCCAGAAGACCGAGCAGTATCTTAAATTGTAATGTGAAGTCAGTACGTTTTGTTTTGGTGTGTAGTTGCCATGTTAATCGATGGTCGAGTGTAAGGCCAAGGACGGAGTTAGGCTGAGGAATAGAAACTTGATCTAGAATTGAGATTTAAAAATGACTGGGGGAAAGATGTCATGAAGAAGAGCACAGGTGACGTGCACACTTTTCTGTTCGTTAATCTTCATCCTCCATTTCCTCAACCAAGGTTCCTTTACTGTTCTAAAACATTATTCCTTTAAAAACCTGGCTTGAAGGTGAAATTTTGCAGCACAATCCCGAATACTTCTTCAAGTACTTCATTCATAATCCGGATTAAGTTTGCAAAACATTTTTAATTTTCCATGATGACATAGTTGGCTAACAGATCTATGTATAATAATTTGAATTAATTACTTAGGGAAAGAAACCTTAGTTCTTTGGCAGAATGGCATGTAAAAGCTGATGGTGAGAAGGGGGTTTTATCCTCGTCCTCAACACAGCCTGCACAATCGAATCTCAGCTGCCTGTTCGTAATTTAAATGCATTCTTTTTACGTTGCAGAAAGTAAAAACTGCGCGGATAAAAGCTTTCAACTCTGAAGTGAGTAAAAATTGGTTTAAATTAAATGAACATTTTCTAACGTTGTATCTAATTTGTTCAAGATTTTTTTTTTCTCTTTTAAACTTTAGTTTTATAAAGAATTTTTTCTTCATCCTTCTAACTCTTCTCTCATTATTGTTTTTTCTTTGAGGCAAAGGAAAACTAGAAGAGTAGGGGAAAGGGGCGTCTTTTTTCCTGAATTTTGGGGTAAATTAAAAAGAAACTGGGGTTGGGTTCTGTATGTTGAAGCTCTATATAAAGGCAAAGCACTCAGTAATTAAGAACAGTAATTAATCCTCAGACAGTTTCAGTCTTCTCATCTTTTAAGGAACAAACATCTTTTTTTTTAGATTCTACTTTATTCCGGAAAATGTTTTTAGACCAGTTTGTCCGAAAGCAAAATTGGATTTTCTTATTTTGAGTTTTTCTTACTTTTATCCTAATCTTTTTTATCTCTCATCTGGTTATCAGATTTTTTCCCTGTATTAGCAGGTATTTTTTAATACTCTCTAGGTCAGAATACAACTCTCTGTGAGCATATTAATGATTGTCAACTCACCAGATCTAACAGACGTATCAAAAACATAAATAGTCATTCAAAATATATAACATTAATAGTTTGCTCGTTATAATAAATTTAATCGTCAGCACTAATGTTCTCTGTGAATATCAAATTTTAAATTTTTATTTGTAGCAACTCTAATGATGTTTATACAGTTAAGATAAAACATTTGTACAATTTAATAATAGTACATTACGCGTCGAGTGCGGAAAGTAGCATTTTGCATGCGAGTGTGGAGTTTGCACCCGAGCGACAGCGAGGGTAGTAAAACCACACGAGCAATGCAAAATGCCGTTTTCGCACGAGTTGCGTACCGTACTTTATCTACGATTGTTAGATTTAAATAATAAATACAGAAAAATATATACTTGCTGTATGTAAGTTCGTATCTCTTCTCTTGATAAAGATGGCATTTATCTTGAGTTGTATTTTTTGCCGAATTAATTATTTCTGGAGGAGTATTATTCTCTACATTTCCGTCAAAGCCACTTGATTCATTCATTGTTTTTCACTAAAAACTCGATATAAACAGTTACTTTAATAAAAGAATAGCAAATTAGTTTTGTAAAATGTAAACAAACTTGCTAATCGTGCGTAAAGCTGAAGAATTCCTCTTCTTTACCGCACTAGTGTGGTAAAGAAGAGGAATACTTCAGAACTAAGAGACGCGCATGCGCAATGAATACAAGTACGTAAATAATCACTTTCTACGCATCTAAACAGAGATATAATGTTTATATTTAGTATCAATCGTAGATAAATAATTTTATTTATTTACTTCCTGAATGGGATTTGTGGTCACTTATAAGTATTATGACACATTTCATACACAATAATCCTGTAATTTATTAATTAATCAAAAACATATTATAAATGTATAAAATAAATAAATATATAAGATGTTTAAAAGAAAGTCTGCCAATTTGCGCAACACAATAACTTTCTATCGGACAAATGAGCATTGATTCCCAGTGGAGTTACAGATCTGTGGGCTACGTTTGTTTTTAAAATGCCATTAGTACTTTTAATAATATAGTTGTTATCAAAAAAGGTTTTTGTGACTATTCATGACCTCCTATCCAAATATTTAATGATAAAATTTCGAGGATCATTTTTTAAGATGTAAACCATCATTGTGGTTTACAAAATTGTAATAACTGGCCAACAAACACTGAAACGAGATCAAAAATGTTCTTTTAAGTCATTTTCCCTTATTTTTTTATTTGTTTTATCCCAACTACATTTTTACAAATTTAATAATTGGAATTGTTATTAAGTAATAATTACAGTAATTTTATTAATAATAACAATTACCATGATGGTAATATTTATAAGGTTGATAAACATTTATTTATGTGCAGGAATTTTTGAACTGGTTGAAAAAGGAACTTTTTGAAAATCGTTATTTAGAATTATCACAATGCTTTCTTTACCTTTATTAAGCTCAGAAGCAATAGTAACAATATTAAAAAAAATAAATTAATCAAAATAAATAATAGATAATAAATTAAAATGATGTTAAAACTGAAAATATTATATTTTATACAGCATTAAAGAAGAAATAAATCAAAAGAAAATAAGAATAATGGACTAAATGTGAAAAATTAAAATAGGGAGGGGAGAGTACGAATGGAGGAAATTATTCGAAGTTCATTTTATTTTTTAAAAAATGGTAAAAAAAGGAGGAAAGAGTTAGAGTCCTAATGGTACGTTTTATTCTGACTATTTGGAGCCCCTGGGGGTAGAAAACATTAATATCCGTTTTAACAAATGAATAGCTTTTCAACGGAGGGTGGGATGTTTGGTCGAGAAACCATCAAGCATTCGGGAGACTTCGATTCAGCTGTCATCAGAATTCTCTCCGGCTGAATGGAGCAACGTTTGGAAAATTCTCACTTCTCTGGCTATAGTTACAACACTACGGGGAGGGGAGGGGGGGAGACTCAAAATTCAACATCGAGAGTTGAAGAATATAAATCATCTAACAGAGAGAGGGTGGAGAAAGGAAAGCTAGGAGTGGTTTGTCAGTTTGGATTAAATTAGTATTTGATTATTAATAGGACTTTAGGAAATAGGAGGGGAGGTGAAAACAGGAGAAAATTTAACTGTAAAACACCCCGTTAACCGTTTTCCAACAATTCTCTAACAAAATACCACCGGAAAAGTTGCAACAATGAACTCTCTCTCTCTTCAAAACGCGTTTTAGATATTATTTCTTTTAAAAAGTGAATGTAGACTGACTTTTTATTTTACGTATGAGAAACAATTATTTCTTTTCTTTGATTCGAATCCAGTTTACTAAGAACAATAAATTGCTGAAATTAAATGTTTCAATGAAATGAAATGGTGAAATTACACAATAGAAGATTTATCAATTCACCTGTTTTTCTCTTTTAAAACAGAAGCATAACAATCAGTTGAAAAGCAGTTGCTAGTTTCCATCTCTTAATTTAGAATTAAATGAACATATTAATAAAACTGTGTTACGGGAATTTATTCCACTCACTAAATCCCCGTTACAACTGCGTACTTGTTTATGAATCCTGTGCATCCTAGAGGACATTGCTATTAAATCATCGTTGTTTTTATAATATTTGCGACTTTTTGATCTTATAATCTTATGTTCATAAATCAAACAAGTGAGTACAGCCCTATATTTTGTTTAAAACAGTGATATCAAGAATATAAAATTCACTTAATGCTTATTCAGAAAGATTATTTTCAGGGCCTAATTAGTTAAGGGAATATTACCCAAATCTATTGTTTGGAACATATATTAATTTGTTTCTCTTCCTCATGCGTAGAAACATAAATTATTTACACCTATATCTTCAAAAGTACTTATACGATTTTTATGAAATTTTGATAGTTTGTCGAAAATAGCCCCAGATTAATTTCAACCGTTTGTACTCTTTAAATATTAATAAATTGACTCTTTAATTCATGTAAAAAAAGGATAGATTTAAAAAAGGGGAAAAAATTAAATAAATTTGGCAATAATAGGTTTTAATAGCATAAAATCATTAAGGTATACGAAATAGGACGCGAGGAATTTATGTTCCACACTAATTGTACACATATATAGGATATTATATGCGTCAATCTAAAAATAATAGTTCAACACATAATAATTATTGTAAAAGAACGCGTATAATAATAAATTTAAATAATTGTAGTTCATTCTGGAGATATTTTATATTAACAAAATAAATCATATGTGTAATGTTAAATGCCCCTCACCGGAAATCCTAGGTATTAAGCAGAAGCTGGAGGCTAAGAAGGGAAAAAGCATGAAAAGTTAAGCTTTAGCCTGGTTAAGACAATATTTGCATATCTCTCTGTCTCGGCCTTGCCTCATTCATCTGTTCCCTGATAAAAATTCAAATGAGATCCTCTAGAACGGTAGAAGAGCGCATTCTGTGGCCAGAACGAGCAAGTTTAATTCATGTCGCACCAGTGTCGACTTTGGTATTTGGTATCTCACAAAACAGTACGCCAGGATTAGCACTGCCTGAATGTTTAATTCTACTTTCTTATTGTTCGGCTTTTTTACTTTTTAAAAGCAAACAGTTTATAAATATATATATATATATATATATATATATATATATATATATATATATATATATATATATATATATATATATATATATATATATATACATTTAACTGCATTAAATTTTATAATACGAGTGTCATAAAAATAGGTCGGTTAACTTCCCACACTTCTATCTCTGGTGAATTCATATACAGTGATCACTTGTACGCATGCTGTGGTTGTTTTTTAAATATGATATTATTTTCAAATATTTAGTCTTCATCACATTACGTATTGTAATCTATTCCAACCTCAATAGCTGTCGTCAGGGGTCGTCGTTGTTAAATTCCTGATATAAATATATATATATTTTTCAAAAATTCTCATTACAAATCTGGCAGCAAAGTAGGTTGGTAAGGCGTTAAAGTTAACCCCAAAGTAAGTGGAACTGGGTTTCACCTAGCTTGCTCTACCCTAGCGCGAAATCTTTGCAGTTTAAAATTAAAGTATTTAACCAAAAAATAATCTCACTTTCCTGTCACTGGTCGTTGTTGGTTAGATTTTTTTTTTTTTAATTTCTCGCCTAAAATATATTAAATTATGGGGAAATAACTTAATGTAAGGGCTAATACAATTTATTTTGTAATGCTGATTGATTATTGTCATCGCAAATACATAATCTAAACAAATTTGAGCTCTTTAGGTAGTCGAGAAGTGGTTTAGAAAAAGATTACAAGATGTATTTCTTAACAAACATTGCGAGGTAATAAAAGGCGTGTAAAACATTGGAAAGGTCTTCATGTTTTTTTGTTTTTTTTAAATATTAGGAGAAAAACGTCCGGACCTGCAAATAATCAAGACTTAGTCACCACTATAACTTATTTATTGGCAACCTCTGCTACAAAAGCAACACTTAATTTAATTACTAAAGCTTACTTTTATTAATTTACTACACTTTAATTCTAATAATGTTGGTTTACTTATTTTAATATAATAATATATAAATACGAGAATATATTATAATAATTATTATTAGGAGCAATTACAAAATTAGCAACTGCGCAAATAATTGATTATTGCTCCTAAGTCAAAAGTAATTATAGAATCACTGCTGAAGCAATTACATCAACAAGAGTAATCAAGTAGGCTAGGTACTAAAGTTTAGTGATTGAATATAATAAATTAATCATGTTAATTATAATCTTATTAAGTGGACCCTGATGGGGGATTTAGAAATGATCCTTAAACCACATATCGATTCCCTGAGAGGTGAGTCATTCTTCACTAATAATATGAATTTTTTTTTTAATGAAAATTCGCTAATTCGTCGTTATTTAATGAACTAATGCAGAGTTTATTGAGCGTCATGTTTTGTCTCCAAATTCATTTTTGCGAACCTCCGTATCTTGTCCGATTTTAATGAAATTTATTGCTTCGTCCCTTGTGCGTACCGTACAGAGACTATATTTTTTTTATTCCACTCCACTCATCTGATTTTGAAGAATATTGAATTGGATAGTTTGGAGTCGAAAGTAGACCTCCTTGAATGTGACGTAGCTGGAAATCGAAACAATTTCTAACAACCACACTTCTCAATTGCGTTATCTAATATATAATTTTATGTTAAAAGTTATAAAATTTATAATTGATTTCAATAAGTTATTTTAAAAGTTTATAGGACACCTTGAAAATATGATTTAATTTTTTTATAAATTGATGCCTTCTTTGACATTTTTTTTTTTGCAGGCTAAGAAAATATATTGCCAAGTTATTCCTTACCTAATCTTCTTCGCTTCTTGTAATTATTCTGATAATTTACAACAGTTGCACAAATAAATCACAATAATTTATAAAAATGAATTATCTAGTTTATTCATAAATTATTATTCTATAAATATAAAGTCGATAAATTATGAGGGAAATTGGATTGCATTTAAAAAATGTAAAAAAAAATAAAATAATGGAAATAAAAACATTTTAAAATGAGTTTCTTCTATTCAGAGCTATGGTACTTCTCTCTCCAATATAAATGTTATAATAGAGTTGCAAATTTATTCAGAAAATAAATTTTAATTTTTATAAAATGAATAACAATACCATTATTGTATTCAGTTTTTGATTGGATTTTTGAACAAAAAACTATTTTATTATTTTTATTTTTTATTAACGTGATTCCCACGTGTTGCATTTCTGTAGGGTATTTTTAAAGTAGAAGTAGACATGTAAGGTAGAAGAGAAAAAGCAGAAATAATAAATTTAATAGGCGACATTACCTCTTAAAAAACGTTTGGTTTTCTCTTTTCCACTCTGCGTCTGTGAATATTTCAAAATGCAATTCCATGCGAGAGAGTAGAACAAAAAGAGCCGTTCTAGTACAATCTTGAAAAAGAATATGGAAACATGCGCTAGGGAAGGAAAATGAGGAGAAAAGAAACAATTATTTAATCAATTATAATATAAATTGTTCTTTTTTTCCAAATAATTTATTTTAAATTAGAAGTCATAGTAGTAAGGTAGTACTAGTGCTAGACGGGAGCAAACGCTTGTTCGAACCTAGCAATTAGGCCATCTTAGAGGCCCATTTTACTAGCCCCGTCGTTGAGTTCCAGCTATTTCACACATCATACCTCTGTACATTGTACCACCGAAGCGAGTATGATGTGATCATTAGTGAGCCATATAAATCAAAACAACACGGCGAGGGATCGAACCCACGACCTCGTACCCCTCTTGATTCAGTGATAGCCGATCAGACGTGGTAATAACAATCCACACGGCCACGCCGGTGCTATATTTTAAATTAAGACTCATATTAAATTATGATCCAAGATATTCTTATTTAAAAAAATATTACCATAATTATTCTTGTTTTAAAAATATTTCCATAGTTATTCTTGTTTAAAAAATCTGTCCGGTACAACTCGTACTAAATTTTCATATACGAGTATATAATTACTTGGTTTAGTGAAATCGGACCCTAATTTAGATCGAAATCGGTCTTGTTGTTTAGGCTTCTCGCGTCTGCACTGGGTACAGACAGACATCCTTTTGGACTTAGGAGCCCTTAAAAGTATAAATCAACTAAAACTTTCTCTCTATACTGCTATATATGAGAAAGTAAAAATCATCATTTAATGTTACTTTAAGGTACTGATTTATATCCCAAGTGTACAGCTTTATCATCTAACTGTCAAACGATAGAAAGTATTAGTTGCAGATTATAGTTTGCAATTTTTATTAATGCTTCATGATTGGACTTTTCTCTTGTAATTATTTTTATTTAACCTAATGTAGACTCACCTCTCGCTTATAACTTTATTACTAAAACTTTTTTTTTCTTTTACAAGTAAATGCTATGAACAAAAAAAATAAATTGATGACACACTTTTATAGATTTTTGTTAAACTAATGACTGATAATAGAATTTTCATCGGAAATACATAATCTGTGCAAGTTTCATCATTCTAGCTTCTAGTCGGGAAGTGGGTCAAATTTAGATTTGGAGACAAACAAAAAACAAAACAAGTTAAATAAATGCGTGTAAAAATAAAAATTGTATACAATTAATTAATATTATTAAATTAATCCTTAATACATATTATAGTTTTAGTCTATAGCTCTTTTAGTTATAAGCCTCTCACTGAGTGGTTCGCACGTTCACTAGTGCTTGAAACCTCTGTTCGAACTTCGAAGTGTGTGGCTTAAAATCCAGAGAGTTGATATATGTTTATAATTGATAATGACATATTGTGTAGATGAGTAAAGTGGCTGATTGCCTCGTCCTCGATATCTCCGTCTATCTTTGAATATTTGAAGTAGAGCATTGATGGTGGTAATCTTAATAAATACAAAGAAATGTAAAACTGACGTTGGTCTATAGCATAATATAAACTTCCTGCCCCGTCCTTGATAGACTGAGAAAATAATTGAAGTAGAGCATTGATGGTTGTAATCTTAATAAATACAAAGAAATGTTAAACTGACGTTGGTCTATAGCATAATATAAACTTACTTTCGTATTATTATTATAAATGAATCTCTTGCTTTCCATAATGGGCAAAGATGGTAGCCCTATGATGACCGAAAGCTGCTTTGATTACTGGATAAGTATTATTTTTACGTGGAGAGGCAGTGTATTTGAATCCATTGAGAGAATATTGTGTAAAAGAAAAAAAATAAATTTACAGTATTTAGTATTAGTTATACGTTACAAACTATATTGTATGACTAAAAATTATAAGAGGTGATATAAAAGGGAGATACGAAGTGCTAATATATTTATGGTTAATCTACTCACCTCTGTTAGTTTGTCTTTAACCCACCCTCTGTACAATCTGACACCGGCTTAATTATCTTGTTTTAGTGTAACACGCTCGAGTGGAGAATCAGCGGAAAGTTTATCGAGTTGGCACCGCCATACTTAGAACTTAATGGCAGCTGAAAACTTTAAAACGTGTCTTAACCACAACTAATAAGGCAACTTTGTCTTAAACTGCTCAACACTCGTTATCGCCCTTTAATTTTAATTTTATAAGTAAAACTTATATTGACTAATAACATTCTATTTAAGAATAAAATTAATAATAACTATTTCTTAACTATAAATATTGAGTTTAATCATAAAGGATATGATCATCAAATGGATTTCTCAATTTAAGAAATTCCATTGAAATCGGTTCAATAAATACTTGTGTGAGTTTATGAATTTAACATAAAGTCTTGGTAAAACATATAACATAAATAACGATATAAATTATTTTAACTTCAATATAATTAGATTTAAATTGGTCCACCTAAACCGTATTTTAACGCTTGGACCGTTCTTGCTTTTTAGTTTTAAAATATATGAAGTTGAAATTACATACGAGTTTTATTCTTTAGTTGCAATGTAATCGAATAAAATTATTTTAACTTATTCTAGAGAAACATATATTACAGAACTTCAGTCTCTGTGTTATACAGATTATATTTTATAAAAAATAATGAAAAAGAAAGATATAATAAAATGAGTTACTTAAAGGGTCCTATAAATTTTGTACATGATTTTGATGCATATTTACGTTATTTTAGATACAATTTAAATTCAATTTTATTTCAATTCTTATCATGTTGGTTAGAATTTACTCAAGACGATTTAATATAAAACTCCAGTAACACTGCCTCCATATCATCCCTACTCCATTACCATTATTCTGTTACTTGAAAGTACCTATTTTTACTCATCTGGTTTCTTATACAGGGTGGTCCAAAAGTCTCCCCCCCCCCCCCCTCTTAACTTTTGAACGGTTTGAGATAAATTAATGAAACTTAGGGGATATCTCTACCATGCAAAGTGAAGTTTGTTTTCATGCAATCGCCCACTAGGGGCAACCACCCACCTTGCCCCCAGGCCACCCAACTTCAAAATTTCAAACTGGAATGTATATTTTTGATAGCATATTTGGATTTTACGGTGAAAAATAATAAACTTTTACTTAACAAATTTGTTTTTATCTCCAATATTTTGCGCCCTACAGGGGGGCAAAGATGGCAAAATAACCCTTCCGAAATAGTAAAAAAATAACACTTAGATCGTAATAAAATCTAAACGGTTAGAAATAAAGTAATGAAACTTGGGGTATCTGTACCATGTAAAGGGAAGTGTGTATTCATCCACTCGCGTACTAGGGGCAACCACCATTTTGCTCCCAGGCGCTGAAATTTAATATTTTTATACCTTTCCCCCCTATAGGGGGCAAAATATTGGAGATGGAAAAAAAAGTTTTAAGTAAAATATTTTTATTTTTTGCCGTAGAATCTAAATCTGCTATCATTAATATACACTTTAGGTTAAAATTTTGAAGTTAGGTGGCCTAGGGGCAAAATGGGTGGTTGCCCCTACTCCGCGATTGCATGAAAACAAACTTTCCTTTACATGGTATGGATCCCCCCAAGTTTCATTAATTTATCTCTAACTGTTAAGATTTTACAACGTATTATCGGAAGGGCTATTTTGCTATCTTTGCCCCCCTGTAGAGGGAAAAATATTGGAAATAGAAAAAAAGTTTCAAGTAAAAGTTAAGATAAGAGAGTTTATATGTTGTAAAAAGATACAGACTTTGGGAAAGGTAGATAAAATTGTTTTTTTGGTTGATAATAAAAAGTGTATCATAATATGAGTGGTTTTTTTTAAAAAAAAAAGAAGCATTTTATACCAAACACTCTAATTTTAAGAAAAAGAAATCAAAATGTGTTTCTATGCAGCGTTATAAATGAAAATTGAAATTTAAGAAAAAACTATGTAAATTCATCTTTAGAAAAGACAAATTTTTCTCTGAAAAATAAAATTAAAAAAATGTGGTCCCTAAGAATAAATAAAAATACAGGTTTCTAAAAATAAAGTAATAGAGGCGTAAAGGAATCTCTATAAACCACGAAGGACGCTGTAAAACTGAATCGAAACATCTGTAAGAGCCATTTATTTCAATGGCCTTTACATCTTTGTTTTTGGCCATGGCCACATTTAAAACAAAAAGAAGAAAACTACTTTCACTTTATAGTTATGGACAAAAATCTCTTTCAAGAAATGAATAAATAAAATCTTGTAAAAAAAATAGAAATAAATAAAAGAAAGGAAAATGAAGTAAAAACAAAAAATGTAAATAAAGAAAAGAGAGAATAGTAATAAAAAAAAACCTTGTAAGAAAATATGGAATGCAAGAGAAAGGGGAAAAAGCATGCTATTATTCAAAGAAATAGATAAAGAGAAGACAAAAAAAAGCATAATATTATTGTACAAAGTTTTTAGAATACAAGGAGAAAGAAGTCCATCATCACATTCTTTCACATTCATCAGTGGAATATGTACAGCATATGAGAGATATATGTTTTTTTTTTTTCTTCCTTCTGTTAGACTTAACAGTCTTGGTTGAAGTAGTAAGACCTCCTATGAGGGTTTATAATGCCCGTTTGGTGTAACTAATTATTTGTAGTACTAAACTAAGTAGGCTCAAGCAAGTGTGTTGCTTAGGGAAAGCAAGAATTTTAGTAGTAAGAATGGCTAAGGTTAGAGCTGTGTTTATGCAAAACAGCTGCTGATAAAATGATATGGGGTTTCATACTCTTTTTCACTCAACGCAAAAACTGATCTTTCTGCTAGATCAAGCAGGTGTAAATACCAATTTAATTTAATTATCAAAAACCTTTTTTGGGTCCTTAAGGAATAAACAAGGACCCTTGTATATTCATGCGCATGTCTGTCTGTTACGCATCTGATCTTTGAAAGTAACCAACTCAAAAAGTTGAAACATTGGAGTTATGCAATGTGTAATAATCCAAACTCAGGAAAATTATAGGGAAGCTCCAAAATATCATCTTCTTCAAATTCTATTATTATTTTGTCGCCCTGAGGAAAAATATTATATATATCTAGCTTTGTTTCTGTACTCATTCATATTTGCGCTACGTGTCCTTAAAAATTGTTCATGCGTCTCATATTTTGTTTAAAAAAATTCCTCCTTCTCCAAATTAAAAAAAAAAAAAAATATTATCTCGGAAACGGATTGGACTAGACACTTCGGAGTGATTTCATAGCGTTTCAACAGTAACAGAGCTTATAAAGGCGGTTGTTTCACATCTTATAATAAATGGTTCAAAAGTTATTGCTGAAACAAATCTTGGAAATTGCCGCCATCTTGATACGGCTGAGCCGATTATGCTGTTTAACGAACTCGTCCTATTTGTTAAATTACGTAAGGAATCTTTGTGTGTGCGTAAAGCACACACTTGGCTATTTTTTTTTTTTTTTTTTTTTTTGGAACGAAGTTCCTTATGGCACGTTCTGGAGCTCGGGAGTAAATCCGAAAAAAAACGACCAAAATCACCGTCACGCAAAATCCGTCACGAAATCTACAGATGACGATAACTTGAGTAAAAGATCACCGAGTTAGATGAAATTTGGTAGACATGTTCATTTTACCATTGCCCAGGCTTAGTTCGTCGGACAACGTTATCCGCCCAAGCGGTCACGCGCAACGCTCGCGTAAACGTAAGCTTCAAAAGACGGGAAAAAGTGTTATTAAGGAAGCCTGTTACTTGACTTGCTTTGATTATTTTTGTTATATATGTAAAAAATGTCACTTTGTTTTGTAAATAAATAAAATATAATCATGTAAAATTTCACCCTGATAAAAGCAGAAGCTGTAGAGTAGAGAAGAGATATATTTTATAATATTTTAAATTAATTGGCCGGGTAGGTATAAAACAGTCCTATTTCAATCCAAACTCCTTTAACAAACATACTCTTTCACTATAAACTCATCATGATCAACTTTTTTCTTATATTCAATATATATTTATAGTAAGACGCTTGCTTTAGTTATACAAGTAATGATTTGCTTTTAATTTTGCCTTGACTCTGCTAGGTACAAACAGTTCGTTACTTTTAATTTTGTCTCTTTTCTAACTCCGCCATGTTTAAGTAGTTTGCAATGTATACGTACTTAGCAGTGTGATTTTATAATTTATATTTAATGAAAAATGTAAGGAACTTCGTTCCTACCGGGTGTCCCGTGACACCACACGTATTTTTTATTTACTACAGTAGTCTGGCAAGATGCTTGGGTAGTTCGCAGATCATTATTTTTACTTGTCTAGAATCAATCTTCCATATTTTATGAATATCTTCATTCATTAAAGTCCTAATAGAATTGACACAAAACATAGCCCACCCACAGTAAAGTCTGGAACAATCGGAATAGAGCCGCATTCTAGGCATTTAAAATAAGTTTTATGAAGAACGAGTATATAATATATATTATATTTCTAATTAAAATTAAGATTAATTGAAGACTCTGTTTTTTGGTATTAATTGATCAAACACTGCAAGAAATTTGTAATGCTTTTAATTATAATCATGTTATATAGACATGCAACCAATTTAAGCTGATTACCGCTAACAGACATTACTAGTAATTGCTTTTGAATTCCAGATTCAACACAGAATATTTATCTCAATGTTATGTTTTCGTGTTTTGAAACACAGTTGAAAATTGCATTTGAATTCCGTTCAAACTCCTCCTCCTTTTCTACAATAGGATCTTTCTAATCACTATTTACCAGAGATCGTTGAAAATAATTCCTCTACTGGAATCCTACTATTAATTACTTAATGTACTGAACATTGTTTTTTTAAAAGAAATATTACACTTTCTCTAACATATTTCATTCAAAACCTACATTTATTATCTTCGATCCTCGATTATTTTAGAATTATAGTAGAACAATTTTAATTGTCTCGCATAAATTTTTAGAGCACTTCAACGAAATATCTCTATTATTAAATTTCATTCAATCATATTTGAACTAATTTATTGCCTTGTTCTTCTAAATCATTATATAAGACACCATTTAACTACAAGTCTTAATTAATTTATAGTTTGCCACGGAAATATAAATTTGTTTTATTATTATACTCGATATTATTTATATTCTACCTTTTTTTAAATTAGAAAATTAAGGGATAAACAGAAGAATACATTATATTCTAACCTATTACAATAGGTAAAACAGTTAAGAATTAAATGTGTCATAAGAATGTTTCATAAATTAATTAAAGAAAATTAATTTTGTCGTGACATTTTCTCTGTCATATTACTTCACTGTAAATATAATATTTTAGATACTAGTGTTATTTTGAATACATTTTATAAGATGTATAATTAATACCGACATGATATATATACATACATATTAAATGCAGATGAACTAATCTATAAATAGCTTTGTATAACTTTCTTTAGGTCAATGTCACACGAACCACGTCCGGCGTCTAGCGCCGCTTTCAACGGCATGGGGGGTCTAGTAAATTGTAAAAGCGGTCACATGGAGACGGACGGCGAAAACACCAGAGGTAGGGACGGGATAGGACGGCTTATGGCTAGGACACACATTGTTTCACACATTCATTATGGCTTCACACACATTAGGATCACATGCGCCCACACCGTAATTCGATGGGCTGTTGGCGACGGTGACGGGAAGCCACATTTGTCCACACCTGATCCATGTGTTGGCCATAATTTATAAAAGTTTTTCTCGAAATGAACGACCATACCGCACCGTGTCCGTCGAAAAATAAATGAAAGTAATCGCGCACGATGTGGGCTTGGTGTGGAGGTGCTGGTGAGGTTCAGACAGGTGTAGACTAGGACATTTCCATTGTTGCAATTCGATCGCCGTTTGTTGTCCAACAAACGGCCTTCACACGGGGTGGGACATATTGTACCGGTCTTATATAAAAAAAATACGCAGAAAAGAAAGGTATGGACGCAGAGGTTGGAATTAAATGAGACCAATAAGGGTCTAGTTATAGCCTTCAATATAAATTTCATCAAAATCGAATTTGTTTTTAAGTTATGGTCATTAATGTTGAATGTTTTTAAGTAATGGTCACAAATGTTGTACGACAGACAGACTCAAGACCAAAATTGTTTTTAATTTGTAGACAAAAACATTTCGTTCTGTAGAATAATCACGTTGCTTTCGCTATCCCCGGTAAGCTCAGAAACAAAATGAAGATTAAATACAACCCACTCCTGAAATACTCTGAAAATCTTACGGTGAAAATATAGATATCAAATCCTACTACTTGATCGTATCTAGCGCTTCTGGCACAGATTTAAACAATAAAGGTCTTAAATTAATAATTAAACTATAACTAAATAAAAAAAAGGCTAAATCATAAACGTGTTATGCCCAACAAATAAATGTATGGTGTTTATGTGAGAATGTATGTATGTATGTAAACAGGTAAAATTGTAGGAGGTAATCTCTGGAACTACTAATCCGATTCTAAAAATTTGTTCACTGATAGAAAGCTACACTATTCCCGAGTGAGCTATGTGTCATTCCTGGACATGGTATTCAGCTACTCTTAAATAAAAAGAACCAAACTTTAAACATAAAATTAAACCGACGGCCGTTGATCGCGCATAAATCAATCTAATTAATCTTTGTTTATCGAGAAAGACGTGTTAAAGAAGAACTAAAACGTATAATTAAGATAAAACTTCAATTTGTAACAATAAGGAATCCTAAATTATGTTTTCATTAGATAAAATATTATCTTGAAAAAGAACAATTAATTCAACCCTAATTTATCTTGCGAAGGTTCTGCTTCTGAAGCCAGAGGGAGACAACTTATTTTTCTATTCCCTTTTTTATCAATAAACCGGTAATTTGTCTTCCTACCTCTAATTTTTCAGCATTAATTATTATCTCTTCGTAATTTATTATTTTGACTTTAATAACTGTTTGTTCAATTGTTATTTTTAAATTAATTGTGATAAGCTTTGAACTTTATCAATCTATTTTTCAATTTCTTAATCAGTGTTTTTTCATCAAGTATAGTGCCCTTCCCATTTATTTATTTTGTCATGTGTACCTATTTTGATTACATTATGTGCTAATTTTTATTGCTATACCTATATTTCATCAAGTGATACTTCGTATTGCTTTCAATTTTTTTAGCCTAGCTTACTGAAGGTAACGAAAGCATTCTGATAATTTGTTTTATGTGTCAAAAAAATCCTTGACAGGAATCCTTTTTTGGCATCAAGAATCATTTTTGGTCTCATGTCTGACTATCGGTTTCTACGTCCACATTTTTGCGTATCACCTAATCTTAATAAATAAAAGGCACAGAATAATATGGGTCTAATTTTTACATACCTACCAACTAAATTTCAAAAAATCAGAAAAGTAGTTACTTTTCCGATTTTTTGAAATTTAGTTGGTAGGTATGTAAAAATTAGACCCATATTATTTATGCCTTTTGTTTCGTCTCTCGCCTGTGCCCAAACTTTCTTTTTTATAAATTCTCATACAATTTTAATGGATTTTAAATTTTTTCACAGTATTAGGTCCCATAATAAATTCAACCTTCTGCACATTAAATATTGAATAAACATTAATGTAAGATTTTCGATTTCTAAGTGACAACTCGTGCCACATAAATTGGGCAAATTTTCTTAAATTTAGTAATTAGTATATTCTCTGCAATAGTATTATATTTATTACACGTACAAATATGACAAATAACTTTACTAAACAACACATTGTATCGAGTAAAACACGAACATATTTTATACAAATTACAAATAAAGATACTTTTTGTTTTTTCATTGTATCATCCAACAACCAAACTTAAATTCCCAATTAGCGTCATATTATTTTAGTAATATTTATATATATATATAAATACATTGTTTTATAATCATGTGCTCATTTTTGTCCAATTAGTAAGCGAGGAAGCTATGTTCTAGGCAAATTGGAAAACGTTTATCCTTATGGAAAAACTTATTTTTACTAAGGTATTCTCTAATTTTCATTATCTTACGTATTTGTAATGAAAAACCACAATTTATATATCACAACACTATTTCAAACAATATTTTTTTTTACAATATAAAAAAACCAAGCAACTTTTTTATATTTGGTTTTTTTTTTTTTTCTTATAATGTTTTTAGTTTCTATTTCTGCTTTATATGTAAACTTGTATACATATAATGTATATAGACAGTATGTCCCAGGATCGACTTGACGATACGTGAAGTGACCTAAAAAAAATTTTTTCGACAAAAAGTCATTCTTGATCATCCCTCCTGCATGTCTTCAAATGAAGATTTATCGCATTAAAAATTTTGTTCCATGTAACCTGTTCCTAAAAATTACGATTTCTTAAAATCGCACAAGAGGGAACTGGTCTAAATTTTAATTTTATGAAAAAATGTCATTCGTTATAAAAAATTATATTTTTCAAAATAAGAAAGAATATACAAAAAAATAATCATCGTATTTCACCCCCCCCCCCCCCCCCGCTTACCCCACTTTAAATAAAAAGAGAAAAATTTAAATTAAAAAAAAAAAATAGGAATCGTTTTGAGTACAACAATGATTGTTGAATAGACATTTTTAGAATTAACATTTTTATTATTTATGGTGAGGTAAGCGGGTAGGGGGAGGTGGGGGGGTGTGAAATTTAAATGATTATTTTTTTGTATATTCTTTCTTATTTTAAAAAATATAATTTTTTTATAACGAATGACATTTTTTCATAAAATTAAAATTTAGTCCAGTTCCCTCTTGTGCGATTTTAAGAAATCGTAATTTTTAGGAACAGGGTACATGGAACAAAATTTTTAATGCGATAAATCTTCATTTGAAGACATGCAGGAGGGATGATCAAGAATGACTTTTTGTCGAAAAATGAAATTTTTAGGTCACTTCACGTATCGTCAAGTCGATCCTGGGACATACTGATATTTGTTTGTGTATTTCATAAATTAGTTTCTTTGACCAATATAATTTGATGTCCATTTTGCGATGTATTGAGTGTGAAATAATATACATACATTTAAAATAGATAAAAATAAAATGAATAGAGACATGTTATATGGTAAAAGTGTGGAGTAAAAAAAAATATCTAAAATAAATAAGGATAAAAGCAAACACTTAATTTAAAATAGGTTGGATAAGGGGAAACTAAAGTTTGATATTATGTCAGGCAGTGTTTGTTTGAACTCCTATTAGAAAGCAAGCTTCTCTATTAGAGCAGTGCAGGGATGGACACTGAACAAAGCTCAGACGCAATCTGAACAAATAAACAAGTTGTAAGCTGAACAACAAACCTCACAACACTTACAGAAATCCCCTGGCAACATTTACAAATTCCAGGCCAACAAAATTAAAATTCCAACCACTAATTCCGTTTCGTTGTTCTATTTTTTTATTTATTTATTTATTTTATTTTTTTATTTTTTTATTTATTTATTTTTTTTTTCATTTTTTTTTTTGGTGCGAGTTTAGAAGAATAGACTAAATAACTGAATTACTTGAGAAAATTAATATTAAGGTCGAATATTTTTACTTCCCATACATATTTTATAAACAAGGTTGAATATAACTTTATATTCTCTGTATAAAAATAATTTTGATAAATAGCCAACTGTCTAAGATCACGTCTTCATCTGTAAAAGGTCAGATGGATTTAAAATGTATTTTTTTTTCTTTCTCGTATGTGTATTAAATATATTGGAATCGCCCAAAAATTTGATTTTGAGATTTGGTTTTGAGTTATTGCTACTACTTCGTTTAATTGGTTTACTGATATTTACGTTTGTTATCCTCTTTCATTAATTAAAATCGTTGAGTAAGGCAAGTGAAGGTTCTTTTTTCATTAAAAAAATGTGTTTTTTTTTAATAGTGAGGGGCATTGTATAACTTTTTACTTTAAAATAATATTTATATTGAGGTAATGTATTTTGATTTTGAAATTTTTATTGATTTATTGATTTAAGTAAGATCCGCTGTGTCCAATTTTTTTGTTTAATAATGTCTGTCGACTGACAGTCACACACATTACATTACTGGTAGTAATGTAATGTGTAATATTAAAGAAGAGTATTAAAGCTTACATTTTATAGTTCCATATTGTTAAGTGTAAACGAAAATATTTAAAACCGTGATCTTTGAGGCCTATTATTTTTTAATTTTATTAAAATTGTTAATTTATTTTATAATTTATTATGCACGTTGTTACTGTTAAATTTAGTTGTTTGCTATGCTAATGTTCTGATAAATTTATAAAATAATATTAACTGTGGATTGTATTGGGTTGGTTGGCCAATTTTTATTTTTTATTTCAATACTTACCGACCAATTTATGACGCTCTCCCAGAGAGAAAGTAAAATAACTTCATTATTAATAAAGAAAAGATGACCTTAGGTATGGTCGAAACGTTATCAATAAAGCATCGTGTTGTAAATCTTTTTTTAGGGTTTTGTTGGTACATCAAAAAAAAGAAACCCTCATAGTTTCGTTCCTTTGTCTGTCTGTCACTCTGTACGGTTCCAATAACTATTGAATCAAAAGAGATAAAAACATGAAACTTTCCAGAATTAAAGATCGTTTTGACGCGCACACAGGAAAAATAAAGCGAACTCAAAATTATCAGCTGTTCAAATCTAAAATGGCGGATAATTCACATCACGCGAAAAAAAATATTTACTTAAAATTTTGAGTGTATCAAATGAAAGGTATTGAAGAGTAGATTACAAAAATAAATAACACTTGTGGACAGCGTTTAATTTTTCGTGCCCTGTTGTCAGAAAACATAAAAAAATTGCGTGTCCCCCTCTAAAACTATATTTCTGCTGTTACTAAAAATATAAAAAATGTGCGGTCTAATGGGCCAAAGAAAAAATAAGAATAGCTACTTGATCGGATTAACTGGAAATCCAAAATGGTGGCTAATTCCTGTGACGAGGAAAAAATATTTTTTTTTAAATTTTGAGTGGGATATTAAATGAAAGGTATTGAAGAGTAGATTACAAAAATATATAACACTTGTGGCACATGTTTAATTTTTCACGTCATTTTGTCAAAAAACATAAAAAATTTAATGTTTTTTAAATGTGATGATATTTTAAATATAGTTTTTTCATTTTTTTAAAAAAAATTAAACAGAAAAAAGGGTTCACAGCCAACAAAATATTTTTTTAAAAATTGATGTCATCCCCCCCCCCTCTCCTTATACGACGAAACCCTTTTTACGTGAGATACGTGAGACTTACACTTACGCACAACCAATTTATTTTCTCACACCTACAAAATCTATTATCACGATAATCATCTTCAAATATGTTTATAATGTATAACCATACATAAATAATGTTTATAACTTAATAAATAAAATAACTGTCTGTTTTTGATAATAATCCCAAAAAGCAAAACCACTATACTAAACTTATAGATAAAAAAAAAGAAATGGGGGGAAAAAATTCTGTGCACAGTAATAAACCAAAAAGACTTAATTTAAATATTTAATGAGAGAAAAGACAAAAAATAAAGAAAAAACAAAAAAAGAACGGAGACGAAATAAATCGTAAAAACATATTTTAAGTAACAAGTGTGACGTCATATCTTGTATTAGTAAAAACGTCATTAATTTCTTTATTAATAGACCGTCTAAAATTAAAATGGCAGTTTAAATCTAGCATTTTTAACTTCATTGAGAATAGAATAAAAGAGAATTTGGGAAATAAATGCCACCAAAGCTAAGGATGACGTCAATCCAACCATGTGCGGAATTCACACTGCAAAATACGATTAGTTTTTTTTCTTTCTTAAGTGTCGTCATAAATTCTACCTTTTCTTTTCTTTGCTAGAATCGATCATAGAATAAAATTAAAATTTAGCTTAAAGTGAGTTTTAATATACTAATTTTTGTAACTATTTTAATAATTTACTAAACATTAATTCACTAATATATTAATCAATTTGTGCTTAATAGAGGTTATTAAAATTAGGCGAAGGTTATTAAAATTTTTGGCTAAAGTGAATTGTACGGTGCGTAATCATTCATCGAATTTTGTACTTCGATTCTGTAAACAGCACCGTACGATTCACTTTTACCGAACTTTTTATTTGTTAGTATAGTATATCTGCAATATATTGCCAACAATTCTCTAAAATATTCCGATTTTGTGATACGTTAATTTTTTGCCCCTGTATAGAAAGAAAACCTTTAGCGATTATAATAGACTTTTATCCACGAGTTTACATTGGAGTTCAGTTGCCTTACAGTTATAGACAGACAAGCATAGGAATGTATAAGAACTGCGGATTCTTGAAAGGGTTACAAACAACTTCAGTTTGACAGCACTCTTGAATCAGAAATAAGAATGACTAAACATAACATCATAACTAATGGACTAAACATTTCGGAAAACTATCTGACTCCGATACCAGCTTAATGACCCATTTGCCTGCGTCCACTATGATTAACCAGCTTTAACTACACTCCTGTTTTCAGAATCTGAATCGGAATAAGCGTGTCTGACCGTATCCTTATGTGTAATGACGTTGGGTAAAATGTACCCCGTACACTCCTTACTTCCCGCACTTCTTAAAGTTTTAGCGTAGCTTTAATGTGGCAATAATATAGATATCAGTACGTAGGCAACCATTTTCTGGTCCTTTGGGCCGGATTTTAACTAGCGACCTATGGATGTAATGTATAGAATATGATCTAAAAGGAATATTATCAGTTCTCTTCATTGTTGATCCCTTATGTTTTTATTGGATTTTCTTTATCTTATGGTTAGTCTTTAGGGATGAAAATGTTTTAAATGAACCAAATTATTTTCTTTTAATTCATAAATTGACTATATTTCGCCCATACCTGGGCATCTTCAGGCCTTGAATTGATCATCCATATTTACAAAATTGCTATTTATAATTTTAAATATTCATTTAAAATAAAACCTGAAAAATGAAGTAACTATCACATATATTTATCTTATTCTATTGTTTACGAGCTACTCGTTAACATTACTAAATGGTTGCGGTTATTCAGATATACTTCTATTATACCTGTGTTTTAGAATATAAATTTAGGGTCCATAATAAGTAGGTATATATTTATAGAAATACATACACCCAATACATTTCGGCGACTATCAAAAAATAAGAAAGGTATATAAGTAAAATAAAATGATGTCGATAAATTGAAGCATATTACAACTATTTTTAGTGAAATAAACTGTTTGTGGTTTTATCCTGTACTTGGTGAGCTAAAGTTGTGCCAATGTAATGTAGGTTCGTATTATAACAAGTAGAATAGGTCGAGGGAATGTTTTCTCATAGTTAGTCTGGTGCCAGAATATTGTGAGGTGTCTACCAGAGTCATATATCATATGCTAATATGTTGGAGGTCTTGGACTTTGCGTCTCTTGTAGTATAAATCATATGATACTCTAACAGCTGTATAATATCTACCTCTTATTCATATAGTTAATGACAAATTTATGTATTTTTAAGTATATAGTATATATATATGTATATTATATATCAGTAGCGTACACAGAAAATTTTTTCGGGGGGGGGCCCAACCTAATTTAACTTATATGCGGGTTTAGCATACCCCATAATTTATTATAGTTGTAATTTCTCCCCCTTTTCAACACTCTAATTTCAATTTCTAACCTCATATTTAATTAAATTAAAATCCTATGAGGTAACACCTCACTATGTGATGTGATCGTTCTAAAGAACGATTATGTCTCCGATTCCAATAATTCCAAGACAGAAATCTGTTCCAGTTATCAGACATTTTTGATCCTGTTTCTGGCTGTTAGTCTGTCTCTCGCTCAATATTTCGAAAAATTCTTAAAAACTACTCTTTCGATTTTAATGAAATTCGGATGGCAGTTAATTAACATATAAAAAGTCCATTGTTGGCATATGTATAAGGTCAAATCTTCTGTTCCCATTTCCCTCCACCACATTTCTCCACCTGCAACCATTTCTCTTCCACATGTGCACACACATACATTTATTTACACCTTATTTTCAAAAATATTCATCTGATTTTATAAAACTTATCTGATAGAAGCTCACAGAGTAATTTTAACTGTCTGCGCTGTTTAAATTTTGGTAAATTGATACTTTAAATCATGTAAATATCAAACCAATTTTGACTAATTTAAAAAAGGAGGGAAAAATGAGTAAATTTAACATGAATAAAGTATCAATATAGCAATATTTTAAGAGCGCAGACGGTTGAAATTATTGTTGGGTTATCTGCGGGCTACTTTAAACAAACCATTAAAATTTCATAAAAATTAGATGAGTACTTTTGAAGATATAGGTGTAAATAAAAGTATGTCTGTGCGAATGTGGAAGAGCAATAAATAGGTGGAGAAGATTGAAACTTATACGTGATCAGCAATGTTACATCCTGGCTAATTATGACCTACCATCAAAATTTCAATAAAATAGGACGAATAGCTTTTAAGATATGTTGGTTCGCAAAAATTGAAGGACAGGCGGTCACGGGACCCAAACTGTACCCTGATGTTTAACAGATTTCTGTCTTGAAATTTTTAAAATCGGAGACATAAAAATTGTTCGTTCTTCAGAACTGTCACATATCTTCCGTTTTCTTTGGTTAGAGTTGACTCGGGCCTCATTTAATTTAATGTGCTTAAGGCTCTACCGCCCTTTGAGGTTAGAAAAAGCATTAAATTAAAAATGTATTGGTTCTAAGCAAGATATCAAAAATCTAATCACAGGCTTCATTCCTAATTTTAATTCTGCACAATTTGAGCCCTATTTCAACTTCCTCTGATAAATAGTACAGGCGCCATTTCAATACAACGATAAAACTCGTATTAAAATGGCGCCTGTACTATTTATCATAGAAAGTTGAAATAGGGCTCAAATTGTGCAGAATTAAAATTAGGAATGAAGCCTGTGATTAGATTTTTGTTATCTTGCTTAGAACCAGTATAATTTCAATTTTACTTTCTTTCCTAACCTCAAAGGGCGGTAGAGCCTTAACACCTAGGCGGAGCCGGCAATCGGGTCTATTATTGAACGCATCCCAATTTATTTTTATGCATAATTTCCATCGACAAAATCGGGCCTACTAGCAATCAGGCCGATTCATTGTACTCATCCTAATCAATTCAATGCACTTAATTCTATAGCAAAATATCCGGGCCTAGCTGTCAATCGGAACAGTCTATTTTTACGAATCCAAATTCAATTCATTGCATTAGGATTCGTAATGAATTGAAGCTGTCCTATAATGCAACCCATGCTATTGAACTGGACTAAAACCACAAAAAAATCATTGAATTCAATTGGCGAAAAATCGGGCCCAGCTGAAATCGGGTCGATCAAGTTTAATGTTTTTAGTTCCACTGGCAAAAATCAAGGCCTAGTCGGCAAATGAGCCGATTTATTTCATGCATCCTAATTTAATTCAATGAATCAAATTCCATTAGCAAAAATCTCGGTCCAGCCAAAATCGGGCCGCTATAGTGTTTAATAGTTTTAGTTTCATCGACAAATATCTGGGCCTAGCCGACAGTCGGGCCGGTATAGTGTTTAATAAATTCAATTCCATCGGCAAAATCCGGGCCCAGCCGACAGTCGGGCCGCTATAGTGTTTAATAGTTTTAGCTTCATCGACAAAAATCCGGGCCCAGCCGACAGTCGGGCCGGTATAGTGTTTAATAAATTCAATTCCATCGGCAAAATCCGGGCCCAGCCGACAGTCGGGTGCTATAGTGTTTAATAAACTCAATTCTTTCGGCAAAATCCGGGCCCAGCCGACAGTCGGGCCGTTATAATGTTTAATAAATTTAATTCCATGGGCCAAAATCCGGGCCTAGCCCACAGTCGGGCCGTTATAATGTTTAATAAATTTAATTCCATGGGCCAAAATCCGGGCCCAGCCCACAGTCGGGCCGGTATAGTGTTTAATAAATTTAATTCCATCGGCAAAATCCGGGCGCAGCCGACAGTCGGGCCGGTATAGTGTTTAATAAATTCAATTCCATCGGCAAAATCCGGGCCCAGCCGACAATCGGGCCGGTATAGAGTTGAATGAATTTGATTCTATCGGCAAATCCGGGCCGAGCTTATTTGGGGTGATTAAGTGTATACACACCATAAGATAATACTTAATTAATTCCTTTTATTGGAAAATATTTACAGCCAATTCGAATGCATCTGTCATTACTGTGTTTTTTTGGTTTTAAGTGTATGGCGGGTCTTAGGTATGTAATCATTTCGGGGGGGGCCAGGGCCCCTTGGGCCCCCCCCCTGTGTACGCCACTGTTATATATTGTAAATTGTTACCTCGTAAGTTATAAAATCCGTCGCGTCAATACTTGCTTGATCTCCAGATCAAGCAAGTATCGACGGTAGGGATATCCTCATTTTATATATATATATATATATATATATATATATATATATATATATATATATATATATATATATATATATATATATATATATATATATATATATTACTTTCTAATTTTCTTAGTATATGCGGAGAGAAAATACTGGGTTGGCGCTAAGCATTTCATTTTATTGTTGATTTTTTTTATCGATTTGATATTTGAAGATAGAATTAAAAGCTTCAGTGAAGTTCATTATAAAGGATTAAAATAAACATGTTTTTTTTTATCTGAATTGAACATATGATCTATCTCATGCGTTTAAATTGTCTGCCAGTCACAGTTTCATCTGTCTATAAGAGCCCTGTTTCGTGTGGGGGGTACTTTTTGCGTTACCATCCTTGCACGTTTAAGGTTTCTTAAGTAAGGTAAAGAAGTAAAGTTTTGTCTCTTCGCAAAGTTTCTTCAGCGCTAGAGTTACGGAGTAAGGTGGAATTAAGAGTCAGCTTGTACAACATGGCTTAAAGGATTATCTCTTCACAAATGTCCAAAATTATCTTTCATAAAAGTAGTTCTTTCAAAATGACTAACGTCTATGCACCTTACTCAGTAACTCTGGCGCTGAAGATGATTCCTTATAGTTGAAAGTCTGTTTTGTCGTATTAAAACTATTGTGAAGAGACAATGTTTTAGTTTTCTTGTGAAGAAATAAAACTTTACTTATTTACATTACTAAAGGAACATTAAAACGTATTATTAACTTTAAATCCTTTATAACGACCTTCAAAGAGGCTTTTGATTTGGTTTTCAAACGTGTAAATAAAATAGAATTTATTTTAAATAGAGAATATTGCGATGTTTGGCCTCTCTACAAGAGTATGGAGCTTAAACTAATGAACCTGTTTTGATGAAATTTTAAATTCATATTCAGAAAAATCAATTAGGAATCGAACCTCGAGTTATGATCGTTTAAATATGTTTTTTTTTTTTTAAACATAATTTGACTGAAACGTTTGTTAAAGTTCATGATAGGATGGGAAAAATCTGTGTGCTACACTAATTGGCATACTTTTTTTTTATATAAATAGCTCATATCTTTAGAATTACTGTATCTGTGTAATATATCTTTAATGTGGACGTAATCATTTAATATAACGATAATATTATACTTCTATTTTTAGCTTAAAAATAAATTTGAGTTATCTATTTTATTTTGAACCAACGAACTGAGTGAGTAACCTTAAAGAAAGACAAAGAGATGAAAATAAAAGTTAAGAATGTAAAGAGACAAGACAAGACAATATAATATAGAAATGTTGGCAGAACTGCTTCAGTATACTAGTAGTTGTGATATTCAGAAGTCTATAGTGTATTTCACGTGGACTAGTTTGCTAACACTGTTAGAAATATCTTGGCAGGTGTTTCTAGACATCATACTTCTAGACATTTAGCATTAGCTTCAGTTACTTTCAACATGAAAACATTATGACTCCACTTTGTTCATTTTGAAAATATACTGAAAATAGAAAAATAGAGTGTCGGAAAATTTGAAACAAAAATCTATGTTTACATTGTTATTGGCCCATTTCATTATTTTATAAAATATGGGTATACATATTTTTTATAACTTTATTTTTTTCTATCAACAAAAAAATTAGATAACATGAAAGACTTTATATATATATATATTTGTATTAGTATATCTATGTTTTTATAAGCCTATTGAATATATTTTAACAATAAAGCTAAGAACAGCCTAACGTAGTAAGATCAAAAATCAATACGCGGTTTGGTTGGAAGTTTTGAGTTGAGTAGAGTTTTAAAGATAATGAGGTTCAAAAAAATGAGTTTCATTATAATGATGTTGCTCAGGGAGCCTATGTATCATCAGCATAAAACTAATATACCTTGAAAATAATAATAATGATATACCATTGAAATCTTAAATTTAGAATGGTATCTTATTTTGGGTTTGTTTTTTGTTGAAAATCTCAATTTAGTTAGTGTAGATTTATTGCAATAAAACATTAGTTTTAGTGGCAATAAAACAAGTTGGAACATTCTAATGTAAAACATTTATTTCTATAAAGAACAAACTATTATGTCAAACCTTCGACGGCATATTTTCTGCTGCAGGAGATTTTTTTAAAGAAAAAAAAGATATAAAGAAATTTTTTTGAGAAGGAAAAACTCGGTACTGAGTAAAAGTGAACTAATTGAAAATAATGTTGGCTACAGATTCCACTTCTTACTCTACCATACAGCAGGGAGTTTCATTTATAACCTTAACCTCTAGCCTGGGATCTGTAGCTGGCATCGTATAACCTTTTCTTAAACCTTCTTCCCCCACTACTTTTTACCTTCACGTTCCTCTCACTCTGTCCGACCCACTACGCCACAACCATACAACAAAAATATAAAGCATATAAAAATTCGCTCGTAAGCGTAATTAAAAGCAGAAGACTTTTTTTTTTAAGAGTCTGCATGAAAAAACAAAAAAGTCCTAGATTCTTTAGAAGGTAAAGAGCGTATAAAAGGGAAGAAACGAAAATTAAAATAAACAAGAAAAAATTAGGAATGCACGTTTTTATCCTCGAACACTTTTAAAGTTAGAAGTAAAATTTAATTGCCTCGTTAAAACAATTCCTTGTACTGATAGATATTTAACACAAATTGTGTATATAAAAATAGATAAATAATATCAAAATTATTAAATTTTATTTTCTTACATCAATATTATTTGTGAGTTAGTCGTAATTGTTTTTTTATTTTTTTTTATTTATAAAACATAAATAAATTATAGTTGAACCTTTTGAACATGTATTACTCGTATTTTTCAAATATAATATAAACCAAAGCATCAAATCAGTGTATGAGTTTTGTTTATAAAAATAGTCAGTTTATATGACCTATGAAATTTGGATCTGCTTCGATTCCTAGTTTGTTTGGTTATACTTAATTTCAAGCAATATTAAATTTGCGCAGATGGCTAAAATTAGTATGGCTCCACAAAAATGGGCTATTTATGATCTCTTATCAAATTTGTTTTCGTTAAAATCAAACGAGTAGTTATTAAAATAAGGTGGTTGAAAAATGCTGAAAGACAGATAGGTGTACGAGTCCAAACATTTATCCTCATGTCTGAAATAGATTTTTTTAAATTCAGAAACATAAAATAAGTTTGTTCTTCAAAATGATTACAATGCTTCTGTTACCTTCGATATGCTCGGAAGCAAATGAGAAAGCATTAATTTTTTTTATGAACAAATAAAGACATTATATGAGACAGCAATAAATAGCATGAGACTAGTTAATAAATATTTGCAAGAAAACATTTTTATTGATGCAACAAATGCTCTTTGAGTGAATACAATATGTATAAAGACTAGAAGTTTTTATTTGATGATGCAAATTAATTATGGAGAGGAGGGGATGGGGGAGTAATAGTTTATGAATTTTTCATGGTTTTGAAAAAAGTAGGTTTTGATTGGATTTTTATCTCGGTGTTAATATTCATTTATATTTTTTCCACGACTCATTCCTTGTAGAAGGCGTGAGGAAAAACTTTGTTTCCCATCGGGCATTCAAAAATTTTTCCTGTTTCTCATGTTTATTTCTTGTTAAACAAATAATAGTAGCATTTAGTATAAAAACAAAAAATAAATTGGAAAAGAGTGCGTGTAACAAACAACAATTCTCTTAGGCTTATTTTTTACAAGACAGTATTCAAAAATATACTTCTTTTTTAAACTAATTTTAAAAAAGGTTTCATATTTTCTTTACCATGTAGATACTAAAAGTTATCAAAATTTTAACTTCTTTATTTTTATAATATTTCATTATAATTAATTGTTTTTAAAATAGAAACAATGATTTAAAATGTTATAAAGATAAGTAATGTGATATAAGATAAGTAATAACTTCCTAGGAAATAAAGTCTCTCTTCAAAATGATTTTAAGGCGCAAAGAGCTAGCTATCTATTCGTACCACAGTAGGTCATCAACTGTAGTCGTAAGGTAATCTAAGTGACGATTAACGTCAGAATAGTATTTTTGATTAATTAGCACAACATTTTGACGGTAATATCTATATTATTATGTGGATTCACTTAATGGTTTCAGGCTTGGAAGCCTTAGCTACAAGATTATCTTTAGCATTGTTAGATTTGTTTTACTATTTAAGTATAAATGAGATGAAAGGAAGGTTGTGAACCTAAATGTTTACTCGTTTCTGTTGAAATATCTGTTGGAACTCTACTTGAAGCTCTCCTGTACAAGGGTAAGACTGCTAACTTATCCTTGGAGCTTCTACTCGCCTTGCTACTTGCCTCCCTAACTTGCCTTTAATCACTGGCACTTGCTCCCGAGGCTTTGCCTCGTTCTAGCCCCCAGGCTCGGTGCCCCCTATAAATTCATTAGCACTCAGGCCCACACTACTAAAGACCCATATTATCCTCTCTTAAAGCCCCTCCCCTTTCCTTCTTGTTTCCTGAAAATTAAATGTTTCACTTGGCCTAGAGAGTAGAGCCTAACCGTGCTCAGTTTACCACCCATTTGCTTTATACTTAGTTTATACTCTCTTCCTTTTATACGTAATGTTCATAACATTATACTTTAATAACATTACTTTTGGTAAATCAACTGAACCTAAGAACACCCTTTAACACAAAGTAAAGGAACCATGGGTACACTTTTTCAACTCATTAGGCCTATAAACTTTATTTCTGGCATGTCAAAAACTCAAATGTGATTATAATATAATGTTCGCGTTGTTACAATTCAATGCATAGTTTAGATAATTATATTTAATCCACATCTTATTAATTAACGTAATATAAATATGTATAAGTATAAAATATATTGCAACATCACAGTTTTGCTATGTAAAAACAAAATTAAATTATATGTGTGGTCTATAGATGGGTCACTTCAGGGATAAATTAAAAACAATCTTCTTCAAAACATCTTCAGCTATATTTCAACCCTCTGTTTGGGTCATTCTCAAGCCTACAACAAAAACATTTGATTGACAAACTATGGTTTTACTCATATTTAACAATACTGAACATGGATGTTAAAAACTAACAAAATAAACTTTCTTACTACTAAAAAGTCTGAAATAGTCCTACAATTTAAAACATCAACATTTTATTTCAAGAAACAGTAATAGCATTAACTATAAGAAAGATTGCAGAGATTTAAACAAGTATTATGTGGGAGTAATTTAAGTAGGTTAGGATACTAAATGTAACGCAGGAGGTAGTCTAATGAACCTGGGTATTTCAAGACAAGATGTTATCTGGTATCAATAATGTACATTATAATTTATAATCTTCACTGTGATAAAATGTAGGCATTTTTTTTTAAAAAAAAATGTGGTTTAATATAATTATTTTAATTGTTAATTTTGTAGTTGTTATTGTTATTAATGTTATTAGTTTATATTTATGATTGTTAGTGGAGAGGAAATGGAATATGTGATAACAAGTTACCAAATAGGTAATAATTATGTGAACAAATATTATTTTAGATTTCGACGATGTTTTAAATTGTAGGACTATTTCAGACTTTTTAGTAGTAAGAAAGTTTATTTTGTTAGTTTTTAACATCCATGTTCAGTATTGTTAAATATGAGTAAAACCGTAGTTTGTCAATCAAATGTTTTTGTTGTAGGCTTGAGAATGACCCAAACAGAGGGTTGAAATATAGCTGAAGATGTTTTGAAGAAGATTGTTTTTAATTTATCCCTGAAGTGACCCATCTATAGACCACACATATAATTATATGAAGGGATCAAACTTACGTCAAAATAAATAAAATAAAATGATTTTTATTTTTATTTTGTAAAAGTCAATAAATGTATTTTATATTAAGAATATTTGAACAGTGTTAATAAATAAAAACAAGAATAGCAAAAGTGTTGTGGAGATGCTACTGGATCTGGGCTTGACAGAATAGTCCTTGAAGCTTTTAACGTTCTGTTTCCCAATTCACTTTGATCAGTTGCACAAATGACAACAAACCCTCCCTATATTTTTCCCAAAGAGATGACTTCACGACAGCAGAAACTCGACGAGACCGGTTTGAATAATTGATCATACGCAATAACAGCAAGTACAAGCTCAGCTTATGTCGGTGCTTGAGAAGCACGATGCTTTAGTCGGCTAAAAACTCTTTGGAAACAATGTCATTTTTTGATTTTGTTAGAAATGTGTTGTAATGTTCTATAATATATTTGTAGAGTGTAAGACAATAATTACCTCAATCTGATGAGAATCTTTTTAATAGATATTCATTTTTGATCTTTAAGCATAATTGTGTGTTTGCTCCTTTATAGAATATTTGGGTCGTTACAGGACGGAGAACACTTTAGACATCTACTCGTTTCTCATACTTTTCGTACTCGCATACTTTTCTTTCTTTTATGTTTCGATCATCATAGTCATTAAGTTATTAAAGGACGGATATCCCATCAACCACTTTCATTGAATTTTCTATTTGACTGCATTGATTAGAGCCTTCAGATAGCATGATGCTTATTCCAACTATTAGAAATAAAACTTATGCCATTTAGTGTGTAGGTGCGATGTCAGCGGAAATTAATCTTCTTAGAACGTAGAATAGAGAGTGTTATTTGAATAAAACAAGCGGAAGTGAAGTTGGTGTCAATAAAATAATAATAAACGAAATGCCTCTCCACAAAATGAATGTTCAAATTCCAAAATTTCGGCCTCTCAGCTATTATGTTCTTTTTTGAAACCCGACTCCACGTTGGGGATTTCATTACCTTTTACCGGCACTGATGATAGCTGAGAAAAGCTAGTTTTGAAAATTAAACATTAATTTCGTGGAAAGCCTTTTCGTTTTTTATTATTCTCGATTATTATTATTACTAAGCAAGCATTTATTTCGTAACATAAAAGAAGTAATTTAAAAAAAAAAAAAATCCGTAATGGATTAGAAAAAAACTCGTTTTTATACCAAAGCATTGTTTGAAATTGTGAGAAAGTTGTTTTTAATATTTCGATGAGAATAGGAAGAAATTTAAAAACTTAGAAAAGCGGGAAAGAGTTTGAATTGAAAATATCTAGAAAGAGAGGAAATTTCAGTGCAAGTTTTGTTTAGAATAAAGGAAATACTAAATAGGTCCTGAGGAAACTCGGCAAGTATAAGACTCAACAAGTTGGTGCTTAATTCTCAATGCTAAGTTGACAACTCGTCTTACCTTAGCTTGACTTTAAACCTCGAGGATAAAAATCTAAACTTGAACTAATCCTTCAGCAAAACTTTTCTTTCCCGTGCAAAACTAGTAAGCAGAACATTCCATTTCACTTTGACTTTTAATCTTTAACAGATATTTAGATGGTGCAAAACATCCTTAACAAAATAACTATTTTCAGTCTTATGTTATTAGGGGCGTTGTACAAATCTAATAATTTTAGTTGTTAAATAGGAGCTAGATAGCACTAGGCTTCGAGAACTTACTGTGTAGAGTAAGTTCTTATTTAGTATCAGGTTCTTATAAGACATATAACAGGATTACACACAATAAATGGCTTGTTTAGAAACCATGCGGAAAAAGTTTCATATTGAAAGATAGAAAAGATTTTCTAGCTTATGGCAAACTTTGAGGTAATCTTAAAGGTTCACAAGAACATGGCCGCTAGAATAATAGTTTAAAAATGTAGCTGCTAAAAGGCGCATAAAGTTGTTGCAAATTATGAATGAAAAATGATGTTGACAAACAGCTATTTATATTCAACTATAGATCTTTTCGCTATTAAAATATGAGTGTTAATTGTTATCGAACAATCGTCGGTTCATGTAAATCATAAGTCTTCTTAAATACTTAAAATAAGGCTAGAGAGGCTTAGAGAGCCAGCGTGGACGTGTGGGTTAAACCACGTCTGCTCGTCCATCACTGAATCTTGAGTGGAACGAGATGGGGTTCGATTGTTCGCCGTGACGCTCTGATTTATATGGCTCACTATTGATCACATCATACTCGCTTCGGCGGTACCATGTACATATCTATGATGTGTGAAGTGGCTGGAACTCTCCACCACGGGGCGTAAAAAGGGCCTATGTGATGGCCTAATTGCAAGGTTCGAACAAGTGGTTCGTCCTTCCCGTTCTAGTAGGAAGTACTAGACTACTACTACTACTAAAATAAGGCTTAGATTTTTTTTTTTTTTTTTTTTTTTTTTTTTTTTTTTTAACAAGAGGTTCTCAAGTTTTATTAACACCAGTTAGTTTCAGGTTCTACAAGGTGGATTAGCAGTTTCCTTAGGTGTTTTGTGGTAGAGGAATACTTTATTATTTTAAAGTTTTGTACCTCTATAATTATTTAATTTTGTACCTTTACTTGAAAGTAGGTTTTTTTGAACAAAGTTAGAATACAGTTCTTCAAAATAGTTTTCCTACAATATAGAAAAAAAACAACGTTAAATGCATTTACTTTCTATAAAAACTTAATAAATAAGGCTTAATATACCATAAAACAACTCTTTACCTTTATTTGAGATGTTTCTGTAAACTTTTTTGTTATGTTAACTGTACTTTTTGTGCGGTTAAGTCTTCTTAAAAGCTTGTAGTTAAGGACTATGTTCTGAAGCAGACCTCAAACTTAAAACTTCTTTAAAAGTTCAATATGAATCAAAGAAAACAAAACAAAGAACGTACTTATTACTTTAAGAATGACTTGAGAAGTATACTATTACTTATTACTTAAGCTTCTAAAGGTGGTCAGCTTTTCTTCAATTTTCAAAAGAAGTTGAATAATATTGTCAGCAATGATATTTTATAAATAAAATTAATTTTGTAGTATTTTTCTCTTGAATCTATAAAGTTGGTTTCAAATTAATTAAACTCAGCGTTATAATAATTAATAAGTGACAGATTAATCAGTGAAATCGAAACATTGACCCCCAATCTAGTGAGAAATTAAAAAAATAAATAAATGGGTAAAAGTGATAAATATAATCTGACCTCACTTATTAGATTAGAACATAAAATATTTTAAAGCTACGCGAGGAGGAAAAATTCAATATAGAGGTAATATATTTTCATTCACTTTCCACCCTCTCTTCAAACAATGTTAATCAAATAAATTTCTAGAAAAGTTATTTTTAAAAAACAAAAAAAAAAACTTTTACGCTGAAATTGTATTTATTTTAAAACATATTGATTTTGTAATAGTGAACTGTTATTTAATTAAATTAGACCACGAATAAAGTTTATAAAAAGTTTTCTTTTTAAAGCTTGTTCTTCGGAAAAAAAATAATACTAATTAATTTTTGAAACTCGAAAGCACACATACGGAGTCAATTCATAAATCATGGACGCTAAAGGATACATGGTTTAAAAGTCTGATGGTTTATCGATAAAACTTATTATCGATACTAAAGAATGGTTGGTATTACAAAGCAGTAATATTATTATTACCCATTTAGCTCATGATTTCGGGTGAACTAGTTGCGTATGTCAATTGTAAGGTTGCTATACAGCTGATAGGGCGACACACTAATCATGTGTGTTAAATGTATAGTTGTGCAAGTCCTTTAGCAGGTCCTCTACAGTCAGGTCTAGGAAAGTCCTAGGCAGGTCATAAGCCCTCTAAGGGCTGTAGTGCCACGGAATGAGTGATCAGTTACACGACTATGACCAAACACTTGTTCGAAACTAGCAATTAGGCCATTGAAACTAGCAATTAGGCCATTATTGGTCTCATTGTACTATCCTCGTGGTAGAGAGTTCCAGCCATTTCACACATCATCACCAAAGCGAGCATGTCATCAGCATTTTAATTAAGTTTTATCGGATTGGTCTTATTGATGAAATTAGGGGTAGGTACTTGTAAGTCAACGTATGAATAGCATCTATTGTTCACTTTCACTTGAGAATTATCTACATAAATTATTCTTCTTCTGTTATTCTTTCATCTACTTCTTCCAAATGAGCTATTCGCTTAAATAAATGTATGCCAAATTAAATAAATTTATTAAATATAAATAAAATAAAATGTATTAAATATTGCTTGTTTTGTTTTCTTCCACAATATTGTTTGTATGATTTATTAAATGTTGTATTTTTTAAATAGGGGAAGAAAATAATACAATATACATTTTTTTCTGACACTTGAATCTAATATAGAAAATTTAAGAAAAACAGAACGAAGATAAATAGTGTTTTTTTTTCTTCTTCTTTTCAGATGACGTTTAATTTAATTTTGTTCCTAGAAGAAACGTCTAGTTCTCAAACACTTGCGTTTAATATAATGTGCGAATAAGAATAATAATACTAAAATATTACATAATGTAACAAAACATGGCTTTTGCTCAAATAAGAGCAGAAGGATAGAAAAATAAAACTGGGAGAAGCTAGATTGAAGATATCTAGAGAAAGGTAATAATTTGCAATACAAATCAGAGGACTCGGACAATAATTGAGAAATAGTAAATAAAACTTTAAACTGAATATAACATACTCAAGCAAAAATCATCGCGTCGTTGATGATTCTTTTCCTATAATTGGACAATCGTAAAGACTTCTTTAAGAGACTTAAAATTTTAAAAGATTGTGTTTGTCCAACGATAAGCGGCATAAAAATTGACTGATTTGATCGAAATTCTGCACATAGATGCATCTCAGAACTATTGACAACTGTATAGTTTCAAACTTAATATTTTTAAGATGACGGACAATAAAATGGATGAAAAAGTAAATGTTAAGTCAGCTTGACATGGTATACATCGTTTTAAAGGTCTTGCAGGGAAGGAAAATAGTTCGTAACTGTAATTCCAAAATTTGATTTTTTACCGGCATTTTAGAAACAAATATGCCCGAAATTAGGGCGATGAAAAAATATTTAATGATTGTATGGCATTTTAAAACTCTTTTCAGGTTGAATAAGAATATGTAAGTTTTTTCCGAAAAATATATCTTGGTACCATATTAAAACAAATATTACCTATACTAAGCAAATCATACTTTTTAAATCTGACAGCTCAGATTAGTCAACCTATTGGGGGGGGGGGGGGGGGGGGGGGGAGACTAGGCCGGTTGGAGTGGCGGGGCAGCATCATTTGTTGGTAAACAAAAGAAGGTTATGTTACTCCATTTCAAATCGCGATCTTTTTAACTATATAGATTTCTCCTTTGACTTTAACTTATTATTTACGAATATTTCTTGCAATTAAAATAAATTTATTTTCTTTTGACGTTCAATAAATGTAATTGTAATGGTTATGATGTATAAAAAGTGAATGTTTAAAACTTCTTAGATAAAGAGTGATATAACTATAATAATACACCTCAGAAATATAGGTATAATATAGAATATATTAATATAGATATAGTATAGATAGTATATATAATATAGATATAGAAATATAGGGAAAGGCATAAAAACAAGAGGGAAACGATGCAAACGGTACAAGAAACAGTAAAGGGAATGTAAAGATTCAAAGGGTAGAGGTTACGAAGTCTCCTCGAACGGTTATCCTGAGTGCCTCGCCCCTCCACCAGTGATATTTTTGTTTGCCTAGTTGACCCGACCTATTACCCGCCAAAATCTCAAGCTCTCATTGGCTTTCCTCCCATTTTTTTCCGATTTTCCCGCGCTGTCAGAGTTAAAAAGTATGATTTGCTTAGTTTATATCTATATGAGAGCAAACTGAATTTTTTCTACGCCAGTTCTATATGCGCCGCGTTACTAGTTGGTACCAGAATGATCATTCCTAATAAGTAATATCTCCAAGGACTAGTATGGACCTTTCTTTTAAAATTAATTTCTTGATTTTGCCTTGGAGTGTAATTTTTCTAAACATGTATGCAGAATTTTCATTGAAATTTTCCCTGTATTGTAGGCTCTACGGCTACGCGTCCTTTCAGGCGATGACTGCTAGCCTTTTCTTACTATTTATTTGGACTTAGAGGTGAACCTCTACCAATAAACCATATGTATTCATATGTCATAATCTCAAAATTGAATTTTCGCGAAATAACACTTTTTTTCATTTTATATACTACGTACTTGAGAGCAAGTAATAAATTAACTAGATCTACTTATTTAAATATTAATATTTTTTTAATTTTAAAGTTTTCAATATTGAATAGTTGAATGACTAGGGTAGGTTATTTGTGCAGAGGAAAGTTAAAGTAAGCGGTCAAAGTGTTTGCTCCAAAGTTATATAATGAGATTTTCCTCACTAGAATCTAGGCGGACTTTCACTTGCAGTAGATTCTGCCGCTTGACCAAAGACTCTATGTTTGCTCAGCAACTGAAACTCCGGGCAGAACAAACAAATTAAGGACTGGGAGGTTCTGGAAGCCTTGAACTACCAGGGTCAGGTAGTGAAACCTTTTCCCCACAAATCCTTTCTCTCTTCATCCTATGCCCTTGCAAACACTTAACTGATTTACCAGACTTTGAGCAGTCAACGAAGATATTATTATAAATGCCTTAATGGTTAGACTAACCCTATTCCGTTGATATAGTAGAGTATGTTGATATACGCCTAGATAAAACACAGCATTCTAATTCATAGTAAATGCACTGAAAAAGTAGATTGCCAACTGGTGCGGCACATAGCTTCCTCGCATCCTATCACGTACTTTATAGATTTGATGCGTTTACAAGCCAAGTAGCAAAAGTTAAAGAGCGCAGATGGTTGAAATTAATCTGGTACTATCTTCGGTCTACTTTCGATTAACTATAAAAGTTTCATACAAATTATATAAGTACATTGGAGCTATAGGTGTAAATAAATGTATGTTTGTGCGTACGTGGAAGAAAAAGAAATAAGCACAGAAGGTTGAAACGTATATGGGACCAACAATGAGCTAATTATTACCTACCATACAAATTTCAATAGATCGGACGTTTAGTTTTTAAGATATGTTGATTCGCAAAAATTGAGCGACAGACAGACACGGAACCAAAAATGTTCTCTGTCTGAAACGGATTTCTGTCCGTTTTGAAATAGGACACAACAAATATTTTCGTTCTTCAGAACGATCACATAGCTTCCGTTACCTTTGGAAAGCTCGGAATCAATAATTTATTTCTGTAAGATACCTTCATTAATATAATTAGAAGGGACAAACATATTTAGATTTTATTTATACATAATTTTCTTTATAAAAGAGTTATCACAGTACTTGCATAACACAACTAAGAAAAAAATGTATGTAGTTGAGAAAGAAAATTTTCATAATTATATTAATCAGGGTCAAAAGAGAATCAATTTCTGGATGCCAAACATAGTGCAAGTTTGGTTTTCGATCATTCACTATTAGGATATAAATGTATAAATTACATATTATATAGTAATGTGCAATATAAATTGTATTATGTATATTTTATATGCCATTATTGGTATTATTTTTATTATAATATTACTATAAGAACAAAGTGTGTTATAAATATTCGTGTGAGCATAAAAATGGAACTTGAAGAAAGAAGTAATAAAAAAGATACAATTTAATAATTATTAAAGAATAAAAATTTAAATATAGTTTCATATAAGGATTTAATTATCAATGTATTAAAGAGAATTAAATTTGATACAGCATACATTTACTTACTTAGAATACAGAAGGTTTTTCAATTTCCTGGGAATTACTGATTTCGTGAAATTAAGTTGTTAAACTCGGGTATATTTCTGTGTTATAGCTTACTTAGCTCGGTGAAAGCTAGAGGGAGGAATAGTTCAAGGCTTAAAAGGGGTTTCTGACTGGAAAGGTTTAAGGAAATACTTAAGTTTGCCTTGCAGTTGAACATTAAATATTTTACGAGCTTACTAAAATCAGTTATGATTCCAACACGTGGGGGAGTTGTAAAACTTCGTGGGTCGTGATAGGGGTGCTTCAAAGAGAGTATGAACAGTAGCCCTCTCTTGACTAACTTAATTCAACCTAATACTCAATACTTAGCCCGCTCACTTTCTTTAGTGTGCAATGGGCTACATGTGTAGTAAAATACACACACCCACACACACACACACACACACACACACATATATATATATATATATATATATATATATATATATATATATATATATATATATATATATATATATATATATATATATAGTGCTTAGCTATTCATTGCTTTAGCTCTCAAATACTCTTGGTAACTTTTTAATTGTATATTGTATAGTGAATAGTATAATGACGCTAACGAGCGGAAACATTATATATATACAGAGTTAGCAAAAAAAAAAAAAAAAACCGCATTTTTTTGAACACTTATAGCTCAGCTTCTGTAATAGATAAAGATATGGAATTCACGGGGTCTAAATACTACATGCTTCTACTTTAAATTTCATATCTATAACTTAACAAACTATTCGGCGAAAGCCATGCAATAACGGTTTGAATTAGGGTCTTAAAAAAAGTCGTTGCCCGAGTAGTAATTTTGTTGATTTTGGTATTGTAGTTTTGTTGGAATAAATAACCCTATGGTGTTGGGGGGGTTCTTTGTTGGCAAGTGGGAGAAGTCCCTCAGTGTTATAACAAATATTGAAGATGTGTTAACCACAATGTTACCTATAATTGAAGATCAAATGCCAAATTACACATTTATGCTAGTTGGTGCCCCGTTCCATCGCTCCTTGCAAACAATTCAATACTTACAAGAGAATTGCCCAGTCTTCATCCAGACGAGTGGCCGCCCAACAGTCCAGAACTAAATTCAATTGATCGTCTGGGTTGGCTAGAACACAGAGTGTACGTGGTGAGCAGAATAAAGGACGTAGATGAACGTCGAAAGAGGATTCTTCGTGTCTGGGATAATAAGCGTCAGTCAACTTTTGCAGGGGCCAAATCCCACTATCGAAGATGAGTGCAGGCTGTCGTAAATGAACTAGGAGGACATATTGCCAACCAACCAATTGGTACCAATTGTTACCATTGTTACCATTCAACAAGTAAATCTGTAAAATATGCATTCTTTTTTTTGTAATTTTGTGAAATATTAATTTTTTAAAGACGTTTATTTTATCAAAACTGCCAGGGCAACGACTTTTTTCAAGACCCTAATTCAAACCGTCATTGCATGGCTTTCGCCCAATAGTTTGTTAAGTTATAGATATGAAATTTAAAGTAGAAGAATGTAGATTTTAGACCCCGCAAACCCCATCTTTATCAATTACAGAAGCTACAATCTCGTTGTGTTTTTGAATATGAAAAAGTTTTTGAAAAACAAGGCCAAACTATTATTAAAAAATTTACCTCCACAGAACTGAGCCTAAAATTAATTTTTGTTGGTATTAAAATTCGAGTTAATGACGTCTAATTTAATTGATTTTGATGTATTATAACTTCGGGTACATTTTTCAATAATTGTTTTCCAAGCGATGGAGCGATGACAGTTTGTTTTAGAGTGTAATCTTTAGAAGGATAAGAGTTGTTGGTTTCTTGTTGATAATCCGAGGTGATAGAGGTTGATGAAGTCTTTATCAGTATTAAGTTGATAAGGGGAGTAGGAAGTTAGTGATAAGGTGTTAAAGCGAGGCAGTGTTAGAAGAATGTTAGCTCGGCCCTCATATCCTGATGGTAGTAAGGAAGAAGTAGAGGGAGGGGTGCTTGATTAAAGCCCCTATCACTCCCTGATAAGCTTCAAGTGTATTAAGTCCTGGAGAGTTTCAACACTGATAAAGTACCCTCTCTTTGATAAGGGCTTCAGGATGTAAAGAGAAAGGCTCTTGAAAAACTTCACCTAAATCGACAAAGAAACAATGTTTTTATAATATAAACTTTGCTCGAGAAGATTTTTAGATAATCACTTTGTTTAATAGGACTTAAAGTAAAGTATAGTAATAAATTCTTTCACAGGTTATATAGCTGCTAGTTGAGAAGATTAGAAGGCAAAGCGATGCAATTAGGATTATTTGTGGGTCCTTTTTGTAAATCTCTATTTGAAATTAAACTTTCTCTAGACAAAAATATATATGAAGCGGCGAAACCATAGTGGAGCAAGTAACTTAATACTCATTGGTACGTGCACCGTTATCATATATATATATATACGTATTCCAATATCATTAAAAATAAAACAGCTATTAGCATTCCATGAATTCACTCGCCTGTCGTCTGTAGAGATTCAAGATGAATTATGACTTATTCCGTTCTTATATTTCTCAAAATACTAGTGAATGCTATTAACATTAGGAATAACATAAATTGTCTCTCCACGAACATTCAAACTGGTTTGTTAAACAAAGCAGCTTTCAGCCTTCATAAGGCCATCATCAGTGCACATTGAGGAAGAAATGAGTTACATTAAAAAACAAAAAAAATATTAGTGAGAGGTGAGTCTATTCCATGTCGGAGAGACATAATACTCATCTGAGCAAAACAAAAATCGTAAAAAAAAGAAATTGCCAAGGCAAATGGTTTTGCATAATTCCATGTGTAAAATGTTTTTAAATTTCACATTACCACTGATATTACCGTAACATTTTGGCATCTGGCTAACTTTCATAACTATGTATTAGAAATTCATAAGAACAGTAAGTGAATGAAATTTACTTTTAAAAGAAAAAGAGGAATGTACTTGACATGTGCATTGGTTATTTGCCCTCGCGGAATGAAATCTACCCCGTGCATGTGCATAACCCACCAATAAAAATGGCAACAGTGCACTCTTGTAAAAAGTGACAATTTAATGTTGGAGTTTTAATAATGGGTAAAGACTAACAGTTTTTACTGATACCTTTTTATGGTACACAGAATACAAAGCATGTTGTATATTCTGAAGTTTTTTTTAAAAAAAATATTACTCTTAAAAAAACAGAAAGGCTGTTTTTTCATTTGTTTAGACTGTAAAGTATCATAATTCCAAGTTATATACCAGGGCCGGATATAGCTACCGCCAGCCCCCGCGGTGCGGGGGGGCCCACGGTCCTGGGGGGCCCACTCAGAGATGTAGAAAAAGGTTTTTTTTGCAACAAAAAAGGCAAGAAGGATATTGTGATCAGTGGCGTAGCTATGGGCCCGAATTGCGGGCACGTCCCCGGTGCCAGGGGGGCCCACAAATAAAAAAAAACATGAAACTATTATCTTTGTACCACAATGTCGATGGGGGCCCCTTTAGAGTATAATTAATGTATAATCTAAACTGGAATTATACTCATATACCTTTGTCAGGGGGCCCCATTCAGTGCTGAACGCAAATGTTTCAATTATAATTTTTTTTGGCGAGGGGCCCACTGCCCTAGGTACGCCACTGATTGTGATAAACTTAAAATTTTTCCTAACGTGTCATGAGTACAAACGGAAGTTTGAAATTTTTTGTTTCATTTAGTTACTTAGATTTTTGTGATGTTTTTCACCTTATTCAATATGGTCAATGCTAATTTAAAGGAGAGAAACTGACTGACAAATCATATTAACTGATATTAATAAATTTTACATTTTTTACTTGTAATGCAATTTTTAAGCTTGCCAGCTACAAAGGACAAACTTGCCCTCAGAAATCCTTAAAACTCATCTTTTTGCACTTAAATTTTAAAAAATTCTCCGGGGGAGTACCCCCGGACCCCCAGCCGTTGTTTGTTCAAAGGGGTCCAGATGCTAACTTGCCCTGGGGCCCGGAAATCCTCTCAGAGGCCCTGATATATAATACATATATCTGGTAATTATACATAATAACCAAATCAGCTCAGTTTTTTTTTTACCTAAACGATAAAAAAGGTATTTTCGAAAAGGTCTAACGAAAAAAATTTAAGACCCCATTTTCGGATAAGCTTGAAAAAATTTTATTTGAAATATTAAAAAAGTTAATATGAAAGGGGAGTAGTTATAGGACACTCAGTATCAGTGGCGTACACAGGGGGGGGGGGGGCCCAAGGGGCCCTGCCCCCCCCCCCCCCCCCCCCCCGAAATGATTACATAACTTGGACCCGCCATACATTTAAAAGCAAACAAACACAGTAATGACAGATGCATTCGAATTTTCTGTAAATATTTTCCAATAAAAGGAATTAATTAAGTATATTATACTAGGGTTTGTATATAATCACCCCGAATGCGCTGGGCCCGTATTTTGCCGATTAAATTCATTAAACACCAAAACAGCCCGATTGTTGGCTGAGTCCGGACTTTTTTCCGCAGAATTCAAATTAGAAAACATAAACCAAGTAGGCCCAATTGCCGGCTTGGCCCGGATTGCTGATGAAACTAAAGCTATTAAAAACTATACCGGCCCGATTGCCGGCTAGGCCCGGATATTTGCCGATGAAACTAAAACTGTACCGGCCCGATTGCTTGCTAGGCCCGGATATTTGCCGATGAAACTAAAACTATACCGGCCCGATTGCCGGCTAGGCCCTGATTTTTGTCGATAGAATTAAATTAGGAAGCCTTAATTATGTCGGCCCAATTGCCGGCTTGGCCCGAATTTTTGCCGTTGAAACTAAAACTATTAAACACTATACAGGCCCGATTGCCGGCTAGGCCCGGATATTTGCCGATGAAACTAAATCTATACCGGCCCGATTGCTTGCTAGGCCCGGATATTTGCCGATGAAACTAAATCTATACCGGCCCGATTGCTTGCTAGGCCCGGATATTTGCCGATGAAACTAAAACTATACCGGCCCGATTGCCGGCTAGGCCCTGATTTTTGTCGATAGAATTAAATTAGGAAGCCTTAATTATGTCGGCCCAATTGCCGGCTTGGCCCGAATTTTTGCCGTTGAAACTAAAACTATTAAACACTATACAGGCCCAATTGCCGGCTAGGCCCGGATTTTTGCCGATGGAATTAAATTAGGAAGCCTAAATTAAGTCGGCCCAATTGCCGGCGTGGCCCGGATTTTTGCCGATGGAATTAAATTAGGAAGTTTAAATTAAGTCGGCCCAATTGCCGGCTTGGTCCGGATTTTTGCCGATGAAACTAAAGCTATTGAACACTAGACTGGCCCGATTGTCGGCTGGGCCCGTATTTGTGCTGACGGAATTAGATTCATTGAATTAAATTAGGATTCCTAAACTAAATCAGTCCAATTGCCTTCCGGACCCGGAATTTTTAGCCAATGGAATTAAATGCCCTGAATTGAATTAGGATACGTGAACTAAATTGGTCCGATTTTACAGCTAGGCCCGGAATTTTGGCTACAAAATTAAGTGCAATGAATTGAATTAGGATTTGGAGGTCAATAAATCGGCCTGATTGCTAGAGGGCCCGGATTTTGTCCATTGAAATAAATGCATCAAAATTAATTCATTAATTGAGATGCATTCAATATTAGGCCCGATTGACGGCTCAGCCTGGGTGTTAAGCACATTATATTAAATGAAGCCCGAGTCAACTCGGACTTAAATTGAATTGAATTATGATATGCATAATAGAATTTGCCTAAATTTGAAAAAGATAGGATAAGGGATTGTGAATTTCATTAGCAAATTTTTGTTTTGGACCAGGGTTCTGTGTAGAATATTTTCCCTTCGTTTTAAATGTGTCAAAATTTGTTTGATTTTTACATGATTTAAAGTATCAATTTAGCAAAATTTAAACAACGCAGACAGATCAAATTAATCTGGGGCAATCTGTGAGTTACTTTCGATCAGCCAAATTTCATAGAAATCAGATGAGTACATTAGAAGATATAGGTGTAAATAAATGTATGTGTGTGCACATGCACATGTGGAAGAGCAACAAATGAGTGCAGGAGGTTGGAACTTATATGGGACCAGCAATTAACAATGGGCTAATTATGCTATAGTTATGTGCCATCCAAATTTCATAAAAACCGAACGAGCAACGAGTAGTTTTTAAGATATGTTCACACAAAATGAGCGAGAGACAGACTGACAGACAGACGGGACCAAAAAATTTCTCTGAAAACTGAAACGGATTTCTGTCTTGGAATTATTTAAATCGGAGACATAATATTTGTACTTTAGAACGATCGCATTGTATCAAATTTTGCTACTGCTCAGTATAATATTGTAGTTGTTGTGAGGAGGTAAATTGCATTATTATTTATTTGAGAGATATTCGCAGTATATTACCCTTCATTTCCATACTATGCTTATGATTCTTATTTAGGTCTTTAGGGCATTAATAACTCCAAAGTCAGTCCGTTTTTGGCTATATTTTACCTCCTTTGAGGCATCTTCAGGCCTAAATGATTTTTAAAATTTTATTTCTTATATCTACATTAACTTTTAACTTACATGTTTATATAACATTTTGACACAACTTTTAAACAAAACGTAACACTTTTTTTAAAAAAAATACGTGTGGCGTCGCAGGACACCCGTTAGGAACGAAGTTCCTTACGCTTTTCAATAAATATACAAATTATAAATTCACACTACTAAGTGTACGATGCTAACTACTTATACATGGCGCAGTTAGAAAAGAGACAAAATTAAAAGTAATTAACTGTTTGTACCTTGCGGAGTTGAGACAAAATTAAGAGAAAAACATTGTTTGTATCATTGAAGCGAGTGCCTTGCAATAAATACTTATGTATTGAATATTGAGAAAAAATTAATCATGATGAGTTGATATAGTTAAAAAGGAAGGTGGTAGTAGGTGGGAAACAGGGCTGTTTTCCTCTACCCGGTCTACTAATTTAAAATATTATAAAATATATCTCTTCCCTAATCAAAAACGTCTGCTTGTATCAGGTTGAAAGTTTACATGCCTGTTCAATTTTACTTTACATTACTTTGTGTATGACGTGTTATAAAAATCGTTACGATAGAACGTAAGATATCGGTTAAAACGTAGTTTTCTCTATTTTAAACGGTTTAGGTCCGCTTTATAAATTTAGCGATCGTTAACACTTCATAGCAGTATCGGTGTTGATTTAACTAAAAAAAAAAATTTAAAAAAGTTGTATGTCTCATTGAATAGAATAAGTTAATTTTTCCCGTCCAAAAATTTCAATTTTACATTTGAACGTTTACGCGAGCGTTGCTAAAATAAACATGTCTTGCACATCGGTCAACTTTGGCGAGGTAGTTCAAAAGCGAATTTGAGAAGAATGAATGCGGTGCGTGTAAAATTAGGTTGTAGTGTGTAGTTTTCTTACTTTCTTTGATCATCACCAGGCTCACCGATAGTGTAGGAACTCCCATTCTACACTAACCAGTAAACTCCCTCACCCCCCCCCCCCTTCCGAATAGGACCTGGTCTGGGTAGGTTAGGGGCCCATTGGAGTTTTTCGCGGGGGGGCCCAAAAATTGAAAATCCGGCCCTGTTATATACGTATACCTAGTACGGTACGTATATGTATAGTGGAGGCAAAGCTGTGCCGTGGTATGCTATTATTATGATATACAATATTATATCTCTAATATTTTTGTTTCATTTGTATAACCGGTATATACAGCAATGTATGGATATATAGTAATATTATTATTACTCCTCTAATGATTTCAATTTTGTAGTTGTTAGCTATGAACTTCTTTAAGTACTTGTCAGTACGTTTTATGAGGAATCTAATCATCGATCCTAAGGTAAATTTTGGCAAAGTACGCTGGCAACTCATACAAAATTAACATCGTCTTAAAATAAGGAGATAACTCCCTTTCTTAATAAACTTTTTGGATACAAACAGTGATAGGGCTGAAGTAGTAGTTTAAGAATAAACGGGGCGCATTCATATTTAAGATATATATCATAGGAGCAACCAGGCGTGTATTTACACACTGTCTAACGTTTTATATCTTGGCCCTCAACTCTATTTTCCTCTTGTTCCAGTCTTTCACTGTGAAGAACAAACTATTTTATCATATGTCTAGGCAAATATTTACAACGCTAAAACAAAGTTGGCTTTTTTCAATTTGTATAAATTATGATCGTGTGCTATTCGATAAAATGTATTGTTTTGCAAGTTATTTCTCTTATTTGTTTTGTATTTCAAATATTCACTATTGTAGAGATTGTACTAATTACCAAATTGAATAATATACATAATAAAGAAATTTTCTGCCAATTAGTGTGGCACAAACCCTTTTTGAAAAATGTTTGCTCGTGCGGTAGAGAAAGTTTTTAATACCTTTAAAACATTTTTAAGGTATTAAAAATGCATATTTTACGATTTTGGTAGTATTCATACTACGGAAAGATTAAGTTTTAATTCAAAAATTATAATTTGATTTAGATTAAAACTTAATCTTTCCGTAGTATGAATACTACCAAAATCGTAAAATATGAATTTCTAATTGATTGTACTAGGTACAGGTACTAATTGGGTACTTTATAATTATAAGCGTTATTTCTCGGTCTAGTTCTATGTCATTAATGTTGACTTCTCAGATTTGTGGAAAATTGAAAGCTTAAATTCGGGACAAGGTATCATTAACGTCAGAGGAAATCATTCTCCTGCGTAGCTTAGTTGGTAGAGCGCTATACCGGAAATATAGAGGCCTGTGGTACAAATCCCAGCGCTGGAGTGTATTTTTCTCTGTCTGTTTCCCGTAGTTAATAATAATTATAATTTGATTTAAATTATAAGGTATTAAAAATGTTGAACTACTGACCCAACAGACAGGAGACAGGCACGCGACCGACTATATGTTCCTTAGTGTCAGAAAAATATTTTTATTTTGAATTTTTAAATTCGGATTACTTAAAAAAAACTTACTTAAAGAAATTATCAGAATGCAACCGTTGAGCTCAGAAGTAAAAATCTCGGTAAGAAATTAATTTATTTAAATGTCTTTGATAACTATGAAAAAATAAAAATTAAATATATGAATGCATACCTACATTTCTTTAGATTTGCGACAAAAAAATATTTTAAAACACTCCATGATCATGAATTGTTTTTTTATTTATCAGATTTTTACTCCAAGGGATGAAGTTTACTTAGCAAGTCTTAAGATCCCCTAGTTCATTCCACTTTAACTAATGGAAAAACTCGAGACAATAAGAACATACGTAACAATAAAGCGGGAGAAAGTAAAAGAAGAAAAGACAGTAACGAAAATCTAAACGTAGTTCCTTACTTAAAGATAAGAAACAAAAAACTAAGATACAACATAGATTATTACTTGAAACTAAAAACTAACATACATTTGTTTTCTTCTTTTATCCTAAAGTAAAAATATACCTTGGCAGATGGTTTAACTATATAATAAATGTAAAATAAAAGTATTACAAACAACTCTGAGATATATTAAGGCTTACTTTATTATTAAAACTAGAATTTATTATAGTAGATAACTAACATACCCAAAGTATTGGTAGTAATGGACGGTAATAGTATTTACTTTCTTTAATACATGCTTTACTAGGAATCGCTAGTAACAGAACATGTTGAAATTCTAATTTAGGTTAGAAGATGCCATCAATTTTGATAGAATTTAGAGAAGAGTATAGCGAGCTTCTTTACATTCAACCAAATATGTACCTGACTATTTTTCTGCAGCCTGTTCTGTTGCCTGAAACTTTGCAGTTATGCTACGTGTGATAACCCAATCACAGGATAATTATATGGTAGCTTCAAAACACTAGTCAAAAAACAAAATCGGCTTTAGGAATTTTTCAAATATGGCATATTTTGTGAGATAAAATATTCACCCCCCAAAATCTTAAAACTGTAATGCAATAGGAATGGATTAGGCTAAACACTTCGGATTTATTCTATTGTTTGGACAATAAAAATGCATATAAAGGCGTTTTTTTACATGCCAGTATATTTAGTAGTTGATCAAAAGTTATAGCTAAAACTTTAAAGTAGCCGCCATCTTGATAAGGGAAGGTCGATATGTGTGTGTATGTAAAGAAGTTCGTCATTATACGATATTTTAATTTAACAATTTCTAAATTTCAAGTTGGTTGTTTCTCAGTCTTTTAGCCTCTCTTTTTTCTCTCCAATTAAACCTGCTTGTTAAACAGAATTTAATAGTATTTATAATTAATTTTGTTATTTTTTTTTTTTTTTAATTTTAATTCAGGATTTTGTATTTTTAGATTTTAAATTGTTTCGTCCTTCATTTCACCTCTTTTCAAAAACAGAGGCGAATTATTTTATGTTATTATTATACTGTTTCAATTTAAACCCCACTTTGTAATGTTGCAAATAATATTTAATTTTAGTTATCATTATGAAATCTTCTTTCATTGCAATAATTATGTATTTTCTTTCATACCATCTCATTTCGTAACTGTGCACAGTATTCTTTCAAATTAATTTATAAGTTCTGATAACATAATTGCCTTTATGAGCATAAAATACATCTAATTTCAATAATATTAAATTATAAAGCACTGTAATTTTAAAAACAAAGAATAATCGGACCGATAACTCGAACAAAACTTTCCCTTATAAATTATTGATACTATTTTTAAATCACTTAATATCTCATTTAATTGATTTATTTTCAAACATATTTAAAAAGAGTTTAACAGAAGGTGTTTTACTTATTGTTTTTGATTTTTAATTTATATTAATCCTGGGAAAGGACTTACATGGTTAAATTCGTATTTGAATGGACTACATTTTTAAAATTGATTAATCAAAAACTCTAAAACAATAGCTGATAAGAACTCGCGTAGAGCGATTTTCATTTTTCTCTTATATCAGCAATACTATTAAAACACTCTCTTTTCGGTCATTAATATGTTTTGAAAAATGCTGGCAAAAAAAAATTCAAATTTTAAACAATAATATTGCATATTTCCCCTAGACTTCAAGACCTTTAAAACGATATATAATATATCATGCTGACTATTTTTATTTCTTTATTCGTCCGCCATTTTGGGCAACTTCTTAAACATATTAATTGTGAAATTTTCACAAATTGTAAGATGCACTTGTGTGTCTTTTTTATTCTTAATTTTTACGCCGGTTATCGTTAGACAAACTTAGACATAAACTCACAAATGAAGAAATCATTGAAATGATGAAGTCAATGGTCTCGTTCAATTAGCTATAGAAGATCATATCTATGTCAACAAATGTGTTTCAATTAATTGGGATATCACAAGTTTAACTACGAGGGACTCCTCCTGCCTATGACGTATTTTGGATGACCTTTTTAAATATTTTTATATAATTAAGAGTTATATTTTATAGATCGATTCAGTTCATATTATTTGTATCGTATAGTGTAAAATATAACTAATAAATGTATGGTAAATATGGTATAACAAAACAATTAGTGTTAACATTTGCCTTTAAAAAGCAATACTTCTTTATAATCCTTCAAACGTTTTGATCTACAAAACAATTTCAAAACACTTATCAAAGGAATCTCAAAGCGTTCAATTTACACGATCCTGTTTATTTTGATATTTAACCAGTATCTATTAACACAAAGAAGCGATTGCTTAATGATTGCTTCTGGTTACGTTGTGAAATTGAATTCCGTTAGAATGATCGGGGTCGGGGTCTCAAATGTCAAAACCACTGGCACCTAACCTATGGAATGTATACAGGTTGTCACGATACCATAATGTAGGGTTTCAACTATGGGAAAATTATTTGAACTATGACCTATATATCATGTTTGTACAAAGTAATGTGACGATCAATAGCCTTCCCTTTAACCTTCCTCTGATATCGGGGAAACTCTTCCCTGGTCAACCGCTTCTATAACCCTTAATGTTTATCTTATTGATTCCCAAAATACCTGTTAAACCCTCTTTTGTTTGTCCAAAGCTAGATCAATAGTTTAGTGAAAGTGCCTTCTAATAATGTTAATCCCAATACATACAGTTTAACAAACCCAAATAACCAATTAATGTTTTCATACATTTAAATATTATCAAACGAAATAAATTATAGTTGTTGAAAGTATATAAAACAAAACTAATAAATGCTAATAATTTCTACTTGCTTAATTTAAGCTTAATTCAGTTGTGTAGTTGTGGTCTAGGAAATGTAATAAATATTAACTATGGATCGAAAATGAAGCTACTTTCAAGAAGGAAAAACTGCGAAGACGGGAACGGACAGAGCTAGTTTAAGATCCATCCAGAGGAACAGTAGGGTGAGAACCAAGCAGGAACTAAAAGACGTATTTGTTCAGCTAGACATTGTTACCAGCATAAAGCTATGAAGATTTGCTGGTTGGTCCCGTTGAAGATGGTGGAGGAAGGAGAAGAGAAAGACTGCTCCAGCTTCTAGGGGAGACTCCTTTGATAAGGACAAATGTGGAGGCATTATTTTAGAGTTCTGATCCTTTCAAGGGCTCAGCTCCTAGTAAAGATGGAATGAAGATTTGGTTTATATTCTGACTCATGTAATTGCTCCGTCAAAACTTACTACTTAGAGCGCTGAGCACTGGGGTACAACCTGTTCGATCTTCGGTGACAATGTGTGTCTTGACACGGGGTTGTCATGTCGCTCTATTTGCTCTATAATACCCGGATGGATACCACTTCATTCAAGTAGCTAACCACTATCTGTAATAGTCTTGTGTATTAGTGACCTTGATCTGTATAACCTGTGTGAACACCGTGCGTGGGGCCTTACCGGAGTCGAGAATCGAACCCGGAACCTCCTCTATGACAGGCGAATGCGATAGCAATGAGCTACCCAATAATAAAATGAACACCCTGAATTCCTAGCCGTTGATGGCTAAATACCTGTGAAATATTTAATTCCATTAATTTTATTATTTCATAGTCTAAATTATTACTACCTAGGTTAACTTTTAGTTGATAATTTATTTATTAAATCATAAACTGGAACTCACATAGACAATTTGGGCCGAAAAAATTGTAATAAATATTTTACCCAATGTTTAATGTTGGTTCAGAGTGAATTTTAATTGAAAATGTAGTATCTGTTTTCAATCCACAGTAATCAATTACAAAAGTGTATTATTATTATTTTTAGGGTCCGTAGGTAAAACCAAGGACCCTTATATTTTCCTGCGTGTGTTTGTCCGTCCGTCCGGTCGCCTGCTCTCACGGCTACACCTTTCGTCCGATCATTTTGAAATTTGGCATCTATGTGTCTTGTACCTACCCACATATTTTAAAAATATAGCGTCTTAAAAAAAAAATATTTTTCAAAAAAATTAGGGTAAAAAAACTTAAAGGTTAAAATTGTTTTTTTTTTTTTTTCGACACCGTGAGGGGTATCATATGAAAGGGTACGTCGAGCTGATTACAAAAATATATAATTCTTTGGTTATAACTTTGATAGGGCGAACGTAGGCAAGTTTGAAGTGGGTGTGAAACGTGTCCCCCCCTTCTATCTCGCTTATGTGAAGTGCAAGAAATTTGAAAAAATTCCTGAACAGTCTTCGACCAAAAGTAAAGATACCACTTTTTGGAAATTTCGAAAAAATGTTATTTTATTTTTTATTGACAAAATACGTTTTTTTTATGACTATGGTCTTTTCGATGTATTTATATGGTTGCAGTCCGGTTCAGTGGCAAAAAAATATTTTATCAGAAGTTTGTTTATGTGTTTTGAGAATATCAGACCCATAGGATAGTTCAAAGTAAGCTTTTTAGCATTTTGAAAAACACCGTCAATAGGGTACTACTTAAAATATACAGGGTTGACTACGACGGACCCTCGCTGTGTGCTGACTAGCACACACTTGACCTGTTTATTATTTTTGTAATTACTTTTCATTTCATTTTCTCTAAACTCAGTATAGGGTATCGACCTCTTTAAACCTCAATATATTCAATTATTGAGAAACATTTATTTCAGGCAACCTAACTTGTTGGTTCTAGTTAGAGAACCCTCAAATACCGATGGTGGATAGATTCGATAGTTGAAATCCAAGAGAAGAGAAACATTTTTTACATGTATGATCAAATCGTGTACAGGTGTAAATGGGTTGAACCCTTTCTTTCTTCAACGATCTTATTGTGTGAGTTAACATAAACAGGGGTGTCTAACCCCTTACAAATAACCATCTGCAAATACAACTTTACGAAGTTAAAAGAATATTTTCTAGTACTTGAAGTGTCAAAATTATTCTTCATTTTGTATTAAAATAGACAAATTTGAACATTTTATTTACGATTTTTAACAAGGAGAAATGTGTCATTTTATTTTAATTTCGATTTAAAAACTGCTAAATCATTCTGGACCATTATAAATTACCTCATTAAATGTAGATGCACTTGTTTTAACTGGACTTGGTTGTTCAAATAAATAGACATTTTTTGGGTTTAAAAACTCTAAATGCGATTTATTTGACATAACTACGAGTAATTCATTTTATATACATCGTTGGGTTATTCCTATAAACATTTCAGTTACTTTAAAACTTTTCTAAATATATCGGCATATTTAAATACAGAACTATTATTAATAAGTTTTAAGACAATTTGATATTTCTATCTTTTGTAACACGCAGAGGTTTAAGCGAAACACTTAGGGTATTTGAAGATATGACGTCAGAGCGCGGTGCGGTGCGCTGGACCTGGGGTCAGAGCGCTGCTCTACCCTACATCCCTGGCCTTATTATCGACCCAAGCTTGTCTCTTTTCTCCACCGCCCTACAGAGTACCTGTAGCGTCTAAACCACAGGCGCAGGCCCCCCACAGTATAATAGAGCTACAAATATATCTATTCACACACCTGCTCCATCTCTCCCCCAACCTACTTGTTGAACCCGCACTGTTGTAAATACAAGTCCACTATAGTCTCTACCATCGCCATTATAATCTACTGTCCGTCTCGTACAGAACTTGTTGAACCATTCTATTGTATCCAAGTATAAATAGCCTCAGGGTTGATTTTTCTTTTTGTCAGATTGAAGAAAACTTTGTTTCAACGTCACATTTGAAAGAGAAATAAAACAACATTACGTATCACCATTCTTACCTCGTGAAATAATATTCTTGTTGTGGACATAAATGAATTCGCTTGTAAACAATTTTTAGTTCATTAGTGCACTTCATCTTGATCCTAATAATGTGTAACCTATCAGCCCATTGAAATATAGTTATAGTGAAATTATCAATTAAACAAAATCAAACTTACCCAGATGGTTGAAATTAATATGGGCCGATCAATGGGCTACTTTCGAAAAACAATCTTAATTTCTTTAAATACGCTGGGTACTTCAGACAAAATATTATGATTTATTTTTTAAATTTTATAGTGTAAGTAATATATAACAATATTCCTTAACGATAAAATTCCCCTTACAATGAAATCACATTTACGGTTCAACAAATTTAACCAATTTTATCTTTAAATTTATATCTTTGAACGGGGATGGGGGGGGGGGGGGGGCATTATTTATACAAACTTTGCTAAAATAAAAAGTATTAAAAAATCAGTTATTATAATCGGTCTAAAAGTTCAATATATCTAATACTCATCGATTGCGTGACATTTAAACAGCATTTTTCAGTGCCATAGCCTTACCGTGACCATCTACAAATAAAATAAGTTACTTTTTTAAATATTTAAACAGGTCAACTTCCATTAAGATAATATTAAAAAGGCTCTTGATAATCGATAAGTCAAATAGGTAAATAATATATTAAGTGGTAAGCCTTGTACACGCTTTAAATACATTTATTTAATTTATAATTATACTTATATTCTCTATAGAATATTATCTATAACCATTCGGCGTCAATTCGCTGATAATTATAAGTGCATAATTTACCGCAAATTAATATATATACAGCGTGTCTCAAGAAGTTATATGCATATGGTAAACTTTTTTATTAATAATTTTACGAAAAAAAGTTCTTCTTCATAAAAAGTTCTGCATGGTCCAAAACCTAAAATTCAACCATCAGATGACAAATTTTATCAGTCATATACGAGGTTAGTCAAATAACATGATTTTAGCTCAACAGTAAAGTACCTTTATTTGTGACAAAATCGAAAATTGTTATCAAGAAAAGTTGATTAGAATTGGAAAGCTACGTTCAAATATCTAATTACACCTATCTACGAAGAAAATCAGGTTTAGTTTAGATTAGTGATTTTCTTAGATAAAAATTAAAAGATATTTCAATAAACACGTCAGCAATCATTGTTAGATTATTTATTTCAATTAGATTGTTTATTAAATAAATAAGAAGACATGACAAAAAATTGATAATCTCTTTATCAACCTTGATAATACGCAACTTAATTCATCGGAAACATGGTAAAATTACTTAAATACTACAAAACTTCAACGTATCCACCGTCCCTTTCTAAACAGGTGATTGTTCTTTTATGCAATTTTTAATCACGTTTGGAGTTATAGCTTCACATTTTTCTCTAATTATTCTTTCAAGTTAATTAAAAATCTTGAAATCTCTAAAGGAATACCTTTTTTTTAAGTAGCCATACAAGAAAAAGTCAAAAAGGTCTGGAGACCTTGAAGGCCAAAGGAACTCAATGTATCTCCCGATGACATTGCCGTAAAAAGTGTGGACAACTTAAAATTTATCATCTAATGGATGCATTTTAGGTTTTCGACCATGCAGAACTTTTTATGAAGAATAACTTTTTTTGTAAAATTAATAATAACAAAAACGTTTACCATATGTATACAACTTCTTTCCGTCTAAAATATTTAACACAACTTGACGATTATAGTAGTTTTACAACACCATTTGACAAGTATAGTAGTATTACAACATTATTTGACAAGTGTAGTAATATTACAACACTTATTTTTTACCTTGCTTTATACTTATACTATTTATTTCTTAATACACAAACTAACACGGTTTATGGCCTGTGTGAAATTTACTCTCTGGTTATTTAAAATTTATGACATTTAATGATATGCGTAATAAAACCTCCTTTGATATGCGTATTTAAAATTTATTATGTGTAATAAAATCTTGTTAATGTAAACTACAATGCATCAAAGTTAATAAGGATCATAAATGTGCCGCTTGCATTAAAGCACAGACTCATTGTAGTGGTAATATATATATATATATATATATATATATATATATATATATATATATATATATATATATATATATATAGTATGTAAATTTGATATTTTTATACTAAAGAAATAGTTTTTTATTAATGAATGATGACTTGAAACTTAGTGGCATGAAAATACCCGCAAGTTTAAATGAAAGTTTCATCAAAACAACCCTTCAATTAAGGTTGTTTGGTTTTAATTGACACCGTTTAATTACAGCCACATTCAGGTTAAATACGAATCTTTAATTAAAGGTTCAATGCTCTCACTTGAAATGACTCTATTCAAGATATTATCAAGTCTTCAAATCCTTCCCTTATATCAGAGCTTATGCTTCGTTATTTTAATATGTTATATTTATATAATTTAACTTTTCCTTCTCCTCAAATGCTTTCATACGATTTAGTATAGTTTAACTCAGATTGTAAGCATAAAATAAATGCCACGTCTAAGATTTTCTGATATTTAAACTTTTCTTTTTAAGTAAAGTTGAACTATTTATTTAATATTCACCTGGTTTCTCTAATTAATATTCCCCTTTAAAATTAACTTGTTAATCTTTAAATAAAGATAAAAATCTTAAATGTAAAAAAATAAACCAAATAATAATATGCATACATATAAAGAGAGAGTGTATTAAGATGGAGAAAATAACCGATTTTGACAATGGGCACTACAATTGGGAATACGGACTATTAAAATAAAAATAATACAATAGAATAGAAATAGAATAACAAAAATCAGTAGGTGAAAAAACTGTCAACTAGTGTAGTTTCCTTATGTGCTATCACTGAACGCATGATCACCGGGTTATTTAGAGATAATTATAAGTATACATAATATATTTTATGTTTATATTATAATAATAATTTAGATGTTACGTAAATACGGGGTCACATTTGATTTTTTATTTATATTCATAATATAAATATATTGTGCAGATGGTTACAATTAATATTAATATGGAATATCTAAGGACTAATTTTCAATCAACTGTTTAAATTTATTCAAAATCGGATAAATAGTTACAAAATTTATCTTCTAAATAAGACTCGTAGTAAACTTTGTCACATTTTAGTACATAATGATTTGGTTCAGTGTTGTCCAATTATTGATAATTTTTAATTATTATTTAACATTTAATCAAAATTTACCATAACAATAACATCTCTGCGGCGGGGTGAACCCGAGCTCTTACCTTCTCTTACCTGTGTTTAAAGTTATTCTATTTCTCAGGAACTAGATTTTACGCGGTGAAATGACTCACTTACGTTAGCTTTGTATTTAGGTGGAATTTTTTAATTAAAATTTGATAATTCCCATATTTCAGTTATTGGGTGTGGCGCCCCCAATTAAATAGCTAAAATTAATTATTTGATAAAATCTAAGAGTGTTTAAATTATAAGGACAACTTTCTTTTGGCTAATTTTGACGTACTAATTGAATTAAAATTGGAACAGTATGTTGGTTCACATAAATATTCCCTGATGTTTAAAATGGATTTCTGTCCAGGGCAGTATCTAAAAAATTGGCGCCCCTGGTGGAACCTCCTGAATGCCGCCCCCTTTGAAAACTATCAGGTTAAAAAACAAATCACTAACATTAGTCTCTAAGCCTTTGAGTTCAAATTACCGCTTTCTCGCAATTTTCAATATGATTGAATATACTTTTAGAAAATTGAAAGTAGGCTATAACATCAGACTGGTAGAAGGATTTAATTATTATTAAGATTGTTATTATTATAATATTTAATTTAATTTTTTTTTTTTTTTTTCAAATTTTACCATATTAAATAGTCAAACATTTCTTCAATCAAAAACAGACAGCTTACCTAAACTTTCTAATATGTAGTATTACATACAACATAAACATATTATTAAATTCAATAAATTGGATATTGGAATGCTTTTGAATTTGGTTCGAAGTAGTTGGTGTGGCTCTAACCCCCTCGAACCATTTCAAACCACCTAGAATAATTTCTAAAAATAATTACAAGATAAAAAGAACTTTTTATATACCAAGTTTTTAAATTTTCTGTCATAAATCATAAATTTGAAACCCGTCAAAATGATGTTCGTAAATATGGGATATGTCAAAACAAATAAAATAACTTCATTTAAATAACGGATTTTTTCCGAACTTACTTTCCATACAGCAAAATTTGCTCTAAACGAATAAAATTCTGCTGAAAGATGGCTAAAAGTATTAAAATATTGCATTATCATCGTGTTGACCTATTTTAAAAGTTTCAAATGTCTAGCTACTCGGGAAGTTAGGTAAAAATCGATTGCAAGATTTGTACTGGACAAACAAACAAACAAGAAAGCAAGCTAATAAAAACTCCTCCCCCGCATAATATTATGGGTTTTTATCTTTAAAATGTGAAATCTGTTTTTTGGTTTTGTTTTTAGGGTTTCGTAGATACTTCTCGAAACCCTTATACCGAGGGTGATGTGACCGTCTGTCCGTCGCTCTTTGGTTCATAGCTCCCGAACCGTTTAAGCTAAAGAATTTAAAAAGAAATATAAAAAACTTTTTGACCCAACCATTGAGAAAAATATACAGAAGTTAAAAAAAATGCGCATGCACAATTCGCAAAAATGTGGCATTCTTAAAAATTTTTATGTTTGTTTAATTTTTGAGTGGGGTATCAAATGAAAGCTGCTGAAGAGTAGGAAACAAATATATGTATATGCTTTTTTAAATATTGCATTCTTTACCTGTTTTATGAGTTGAAATATACCCCAAAAAAATGATATTAATTTCCAAAGGTACTTAAGCTAAATAGTTTCTTGTAACTTAATTATTTAAAAAGTTCCTAATGAAGAAAACGACTAAAAGAGCACATACCCTCTTTTTTCAATATTTTGTAAAAGTAATTATACAACTCAAAAACCAGATATTTAATTAGGCGGACCAGAGTCGATATACTCACTTTAGACTATACTTTATTAAAATTGCAGTAAATAGGCTTATACAGGATTCGAAACTGTTACATTAGCATTATTCTGTGAATTACATTTGATTCGATATTTTCTTAAAAGATAACAGTATTAAATCCTCTTTTTTGTTTTGTATGTAAACATTAAAATAGGCTTAAAGATAACACCTTATCCTTTTAACTTATGGTTAAAACCATCTAGCTTTTTTTAGGGTCTAAAAAATTGGGAGAAGAGAATATTCTGAAGGAATATCCTAAAAGACTAGTAGAAGTAGGGTAAGAACCTTAGCCCTCTGTGAAACCACGGAGCTAAAAATTCACAAGAGGGGGATAATCCTTTCAGACCATGGAGGGGAGACACTCTGTCAATATTTAATTTTAATTAATTTTAGCTTGAAGGCAATGATATCTGGCTGGTATTCCCTGGATAACCTTACAGGTAATCCCTTACTTAAGTCAAAGTATAACCTTCCTATACCTATTTATTCTATTGTAAACAATGCCTAGCAAATCCCTGGAGTGAAAAATTACAAACAGAGATCTTGCTAAGTCTCTTTTACCTTTCCTTTTGTTCCCTGATTCTGTTGTTTAACTAGCAATAATAGCGAGGTACTTGGAGTTACCCGGGTTTACTTCTTAAAGGTGATAATAGATTCTATTGCAGCAAAATGTATTATTGCTATTAATTATTATATCTGGATAAGCAATGTTCTTTTGTTGATTATTTGTTGACAAAAGAATGATGTGATGTGTGTAATTTCTATCAATACTGATTAAAGCTACATATAGTGCGAAAAGCAATTCCCTCTTTTCTCTACATTTGTCATTACTCAGCTCTTTTTTTATATTATTACGATTTTTATTAATATAATGTTACATAGCCCATGGCAATCTCGACGAACCAAGAAATCCTTGGTGAATGTTTCATACACATCGGTTCTATAGTTATGGAGATAAACGTCTCTACACAAATAAACAAACCTACTTATTATATACTCAATTACCTAATAATAAAATACAATTTAGTAATTATATAACCCACAAAATTATTACAGTTGAGATATATGATTATTATAAATAAGTATAACATTTAACAGTAACTATATTATGCGATGGTAATGGTTTGTTCCAACCTACTTATTTGTACCATCCTTTACATTTTTCCACAGATCATTTGGAACAGGTTTTATGCGCAGGCGCTTACCTTGTACTGTAATAAAATCATCATCCAATTGGAAAGGGTGTGATGTTCTATTAATCTGTTTTTAACACATTCCAGGAAACCTAACGGATAGGGAACCTTCCTGTTTACTTGTTTGACGATTAACATTACTGGGCACGTCGTACAAACCGTTACTGGGTAACGGTTTAGCTGAGGATCTTTTGGACCGTACGGGTTGTTAAAGGTGGCTAGAGGGATTGATAGACCCAAAGCGCATAGAACAGGCGCGGCGCGAGCGTGGGCGACGTGCTGGCGAGGTGCAGGCGAGGCGTCTTTAAAAGAGGCTCCAATAGTTTAGAGGACGGTACAAAACAGTCCAAAATCGAGTTGAAACGGCTTTTATCCAATGCGCATGCCCGTAGTGATTCCGCCCTTGCTTATGTGGCACAAACCTGTTTACAAGAGTATGTTTCTAAACGGTGAAGGAAGAGACAAAATATAGCCATGCGCGAAGTACACTTACTTAAAAATATTGTAATTATTTAGCTTGTTGAAGGTTATTACGTGGCTTATTATTTGATTAATATTAAGAACATAAAAAAGTCAGAGTAAAGCTTCTTTTATATAGTGTTAAAAAAGTGACACTATCAGTTAAATTCTACGTTAGGATTTAAGTAGAATAACAACTAAATTATTGTTTGATCTAACTAAATCTAAACATTAACTTTAATATAACTTGTTAAAACAAATAATATACTCTTTTCCCCAGAAGTTTATTAATTTTAACTTATGTAAACAAAGGTGTTATCCTCGTAATAACAGCACAATTAGGTCATATCAAGAACATAAATAAAATATTAAAATAAAAGAAAATAATTTAAAATGTCTTATATATTTTGATTTTATATAAGAATACTTTTTATTTAATTTATATTAATAATAATTTATAATTAAGGCTGATTTACACGTATTAAGTTATTAAGTAGTTAACTAAATTTAAGTGATTTAATTTTTAGTAAGCGTTTACACGTTTTCCACTTAATATTTAGTTAAGCTCTTTAGTTATCTTCGAAATTACCAATATGACATTTCTAACCCAATAAACGTTTTTAAATAGTATATAAACAAAGATCTACTAATCTATGATCGAGGCTCCTCCAAATTGTGCATTTTAGATGTTTTTGTTTAGTTGAGTTGGTTGCAATGGTCTTAATAAAACAGCTGGGGTTTTCTCAGTCTTTGTTCACCGGCCATATTAGTTTTTACTACGCGTCTTTTTATAGATTTTTTTCTGCCTAAAAATTCAATTAATTCGCTTCTTAATTGAAAATTAAGTATTCAAAATAGTTGATAACGTTTTTGTAAATGTTGTGTGTTAAATTGTGATACGTTTTTCTTCCTACAAATACAACTTGCGTGCTCGTTATATAGGAATACATTTAATGTTGTTTAGTTTTAAAATTATCGATAGTAAATATCAAGTTAATTTTATAATCGCATTTATTGAAGAATATAAAGAAGAACAAATAACAACAGTTTGGAAGAACAAAGCTGGAGTTTAAAGGTATTTGAATCAGTTTTCTATGTTTTGATTGTTGTTTTATAGTCATATTTACTAAACATTAACTTGAATATAACTTGTTAAAACAAATAATAAAATAAATGTACATAATGTAAACATGATGTTACCATTTACATAATATTATGTATAAAGAAGAGTATCTGTTTGTTTGTTGTTTATACAATTTTTTTTTTTTAACTTGTATTGAATATTGTAATCTACAGTTTTACATGTTATAAGAAATAATGATATTTGATAGTAATGGCTTGATCAAATTAACAGATACAAGACTCTTGTCGAATGACAAAGCTTATTGACTTTGCATAAACACTTTAATTAACAGGTGTAGTCTTATAGATTATTAGAGCTGGAAGCCATTGCTACTTCAAGCGCCTGGTAGGGTTGTCAGGAATGGTTTGAGAAGACGCAGGTTTTGGATAATAGGATTTGTGTGGAGGGAAACTGAGTGGGAGAAGCTAGGTAATAACGGGAAATAGCTAGGTCTCGAATAAATGGGAAGTTCAGATCATTGTGTGATTGTTGGATTGGATTGGATACGTTGTAGGATGTGTTTACTATAATTATGAGGATCTTAGAATTTAAGGATTAAATATATAAAAATATATTCCAAACGTTTTACAATTTTATTCCGAACTTGATTAAATTTTGCTCACTTGATCTTCAAAACAAGAGGAAGGTCACTGTCTACATCGAATTTTGAAAAACCACATCCCGCCCTCCATTTTTATTATTATTAAAAACGAAGTATCAATAGTTTGCGAGATTAAATTGTAAATGCTGAGAAATACTGTGTTCTTACTTAATATATAGAAGAGTGCAATAGGTAAAATATTGTTATGTCTACATTAGATCCCAGAAGAGTTTTTACTCTTTCGGACAATTCGATGCTCATTTAATAAGTTTGGAAAATGTTAAAATTGAAATTATTGTTACAAGTACGTCACTCCTTCTATAGCTACTCTAATTATTATTGATATATTATTAATAATGTTTAACTTTTTAACTCAAACTATGCTAAAAGGCGATTTCGTTTGATAAATTATGTAATCTGAGGATCGAATTTATTATTGAAATTATGTAAGAACTTGTCTTAAAAAGGAGTGGCAGGTTTCATAAATATGCAGTAGATTCATAATAATTTTGACGGAGTAAAGGTGGAAGATTATTAATATTTGAAACGATGTGCTTTTTAGTAGGAGCTGGGTTCCTCGTTTTTTAATCAAAGTAATATTTTTCTAATTCCCATTAATAATCTCACTTTATAAAAGTTACATTAATTAGAATAATATTAATAATGATTTTACCTTATTATGGAAACAAAGGTTTCTACCTTCAAATAATAGTACAAAGAGGTTATCCCAATTATATAAACAAAAGATTAAATAATGGAGCAACTAATTTTAGTCACAAGTAATACCAACAGTTGTTAAGAATAATAGTTGGTCACTATATTTTAAAGGTGATTAGACACTATTAATAAGAGTAAGAGTATGCACTTATTGTTAGAAGAAAACTTAGATTTAGAAATACGGACATTAAGTAATGACTTTTGATAAGAAGGAATATCATTGGTTGGTATTTCAGACAGTTAGGTGTATTAAATAGGTACATTTTATAAATATTTAAAACCAAGCAGTTAACCCCGTGGCAACGGGCTTAATTTTATATTTATATAAAAAGTAAAATTAAGTAAATTAATTTAGATATCTATTTAGATAAGTTATTATATCTATTTGAAGACCAACAAATCAAAATAAAAATTTATTTTTATTGGAATAAATGTGGTTGCCTTAGCTTAGCAATAACAAATCATTTCAAGGGGAGTCAAAATCGGCAAACTACTTGATTATATAAATGACAGATTACTTTATTGCCTGTATTTAGCATAAGAATATAAGTAATATCGTTTATTACGTGGAGATAATGGAAGAGAACCGATGCAATGACCTAAATTAACATGTTCCGGTGTAAATATTTAAAAAATATGTTTTAAATATAAAATAAATTGACCAAGTATGCTCTTTCAACACTCACAAAGTTATTTATCTATCTTAATCGGCTTAGGATTATCAAGATGGCCGCCATTTAAAATTTTGTTTAATCTATAACTTTTGAACCATTTATCATAATGACGTGAAATAAACACCTTTATATTTTTTTTTAATGTCCAAATGCAATGAAACTACTCCGATATGCTTAGCCCAATACGTTGTTAAGATGTTTTTTGAGAAAGAATAACTGTTTCCTTGATTTAATAATATAATAGATGAGTGACGCAATTAACGGTTTTTGAAGGACACATGGCACAAAGATAAATTGTACAAGAACGAAACCAAATATATATATATTTGGTTTAAACTTCAGGACGGATTTAAACTTCAACTACTAGATATTGATGTATGATTTTAGGGGCTTTCCTATAATTTTTCTGTGTTTGGATTATTACACATAACGTAACTGAATTTTTTTAAATTTTTATGTTGGTTACTTCCAGAGGAGATCAGGTGCATTAATGACTCACAGACAAGCTCTTATTTAATCCTATGGACCCTTAAAGCAACAACCTTTTTGAAACTCAGAAAAATGATTTAATTTGTCTTACCAAGCTGTGTATTATCATTCCCTAATAAATAAAGCGATAAATTAAATTATTTATGTCAACCATAACAATATGAATGAGTCAGACCAAAAACATGCATAGAGTTTAATCGTATATTGCACGTGATAATGTTTTCTATTATATTCTTATTGGTAAATGTTGTGCACTTTTAAATTCTCATTGCCTTAGAGCAAGAATACAAATAGAATTTATAGCACACTTTCTATGTGAACACACATGCATATAAATGAGAATAGAAGTAAGGTTAGAAACTATAGTCTGAAATGATTAAAGCCGTATTTGCAAGTCTATGAGAAACATAAAGTCACCATAATGTATTCTCAAGTGCATCTTAATAATGTTGCCACGTGACTTGTCTATTTCCTATATAATCACCTACTATCACAGGTTTGTGAGAATTTTATTTATACTACTTCTCTTTGATTGATTTAATAATTTTTATATTTGTTATCCTATTTCTTGTAAAAGTCGTTTGGTAAGGCAAGTGAAGGATCCATCTAATGCCCTACTTTTTAATTATATTTTTATTTCCGGGGGGCTTTTACACCCAAAGACGCATGCCACTTAGGGGGCCCATTGAACAAACCCGGGTAAGGAACTAAATTCATCACATTTTGAGTGAAGTTTTAGGTCGTTTACCATGTTTCCACATCCCAATTACACATCGAACCGAGATTGTCGATCATGGTTTCCAGGGCTAAACCTGGTGGCGCTACTCTTTCGAGCAGCTTCTCATTTATTTAAACTTTAATCAATGCTGGGGCCAGACCGGGCATTGAACACAGAGCTACATGGTCAGATGGACACCCATTCATCTATTAACCTCACCCGATGCTGCTTAACTTTACTAATTGAGAGTAAACCACTTTCTCCTATAGGCCACCCTCACTTAATAATTTGTATTTTTTCTATTCTACTCCAGTTGTTAATTTAGTAATAACTTATTTTATTTATAATATTTAGTTATTTCTGACTGGTTAATGCTACCACGTAGTAAAAGTAGAAGGTTTCTGTACCAGCTGTCTTATTATATCTTGTTGTAACCAATGTCGCATGGCTTTTAAAGAGTTTTGTGTTTTTATTTCTACATCGAGGTTCCCGATAGGATATGACGCGTAAGTGCGGAGGCTATCATTAAAGGCAGAAGGAAATGTCTCTCCACGCAAAATAATGTATTTTTAATCAAAGCAGATTGCGACCTCTATAAGACCATCATCAGTGCCGAAAAAGGTCAAAACGCGAGTCTTGTGTAAGTGTTTGGCTTTGGATGACTCACCCCGCCGCCGCTATGAGCTCTTTTGTTTTATTCAAGTTTTCATCTTTTTCGGCACTGATGATGATCAGTGCCAAAAGCTGCTTTGATTAATAAATACATCATTTTACGTGGTGAGACTTTTCCTTCTACTGTTAAGGTTCCTGATGTTTAGTATATTACCTCTCTAATCCCTTTCGGGTAAATATGTCATATCTTACCCACTTTGACTAAATAACTATTAAGAAAAAGGGATATTTAGTCTAATGTACATTGGAACAAAGGAATATAACACTATTGTATATAAAAGTGTGATATTCCTTTGTCCCAATGTACATTAGACTAAATATCCTTTTTTCTTAATAGTTATTTAGTCAAAGTGGATCAGATATGACATATTTACCCTATTTCGTTTAGTCTATAACTTTTCTAATGCGTTCATAGATTGCGCAAAGGTATTATCGTGAGCGATAAAACGTCAGAAAGGTATGCTGAGGTCTAATTATTGCTAATTTAAAACTGTATAACTTATTCTTCTAACGGTATCCATAGGCTATTTGTATTATTCGAAGTAAACTTTTGTTTTAACTGGACTTTAGATCATGACCGGATTGCTAATCTGTTCTACTTATAAAATCTTGACCACTAATAATAAAATAATGGTTAGAAGGCGCGGACAAACCCCTTGTCTGAACTTAGAAACTAGGCCCATATTTGGTCCCATATTACTAACATCGTAGAGATTTCCAGATACTACCAATTTGACAAACCGTGTGATCATTAGTGAGCCATGTAAATCAGAGAACCTCGGTGAGGGATCGAATCATAACCTTGTTCCACCCTGGATTCATAGATGGCCAAGCAGGCGCGACAAGTGAATCAAGCACCACAAATACATTGGCTCTTATCCTCTAACGTTCGCTTAAAAACCGATTTCAAATCCACTGAAAGCTGTACCACCGCTATAGTCATAAAACTTTATGCGATTGGTTTCAACCCTGACAGTCCACTGAACTGTACCTACACCTAGATATTATCAACTATATTTTTGGATTTAACGTATCCCAATAATATCGCACTCACCTGAAGCCACTATTGAGAGACCGTAATATACCACACAATAATACAAACATTTTTCCACATATAATCACGTCAAAAATATGTATAAATTAAATGATTCTTCCCTTGTGTTGCAATGACATAACGACGTCAAAATAATATTAATCTAAAATCTATTGCTTCCGAGCTTACCGAAGATAACGGAAGCTACGTGATCGTTCTGAAGAACGAAAAATATTTAGGTTTCACATTTCAAAAATTCCAAGACAGAAATCCGTTTAGGGGACATTTTTGGTTCCGCGTCTGTCTGTCAGTCTATCTGTCGCTCAATTTTTGCGAACCATCATATTTATCTTAAAAACTACACATCCGATTTTAATGAAATTTGGATGGTAAATCATGATTAATCCATTATTGGTCCAACAAGATACATTTATTTACACATACAGCTTCATAAGTACTTATCTGATTTGTATGAAACTTTTATAGTTTATCGAAAGTAACCAGCAGATAGCCCCAGATAAATTTGACCCGTCTGCGCTATTTAACTTTAGCTAAATTGATACTTTAATTAATGTAAAATATCAAAACAATTTTTACAGATTAAAAAATGGGGGAAACAAACAAATTAGACAATAATGGCTTGTAGAAGCTTAAAATCAATAAAATACGTGATAGGATGCGAGGAAGCTATGTGCCACACCAATTGGCAGTCTATTTTTTAATGTATAATGGTTTATATTTTTAAAGTTCTAAAAAATCTCGTATAATTTCTTAACAATATAAAAGAAAAAGAAAATTTAGGAATTGTTTTTTCTCCCCCCTTTCTGGCACTGTTTAAAATCTAGTAAGCTGTCGGACCCACTTCACATTTATACCTGGGAGAGCTGTCTTAAGCAGACCAAACTTACCCTTATGCTTTCAGATATAAAGCTCTTAGACCTTCAACACCAAAATATACACAAAACCCTTGTCTTATACTTAACTTCAAACCTTACCTCTTCAAATACAATATTCGAATTTCTCTACATTACAAACTTAACATATCTTTCCATTGGCTGGATGGACAGTGGAAAGATATCTGGAAGATGTTTGATTTTGTCTTTCTATTCTTTCATAAGAGGTGTTCGAAAACTTGGTTATAAACACCCGATATTTTATTTTCACCTTTAAAATAAAATATAGATTTATAGTACGAATATAATATATTATATTGAATATATAAATATTTAGAGTTAATAAACGTAACATTTATTTATTTCTATTTGGCCCTTTATTATTACTATTCAATTATTAATTCAATTTATAACATGAATTAATAAATAAATTGTGGACCAATGATATTTGTTGACTAAGGTTGTTTTACTGAAGTTTAAAATAAATAATTTTGTCCCCTATATTATCATTATCATATTGATTGTACATCTTTTAAAATAGGAATCCTAAAACTTTTGTTATCACATATTTCTTTTATATTTTGATCCGTTTAATTAAGATGTTCATACAAAATAAGTAACATTTAAAATTTATTGTTTCCAATATATCTAATTTTAATTTGTATACTTTAAATTTATTTCATTACTTTGCCTAGAATTTCCTTTTTTTCAATTTGTTGTGTAATTTCGTATCAGGAAATTAGACTCTTATTAGTGCCTGTCTGACAATCAACATCGTTTCCATCCACCACATCTTAAAAACAACTCCTCCGATTAAATTTGGCTGGTAGATCACATTCAGCCCGCTGTTTGGTTCCTTATTAATTTTTAATTTCTACGCCCATTGGTTTCTATTTTACCTACGTACAAAAATAAAAAACTATATCTTTAAAAGTATTCATCCACATTTTTAAGAAATTTAGATGGTTTGTCAAAAGGAGCCCACAGTTGGTCAAATTTCAACCGTCTGCGCACATTAAATAATGCTAAATTGATACTTTTACGCATGTAAGAAAACAAAACAATTTTGATTTATTTATAAAAAAAAGACAATAATGGGTCGTCAAAGCAAAACATTAAAGTAGGTACGTAAGGTGTGAGGAACCTATGTGCCACTCTAATTGACAGATTTGTTCATATGAAAGCCAGTTTTGTCTTAATATAACCATTATCATTTTACTACATCTCCCTATAATGACCATAGTCTCACCATGATTTATTTTGTAATTTATTCTGCAGTCCAATTAAAGGATTGGCAAATCCTTATCAATGTAAATTTGACCATTACAGTTAATATCTTGTTTTACAACTACGTTTTTACGTCACAGACATAACACTACGTTTGATTCCCTCTCTTTATCTGCCGTCTTATCTTTGTTATATAAAGACATAGAAAAACTTTATTCCCTGCTACTTTAAGTTTTTTTTTCTTCTTTTAGTTGTTTCTTTGTGGGTTTTTCAGTTCTATAAACACATTGGGTGTCTGTATTTTTTGTTGTTTGTTTGTTTTTACAGCTATGTTTATCACATCGTTTGCTTGTCTCAAGGTTCTCCTCTTGTAAAGCTTCATGACACCCTACCTTGTTTTTTGGTTTTTCTTCTCCGCTGCCCCCCACCCCCCTCCTCTTTTTTTGTTTTTAATATGGTAAAACCAGCTCGGTTCTTTTTCTTTTTCCATCTGACGAAAAAAAAATAAGAGGGGTCCCTAAACTCCACTGTAAAGGTACTATTAAACATAACAAAACCTTTTACATCCCTAGACTCTCTCAAAAGTCGTAAAAACCTAGCACATGTCTCCGAGGAATGAAATGTGAGGCTAGTGGGTCACAGTTAAACTAGACAGTAAACATTTCATGGCACCGATTTAAGAAAAAAAAAAAATTCGATCCCCTCACTCCCTGTCTGACATTTCCCCTCTCTCTTATTTTCTTTCCATCTTATTAAGTATATTAACTATATATATATACTTAGATAGTTTAAAAGAATTTACTTTTTTTCTAAGTAACAACAAATGTAGAAACTACTTTTTTCATCTTCATGCAGGCAAAAAGAAATTTTCTTTATTTTATCTTTATACATTTATGTTTTGTTTCTTAAAACTTTTGCTATAATTTAATTTTTTATTTTTTTTATTTTGTCGTTTAAATTGTGTAATATATAATAGGTATATTTTATAATTTACTACAACTTATGTTATTTTAGTATTAAACATTTCTGTCGATCGATCTAGTTTAGTGTAGCAATATTTTCTAACCATTTATTAAATAATTTAACCATGATAAGAATTATATAAATAATTAGGCTTTGCGACTAAATCCGTATTTTTCTTATACTAACACAACATTTTTAAGGCATTTAAAAATATTTTAATTTGGACGTAGTCCACATTCTAAAGCATGTTTTGGGAGCAGGTACATGTTTAAGTTTAGTTCCACACATGCACGATTCGCTTCTTAACGGGTTTTATTTCCGCACAAACACGGGTTGGATTTTTGTTATCGTAAGGAGTGTAACTAACAAATTCAGTAGCGCAAAAGCACATGGTAGCCTAAGCATGCCAAAGGGCTAATACAACAATATTTTTGTTTAGGATGAAACGGGGTAAGTGTATCGCTTTATCAACTCTAAAAACCAAAAATTACAAGATAAAAAGAACTTTTTATATACCTACTACGTTTTTAAATTTTCTGTTGAATCATATGTAATGTTGATAATATAATGGTAGTGAAAAAAAAAAATAGTTCTGAATTTATTTACTTCACATAAATGACAACAATCTAGAGAGCTGATCTTAAACCTATAAAAGTACAAATCTTTGTACAACGGATCTCACCTCATTTTGGATCAATTAATTTATTTCTTCGTTTACTTTTCCTGTTTCGCTGTCATTCAATGTTTATCTCTTAATGAAAAAAATCACAAATTTGAAACCCGTCAAAATGAAGATTGTATAAATATCAAAACAAATAAAATAACTTGCGGATTTTTCCCGAACTCACTTTCCATAGAGCAAAATTTGCTGAAACCCAATTAAATTTTGCTGAAAGATGGTTAAAAGTATTAAAATAATGCATTGTCGTCGTGTTCTGGGCTATTCTAAAAATTTCTAATGTCTAGCTATTCGGGAAGTTAGTTAGAAATCGATTGCAAGATTTGTACTGGGCAAACAAACAAGAAAGCAAGCTAATAAAAACGTAAAAATTGGCATGCAACCAGTTATTCACCACATCACATAATCAGCTATCCATTGATATAGTGAAGCTTGGTGAACATCTTGTGGGCCCGGTCCGGGAATTAAACCAGATCTGTGTTCACCATCCAAGTTTCGATCAAGAGGCAATTGCTCTCCTATATGAGCAATCGAGGCCGCTTGACGCAAAAAAGTATTGTCCCAAAACGTACAAGTGTGAAAGAGCCTAATTGGAAAATGCATCACCTTGTTTTATATCATCCACAATACTTTAGTTACCATAATTGCTACCATCCTTATAATTGCTACACAATATACCGTGGTTACCATAATAAAAAAAGCAATATTGCAGAACTAGTCTTGGTAAGAAAAATATAAATAGATTAAGAATCTGTGAGAGACAAGTGGAAAAAACATGTTAAGAATAGGAGGAAACGAGAGAAAAAGAAATAAATGGATTAGACAAAAAACAAATATGGATGATATTGGTAAAGAAGCTATTGGAAGACAATAGAAATAGGCTGGACACGTTGTGCGATCTAACGAAGGAAAAGAAAGTTCTTGTACACCATTAGAGTGCAAGGGAGGAAGAGAAAGACAAACAGGAAAATGGGAGGACAAAACGAAAAGATGTTGTGGTGGTGCTACGTGGAGGAGAGTAACATTAGACAGGAGTGGCCAGGCCACGCATGCAATATGTCTATGTTGAGGAATGGTTGCATAAAGAATAACATCAATACATAATAAACAATTATAAAGGCATGGTATACCTCGAAAGAAATAGATGTTTTGGATTGAAACTTGACCTTTATATAACAAAGTTTCATATTTATTTATATATTATATAGTTGTGAGTTATAGAATGCTATCCTACTGCTAGTATGTAATCAAAAATACACCAATTACAGTAATTTTCTAGTAATATAAATAACTTTAAAAGCCCGTGACGTGACTTAGGAAGTTTATTTATTTATTATTTATAAAAATAAAAATATAAATGTTTTGTTTAAGAAGGAAAAGGTTATAAAAATAGGGGTTCCCACTTAAGATTTTATGTTTCCCTTCACAGGGCTTCTCAGATCCATTCTAAGGATTAGTAGTTGTTACCATATAATTGATTTTTACATAATACCTATGACTGAATGTTTTAACCATTTCTGCAATAAATACATTTTAGTAGATAGAAGCACCGTAGATGGGTAGACGTTTCATTCTCCTCGCCACACTTACAGCCGATAGTTTCAACCAATCCCAGCAGCTTCAAAGGTCTATTCAAACGACTGAGACTGGTTAAAAATCTATTCATAGTTAAGTGCTCAATACTGTTTCTTTTTTTTCAATATTTTTTCATCGAGTCAAAAGGAATATAATGACAAAAAATTGATGTTTAGGGGAAAAAGGGGGTTGGTAACCTTGACAAGAGAGTAGCAATTCATTAGATGCGAGCCTTGCGAGCTCTTAATGCATACCGAGTGGTGATGGGATAGAGGGATGAGGTTAGTTCGGCGGTCTCTCGCAATTAGGCATACTCGGATATTTATCGAGCCAACCAGAGCTTCCTGCTTCAAACAACACAAGCCTGCAATATTCAGACAGGCCCATACAAGTAGAGAGACACATTCGAACCAACTCCACTCATCATGCACGTTCATAAGCTTCACTACAAAACCTTATCTTTAAAAGCTTAATAAATTCAAATGCCTATATTTTTTTCATGGAAAATAGAAACCTATTGAGTAGTTAACGATAAGAGCAAAATGAATTAAACAAAAGCAAATAAAGGAGAAATTTAATTCCTAGACAACTAGATTCACATCAGATCAAGAAATATAATGAGTAGAATAAATATGGTGGATATATTATATGGTGGATAAATATATATAGGTGGATAAATATGGATATGATAATGAGTAGAATAAATATGGGGTTTCTAAATAAAGTATATCAAATTTCAATATAATTAATCCAACAATTTTGGCTTAGGCTTGCGCACAGATTTTTTTTTTTATTAAACATTCTTTAAACTTGTAAATCCAATAAAATAACAAATATAAATTTCCACGCCATCACAATATGTTCTGTCTATATCCTGCTTACATGAGAGAGTAAAAAAATAAATATATACATTTGTTTTTGTAACATTAGTAAATAATAATTCTGAATAAAGAATAATATTCAATATGTAAAAATTCTAAATTTTTATAGACTGCTGACATTCGTTGTAAAAAAATGGTTTGTTTGAAAAACAATATTACATGACTACCTATAAAGTCGGCCAACAATAGGTGTTGAAGGTAGCATGTAAATTTCCCGAATATTTCGACTTGGATACATACATGTTTGAATTTTTTCATCCCACATAAAAATGTTTTAATAAAAAAACAGAAAATCCTTTCTTCAATTGTATCCTTGGTACGGAAATCGATCAAAAAGAGAAAAAAGTTTTTTTTTCGTACATCCAAATGCATTTATTCAAAGGGGGAAAAAATAAGGAATTCTTTTGCAGGTTTTGTAAGAAACAAACAAAAGTTCCTCTTTTATTTTTTTCCGCATCTTTTTCTTCTTAAAGGTTTGTTCTCGCACAGAGAAGGTTTTATAAATGTTCTTTAAGGATGTTTTCGGTGCCTTGAAGGGTGAAAGAGTTGGTACGGACGATGCTTGAGTTTGAGAATCCCCGTGGCACAGGGCAAGAGTCCTTGACAGGGATGCCTAACCACTTGAAACCCACCTGTTCCCTTCCAAACAAGGTCTTCCTCCATGAAAAACAATAAGAACCCTTCTTCTTCTTCGTATCCCGTCCTCCACTCTCCAAACCGATATCAATGGAGAACTTGCCTCCTTTCTTAACCTATCTTGGGACCTATTTCTTGTTTCTTCCTTTTAATAATAAGCCTTTTCCCATTGTCTGAAGACTTTTCCATTCTATCTTTTAAGTTACTCAGTACAAAACAGTACTGAAGAGAAATTTAATCCCTAAAGCCTCTTCAAATTTAACTTTAAACATTGAACTTTACTTTAATTTTTTTGTAAAATTTTCTTCCCGGGCTCTTTTTTTTATTTAATATATATGTTCTACTAATGAAACTTTTCTCATCTTACTTAAAAACTTTGTCTTCCTAATGTATATTTATTTAATTTAATTTTTAAGGAGATGAATAAATAAATATAAATTGATATGAAGTTGGTACGGTCAACTTCATAACAGCTCTTCATGAAAGTTAATCGAAGTGACAAAGAAACCATAACACTAGCACACTCCTCAGATTACCGTGAGTTCTTGGTCGGTGGTTAGTAGTTTTAGTTGATTTGTTAAAAGTTAGATTTCTTATTGCAGCTTGCCAAAGTTGTGAACGAAAGCTATGTAATCGTTTCGAAGAACGAACATTTATATGTCTCTGATTTTAAAAATGCCAAATCAGAAAACCCGTTTCAGACATCAGGGAACATTTTTGGTTCCGTGGCTGTCTGTCAGTCTGTCTGTCGGTCCATTTTTGCGATCCAGCATATCTTAAAAACTACACGTCCAATTTTAATGAGATTTAAATACATTTGGTAGCCCATTATTGGTCCATATAAGTTAATCTTTCTGCCCCCATTTGTTTTCTCTTGCTCATGCGCACAAACATACATTATTTTACACCGATATCTTTAAAACTAAAAAAAAAATCTTAATACTCGTCTGATTTGTATTAAATTTGGTTTGATAGTCAAAATTAGCCCTCAGATAGCCCTCAGATTATCAAAATTACCCCTCAGATAGTTTTAAAGGATTAATTTCAACCGTCTGCGCTCCTTAAATTTTGCAAAAAACTTAAATTCTTGTAAAAATCAAAACAATTTTTATAGGTTTATAAAAACGGGGGGGAAATAATTAAATTTGACAATAATAGGTTATAAAAACATAAAATCATTAAAGTATAAGTGAGGAAGCTAATTGACAGACTAATTTATGTTGTTTTTAATCCGGTTTAAGACTTTTTGTTTAGTATCTAATAAAAAATATTTGTTGTTGAGATTCGATCTATTTAAGGCAAATGATTTGTGTTGTAGATTTTTATTAGCTGTATTTATGAGTGCTTTAGATTTACGAGAGATAGTTTTTATTAAGTTTCTTCATTTTTATTAGTTTAAATATTTATTTATTTATTGTCGATAGAAATGAATACTCCTACCATCCCTAGTTCACAAATAAACTTCCAGATATCCTAGATGTTTTGTTTCGTCCTCTCAGAACTCACCATTCAAACTTAAAAGTTTTACCAGAATTATCTTTAGATCATAATCCAGTTCTCCTTGTCCTAGACACTAATCCCATCCTAACATTTTTTCCTCGTAACCTCATAACCTCATAACCTCATAACTTGACGAACGTCTGAACTTAAACATCTCACTTAAAACTACATAGACATCGATTCTTTGGTGAAAAGCTGTACTGAGATGATTCAGTTCTCCGTTTGGGACTCCACCTCATCAAAACGAATCACCTGCAAGACAATTCGTCCCAATCTCACTTCGCCAACTTATTACGAGAGCGTCACGCAAGAGCTTTATGGCTGAGATCTCGACTTTCATCGGACAAAGAAACTTACCACCGACTGACAAGGCCGCTTAAAAAAAGAATTTAGTGACCATACATTTAAACCATACACTTAACAACTAACGACAAAGGACAAATTATTCTAGACTTCGGCTAAACGGATCCTATCCTACAATAATGTTTCCTCTCCTCTCCTTAAAAGCGATAACTCCTGGTCTAATCCTCACGCAGAAAAAGCCAATCATTTTCCCCTTCACCTTTCACATCTTTTCAAACATTATGACAAAAAATACTCTAAACGGCCATTTTTTTAAAAGATGGCGCCCATACACCTACGTGTTTAAACCATGTGCCCTTTAATTTCAACCCTGTGGTCCGATAAGAATCCGGGGGGGGGGGGGGGGGGGGGGCAAAGGATAATATCTCCTGCTTCTCTCAGAAAATAAATATATTTCTGTAGTAGACGGAATCAATGACTAATTATGAATTATTTTAGCCAAGGGGGAAGAGATTTATGAAACTTTAACTGAAATGTTTCTTAACCATAGTTTATAAACATATCAAATTACAAAAATACTCCTGCTCTATATCTTTATATTATTATGTAGGTATATCAAATCCATATACCGCTCACGGATTTATCAAGATATCTCTGGAAATACTGGACTAATGTCCATGAAAATTTGTAGGTTTTTTTTTTTGTAGAGAAATCTTTTTACGATCATAAATAAATGTATTTATTATCCTTATTATAATTATTTGTTTAACATAAAGGCTCTTAGTTTTAAGGCTTCTACTTTATAGTGGTAAACTTTGCTAATATGTATTTTCTGAGTTATTGTGAGATAAGACATGCTCTATAGTTGATAGGTCAGGAATCCAATGAGACCTAAGATGATTGAACTGGGGACATCGAAAAATGTGATTGAGCGACTCTTCTGCATTTAAATTGCAAATTAAACATTTTCTACTGCCATCTAGATTGTAGCTCATATTTTTGTAGTCTAGCCTGGTGTAAGCGATCTCTGATAGTCTCAGTTGGCTGAAAATCTGAGTTTGTTCATGGGCATTCTTTGGCTCAAATATTCTTCTTCAATTTCTAAAGTTTAATCTTTAAATTGAGTTGTACGTGTACGTGGAAGCAAATACCGCTTCAACCTTCAACATCTTCACTTATTGATTGATTTCCCATCTTATTTAGCAGATTCCTTTTCTCAGAATGGAATTCGCTACTTGATTTCAGATTTAAAACATTTTCTTCATATTCTAGAGAGAGTTTTAGTTAGTACAAGTTGAACTGTGCTTGTTCACTGTGCTTGTTGTTACTGGTTCTCTGTCCTACTCCACGCACCTGTTCAAACAAACTGTAGTCGGATTATTTTATTATTAAAATATATTATTATTAAAAAATTATTATTAAATTATATTAAAATAGTTATTAATATATTATATAATTTAACTTATAAGTTTATAATAATTAAATATAAAAATAAATAATAAAATAAATAAATTAAAATAAAAAATGATATAAAAAAATATTTTATAAATGATTATTAAAAAAAATGTATATAGTCGGGAATTTCTGCTGGGTGTTTGTGTGAGTGCGTGTATTCATTTACAATATATATATATATATATATATATATATATATATATATATATATATATAAATATATATTAAGAAGATAATCCTTTAAAATATATTACACAAATAAATAAAGAAAAACGAACAATTTGTCTGCTTCACATTTATTAAATAATAAAAGGAAATAAGAGGGTACATTTTCTAGGGTATATAAAATAAAGTAAAATTATTTATTAGTCCCCTCTTCGTCTCACTGAACTGTAAATAAAAAAAACTTTGATAAAGATTTTTTTATTTAATTTATTACTGTCATTGAAAAGTATTATTCTGAGAAATTCCCTCCACAGCTGATTTTAATAGACATATTTCCCCCTTTTTTTTACCAGCTTAATCGTTGTCAATAATATATACATTTATCTTTACTTTAGACCCTATATGTATGTGTATATATATATATATATATATATATATATATATATATATATATATATATATATATATATATATATATATATATATATATATATATATATATATATATATATATATATATATATAAAGTATATAGTTTATATTGTAAAATCTAAAAGAGAATTGATCTTTAATTTCGTTAGAAATCATCGTGGTTTTCATAAGGACATAGTTAAACTTTCGTGGGTAACTTCATTCAAAATTCTATCTTTAAGTCTTATTTTATGTTTTTAAGGAGACTACTGGACAAAATAAGTACTTAAGAAAGTCCCTAAAAAAATCAAGTTTATAAAGACATCTAAATTAATGGGGAAGTTGAAGTTGATCTAAGTTTATGGAAGGCAAGGACTTAATTACAAAGTTCTTACAAGCTTTACAGTTCCGTCCGGTTTGTTTATAGTAAAGGCATTTAAAGTTGTTCTCGATATTTTCAAAAAACCTTTCAACATCTTCGAAGAACCTACTTTTGAGTAAGGTATCGAGTTAAACAATTATAGGTTCAAACTAAAAGGGGAAAAAAGGTTTCTGATACCGAAAAACCCCGAGGGAAACCGACGAAACCCGAGAACCTCATTTATTTCTAAAGTGAAAGCCTCTTAAAATAAGCATGGAACGCTCAGACCCTTGTTTTCTTTTAGGTATAAAAGATCGGTTTCTGTGGCTCTTAGTTCTCAAGAAATAAAAAAACTTCAATTCAGCTATTCCTAAAAAAAGAAAAACCAAAATCATTTCAATAGACTTTCTTAAACGTATTGATTTTATTATTATTATTATTATTTCTTAGAGTTTTGGCCATAATTGGATGAATGAAATTTCTCTTATGTTTTCATAAAAAACTTTGAATAAGTTGAATTTATTCTGAACCTAATTAGCGGAAGGAAGTTTTGTTTAACCAAATCGAATAATTAAAAGTGCAATTAAAATTATTTCTTTGCTAATTTTTTTATATAAATACCCAGGTATGAAACAAATACTCAAAAACTGGAATTCCTAATCTTTGTCAAAGATCAAACTGACTAGCAATCAAAAATTGAAAGAAAATAATTATGATTCAATAATACATTTACGAATCTTGCGACGAATTAGAATAGACATTTAGATAGATAAGAATATTGCATTTAACTGCGATAAAAATATAATTTATAAAGTATCCAATCATTGAATTAGGAGTAAATTCGTAGAAACTAAAAATGTTTAAATTTAAGAGCTAAAGTTAATTTCTTGATCGAGTACCTTAGGCTTTACGCGTGTACACACAGAGATGTTTAACAAATATTATGTATTCAGGAGACTATTAAACGTGCATATCCTTCAAAATTTTTAGATATGTCATTTATAGTCTCAATTTAAGTATTTACTAACCAGATTCAATTTGGGAACTCTATCGTTATTATTTGGATCTGCTCATTTTACAAACTTTGAACTGGTAAATATTCCTTCAGTCTTGACGGATAAGCTTGAATGCTGAAGATGGATTTTTCATCAAGGGCACTACGACGTCTACTCATCTTATATTATAACGCATTCACATATTCATCAAAAAGTTTCTTACATTTTCTGAAGGGAAAACTTGTGGTTTTGTTAGGTTTTCCCAAGCTGTCTTAATATTCGCCTCGTTGCCATCAGGATCTTATTTTGGAAAGCCATTATTTCTTCATCCCTCCTCCTTAGTTTTTGAGATAACATCTTAATTTAATAATGAAAAAGACCCTCCTGAGGAGGAGGGGAGTACGGAGTTAATGGGAGCACCCTGCTGTTTTTCTTCCTTCAGTTGAACCCGGTTTAAATTCAAGATTCCATTTGATCCGGGTTCATCTTTTAATAAGAAGAAAACATTCATCAGAATGAAACTGGTTGAAGGGCGAAGGGTGAGATGGAGGGAGGCAAGTTCTCCTCTATAATAACTTGGCTTGTTTCCCAATTTTCTTTTCTGTCACTTTCCCAAAGGCTTCGTCAAGACATTTTCTTTTCTTTTCCCTTTATAATTTTCTTCCTCATAGTCTTTAATTATCACGACGTTCCTTATGATTTTTCATCTTTTTAAACAACCCTTTTCACACAAAATTTAGGGAGGAAAAAATGTATAAAGAATTATAAGTATAATATATATAAAATGTTTTTCCGTACTTCCTCTTTTGATTATTTTGTTATTAATATTTATTCATTTAAATTACCAAGTGCATTGCAGCGATTCTTGTGAACATTGTGTGTAAGGCATATATTATGCAGAAAGAAAGTATGTTTGAATAAAGAATAAATTATTTGGTAAATCAATAATTATAAATCTAGTGGACTGTATCGATTTTAATGCCAGGTATTACAAATAAAACATATGATTACAAATAAGCGAAGAGAGGGCTTACTTACTTATTTACTCTTTTTACTTACCTTACTCGACTCAAGTGCCGGTACCCAAGAGGGAGACCTGTCACCATCCCTTCACAAACACACACACAAACTATAGACCATGTACAAACACTCATTCATTTTCCCCTGCCACTGTCAAATATTCCTCACTCACATTGAAGTAAGAATGGACATACACTTTCAAACTCTAGTAAGCCATATTGTCATAAAACAATTATATTTACAAGTTTAAATGCCCTTCTGGGTCGTCTATATTATACTCTTTAGCGAATGACATAAATTTTCAAAAAATTTAGCAACACCACTGTTCAATGTACCACCGGGTTTAGTGTGGACATTAGTGAAGCATTTCAATCAAGAAGACGGGGAGTCATAGTTATGACCCGGTTCAGTACCAGACTCACAGGTACAAATAAGGTCATCACTGCCTGGCATCCATTGTAGGGTTCAAGGGAACCTTTTTATGTACTCTGGGATCCTATTGTAGGTTCCCTTCACCTTGTTTCACTCTAGTGTCATTAATGTAAATCAGAGCATCATGGTGCAGGATCGAAACCACCAGACGAGGCAATCACCTTCAGCCAAACTGCAATGCCTACTCCTATAAAATTAATAAATATTGATGAATTCCTAACACAAAAAGGAATTAACTAAGGGGGAATTTTGTTTCTCGACCAAAACCGTTATTAATTTGAAGTGGTTGAGCAAGTGTTGCAGATGCATGAGTGGTTTTAACAACCCAGAAAGCTTCCACTCTAACAATGTGCCCGGGATTGTTAACCGAGGCCCCTAAATTTCACCTTTTTCCACAAGGGTTCGATTTCAGGGCCCTCACCGAGACCGGGCCTCCACAGTGGCTTTAAAAAAATCTAATAAGTCCGCGAAGTTTTGTAATCCAGGTCGAGCTTTGCAAGTTAATTAGAGTTTCGGTGGTTCATTAAGCTGAGCCTTTTCTGTGAAAAACCAACCTGTTGGGTGTTTTCCGTTTTTCCCGAGAATTTTATACCTTCTCAATTTATTTTAACCAAAAAACATGACCTGAATTTATAAATTGGTGAATAACTTTGGGATACTAAAAAAAATACCACATCATAGTATTTATTATTCTGAAGTTGGTTTTTTTGAAACTAGATTTATATAAGATGAATTTATATTCAGAGCTTTCATCTTTAGATTATTTAATCAAATAAAAAACTCGTTCCGTCAAAAATATTGCATTCAATAAACCTCGAGTATATTATTAGATGTATTCTACGACAAGTTTAACTTGTACTTTACATACTTATATTGTCATTTGTATAATGAGGAAAATAAGATAATAATTTCATGGATTAAAATTCCACTTTAGTCCTAGATAATATGTAAATTTACAAAAATTAACCGTTTCTATAATGCGCATGAAGTATTCAAGCTTATTTATCATGCAAAGTGTTTAAATTTTTAGTGAAGGATTATGTATATTTTGCTTCCATGCTTACCGGTGGTGACGGGAACATCGTGATAGTTGTGAAGAACGATTCCGAAAAATTCCTAGACTGTAATCCGTTTCTGACATCAGGGGAAATGTTTAGTTCCATGTCTGCCTGTAGGTTTGTCAGTCTGTTGGTCTGTATGTCGTTCAACATTTTGGTGAACTAAGATATTATATTTTAAGAACTATTGATTGTATTAAATTTTAATGCTAGGCAATAACTAGCCCATGTTGGTCCCATATAATTTCCTACCTTTTTCGTCTATTGATTTCTCTTACACATGCGCACAAACAGTTTTTAATTACACCTATATATTAAAAATTACTCATTCGATTTTTAATAAATTTGGATGGTTTGTTAAAAATAGCTCACAGATCGACTCATATTAATTTCAACCGCCTTAACGTTAAATTTTGCTAAATTGATACTCTATTTTTTTTTTTTTCTTTTTTTTTTTAAACTATAAAGTAACGCAAGCTTTGTGATTGTTTTGAAGAAGAAAATTTTTTGTCTCTCCCCAATTTCAAAAATTGCAAGACAGAAATCCGTTTCAGACATTAGGAAACATTTTTGGTACCTTGCCTCTCTCTCGGCCGGCCTTTCACTCAATTATTGTAAAAATGACATATCTTAAAACCTATCTATATGGTAGGTCATAATTAGCCCATAGTTGGTCTCTGAAAAAAAAAATGTTGAAATTTAAAATTTGTTGAAGTTTAATCAAGTTTTAATCTTCTGCGTCCATTTGCTCCACAACATAAATTATTTACACCTATGTCTTCAAAAGTATTAATCTGATTTTTCTAAAATTTGGATGTTTTATCGAATGTAGCCCGTAGATAACTCCAAATTTCAACCACCTGCTTTTTAGGGTTTTGTAGATTCTTCTCAAAACCCTTATGCAGAGGGTGATGTGTCCGTCTGTCCGTCGCTCTTTGGTTCATAGGGCCTGAACCATTTAAGCTAAAGAGCTGAAATTTGAAATACTGGTGTAACTTTTTGACCCAACCACAGGAAAAATACACTGAAGTTCAAAATTAAATATGCGCATGCTCAATTCGCAAAAATGTTGTAAACTTAAAAATTTATATATTTTTTTTAATTTTCGAGTGGGGTATCAAATAGGACGCAAATATATATAAGCTTTTGTAAATTTTGCATTCCTTATTGGGTAAAAAAATCAAAATATACACAAAAAAATCCCCCCCCCCCCCCCCCCAACCACTATACTTTGGCTGGTCCTAAAATTTCGAAATAATTTTTGCTAATGCCTTATTGTGGGGCGATGAAAATTCCGGGAGTTCATCCCAAATTTTAAAAAATTGCCAATTTTGGGCGCGAAAATTTGATGTGCGCCAAAAATTTTATTTTTTTAAAAATTTGAGTTGGGTATCATATGAAAGCTGGTGAAGAGTAGGATTCAAATATATATTTGCTTTTTTAAATTTTTCATTCTTTATTAATTTTATAAGTCAAAATATACCCCCAAAAATTTTCCCCCTCCCCAACCACTATATAACGGGTGGTTCTAAAATTTCGAAATAATTCATGGTTATACCTTATGGTGAAGCGATGGAAATGGTTTGAAAAAATGTATTTTTCTAGTCGTTATTACCGATGAAAAACATTGTGACCCCCCAGGGGATCGAACCCGGACCCTTGAGATCGAAGAATAAAATCATAATTACATAACGGGCATGCTTAATCTTCTACAAAACCCTAAAAAGTACTTGGACGCAAGTACTTCCCTGTGATTTTTTTAAATTTCACTAAATTGATACTTCAATTCATGTTAAAAAGACCAGTCATGCACCATGGCTTAATGAACAAATTTTCAAAGAAATCTGCGTATTATTGGCTTATGATAATATAGGAAAATTTTGGTTTAGAATATGGATTGGTGGGAAAAAAAATTGGTACACAAGGGTACGGGGTACAAAAGTCCAAATAGTATATACCCTTCAAGATGCATGTCGTTGGAAAGCTCTTTAAGAGTACAGTTATTGTTGTTGTATACACTTTTGTCATATTTTCATATCTGAGGGGGTAAAATGGAAAACACGATTTTATACTATTTTTGACCCTAAATTGTCAAAATTTGACCCTTAAGTGGACTCCAAAACTTCTGGCCAACGACTCATCCCTTTCTTTTGATATTATTGACATTTTAAAATTTGTTTGGATATTTTAAGTGCATCCTCATTAAGTGCATCATAGATAAAAAAAAGTGTTAAATTTCAGGAATCGATTAAGATTAATGGTCTAAAACGGATTGCCATAAAGAAAATTTTCAAAAATTTGTATTACAAAAATTTGGAATGAAGTTCCTTACGGCACGTTCTGGAGCCCGGGAGTGAATCCGAAAAAACGACCAAAATCACCGTCACAAAATAACCGTCACGCAAAATCCGTCACGAAATCTACAGATGACGATAACCTGAGTAAAAGCTCACCGAGTTAGATGAAATTTGGTACACATGTTCATTTTACCAATGCCCAGGCTGAGTTCGTTGGAAAACGTTATCCGCCCAAGCGTTCACACGAAACGCTCGCGTAAACGTAAGCTTCAAAAGACGGGAAAAAGTGTTATTAAGGAAGCCAGTATACTTGACTTGTTTTGATTAATTTTATTATATAGGGTGTTTCATAAGTCAGTTTACCAGACAGTAAACAAATACACTTACTCGATAAACTGATTTTTGAAACACCCTGTATATGTCAAAAATGTCACTTTGTTTTGTAAATAAATAAAATATAATCATGTAAAATTTCACCCTGGTACAAGCAGAAGCTGTAGAGTAGGGAAGAGATGTATTTTATAATATTTTAAATTAATTGGCCGGGTAGGCAGAAAACAGTCCTATTTCAATCCAAACTCCTTTAACAAACATACTCTTTCACAATAAACTCATCGTGATCAACTTTTTTCTTATATTTATAGTAAGACGCTTGCTTTAATGATACAAATAATGATTTTCTTTTAATTTTGCCTTAATTCTGCCAGTTACAAACAGTTCGTTACTATTAATTTTGTCTCTTTTCTAACTCCGCCATGTATAAGTAGTTGTAGTTAGCAATGTAAACGTACTTTGCAGTGTGATTTTAAAATTTATATTTAATGAAAAATGTAAGGAACTTCATTCCTACCGTGTCCCGCGACACCACACGTATTTTTTTGAAGTCATTGGCAATAGCTTAAATTTCTTCGAAAATTCCCTAAAATCAAAACTATTTTGACAGTTTATTTTTTAATTAACATGGGAAAATTAAAAACGATTTACAATAATAGGTTGTAAAAGCATGAAATCATGAAAGCATAGGAACTAGGTCGCAAGGAAGCTAAGTGTCACACTAATTCGCAGGCTATTTTGGCTTTCCGTCTAGATCGAGTAATATAAAAAGCTCTTACTTTTCTATCTGACCTCAAACATTTTAATTCAAATTGATTTTCGCCTTTATAAAGGATAGAATGAAATTGAAAGGCTAATAATAGGGGCTTTGAATTGAAGACGAGTCATCCCATACGGGTTGGAATAAAAATTAGACCTACGGCTATTCCCTTTCATTCTCCGTATACTAACTTCTACGCCATTACACGTAACAATTATACAATTGATATTCAACCCTTTACTCTTCTTAATTGCTTTACCATACTGGGTAACGCAATTAGTTTGGATATCATAAAAATAGATTACAAATCCTAAGTAAATTATAGAAATATAATAATTATTCGGTTATCAATAGTTGAAATAGTGGTGATGTTTGTCTGGAATATTATGTTTAGTTTACTACAAAAAGAAGATTATAAGAGGAAAATTAATTTTTGCTTACGAACTTACCGAAGGTAATGAAAGCTATGAGGTCGCTCTAAAGAACGATTTTTTTTTTTGTCTCTGCTTTCAAAAATTCAAAGACAGAAATCCGTTTCAGACATCAGAGAACATTATTAAGTTCTGTGTTTGTCTACGGTTCCGTCGTCCTGTCAGTCTGTCTGTCGCTTAATTTTTGTGAACCATATCTTAAAAACTACTCTTCCGATTTTAATGAAATCTTGATGGTAGGTCATAATTTGTCCATTGTTGGTCCTACATAAGCTTCAACCTTCTACGCCCATTCATATATCTTCCACATCCACATGCACACAAACATACATTTATTTAAACCTATCTCTTATTCAAAAGTACCTATCTGACTTAATTTAATTTTGATGGTATATCGAAAGTAGCCCGCAGAGAGTCCCAGATTAATTTCAACATTCTGCACTCTTAAAATGTTGCCTAATTGATACTTTAACCCATGTAAAATAGGCTGCCACGCACTTTTTGCTTTTACAAGTCCTAATTGTCTATTTTGTTTAATTTTTTCCCCGTTTATTTAATCTGTCAAAATTGTTTTTGATTTTTTAAATGCATTAAAGTATCAATTTAGCAAAGTTAAGGAGCGCAAACGGTTCAAATTAATCTGGGGTTATCTGCGGGTTCCTTTCGATAAACTATAAAAGTGTCTTTCAAATCAGATAAGTAGTTTTAAAGCTATAGGGGTAAATAAATGTAGGTTTGTGTCATGTAAAAGAGAAAGAAATAGGCGCAGAAGGTTGAAACTTATATGGGACTATTCATGACCTACTATCCAAATTTCATCAAAATCGAACGTGTATTTAAGATATGTTGGTTCGCAAAAATAGACGGACAGACAAACCGACCGACAGACACGGAACCAAAAATGTTCCCTGATGTCTGAAACGGATTTCTGTCTTGAAGTTGTTGAAATCGGAGGCATAAAATATTTTCGTTATTCAGAACGATCACATAGCTTCCATTACCTTCGGTAAGCTCGGAAGCTTAATCAGTGCAATTTTGACAGATTCAAAACTAGGCATCGCTAGGCTCTATCATTAAAGCGAGCGTTTAGTAATAAATATTAATTGAATATTGAAAAAGTAGATAATCATGAATCATGATGAGTTGTTATGTTAGATAAAGGATATGATAGTAGTACAGCTGCTAGTAGTAAGGATACCACCCCGCATTCTTATTATCCCTCTAACCACACATCTCCTTTTCAATTATTATAAAATGTATGACTTCACTACGCAATAACTTCTGCTTCTATCAAGTTGAAATTTTATATGCCTGTTTCAATTGTACATGAGACGATGGATATGAAGTTTTATTAAAATCGTTGCGTTAGAATCTAAGATATCGGTAAAAACGTTGTTTTCTCTACTTTAAACATTTAGGTCCTCGTTAATATAGTTTTAACGTTCTTTATTAATTCATAGCGGTGTCGCTTTTGGTTTCACTACAAAATGTCATTTGTCAAAAATGTTCGTCTCGTCGAATAGATAAAGTTAGAATTTTTTCCATCGTACGTTTCAGACACACACAGACACGGAGCATATTTCGTTGAGTGTAGGAAGCTCGCTATGCTCGCTTCAATCAAACTGTAAGGGTTTTTCAAGAATAACATCAATAAAGTACGCAATAGGACGACTATTTTTTAAAAGTAGTTAAAGCGAGGAGGTATTTTCGTGTCACATTTATCTGGTGTATATACTGAGCTTTAGCTTAATTCTTTTTCCTGTAATGTACATTTGCCTTCGATTTTATCTATTTTATTAAGGCTATAAATAAAAGTAATAAATATATGCTGACAGAAAATATACGAGTATACCAAGTTGTTAAAGTTAATAATAAAAATTACTACTATAGAGTACTAAACTTAGAACAAAAAACCATAATCTAAATTTACTACCACAATCAAAATAGCTATTTTTTATTTCATGTTTGAAACAAGTCTAGACAGATTCATTCCTTTAAAGTATAAGATGTGTTGCTAGATAGAACGAAATCAGCAGGATTTCATTAGACAAACATGCCAGACTTGTACGTGACAATCAGGTTACAAATAGTGGAACCTCGCAGACTGCAAATAAAATCGACAGAATAACTATAAAACTTTTTGTCAAAATGAACCAAACAAATCACTATTCTTGAAGGATATAAAATTAGAACCAAGTACGCTTGCTAGCTGGCATTTTTTAAATAATCATTCTTTTTCTTTGCAAAGGAAATTAGCTTTAAAGATTTACTTCTTAAAACTATTTTAGTAATTAGTCAAATGAAATTAGTAATCAGCTTAACGATTCTCTTATAATATGGTACCATGGAACCATTTTTTGTTTATTTGGTTTATGGAAACTAAATAGTGGTTTTATTTTATGTTTATAACAGGAGTGTAAATATTAGTTCCATATCATTTCAATCATAATAACATTGAATTTATTATTATAGGTGGAAATTAAAGAGTAATTCCATATCATTTCAATCATAATGATATCGTTTTTGGAACGAAGTTCCTTATTGCACGTTCTGGAGCCCGGGAGTGAATCCGAAAAAAAAACGACCAAAATCACTGTCACAAAATAACCGTCACAAAATCACCGTCACGCAAAATCTGTCACGAAATTTACAGATGACGATAACTTGAGTAAAAGATCACCGAGTTAGATGAAATTTGGTACACATGTTCATTTTACCAATGCCGAGGCTGAGTTCGTTGGAAAACGTTATCCGCCCAAGCGTTCACACGCAACGCTCGCGCGAATGCGTAAGCGTAAGCTTCAAAAGACGGGAAAAAGTGTTAATAAGGAAGCCTGTTACTTGACTTGTTTTGATTATTTTTGTTATATATGTCAAAAATGTCACTTTGTTTTGTAAATAAATAAAATATAATCATGTAAAATTTCACTCTGATACAAGCAGAAGCTATAGAGTAGGGAAGAGATATATTTTATAATATTTTAAATTAACTGGCCGGGTAGGTAGAAAACAGTCATATTTCAATCCAAACTCTTCGACCTTTAAATTGATAAATTGATGTATAACATGTCATGGTGACAAAACTTTTTTTTAGTCGCCCGCCATATTGGTAGCTATCATTAAAATATTAAGTGTGAAAGCTCCAAAAAGTGTACAGTTTTCACAAATGCCGAGATGCACATGTGTGCCGAATTTCATGTTCCTGGCTATAGTAGATTATGAATTGAAGCAAGCCAACGGACAGACAGACAGACAGAGCCGTTTTATAAGGTTTCTTTTCCTACTTCGAACAGAAACCTAAAAGTAATAGGTTCATCTCATTTCAGTCGTAATACCTCTTTTATAATTTTTATTTATCACAGTAAAAATAGTGTTGGTGTTTAAGTAAAAAATTCTCTCAAAGTAATCTATTTTTATTGATTTATATAACAATCTAAAATACCTTAGCCTTTACTTATTTAATTTTTAAATAAAAATGTCTATAATGCAAAAAATATTTCCCCAAAAAATCCGATACCATTACATCTAAAAAATAAAAATAAAACGCACTTTAAAAGAATATACCTCGATTTTATGTTTTTTTGAGAATTTATTTATATTCACTTCAAACACATACGCAGAAACATATAATTGCAAATGCGCATACATTAATAACTATGTGCGTATACACATATACAAATGTACACACACACACACAGAAACACATATACAGATAGGATTTCATGCTTGCTGTCTATCTCACTATTTTTATCCTATATTTTTTCTCAAAAATGATATTCTCTTTGTAAGTAGAAGCATCTGAGGCTTAAAAGGATACTCTGTTATTTTTTCTTTGAACTCTGTCTTCTTTTTTACTCCGTAGGATTTTTTTTTTATAAATTTCGTTCGTTTCTGGGTAAGAAGACACTGAAAGGAGATGTTCTAAGTATGTTCTTTTTTGGTTTAGATCTTGTTATCCTTTTCTTTTCTCTGATATCCTTCTTTATCCTTATTCTCTTATATTAAAGACGTTTTTCTATTTTTTTTTCTCCCCTTTCACTCTCTCTTTTAAAGTTCAAAAACTGTTTTTAAACATTTTTTTTATCTTCTAAAGCGATGTAAAAAAATTCCTAACTTTACATTTTTCTTCATTATTATATTTCAAGGCCTAAATTTTAGACGATATCCTTCCCATTCCATCTTATCTTTATTTTATTTTATTTTTTATATTTTATATAATATTAAAAAAGAAAACTTTTAATTTTAACCTACTTTCATTTTCTTTACCTAAAACATCTTTTAATAAAGTACACGAAGAAAATGAATTGAGTGAAACAAAGCTGAAGTTATCGTTATTGTTTCTTTTTAAATTTGGTTAAAAAATAGTCATACATTTTTTAAAAAAATACAATAAGTTTTAAATGGTATGAAACTACGAAACGTATTTTAATAAAACTTAATGTTCACCATCTAAAGTTACCAAAGTTATTTACGCACCAAGAAAGGAAACAAAGACATTTAACCCTGAGCGTTTTTGTCGGTTCCGGAGGCGTAGCCGAGGGATTTCTCCGAGGTACGTATAAGATTTTTCCTCTAGAAGAGAGAAAATTAACGCAAATAAAAACCCGAGATTTCGAATTCAACAATTTTTTTAGGTATAATAACTAATTAAAAAAATGTAATTAATTTTTCAACAAAACATAAAACAAAGACAAAAGTTTTATAACTTCTTAAAGTAAACAAAACGAATGAAAATTAATTCTGCAATTCGTGCAACACTGATTTTTCTAAAGAAAAATAAGTTGGCTCTACTGTTTAAAAATCTTATTATTTTATTATTCCTTAAAATAACGTCAATATTATTAACTTGAGCTAATGGGGTTCTTACTTTCCTCCCTCATTTTTATTTTTCTCCCTTATTTTTACTTTCCTTTCTCATTTTCAGAACGAGGAATTTTACAAGTTTTTTAAATTTTTTTTTTAATTGTATACCAGTTTTAGCATTAAGGATTCAAATAAAATGTTCATTATTTTTTCATCTTGAGCTATTGGCCATTAAGAGGCCAAATGTTCTTTAAATTTCCATAAATGTTAATGTGCGTTAGTCGAGTCCACTCGGCCTGTTTCTTAACACATTAGTTGTATCTAATCACCAGCCACGAAACTATATATCTAATCTACGGATCATATAGATTATTTTTCGACATCATTTTACAAATTTAAACATTATCGTATCCAATTAGTCTTTACCAATCATTTGTTAAGTTAATAGAAGCAATATGTGTACAAGAGTAGTCGTATTCATTTTATCTACTCGGCAATATATCAAAAATCAAATCGTGCAACTATTATAATCGTACCATTTTGTGTGCGGTTTTAAATGTAGTGATTACTTGTTCTGCTTAGTTAAATTATTGGGATCGTCGTAAAATGTTTAACACCACTTCCTATCAAATTAGTATTTTCCTAGCGTATTCTATTTTATCATAAATACTGCTCACATAAGAAGCCATTTATTCTATTCTAATATAACCTCTTGTAGTATAGCAATCATTCGGTTCTATTCTAAATAACCACTAGTAGCCTAACAGCTTTCAACTCTATTCTAATATAACCGGGGACCGAGTTCCCATGGCGCTCGACAGGAAGAGCAAAAAGCCTAACAACCCCCATTCATCTTTGGCTCATTTTTCTTCTTTCGCCGTCCCCTACACGAGGGCATATTGATAGCACGATTTAGATTCGGTTTGGCGAGATCCTTTGTACAAACATTTTTCCTTTTATTTATTAATGATAACCACTAGTAGCACTTCAATCATTCAGTTTTATTCTATTTTAACCACTAGTAGCTCATCACAGCTATCATTGAATTCAATTGCCTACTCTCGGATCTTATTTATCAAAACCCCTTTCGTGCAACTATAATTTTATTTAGGCATGAAATAAAATATAATATTAACAGTCTATTTTCTACCAAATTATATATTTTCCTTGTTTGTTCATCCTACTATATTTGATTGCAATAGCTATTTTAACTTTTATTCACTGACAGAAAGCCTTTTCTTCGTTATTATAATTAATATAGGAAAAATATGTTGATTACTATTATGGCATACTGAATTTTATGATTTCTAAATTACGACGATAATATAATTTTTACTCACTCTAAAGATATTATCGTATAATAAAGATATAAAGGAAATAGGTTAATCCTTTTTTTACGCCGTCACAATATTGGATTTTCTCTGCCTCATCGTTATAAGACTATAACTACTACCAATATAATAATCTCTTTAAGCTGGAAACGGCTTAGTATATTAATTTTTAAAACTCTTACACCAATGCTGTATATACAGTACTTATAATAATTAAAATAATATTATAGTGTATTAAAAATGAATATTAATATTAAATGGATACATCATTTCAACAGAGTTATAGTTTAATCGTGATTTAACTCTATCTTAGAATAGTGTCTATATATTTTAATGCATTAAACTCAACAATTATATATATATATATATATATATATATATATATATATATATATATATATATATATATATATATATATATATATATATATATATATCGAATGAGGATATCCCTACCGTCGATACTTGCCTGATCTGAGGATCACTGGACCGGTTTCGGATAACGCCATCATCAGCAGAGTCGAAGTCTCTCGTAGCACCCTTCGAGTCTACATGAGAGAATGAAGTTGGCAACTTCATTCTCTCATGTAGACTAACTTACGAACTTGCGGTAGCAACTTACAATTTTATATATATATATATATATATATATATATATATATATATATATATATATATATATATATATATATATATATATATATATATATATATATATATATATATATATATATTTACCCTAGTTTAATCCTAGCACAAAATGTTAATGGATTTATAATAATAGTAATGTTTACATATAATTTAAAAAAAATTAAAAATAATAATATACATCGATTGAATGACTTCATGGAATATCAATGCCATATTTGAAGACAAACTAACTAGGCGTGATCGTGGTTAGTCGTGACTGCGTAACAAACACATTTACAGGCATACAGATGAAATGCCAAACGTCTGGTGTTGTAACAGAGATCTCGCACAGCTTGGTCAATATTATACAACAGTGAATCTAAAAATGTCCCTTAAGAGAAACCCATTGTAAAATTCGTAATATTTAGCACAACAAGCAACATGCATAACTTTATACTGAATCTATTCATCAATAATAAACTTAGATGTTTCAAGCTTAATGACTAAACTAAAATTATTATTAAAGAATTCCTCTGGTTTTTCTTTGTTTCTTATAGTTCAAACTATATCCACGCTAATTTAACTGAAGGAATCATCAAATGAGAAAACTTTTTTTTGGTACCAAAATAAAAAATAATACAACAAGAAAAGTTTGTCAATATGAGGTTTAGAAACAAAGTTTTAATACATTCGGAACCTGGTAGTACTGCAGCCAGGTTGAAAGGATGGAGAAACAGTGTGTTGTATATCGGTAAAAGAGAGCGAGTTTGAAATCCATGAATATTTATCAACAGGACTCCGGATCAGGGAAATATACATGGACCGGGACCGGCACTGAATTAATTCTCATTGCAACGACCAACATTAAACAAGATAATAAAATGACTACTGAATACTTCAACTTCCTCTTGAATACTTTTAAACTTTTAACTAAAAACAGAATTAAATTTTGCTTATAAAACATTGTTTAATGTTTATTTCGGCGAATCAAATAATTATCTCAGTATTTTAGTGGTGCAATGTTTACCATATCAAATTATAAAGCGTTTTATTTAAATAAAAATAGTTAGTGGAGTTACTTCATTAGGTATATATATATATATATATATATATATATATATATATATATATATATATATATATATATATATATTAAATATTTTTATACATGCACAATTATCAAAAATAATAATGAATATAATGCAAAATAACATTCAACATGTTCATGACATGGTATATAAACCGTCTGTCAGGAGTAGAGAGCTTGTGAATCACTCAAATCACTCGCTTCTTTTGAACTGTACACTGTACAGTACTATACAATATATCTAACAAATAATTTAAACTAATATCTAATGAATTAACTAAATATCTATGACTATAAATATATCATGCATATTGCCCTAATAAGGACAGTTAAATAATATAATATAATAACAAGATTACGAACAAATAATTAAACAATCTAATTTAAAATCTCAAAAATAACAGTGATTTTATATAATGCAATTTTTAATATTTAACAATTTAATAAACTATTAGTAAAAAGAAAATAAATAAATAAATAAAACCCAACTTTTTGATAATATATAACAATTACTAAATTAACGTATGATATAAATTATAATTCACAGCCTAATAATCATAAATAAACAAACAAGCCTTATCATTGTATTTAACGTTATCATATATGGACCAATACCTCTTTTATTTATCTGTATCCACAATCAGTGCAGTTTCTTTTAATTTTGCTAGCCAGAAAAGTATTTTTGTTTTCCTACCCATTATACTCTCTTATCAAAATGGTTCGATATCTACCTGCAAACTTGCCAAATTCGACAAGCCCTTCCCAGTTACTTCCGTTTAACATGCTGATAACCACTTCCCGTGATAGCTCTTTCTTCCCCAAAAATTCTAATCGGAACTGGCCTAGTATAGGACACTCGCCAACAAAGTGAAAAATGTCCTCTGTCTCATTAGGTATAAACATAAAACAAAACCAGAAAATATATATTTTTGAGTACTAAGACATTTAACCGCTAGTGATCGCCTACAACAGTCAATAGCATCAGTCATTTGACAATATACTATAGCCAATTATGATTCAAACTATAATTAATTTTCTAAAAAGAAATTTAGCATATTTGAAACTCATCAAAAGAAATATTATATAGAATCAGCTGAATAAAAAATGTATTCAAGCAATGAATATTGATTTTATAAGTCAATTCTACTTAGGCATTTGGTAAAAGAACACGGAAATTTAGATTTTCTTACCAGCTGAATAATTTCCTTACTTTTTTTTACAACTGATTAATCAATATTTGTGTATTTTTGCTAAAACTTAAAATATGGATATTAAATGTAGCCATCATTAAGGATTACTTGTTTTATTTCTAAGAATTATTAAAATTTTAAATGGAAAAATGAGGACCCTTATTTTTTTTTGTTTTAAATTGGAAGGGCTCGGAGTCTATTAGGACTATTGTGACTACGTTTTAAGAGCCGGAAGAAGGGGTCCACCGACTTTATAATCAAACTCCTAATGTCTGCAAAATGGACCGGAGAAAAAAAATACTTTACAATAACAAAAAAATTGAAGGAAGAAATTGTGAGCCAAAGTAACTCCTTTAAAGAAAATTGCCTAAAATTTTCTTCCACTTTGTTAAATAAACTCTCAACTGTTTTTTCCAACTTTCTAACCCCCGAGAAGATAAACTTTTACTTTTCCAAATGAGAACTTGTTGAAGAGGAAAAAAAAGAGAATTATCTTAGCTAATTTAAAAGTAGAGTTATAGAAACATTGGAAATGAGATAATAATTAAGAGATATTATGTTTCTGTCGAGTTTTCTTTAACAAATTAACTAATTAAATGGCCTTTTTATCTTTTTAAGTTTGTTTTTTTGTTGTTTTTTTTCTCGTATATCCGGTTCTCAGTGATATAGACACGGCTGTGTAATGCAAAACTACCACAAAGAGAATCTGTCAGTTCTTTGAAGTTAGTATGGACGTGACGTGTGTGACACAAGATAATATGCCATGCTTGTTTGTGACAACCAAGTCAAAATCGTACGAAACAGGGATATTATCTGACATTCAAGTTATCTTTGATGTTTGTACGCATTTCCAGAATATTTTCATAAATTTCCAGCTGAACCTACTTAGCAAATTAGGATATAAGTATTCATTTACGCGGAGAAAAAGTTTCTTCAGATCTGACTTAGACGCGAGTATGCTTAGCTATAAAATGAATAATATGCAGAAAATTATTTATATGTGTGCACAAAGTGTAATAGTTTATTATAACAGTTGTATTCTCATTTGAGGAATAGCTCATGCTACGAGAAGACAGAACGGCGCTGATTATTTATAACAGAAAGGAGCCAGCATGGTCGAGGGGCTCTAGGCGTCCGCCCAGCTATCAATGAGTCGAGGCGACTTGAGGTCGTGGGTTCGATCCCGTGGCATAATATTCTGATTTGCATCTATGAATCTCAGACGGAGCAGGGAGAGGGACACCCCTAGAGGAGTTCTCCCCCCCCCCTCCGCTTTGATATTGTGGGTTCGATCCCGTGTCTTGATGCTTTGTGTCACAATAATTGACAGACTATTTTCTTGCAACCTAGTTTATTCATTAAAAGATTTCGCGATCGTGGTTTAATATAATTGGATTATGTGGTTAACCTATTTTACCTGAAACCAAAGTCCAAACATCGACATAATATAAATTATAAACATAACATAAGAAATAAAGGGATTTATCGTAGCCAAATCTTTATAACACTTTCTCTCGCCAGAATATCGCCGAAAGTGACATGAAATTGTGATGTTATTTTGATGATTAGGGCCGACCAAGTTTGCTTTCAATTCATCTTTAAAACTTTTTAAATTAATTTCAATATAATATATATATATATATATATATATATATATATATATATATATATATATATATATATATATATATATATATGTATGTATATATAAGATTTATTAAATAGGGCGAAGAAAATGGAAATAAAAATTGGTAATGATGAGGAAAAATAAAACTTTTTAACCCTTAGGGTATTTTGTGCTTTTATATTTTTACTAACTTTTTACGAAGAGCAATTTTATAGGGGCTTCTTCCCAACGGAATTCAGTCCTTTTAAAAAGGATCTAAATTTCTTTTAATAAGTTAAAATAGAGGAAAAAACTTGGGTTAACTTCTATGAGAAAGATTGTATAGTAAAATTACCCAAGAAAATCTTTCATCCTATTTTTAAAAACAGGCTTACAACTCAAAACTAAAACTCGTCGATGTATTAACCTATCATTTAAAATGACGTTCTACTATTTGAATAGAAGCGTGAGCGTATATCGGTTAACATAAATGGTACCAGCAATGATCACTTAATTATGATAAGAATATTTTCTGCCAATTTATTTGGCACATAGCTTCCTTGTGAATTTGTATGATGCTTTGCTTTTCATGGTTTACGTTCAACTAATTATTCAAATTTCGTCGAATGAGAAAGATGTAGGTGTTAATAAATAGAAATTTGTGGGCATGTGGAAGAGAAAGAAGTGGGCGCAGAAATACTCAAATTGTAACCTACTGCCTAATTTTCATCAAAATCGGACGAGTAGGTAGTGTTTGTTTTTAATATAGCGTGGATCGCAAACATTTTAACAGACATGAGACCAAAAACGTTCCCTGATATCTGAAACGAATTCTTTTTTGAATATTTAAATTCGGTATATAATATTACAAATTTTTGTTTCCTTGTTAAAATTTGATGATTGTTTTTGTAAATTAGTTAGGTTTTAGAAAGGGATAAATGTTCGTTTGTTTAAAGATGGACGAGTTATTTATATTTGTGCAATAAAGGATTAGATTGATATTAATGTAAGTAGTATACATACATAGATAAAGCATGGTTGTATAAATATTTATGTGTGTAATTATTAAAATTAAACAGATTTTCTATGATTGTATTTTTAGGTTTGGACTTGGGATTTTGTCCTTCATAGGATGAACAGTTATAGGAGACGTAGGTGCATAAGCATTTTAAAAATTGACGTTTTCTGTTTCAAAACAAAATGATTAGATCTTTGCAAATGTAAATGGTAAGAGTTGTGATTTTCCAAAATGTTTTATAATTTGTTATCATTGTTAATTGAAAAGAGTAGTGGAGAGATTAATCAGATTAATAAAATGATTGATAATGTTGTAGTTTTTGATAATATAATAGATGCTTGATAATGACTCAAGTAAGAGTCGAAATATAGCCAGGAAAATATAGATAAAATAGATAGGACATCCCTTTTGACCCACTATCAACAATATGAGAGAATGAAGTTAACTATAAAAATGTATGCTTGTTCTAAAACGAAGATTAATCGTACAAAAAATGTTGCACGATTGCACTCTGTACCCAAAAAGTACAAATCTCTAAATTTATCCAAGATATAAGTCTAATTATTTTTACTTTTTAAGAAAAAAGTTATTCTTTATCATTTTTTCTGTCTTGTCTTAAATGAAGATTTATCTAGGTAAAATATTTGTACCATGTACTCTGTACCTAAAGTAATTTTGTTATCATTACCCTTTTTTTTGTAAAAAATTAGATTTTTACTTTTTAGATAGGTACAGAGTACATGGTACAATTATTTTAACTAGATAAATCTTCATATTAGACAAGACAGAAAATATGATAAAGAATAACTTTTTTCTTAAAAAGTAAAAATAATTACACTTGTGTCTTGGATAAATTTAAAGATTTGTACTTTTTGGGTACAGAGTGCATGGTACATAATTGTTGTACGATGAATCTTCGTTTTAAAACAAGCATACATTTTTATAAAGAGTAACTTTTTTCGAAAACTGAATGTTTTTGGAATTTACACTTATAGGCAACCCGAACTGGGACAGTAGGGAGGGGGTAAATCAGACATAAGTTTTTTCACTTTTTTGTGACATAAATTACCTTAGGATATTAAATAAACAATTTTATAAAGAGTAAAACTATTTCAAAAAATCAAAAATAACCCCACTTTACTTTTGGTACTATTCTTGAAAATTGTAATTTTTGGGTGCAGTTGACGTAGTACGAAATTTTTAATATGACAATTCTTCATTTCTAAATAAGCAAGAATTATTATAAAAAGTAACTTTTTCTCGAAAAATGTTTTTTTCTTTGTCATTTACACCTATATATAGGCAACTAGGGGACATACTTTACTCGTATATTATGACTTAAAATTTAAAATATTTTCCATTTTTTTATAATATGCTTATATGAGATGAATTTAAATTGATCTTTATAACGTCTCGTGACCTGTAATTCACAAGTATAAAATACACGAATGAATTAAAACCATACTGGTTAAAATTAATTTAATTTATTTTTCATAAAAAAAATGTAGGTACATATTTACTGATAAATACACATAATGTTTATATATATTTTCCTCTATGCAATTATTTAGGTCGAAAAGTCTCTAGTGGATTTTTAATCCTTAAAGAATGTTTTAAGTATTTTTATGAAAAGTTTTTTAAAGATAAAAACAAGTTTTAGTCTGAGTTTTCTATAGGGAAGAGAAAATTAAAAACTCTCTTAGACTTGCAGCATAAATAATATTTTTAATTATGAGTTATCTCTTAAACTCTTTCACAATAACTTTCTTTACCTCTTTTGTTTTGCAGATTCTCTTCTTTTATTAACTTAAAATATTTTCCTTTTTTTTTTTTAAAAAAAAACGATATATTCACATTAATGCAGTAATGCATTTCAATATTTGGTTGTATTGTCTGATATTTTGTGGTAATAAAATATAATGATACTTGAATGATTTAAACATGCAGGTTGTTTACTCTAAAATAATATAGAATCCTCTAACACAATATAAATACAAATTACAATCAGAGGACCTCATAACAATGATTAATTGGTTAAGTTTCTAGTTTAACATGTTAGGCGTAATTTCTTTCGTGTATGCTCCTTATTAAACCCTTCGTACAGGTATTCTTATCTCAGTTCCTTTATCCGCATTCCTTAGCCTGCGGGAACCCCCACTCTAATACCTACCAAAACTCCCACCCACACCACATTTTGTAATTACATATTAACACCAATTTCTTCACTCAGTCTACGTATAATTGTCATTAAAAATAGTTAAAAGACTGGAACTATCGTCTGATTTTAATATATATGTATTTATATTAAAATTATATAATATTTCAAATTAAACAACCTTGGTGTTTTTTTATTAAGTGTTGAGTTGGTAATATAACGTATTTAAAGCTGATAGGTTTAAAAGCCGAGTTCTTTGTGTATTTGCAACAAACAAAGATCAAATAATGAAACATCTGTGATGATTAGAATCCCGGGGAGGTAAGACATGTTTCACAATGATGATCTTATTAAGTGGATGTGTAAAGTGGTTGATCTCATCCCTTACTGCAATCTAATATTTTGTTGATCAGAAAGAGGCTTGTGTTTGTTCAATGAACCCACGTGCGGGGTATTTACTCTAGTTTTGAACGAGAAACGTTTGGTTCAACCCAAATTAATGTTCTTACTACGGAAAACCTACGCTCATATTGTCAATGAGACTTTCTTGATTGAGAACCTGTGTGGAAGAGTACAAAAGATAAGACTCAGGTTGATAAGAAGGCAATATATGTTATATGTTATCGACTCTAGTATTGAAAAAGAACAGGACCAAGTGGTGCTCCTTTGTTAAAGCCCTATGTTCCTTTAAGGAGGGAAAGGAATCTAATATAATCTCTCTGAAATGAGATCTTATCTAGCATGATATTGATAGGGATGTATCCAAGAACCCCTTACTTTTATCTGAAAAGAAGGAATCTTAAGAATTCAGGTTAGGTTAAATTTAAAAATCCGAGTTCTAATATGTTTAAATTTGCCATTGAGCTTTTGCTCAAAGGGAATATGAGCGTCACCAGTAATAATTATGAACTTGATTTCCCTTGAACTAAGTATTTCTTTAAAAACCTGAATATGTTTATATAGTAAACAATTCATGGCTGTACTATGTTCTAAAAGAGAAGTTTTGTTTTAATTAATCTTAAAAGAGTAATATTACTAAATACTAAAGAAATCCTACCACCTTGTATAAACTTGTATCAAAGCAAACTTATGAAATTAGTTTTAAGGAGCTGAGCCGAGCTCAAGCTTTTGCTTTTGCGGCCAGTTAAACAAATTTCAAGTAAATAATTGCAATTGTAATGTATAATGTACAAACAATTTCTATGAATAATTTCTGCTATACTATCCTAAATAAATAAATAAATAATTAAAGGATTGTTTCAATTAAAATTAAACGTGAAGATTAATAAATGATTCTGTCACATTCAATTATACGAAAGTGTGGTGTCTTTTCGAAGGTTTAGAAAAACTTTGTATTTTCGAAGGGTAGATATGAAAAGGTTATAGTTCGCTTGATGAGAAGAAATGTTAAAAAGTCCATCAATCTTCTTGGTCGAGTTAGGTTTGAGGGTATCATGCGTGATAAGTCTGAAGGGCTGTTAGAGATTTTAGACTAGGACCTGTATATACTAGTTCGTGTATTGTCGTGTTCTAGATTTTAAGAAGAAAAAAACTTCTCTTCAGTTTGGCCAGAGTAGTGTTGATAGCGGGGGAGGGGGACCTGTTGCCCCTAGGGAGGGGTTCCTAGAGCCAACAGGTTGGTTTCTACTAAAGTGGGGCAGCCTGCCCATTCCCATAGTATGCTCTTTCTAACCTTCTAAGCAGACCTTAGTTCGTATCTAGTCAATCGAACCAGAAAATAATTTTGAGTTGGACAAAAAAACTACATTAATTGCATTCAAAGCTTCTTTTATATGATCAATTGGGATAGTTTGAGCTCTCGCAAAGCTTGTGCACTTAAGTGTAGATTAGAAGAGTTGATCTCGATGACAAAGATCAACATATTAAATTGCAGAAACTGTTGTTTAACGTAAATCCAATAATATATAAGATCCATACACTTCATTAAACTAACCAATTTCAAAATTAATTTCTTCGACTTGGCTTTACTAAGTAATCTGGTTGTGTGTGTCAATTGCAAGGTTATACAGGTAATAGAGCGACAAACTAACCCCGTGTCATTCATTAGATATATAGTTGCATAAGCCGTTTGGCAGGCATTGGACCTCTAAGAGATCTAAATGGCCGAAATTCTAATAAGTATTCTTACATTTATGATTTTAAATAATCTATTAGAAATGTATCGAGATGGATGGTAGTCATCCAATAGTGGCTTTTCGCAGTTCCAGGACTTTTTTATTTGTCAACGTTAGACGACACATACCATAAAGCAATGTTGAAAGATTGGATTGAGAATTTGTTTTATTTGGAAATTTTAGTAATTTTATATCATTTTTAATGGTAGAATTATGTACTTTTGGAATCTGAAACCTTGCTACTACAGCTTGGTCTTGTAATTGTATTTCATGGAACGCTGAGTAGGTCAGAAAATGATGTGCATCCTACCTGCCACACAAATGACAAAGATCAATGCCATAATTAAGGTTATGTCTCAATAAGGTCGCGTTAAATCATGAAAAATAAGTATCACATGTCAAATATTCTGTAAAAATCGGCCCGAGACAACTCAGAAATTTCTCTTATACGAGTTCATAATTACTTAGCCCAGTGTTTTCCATTTATTTGTTTTCGTGTTTTCGTATGTACATTTAATTAGAAAATTTTACAACATTTATCATATCAATAACATCTCGGCGGGGAATCAAACCTGGCCTCTCTCCGTCCGCGTATAAAGCTATTTCTCAGGAACTAGTTTCGGGGTATGATTTTTGCTGAACATGTATGCCAAATTTCGTCAAAAATCCCAGTAGTTTAGGCTCTACGCGTCTGCACGACAGACATTTTTTAAAAACTACTTTATTGGACTCAGGGGACCTCAAAACATTTAAATCCATCAAAATCGAAATTTTGCGCAGTCAATAATTACTATATATATGAGAAAGTAAAAAATAAAAATAACTGTGTTAAAAGAAGTAGGTTTCATTTAAGATCGCATCTAACAATAATCTTCGAAAGTCTTGTATTCCTTATATATTATGTTGATCTGTTTTATTCCAACAGTACAATAAGTTTGTAAAATATTAAGTGTACAAAGTATTAAGTCTACAATGCATATTTTGTTAAGTAATTATTTTCTACACTTTTATCCTCTTTATATTAAAACTATTTAATTATGTTATTATGGTAATCTTTTTTATTCAAACATGACATAAATTATTCAAGTGTGAAATTGATCAAATTATCAATTATTTTAAGGCGTCTAACAATGATCTTCAACAGTTGCATGTTCCTGTTCCTGATAATTAAATAATATTGTTATGCTTTACTTAAATTAATTATTTAAAGAAGATGGATTTGATTTGACGTATCAGTGATTTGATAAGTTTAACAATTTAATAAGATTTTACAAAATAAAGATCACACTTTAGGAAACGTTTATTTACTGTTAAACAACTGTTGTAAATAATAAATGGACGTTTTTCTAAATTGTTAAGGCCCCTATACACGGTCAAAATGTTTGCACAAACACCATGTTTGCGCAAACATTTTGACCGAGTATAGGCTGTTTTGATGTTTGACGTGTATGGCCTAAATTTACCCGACATTAGGTTTACGCAAACATGTTTGCGCAAAATGTTTGATCGAGTATGGGGGCCTTTAGTCTATTTTTTATCCGACTGAAACTCCTGATTCTATAATTCAAAACAAAAATTATATCAATAGTTCGATTTTCAACATGCGATATTCAGGATAGTTGTTTTTGGCATCTGTGAAATATAGATGCAAAGAAATAACTGTTTTATAGTCATTAACCTCCTAAATTACTCAGTTCAATCGATTTGCTCAATTTTGAATGCTAAGATCTCCTGATTGCTTTTCAAATCCTCCACTGTTTGCACTAAAGTTAAAATTGCATTTCAATTTCCTTATTAATTACTATTTAAAGACTTTAAACTAAACTATATATAACTAAATTTACGCTTTAATAAATAGATTAATTAATTTATTGAGTAGATTGGATTTAAAGCAACTTTAATTCAAACATGACATAAATTAAGGTACAGAGAATTATTTTATGCGCGTTCAACGTCTTCAACAATGAACTTCAAAAGTTGTTCCTGACATACAAGATTATTATGCTTCTTGAAATAAAAAGTATTTTTGAAACTTATCTATATATATAAAAGTCAACGTATGTGTGTGTGTGTGTGTTTGTTCTTTATACAAATCTACAGTTTTAGTCCGATCTCGATGAAAATTTGCACATTTGACCTTCAAAGCAAGGAAACAATCAAGGTCTACATGAATTTTCGAAATTTCAATTTTGGTACACAGTGGTACGGGGTACAAGTAATAAATACGGGGTCAAAGTAATGAATACCCTTCATGATGCATATCGTTGAAAAGCTCTACAGTAATTGTTGAAAAGGGTACAGTAATTGTTGTTATGTACACTTTTGTCATATTTTCATTTAGGAGGGGGGTAAAATAGAAAAATATAGCTATACCTTATTTGTTCTTTATACAAATCTACAGTTTTAGTCCGATCTCGATGAAAATTTGCACACTTGGCCTTCAAAGCAAGGGGAAAATCAATCAAGGTCTACATGAATTTTCGAAATTTCAATTTTGGTACACAGTGGTACGGGGTACAAGTAATAAATACGGGGTCAAAGTAATGAATACCCTTCATGATGCATATCGTTGAAAAGCTCTTTAAGGGTACAGTAATTGTTATTATGTACTATATATATAAAAGTCAACGTATGTGTGTGTGTGTGTGTTTGTTCTTTATACAAATCTACAGTTTTAGTCCGATCTCGATGAAAAGTTGCACACTTGGCCTTCAAAGCAAGGGGAAAATCAATCAAGGTCTACATGAATTTTCGAAATTTCAATTTTGGTACACAGGGGTACGGGGTACAAGTAATGAATACGGGATCAAAATAATGAATACCCTTCGTAATGCATATCGTTGAAAAGCTCTTTAAGGGTACAGTAATTGTTGTTATGTATAGTTTTTTCATATTTTCATTTAGGAGGGGGGTAAAATGGAAAATATAACTATATCTATAAATAGAAAGAAGAGTATCTATATACAATAAGAAAATGTCTTTTATACAAATCTACAGTTTTATCCCAATTTGATGAATATTTACACTCTTTTTCTTCCAAACAAGGTGAAGGTCACTGCCTACATCTTTTTCCGAAATTAAAATTTTGGTACACAGAGGTACGGGGTACAAATGTCAAAGTAATGGATACCCTTCATGATGCATATCGTTGAAAAGCGTTTTAAGAGTACAGTAATTGTTGTTAAGTACGTTTTTGTCATATTTTTATTTAGGAGGGGGTTAAAATGGAAATGTATATCTATATCTATAAAAGTCAACGTATGTGTGAGTGTATTTATGTTCTTTATACAAATCAACAGTTTTAATTCGATCTCGATGAAAATTTGCTCACTTGACCAAGCAAGGGGAAGATCTCTGTCTACATAAATGTTCGAAATTTAAGTTTTGGTACACAGGGGTACGGGGTACAAATGTCAAAGTTGAAATCCCTTCATGATGCATAGTGTTGAAAAGCTCTTAAAGAGTACAAGAATTGTTTTTACGTGCATTTAGGGGGTAAATGGAAAAATATATCTAAAAGTCAACGTATGTGTGTATTTTCTTTATACAAATCCATAGTTTTAGTCCGATCTCGATCAAAAAATGCACACTTGACCTTCAAAGGAAGAAAAAATCAGTGTCTACATGAATTTTCGAAATTTAAATTTTGGTACACAGGAAACAGGGTACAATAATGAATACGGGGTCAAAGGACTGAAAACCCTTTATGATGGATATCGTTGAAAAGCTCTTTAAGATTACATTAATTGTTGTTATGTACAGTTTTGTGATATGTGTTTTCATTTAGGAGGGGGTACAATGGAAAAATATAGCTATATCTTATATAAAAAGAAGAGTGTCTGTATGAGGGTATGTCTTTTATACAAATCTACAGTTTTATCCCAATTTGATGAATATTTACTCACTTTCCCTTCAAAGCAAGGGGGAGGTCACTGTCTACATGAATTTTCGTAATTTAAATTTTGGTACAAAGGGGTACGGTGTAAAAGTGTCAAAGTAATGGATTCCCTTCATATGATGCATATCTTTGAAAAGCACTTTAAGAGAAAAGTAATTGTTGTTATGTACAATTATATTTAGGAGGGGGTAAAATGGAAATTTATAGCTATATATATATAAAAATCAACGTATGTGTGAGTATGTTCTTTATACAAATCTACAGTTTTAGTTCGATGTCAATAAAAATTTGCCCACTTGAACTTCAAAGCAAGGGGAAAATTACAGCCTACATGAATTTTCGAAATTAAAAAAGCTCTTTAAGAGTACAGTAATAGTTTTTATGTACAGTTTAGTCCTATTTTAATTTAAGGGGGGGGGGCGAATTTAGGATATTTGTAATTAGCTTATCAAAGAGGAGAGGAGGGGTTATAGAAATAGGTGGGAGAGATAGAATCTAGATATTCTTGCATAGTAAAATAATTTATATGTTTCATTATGGTTGTTTATAAACTTATCTAATTATAATAACACTCCGTAGCGAAGCACGGGTACCCAGCTAGTTAGTTTATAAAACAGCCAATTGTATCCCTTTGCAAAACAAAAATGTCTGTGTTCTTTATTCTTTGTCTTATCTTATCAAAGTAAACTAGACTGCCATTTGTTTTATTTTTTTATTACTGTTTGTGTGGCACGTAGCTTCCTCGCGTCCTGTTTCGTATTATTTAATGATTTCATGCATTTACAACCTATTATTGATGCAGAGGGTTGAAACTTATATGGTAATAGGCTTATTGGCTTATTATGACCTACCATCCAAATTTCATTGAAATCAGACGTGTAGTTTTTAAGATAATATTATGTTGGTTCGCAAAAAGTAAGCAACAAACAGACCGACAGACCGACAGACTGACGCGAAACCAAAAATGTTCCCTGATGTCTGAAACGGATTTCTGTCTTGGAATTTATGAAATCGGAGACATACAAATGTTTTGTTCTTCGGAATGATCCCATAGCTTCCGTTACCTTCGGTAAGCTTGGGAGCAGAAGTAAATCAACCGATAACTCTTTATATTTTACTCTTTACTCTTTACATCTGTAGAGAGAATACAATCTGCTAAAATCAGTTCTCTCTTAAATTCAGTTATCTTAATGGTCGACTGAATAGCCAATATATATTATATATATATATATATATATATATATATATATATATATATATATATATATATATATATATATATATATATATATATATATATAATATATATATATATTTCACTTTTATTGTTCCATTAAACTACCAATAGATGTAGTTTTTTTTAACCCTTTGTTGGATTGCAAAAGCTTTTATTACTTTAGTGGTCAAATATAAATGTTACTCTCTTGTTGTTGGCTCATTTAACAGCCAATAGAACATTTTATTTATTTTTTATTTTTAAGGGCCATTACAAACTATTTATTTCTCTAGAAATGTTGTTATTTATATTAATTATAAAGGTAATATAAAATAAAATTATGGAGTAAATAAGTAAAGTAAGACTTATGTTTCTCACTATTTATTCTGTTTTTACTTTCTTATATGAAGAGAAAGTATTGTGATAAAAAATCCATTTTGATGGATTTATACGTTTTGAGGTCCCATGGTCCAGAAAGTGGTTTTTCAAAATTTCTGTCTGTCGTCTGTCCAGACGAAGCTAAAGAACCTAAACTACTGGACCGATTATGACGAAATTTGCCATGCATTTTTAGAACAATCATACCCCGAGGTGAAACCGAGAAATGAGTATTAACTCCAAATTTGGGGCTCGTCCCCTAAAAATTTTCAAAACTGTTGCAATTTATTTTCAATGCAAATCTAACGATATAAGTAGTTTTTCTGAAAAACAAAAATCTTTGCGTTATTTCCGAGATAATGATGAAAATAAATCTGATTTGGTTGAAGATCGTAAATAAAAAGTTTCTGAGATCTGGGACTGAGGGTATATTATGAAAAAGTTAGTCTGAGTTGTCTCGGACCGATTGTTTTCTTTTTGGTAAATGTATGTGTGGTTTCGCGGGACACTCGGTAGGAACGAATTTCCTTACGCTTTTCATTAAATATAAATTATAAAATCACTCTGCTAAGTATACGATACTAACTACTTATACGAGTACATGGTGGTATTAGAAAAGAGACATAATTAAAAGTTACTAACTATTTGTATTTAGCGGAGTTAAGACAAAATTAAAAGAAAAGCATTTTCTTTATAATTGAAGCGAGCGTCTTGCAATAAATATGTATTGAATATTGAGAAGAAAGTTAATCATGAGGAGTTGATAGTTAAAAAGGATGGTTGTAGTGAGGGAAGAGGACTGTTACCCTTACTCCCCTCAACTCTCCTACTCAATTTGAAATATATCACTTCACTACACAAAAACTTCTGCTTGCATCATCATGAAATTTTACATGCCTGTTTCAATTGTACTTTAGACGATGTGCATAAAGTTTTATTAAAATCGTTAAATTTAAACGTAAGATATCGGTACGTTTGGTCGGCTTTAGTAAATTTAGCGATCTTTAACAGATAAAGTTAGAATTCTTTCCCGTCCTATAATTCAAATTTTGAATATGAAGATTTCATTTACGCGAGCGTTGCGTGGAGCGCTTGGGCGGATAACGTTGTCCAACAAACTCGACCTGGGCATTGGTAAAATGAACTTGTGTACCAAATTTAAACTAAATCGGTCATCTTTTACTCATGTTATCGTCATAGGTCGATTTCGTGACGGTCGGTTTTGTGACGGTCATTTTATTCGGATTCAGTTTCGGGCTGCAGACGTGTAACGTGCCAAAAGAACTTCGTTAAAAAAATAACATTCCAAATGGGCTAGTGAAGCAATGGAAGAAGGAAGAACAAATAAAATTATTGGTTGTTATACAAGTAATTCTTTGTAGGAAGCAAATGTAAAATATATATTAATTTAGACATCAAATTTGAATTAATAATTTAACTTAAAATAAAATTTAAGGTCTTTCTTTAAAACCTCTGACCTACAACTTAAGTTCTCTAATAGTCTAGTATTTTTGTTGAGATATTTATGAAAGTTATTTTGTACGAACGTACTAAACACGTTTTGAATATGTTACTAGGTACTCTGGTTGTAGCCGCGACTCATGGAGGCCTAGGACCTAATTTTGTGAAATAAGAGACACATTTAACTTTAAAAAGAAAACAATTGGCACTCATTTAGTAAATAAATTCGTTAGCAGCAAGAATATGTATGATATTAAAAAAATATATATTTTGGGCAAGAAAAGCAAAAAGTTATTTTGGTGCATAAAACTTTGAGTTACTTTTATTTTTTCATGGAGAAGAGACACTTTTGATTAACGAGCCTTTAGCTTAGAAGGAAAAAAGAATTAAGAATTCAGAGTTTGGAACAAAAATGAACAACGTTGCTTCTACTTTGAAAGTTGTCAAAAATGTCTCTTCAATTTTGTCACTCGAAAAAAGCTAAACTTTTTTTTGTTGCTCGAAGTAAACTTTGACTGAAATTTTCATTCGATTCCATTTATCTTGATATTACGGTAAAACTTTTTTTCTGCTGAAAAGACAAATTCTAGAAAAAGAAAAAAAAATGAAAAAATCCCTTTTATATTGAATTCTATTAAAGGAGAAGAAAATCCAAAACGAAAATGGATATAAGGGTATGAATATATATGTGTGTAAAAAGAGAGAAACTCGATTTCCATAGTAGGAAACTGATGAGCGTGTGGTTAAAATTGAAAGGAGAAACAACAATTTGCAAAAATATAAAGACCTGTTGCTTTTTTTTTTTTGGTGGGAACAAGTTTTAAATAAAGATCTTACGGATGTCGAGAAAGTTTTAATTTATCAATCTTAGAACAAAATATAGCTTGAAGATAATTAATTTTTCTATTACATTTAATGAATGTTATCTAGTACGCTTTGCTAAGGAGTTACTACGCTTGCTTTGTTGATAATCATTTGATGTGGTTTATTAATTACCGTCAAGAAAAAACATTAAAATTATTTTAAAAAGCGAGAATACTTAGAATACCATCAAGGTAGTAATCTTCCAAATTTCAAGGTTCAGTGTAATTGGTTTTGGAGATATCGTCTTTATAAATTTCGCATATAAATGACCACCACCTTTATTTGAGATCGTAAAAAAGATTTCTTAACGAAAACGTTAGGTCTAAGAAGAACCTATCAACAAAAATCCTCGACTCTGTTTTTCTCCAATGTGTGATAGCTACTCATTATGAAAGAGGTTTAGTTCAATAACCAAACAACGTCTTCACACAAAAATATTTTAATAAACAATTGACCGATTTCAGCTGTTCTGAAGCAGCCTTCTTAAAGTCGTTTATTATCTTAATAGTGGTTCTAAATTTAAGTTATCTGATTTTTGAAGTAAAGTTAAATGTTATGATTTTTACCATTTGCAGAATGATCCATGATGATAACTCATAATAGCGGAACTTCTTATGTGTGTGCCTTCCAATGAAAGTTTACAGTGAAACATAATTTTAAAACAAACTCAGACTTTTGTTTACAACATTTGGACTGCCAATCACGCTCGTTTCGGATAACGGACCGCAGTTTAGGTCGTATAAATTTCAAAATTTCCTAACAAATAATGGTATTAAATATAAAACGTCAGCTCCATATCATCCAGCTACAAATGGGCAAGCAGAAAGATTTGTACAGACTATAAAAAAGAACCTAAAAGCAATGTCTGACGAAGGAGGGGACATAAACTTGAAGTTACAATGAAGTTACAGTTCCAATGAAGTTTACATTAAAACAATTTAATTTGTTTATAATTTCAACCCTCTACGACCCACACAAAAGAAGATCTATTTATCTTTCTTTGTAGTTAGATGGAAATGATCCATTATGAGATGTATAAAAATTTAGTAAATATTCATGATGCACTTATGTAACACTGACTACCATTATAAAGGCCTACTATCTTGCAAAATACGAACAATCTAAAAAGTACCACCACTTTGGTGAAGACCCAAGATGTACCTTACCAATGAACTATCATCTTATTAAAGACTTAAAAATCTTTAGAAAATATCTTGTCTTTAGAGCTACCATCTAAGTGAAGGCGTACAATCTTGGAAAATACCACTACTTTGGTAAAAATCTTATTCCTATTTTGGTTAAGAGCCAAGATTTTCCCTGATAAAGACAAACCATTTTTGGAAAAGTTCCAAGATGGCGGCGGATTCTATTCAATAGTATAAAAAACTTTCTATTGATGTTAAGTTTATAACTACACTCTTGGTCTAAGAGGCCGTATTGAAGGGATCCCTGACGCACTAAGTATAAAGTTTCAACTGCTTGCTAAGAGCCCAAGTACTCCGGGCTTATCTTTAGCAGCTTCTGCGTCTGTAATCGATAAACTTGGTTCCCTTGACATGCCTGCTAACAGGCTCCAACTCCATTCCGACTCAGTTCAACACAGAATCATCACCCTTAATTAGATTTATTTACTTCAATATAATTACCTATTAGCTTGGTTACAGAACGATTTAAAATATAATATGTTATTATTCAAATATAAAACTTAACTTTTTTTTGCCATCATACCGTGAATACAGTGTATTGCATATTGCATACCCTAAGGATTGTAGGGATATACATGGCTCCAAGAGCCTGAATTCTACTATAATCATTACTGGATTAGGGAGGAGGAACTGCAGGCTGATTTATTAAAAAAAAAACCAAAATAAAACAGCAACTAATGAGCACTCTCTTAATCTTAATTTGGTTAATGGCATTGCTTGATTTGCTAATTATTTATATCAGTTTTGTATAATATAAAGCGCCTTCCTGAACTCATGTTGACCCTTTGTTCGAAGTTTGAAGAAAAGAGATTAAAGCTTAAAGGAAGTTTTATTACTCCTTCTTTTTTTATTTTTTCCTAATAACATTATTGACGTCCATCGCAGATGAAAGAAAACATTTTTTATGAATCACCTTTTTGGACTTTGTATAAACCCGTCATAATTGAAATACTGCGCCATCACAATCTTTCTCTGTATATATACCACTTATATTACAAGAAAGTAATAAGAAGAATTCTTTATAATACAATTTAGTTTAGTACTTCAGCTTGAGTCTTCAAGACATTATTAGTATCCTGTCCTTTCTCTCATTAACAGATTATTACCATACTATAGCTTTCCCATTGTTTTTACACATGTTTGTTATAAATTTTCCTTAATTTTATACGACTTTTATCAAGTTATGAAGCAATATACTTTATTTCAAATTATAATAGGTTATCAATCTTCTATTATACCTATACTGAACGATAAGTTGTTACAAATGATCGGTTATGGCCTATATTTTTTTTCTTCGTCGTTTTTTTTTCAAAGCAAACAATGAAGTATCCCACAAGACCGGCAAAGCAACGTAGAAGCCAAATATTCAACCAATAGGAAAGCCTTTTGTAGTTTAAATTGCTCTTGTGCGTGCTTATTGCGAAGAGCTCTCGTGACTGTTCTTTTGTGTACCGGAAGCGGCTCATTAGGACCTACCCTTTTTACTATTTTTTTTTTCTTTTCATTACTGTTTGTTCTTCTCGTCATAACAATGCTGAGTAAAGGCACTGACTAGCGATTTTTTACGACATGTGGACACAATGAAAAGTATTAATAAACCAAAATGTGCCTATTTCAGGTATGCTCAATTTCAAGACTTGCAACTAAATGAAGCGAGGTCATTAGTAAAGAGTTGTGGAGACTATAAAATTTATAAGCTATGAAGATTCCTCTATGAAGTAAAGAGTCGCTTTAAATTTTGCATTCCTCGTGCTCTTTTTCGGATCATGACGAAAATGGGAAACTAGTCGATAAAAATGGCATCTAGACAATTCATCTGATTGAAGACGAAACGCGACCTCGTTTCATCGATCCCTGCATTAGTAGTGTCACAAACTATGCGTGACCATACTCGGTTAACTTATCACCATCATAATGTCACTCTTCTGCTGACTTAACACCTATGTAACCAGTTTGATGGAAAAGTAAAAAAGCCTACTATAAAACAAAGTAATAAGTTAAAAAGATAACTAATGAAGAAGTTAACAAATAACCAAGCTAAGAAGTAGACTAATAAAAAAGCAAAGAAGCCAACAATAAAACAAAGTAAAAAGTAAAGAAGCTAACGAGTGAACTAATCAATATATCAATAACCTAATAATTTAACAACGTAGCAAGTAAACAGCTAACAAGAAAACAAGTCAACTATTAAATAAGCAAACAAGCTAACAGTTAAACAAAGTAATATGAAACTTAAAGATAACTAATAAAGAAGCTTACATTCTAACAAGAAATCTAATAAACAAAAAAGAAGCTATTACAATGAAACAGAGTAATATGAAGCTATGATAATTAATAAAGAGGAAATACAAAATCTAACAATCCTAATTAAGACATAAAGAAGCTAACAATAAAACTGAGTTATACGAAACCAGTACCTTATTAAGTCGTTGACAAGCTATATAATTAACCAAATACAAATTTCGTAATTGATAATAACCTAAACATAACTAGGTACTTCAGCTAATAACAGTATTTAGTATTTATGAAGTCTGATACTCGGACAAATAAGCAGAGTACAAATATTTTTATTTTTGGATGCAATATACTATGTAAAGTTATATTTGTTGACACAAATGTTGATAAATATTATATAAAATTATTATCTTGCCGTCAGAAGTAATGCTCCCCCCCCCCTCCACCCTTTTACTGATATAGTAACACTTTGGTAACATAAAAGCATTAAATATTACTCCCCGAAGTGTTGTTCTATAAATTTTACAAGCAGAATATTTTTCTATAAGTTGCCAACGGTTTAATGATAGGGACCTGTTGATCCGGCAACTACATTTACATATTTGCTCGTGGCATTTCCCTTGTGTATCAGCTAATAGATCTTCCACGCACCCAAACCATATTCTACTTCGCTCCAACACTATAAGTACCCATAAGCTTACCCATTCCGAATCTCAGTCAATTTACAGTTAATAGTGATGTATAGATGGGTATAAAATTGTACTTTTTATATAATGCCGTTTCCATTGACACTTAAAACAATAAATTTAGAATTGTTGCAACAAATATACAATGGGTAATCAGATTAATATATTAGAGACATATTATATTACACACACTTATATATACAGAAAAGTTAAAGATAATGACACTTATTCCTCTGACGGTATAATAATTTAAAACCACTGGTCAATATAAATCTACACATTTGTGAGCCTGAAAGACATTTAATTCAAAACACGCTTTGTGTTACCTTCATTGTCTGTCACAGACAAATCTTGTAATCTAAATTTGACCCACTTCCCGACTAACTTGACTAGAGTAACTTCACCAATAACCACATAATTCACGAGTAACTTCACTATAATCAATTTTATCAAAGTATAAGTAATTCCTTTTTTCGTAGTAAATTTTGATTAAATAATGAATGATGAATTAATAATATAACTGTGAAAACCAGAAACATCTAACAAATGGGAAAAACTGGAGTAGTGTCGAATAGATTTTCATTTCATATAAATGGGTGAAGAATAAGTTGGATTTCCAGAAAATTAAAAATCCTGTTTTTATCTCAAGGGAACTAAAATTTCATGTGCTTCTTAGTACTATTAATGCACAGGTTCTAACATAATACAAAAATTGTACTTCTATTGGAAGGACTCGTAGGTCTGAGATTAAGAAATATAAAATTTTTAGTCTGTGGGCAAATAAGAGGATGTGTTTGTGTTTTTCTTATACTATAAATAATAATAAGAAACAAACCCATAACTAAAGCTGAAGAATAAAACGGTTTCCAAAAGAAATATCCCATTATTTGTTATAATGATTGTGTAAAAGCATAACTTTTAGAGAGTAGAAAGTCAAAGTTTAGTTTTAGAATCAAATGATGTGTTTGAGTAAGCACTATCCCTTTATATTTAGCTTTATTTTCCGAATGTAACGTAACGTCGGTAGATTTTCATGAATTTATAATCTGTAGAAAACTTGATAATCTCCTAAGAAAGATTTTCCACTGAAAAGTTAAGGCTGGCAACTTTGTTAAAACTAAAAGAAAACCTATATTTTTTCTTCTTTCAATCCATACGGTGAATTTTATTTTTCCTTCTTCTAGTCTCAAGTTAAAACCTAACTTTATTCTAGGGATATTTTTTTCTCTTTAGATCTCAGTTGAAAGTTTGTGGATGTCAGGAGAAAGGGGGAGTTTTTAGTTAGAAAAGGGAAAAAATACATGAAGGTAGAGACGTAGGGAATAAGGTCGGCAAGCTTGCTGTGAGTGAAGGGGAGTTTTTTTTTCTCTCAGTGTTACCCCCTGTTAATAATGCAGCATCACTTGCTAAACCCCCTGGTTTCCATGGATACTCCTTATTACCTAGTGTATTTTTTCCCCTGTCTGTCCCATTTTGGAATGGTAGTGGGAAACCTGATATATACATATATAGTTTTTTCGTACCCGTTTCCTTTTTTTCTTATTTCCCCCCATCCTTAGTTGATGTTTGCTAGCCTGCTTTTTTCATTTTATTTACCTATGAAGGTTGGTAAGAGAGATATTCTATCAAATGCACTCTATGAATAAATGTTAAAGAGAGATATCTGTCAGTACAACTGTGCAATTTAAAACTGTCATTTTCACTACAGCATTGATATATATATATATATATATATATATATATATATATATATATATATATATATATATATATATATATATATATATATATACATATATATATATATATATATATATATATATATATATATATATATATATATATATATATATATATATATATATAATTTTTTTAACGTCATGACGTCTTAAACTGAATTTTAATACTTCTACTTAAGTTATATAAAGAAAGTTCTATAGTTACAATTTAATTTACTCCATAATTAATCCGGTCTATCACAGAAGGCTGCAACAAGAATTGAATAAATCCAAATCCTTATTGGAGATTTTGGAATTTGATAATCACATATCTTAATACTGTGCAATGTACAATCGAAGCGAGGAGTATGGTGTGATCATTACTGAGCCATGTTAAATCAGAGTACCAAAGCGTGGGGTCTCATCCATGACCTCAAGTCACTAGTATAAATCAGAGCAACGCGGAATGGGAATCCCTTGTAGGGTTTCCTTGGATCTCTTGTAGGTTCGCTGTAAGTTAACTTCGACCTCGTACCGCTTTTGATTCAAAGATGTAAATTACAACATCATGGCTTGGAATTGAACCCACCACCTCATGCTACCTTTTATTCATTGATTTACGAGCAGACGTGATTAGCAAATTAAGCCACAAGTCCTCGCTAGGAAGTAAATCCCTGGCCTTCTTTTTAACGATATTTTCAAGATTAGTAACTTGCTGACACCATTTTGTCTGCATTGCTATCTTGGACCAGTATTCTGGTATATCAATAACACTTATAACTGGCAAGCAACATTATCCTTGTAGGAATCATCTCAAGTAAAAAGTATAAAATCAATCAGACAAGCTTTCTAAAAGACGTGTTTTACAGTGATCGTCTTCTCTTCAACCTCAATACACTATTATCTCAGAAATTAGATTTTGTATCGATCAATCGTCTCATTGTGGATTCCTCGGTATTTGAATGAACCTATTTTTCAAATTGTATCAAAATTTGTTGAAATTTATATTTCCTTCATATATTTCATTATGTTTCATTAATAGATTTTGGAAGGCAGAACTTCAAAATTCGTTTTCACAATTTAGTCTTAAGGTATGAAATACCTTCAAATATCTTGAGCTAATGTAAATCAACCAATATCTACCCCTCCACCCCCTCCCCCCTTGTTTCTCTCAATATTTACTGCAAAATGGGTCTTAATCAGTTCAATCATCAAACTTTATCAGCCATAATTTCATTGTGACTGTTTCCCATACTCTTGTATTTTGGGTAAAATTATTTTTGAGACTAAATTCATTTTGTAATTACGTTGGTTTTCATTAATTCAGAATTGTTTTTTAAAACATCAAATATCACTCTGGCCATAGCAAAGTGAATAATGTTTTAAATCACAATAGCTTTGTCCCAGTTCGTTCCTTAAGATATGAAAGATCCGAAATGTTTTAAACCACTACACTTGATACATACACACAATTTCACTGATGGTGTTCTTCTATGTGTTGAATCCTTTACCTTCGTGACAGAAAAAACTATGTCAAGGGAGCAAGATGAAAGAGAGTTGAAAAGCGTTGCCTGTAAAAAAAAGCACATAAAGGAGATTTTTCTCCCTTGCAGGGTGGGGTTTAGAAATTTTTGGTGGATTGAATGCCGTCTTTCATCGCCCTCCGGCTACAAACAGGCAACAGTGTCGACCATAAAGGACCTCTTTTTATCGTTCTTTCTCTGTGTTGTATATATCCTTCTTCTTCCAAGTTTAACCATTTCCCATATAATTCTGTACTATTCTAACAGAAAAAAAAACTTTCTAACATTGTTCAAAAGTGCGCAAGGATTTTTTTAGGTGGAAAAAACAGATATTACTTTGACCAAACCTAACCAAACAAAAATGAAGGAAAAAGTGAAAAGCTAGTAGTTATAAGATGCTTTTGGAGTTGCCATTAAATTAATCATCAACAAGAAGAGGTATACTTCGAAATTGTTTTTCTTTTTTTCAGCTCTGTAAATATAGATGTATCTAGATGAAAGTCGAATGTTTCAGACGAATTCAGCTATTAACGAGTGACATGCAAATTTTATTTGCATTAGTCCTTATAATATAAATTGGGTTAGAAGTACGTTCTATTTCCTTTTATTAGCTTTGTCGATTGTCTGGACGTCATAAATTTTCGGATCATTTAAGCTTTCTGTCCACATTGTTTTGCTATTGTTGTTATAGGTGTAGTTTTTAGTTTGTATTATACAGATTGAATGTAATACACTCACACATATGTATATTAATACACACACACACATATATATATATATATATATATATATATATATATATATAAAATGAGGATATCCCTACCGTCGATACTTGCCTGATCTGAGGATATAAATCTGTAAACAATTCTAAATACTAATCGTTTAACAAAAACAATAGAAATTTAAATATTTTATTTTATTACACTATCATTCCAATATGTTATTACTGCGAGCTAAAGGAGTTTTCTTGAAGTACATAAAGCCCTAACATATTTAAATATAAAAGGTATTAAAAAGACTACTCTTATATTTTTTTTATTATTCATACAGTCATAATAATAAAAGACACGCTTGTTTTTATGACCTAGCCCTTTACTCCTTCGTCATATTTTATAGAGTAAGTAGGAAGATAAAAATAGAAACAAGCAATAATAATAAAAATAACTGAATTGGTTTTAAACGGCAAAGAAAACGACCAGATCCGTAAAATGAATGGTTTTCTCTTATAGAGATATTAAACATGTTTTTATAAATATTTTATTTACTCCTACTTTAAGAATTTAGAACTTGAAGCACTTATTTGAAAATTAAATAAATATTGTTTTCCTCACACTACTATTATTATCGAAGTCTTACATTCGCTACTACAATTCGTTCAACAATCTGTAGATTAATTATATTTTATTTCTAGGGTATTTTCTCCGGTTCCACATCTTCTATTTGGAACTTCAGCGTGGGTGCTCTCTTGGTGAGACATTGGCCTGTTTTCAAATCGCCTCCAAGCTCCCCTGTTGGCCGCATGCGGGGTTCCATCCTGATTCCCATCACGACCAAGTCTTGCTGGACGTCATTGAGCGGTCTTGTTATTGGGTGAACTCTCCTTCATCTTCTATCTAATCCTTCTTTCAATATTTTCTTCCCCATCTCCTGGTCATCCATCCTCTTGTCATGGCCCAGCCATCTTATTCACTGTGCTTATATGAAACGGACAATTTATAGTCTGTGCATGTGTCCATCAAGCTCTTGTTCAGATCTTATTTTCCAATCGCCACCCACTCTGACTGCCACAAAAATCTTATGCAAGAATTTACGTTTGAAAAATCGAGTATGGCTTCAGCCTTAAGCAAAGACCAACACTCATAGCTTTAGGTGGTGATTGGTCTTATCAACGTCATGCGTCAGTTGAGACAGGGTCACAAAATGTTATTTAAGGTAGCCAATATTGGAGTGCAAATCATTTAGGTATCAGAGTAAATTGATCGGGTAAATGATGAAAGTTTATCTTCACGTATTTGAACAGGGAAGTAGGTTCGAACTTAGCAATTTTTCTTAATATTTAGGCCTTGTTTACTAGCCCTGTATGCAGTTCAGTCACTTCATACACCAAAACGTATACTGTCTGAACAATAGTGAGCCATAAAATAAGGGCTTAGACGTGGTATCGAACCCGTGACCTTGACCTTGATCCTTAGATGTCATAGCGGAAGTGACGTTGCTTTTTTGATCACGTCTATTTAGAACCTTCACAATATGTTCACCTTAGTTTAATTACCTCTCTTTCGTAGTTTTTCAATACTTTACCAACTTGATTTGATTTCTTATCTAAACATTTTACATTCCCCCCTTATTTCTTTCCCTTATCTTCTGGTCTTTACAAACATAGCCCAGATCTATACTCCCAACAAAATGCCAAGTAGTGGTTCGATTCATGGAAATGGAAATATATTTTTATCTTTCTCCCTCCCATTTTAATATTATTAATTATTTTAATCTCTATACCTTATTGGTTGAATTCTTTTCTTTTATGCTGTAAATACTATTTGCTTACAAAAGATAAAGAGATTCATTAAAGAGACAAAAATAAATCACATTATTATTACTTAATTTTATACGTTATAAAAGAAAATATAATATATGAAAAACTAATAAATTATTCACTAAGCATTCTAATTAACATAAAAAAACACATTTAAGTAAATAAACATGTCATTACATAATAACATAAATAAATAAGTTTGTAACTAGATTAAATTTGTCACAATGAAATATACTCAATGTATTATTTCAAATTGAATGAATAAACAGGGAGAATATTAAATGATAATTTACAAATTCATTAATTCATTTGATATTATAAAGCGGCTTTATTTCGTAATGTAAAATGAATCCCAAATTAACATTTTCCATTAGCTTTGAATTACAGAGGATATTATTTTATTTTATTTTTTTCACTGTATTTATTATTATTTAAGCTTCTAATTATTTTAAATTTAGATCTTATCTAAATAGTTTTTTGGGTCACGGACTTAGACGTCCGTTTTAGGGGCTTTTTCGGGGGCGTGTTTCTTTTTTCCTATTCACTTTAAAAAAAAAAAAAAACTATACTATTTTTCCCCTTTTCGCGAGACCTACAAAAAAGGTTCTTGGCGTCGGACCGCTGCGGTCGACCGTATTCGAGTTATGCGGAAAAAACGGTTTTTCGGGGGAAAAAACGTTTTTTCCGCATAACTCGAAAACGGTTTTTCGGGGAAAAAACCATTTTTTCCGCATAACTCGAATACGGTAGACCGCAGAGGTCCAACGCAAAGGACCTTTTTTGTAGGTCTCGCGAAAAGAGATTTTTTTTTTCTTTTTAAGTGAATAGGAAAAAAGATACACGCCCCCGAAAAAGCCCCTAAAACGGACGTCTAAGAGCGGGCTCCGATTTTAGACAATATTTATAAACTTTTTAACGCACGAAATAATTTTATTTTATTTTTAAACTAAGATTGAAAGTAGGAAAAACTAAAAAGCAACACTGTGTTAAATTTAATATTGTGAGTACGGTTTATTAAAAATATAATCTCTTTTTTCTCCAAGTAGATGTTAGAAAGCATAATGAACATTTATTTCATTTCGCTATTTCATAAATAAATAAATAAAATAAATGGAATGATTCGAGGGGCAATTTTATATTGTTTTCATTCGTTATTTTCACGCCAGTTTTCACTGCTCAGTTGTATACATTTCTCTCTGTTAAGTTTTCCGAGGTGAAACTGGGGCTGACTAATGGGGTCCCTTCCTAAGAAGGAACTTCAACCCTGAGCTGAATATTTAATCACGTGGAACAGATACTTTTCCATCTAGTCCCGCCACCTCGCTTCGTTTTCCCGCCTATTTTTTTCTCCAAGTGAGAGAAAAATAAAACTAGGAGGGAATCACTTTTAAAGTAAACACTAAGTTCATTTATATGCGCTCGGTTTTGAGCATTTTGTAATATTTAAATGCGGCATTTTAAATCTGATTTAAATGTGTAAATGAAACCTATTTCGTTTATACTTTACAATATTCGTACCTATAAATTATAAGTTGATAACTTGTAAAACAAACTGTTCCTCTCCAGTTTTTTAATCAAATGAAAAGTAATTATTGTTGTTTAAACCGAGATTTTATGAGCCTAAATAATGTTATTAACAAAAATAATATTGTATTATAGTTTACAGTTATAAAGTTTAAAACTACTGCTATTAAAAACAACCTCGTTGTTATTAACATCTTCCAGTTAAAAAAAAAAAAAATACAGTTAAAACAGTTAAAAAATGCAGGTCATAAAAGTTTAATATTAAACTAGGCATCGCGTGGCTCTATCATTGAAGCGAGCGTATAGCAATAAATATGTATTGAATACTGAAAAAATAGACAATCAATCAACAAATAGATAAGTTATTAGATAATGGGAATAGTAGTAAGTAGTACAGCGGCTAGTAGTATGGGAACCACCCCGCATTCTTACTATTCCTCTAAGACACAAATCTCCTTTTCAATTATTATAAAATGTATCTCTCTGCTACAAAAAAAACTACTGCATGTATCAAATTGAAATTTTGCATGCTTCTTTCAAATTTGCATTTGTTGGTGTTTATGAAGTTTTATTAAAATCGTTACGTTAGAACGTAAGATATCGGTAAAAAGGTTGTTTTCTCAATAATAAACGTTTAGGTATGCTTTAATAGTTTTAGCGATCTTTATTAATACATAGCGGTGCCGCAATTATTAAGACAAACAAATTATTTGAAAAAAATGTTTGTCTCATCAAATAGATGATGATAGAATCTTTTCCCGTTCTGAAATTTCAATTTAATTTTTGAACCTCTCGTTTACGCGAGCGTTGCGCGTGAACTCTTGGACGGATCACGCTGTTAAACGAACTTAGCCTGAGTATTAGTAAGAGGAACATGTATACCAAATTTCATTTAAATCGGCCAACTTATACTCTAGTTATCGTCGGACACGTAAACGTTACACTCAGACAGACAGACAGACAAGATGCATATTTCGTTAAATGTAAGAAGCTCGCTTACGCTCGCTTCAACAAGCTCACAGCCAAATTTAAGAAATTACGAGTAGTTCTCTCATAACCAAAATATTGGCGGAGTTTCCATTCAAAGTTCTTTTTTTTAAGTCCTATTTCACAAGCTGGTCTTTCTAAATTTAAATATGAGTTAAGCATGGGTGCAGTGTGGTTAGCGTAACCTCGCACCAACTTATCTGGTGATTCGAATCCCGGGGAGGTGAGACGTGCTCCACACTAATGATCATATCGAGTAGATGAGTAAAATAGTCTTCAACACAGGGACTTAAAAGAAACAAAAATATGACCAAATCCTTATCTACTATTTCATGTTTAATTTAATTTTATATTTTATGTAATATGTTCAGAGAAAATGAAGCAATGTAAAAATATTTCATAATATAAGGATTTCTTTGATATTTAAAATTATAAGTTCATTGAATACAATGCCTATAAAATTTTAGAATGTTTTTGAGTCAAATTTTCTTTCTAATGGAATTAAGTCGAACAGAATATTACGGATTCAAAGGGAGCAAAGTAAGGAAGAAATTGTCGTGGGTTGTATGGGGGAAATGCCGTGTTTACATTGGATAGAACAGGATGAAGATACGGAGTGGGGAGAACGTGTTGCTACGCCACGTAGCTCCAGCGTATTTTGTGTCGTGTTGATAAAGCACGTTCAAAAACAACATTACAGTAGATTATATTTGGGCGATCTGGGACAGCAGTGTAGAAGCATACACACAAACTCTAGCATTACCTCCCTGCACCAAGCCTGTGTTGGGCAAACTTCAATACCATTAGCTCCTCACTTCTCCACCAAAAGTAACCCTTTTTTTATAACAATACAAAATATTCACTTCTCTTTGTTTTTTTATTTAAAAAAATAAATATTGTTTTTACATTTATTTTAATTTTTTTTTGTATTAATTATATATATTCATATGGTATTATTTTATTTTATAAATTTACATAAATTAATTTATAATAAAAAATTAATATTCACATACATATTGTACGTGTGTTGTAGCTTAACTATATTAAATAATTTATTATTATCATATATATTATTATTCATATATAATTATTATTTATTTATAGTTAAAGTGACAATAAAACATAATGCTAACTATATATATATATTTTTCTAAGACAATATGATACATTTTGCTGCTTGAGTTTTATAAACCATAAATAATTCCATCGAAATCTATCTCAGTGGAAACACTAATATTTTGGATAACTAATTAGGGTGAATAAAAATTGTCTTTATTTAACATTTGTTATGAAGTTTTGAAAATAAATTGATCAAGTTTGCGCAATTGAATTAAAATAACAAAGTTGAACAAATTTTAACCAAATTAGTTTTCCACTAAAACATGTACTTAGTCATATGCAAAATTAAATCTACTGTTGATTTATCATTATGGGCTAAGTGCAATGTGCAAAGTGATAATTTTTCTCAATAGTTTTAATTTGTTTCTCTACTTTTTTAAATTTTTATCCCCCCCCCCCACATATCATTTTCTAAAAGAAAAAATTAACAAATAGAAAATAAAAATGTTTCATATAAAAAGTTCTGTATGATTGAGAATGACAAGGAAAGTAACTACATTTATGACAATGCTTCCCAATTTACCGTAGGGGTTTTTTTGACAAAAGAGCTTCGAGTTTCATAAAACCAGTACTACCACCAAGCCAAATCCAATTTTACCCCCCGTCAAGCGATAAATTTAACAAGTGAGAACTAAGAATTAGAGTGGTATTTTTCATTTTCCAGTGTTGTGGGAGAGGCTTGAAGGATGTATGGATGTGTTACGAGCTTAATATAACTTCACTGGTTTTTAACGTTACTTTACTTTCCACGAATATAATCGACTATTTTCTCTTTCCTCTATTTAGCTTAAAAAAACACCATATCACAACAGTTATTTTAAAGGATTCCTCATAATTCACTGGCTGCTCTTTTTCTAAAATTTATATTCATATATTCAAACGAGACAGAAAATTTGTTAACATAGATTGAAATAATATGCTTTGATATGTACTTTTATTGATTTTAATTACACTATTTTTACTTTTGTATAAATATTTGTAAGAATAATTTCATTTCTCAGCAAATAATTTGGTAATGGTGTTGTAATTTAGCTATTTCTAATATTTATATTAATTAAGATGGTGGTGTAATTTTAGGTGTTTTTAATATTTACATTAAGGAAAGTGGTAGTGTAATTTAGCTGCTTCTAATATTTATATTAGTATGGTGTTGAATAATTTAGCTGATTCTACGGAGATTTTGTGGTACTTATTTATAGTTAATAAAAATTCTGGAGTAAATTTTATTAGCTTACAATCTATGGACAAGCCTGTAAGTACATAGATGTTTATGTGATCTGAAAGATTTCAACCTGGTCTTACCCGAGTTACGGTCGAGTCAACTGCGGGCACGTTTCACCTTTCGTCGGCAGTATTTATTTACTCGTAAAAAATACCGTATTTACTTTCCGCCTTTTTTCGAGCTGTACGTACATTACATCCCATCAACCGTTCCTAATTTACCTCCTAGACCTAGATACAATCTAATCTAACGTTAGCACAAACATAAGGTTAAATTTTATAATGAAAATTTTAAAACGGGAGAAGATTCTAAATTCAACTATTCGATGAGACATGCATTTAATTCTTTTTATCTACGATTGATACGAAATATAAACATTATATCTTTGAAATTCATATTTTACGCTTTTGGTAGTATTCATACTACAGAAAGATTAAATTTTAATTTAAATCAAGTTATAATTATTATTAACTACGGGAAACAGACAGAGAAAAATACACTCCAGCGCCGGGATTTGAACCACGGGCCTCTATATTTCCAGTATAGCGCTCTACCAACTAAGCTACGCAAGAGAATGAGTTTCTCTGACGTTAATGATACCTTGTCCCGAATTTAAGCTTTCAATTTTCCCCATAAGTCTTAGAAGTCAACATTAATGACATAGAACTAGACCGAGAAATAACGCTTATAATTAAAAAGTAAGTATATAGAGGCCCGTGGTTCAAATCCCGGCGCTGAAGTGTATTTTTCTCTGTCTGTTTCCCGTAGTTAATAATAATTATAACTTGATTTAAATTAAAAATTATATCTTTGTTTAGATGCGTAGAAAGTGATTATTTACGTACTTGCATTCATTGCGCATGCGCGTCTCATAGTTCCGAATAATCGCTATCGCTCGGGTGCAAACTCCACACTCGCATGCAAAATGCTACTTTCCGCACTCGACGCGTAATGTACTATTAAATTAAAGCCAGCATGGAAATCACTATAAATTGAAATTGATTGCTTAATCCATTAAATCGGATCTAAACGTTTTAAAATAATAAAATATCTGGCAGTCGAGCACAACCGTATACCATCCTTTTCTGGAACCCTTTGGACCCCCCTCTATTATCTTATTAAAGATACTTAGATATATAAAAGAAATTTTAAATTAGAGTTCATTACCAACTAGACCAGAAACAAAACTTTTACACCTCTACCCATTTAGTTCATAAGATATATGAGCCTAAAGTTTTGTTATTCCTAGATACTTAAAATTTATGTATTGGTAGAGTTTAATGTACAAATTAAAGAAACATTTAAAAAATCGCATAAATCTGGTTCTTTGCCTCTCTCAAAGGCTTACAGAAAAACCGCCTATTCAAAATATTTTAAAAATAAAAAATTGCGCTACTTGCTCTTCTAGTACAGATTTTCGACACTAAAGTATTATTATACTCTCATTAAAAGAATTTTATATTTGAATAAAAGTAATTAATCTTTTTTGAGTATTAAGCTTAAATATTGTAAATATACACTTCTCGCTCGTCCACACACGTACACCAGATAATTGTTTAGTTCAATTAGAACATCCCAAGAGTTACATACTTTGCTACTTTGTCTTTTCGTTTTAAACCCCTTCTTCTATAAAACTATAATTACTTCCAGTCTCTACTTATTTCCTATTATGTCATTTCCTTCTCTTTTATGTATCATCTTGTATAATATGTACATCTTATGTGTTCAAAAAGAGCAAGAGGCTATGAAACGAAAGTGACTTACAAAGAGAAGTGAAATCCCATCAAAAGCACTTGTGTAAAAAAATAAGCCAAGTCTCGCGTAAAACGTTGTGAGATCGTTTGTTTTGCCATGTCTCCCCCGTCCAAGTAAGTTCTTCTAGGTATAATTTATCCAGTACAAGTAAGTGATGTTGTTTCCCTGTCTCCCCACTCTATTCTCTGTCCCTCACAAACTCAAACATTTCTTTCTAAAATCACTATACACGTTTAAATTTAATAGTACATTACGTGTCTAGTGCGGAAAATAGTATTTTGCATGCGAGTGTGGAGTTTGCACCCGAGCGATAACGGGGGAAGTAAAACCACACGAGCAAAGCAAAATGCCGTTATCGCACGAGTTGAGTACCGTACTTTATCTACGATTGTTGGATTATAATAATAAATTCAGAACAAAAATTAATACAATTCCTGTATGTAACTTCGTATTTCTCTTTTGATAAAGATGATATTAATTCGTTTGTTGTATTTTGTGCCGAATTATTTATTTCGGGAGGCGTATTATTCTCCTCACTTTCGTCTTATCACTTAAATCACTCATTGTTTTTCACTAAAAACTCGATATTAAAAGTTTCTTTAATTAAACAAACACCAAATTAGTTTTGTTAGGTGTAAACAAACTCGCTAATTGTGCGTAAAGGTGAAGAGTTTTTTTTTTTACTGCCCTAGGGCGTAAAAAAGAGGAATTATAAAAACGCGCATGTGCATGTGCAATGAATACAAATATGTAAAGAATCACTATCTACTTCTACGCATCTAAACAGAGATACAATGTTTACATTTCGTATTAATCGTAGATAAAAATGTTTTCTGACTTAGCAATTATCCAGCACGAGGATACGAAGTTGTATACAACACTGAATAAGATTTTTTTTTTTTTTAAATAAAATCTTAATTTAAACCATAGGGAAAATATAAATTAAATAACAACAAACTGTTTAACCTATTTTGCTGTGTAATTGCCAAATCAGAAAATGATTTAAATGTGGTAGAGTGATTTTGAAAATAAAAGTTTGGGGTTGTGAGGTACAAACAAGATCACTTACTTGTCCTGGAAAAATTAGACCTAGTAGAAGTTACTTGGACGGGGGAGACTTGGCTAAACCAACGATTTCACAACGCTTTATGCGAGACTTTGCTTATTTTGTTGTACAGATGTTTTTGTTGGGATAGCTTTTTACAAAATATCTAATGTTTTATTGATATATTAAAAAGTTTTTATTTTTTAAAGTCTTTCCTTTTTATTTTATAAAATCATCCTCTCTTCATATGGAACGCGAAGAAGATATGTGCCACACTGATTGGCAGACTGTTAATTCTTTATGTTATCATAGTAATCTGGTCTGCCATTTAATGGTCCTGGAGGCTATAGATATGAACCAGTGACAATAGCTAACAGTTATTGTTGTGAATTTCGTTGGTATATTGATATAATAAACGATCTTTGTTTATCAATAGTAATTATAATTAAACGGATGGCTAAATCTATTGAGAATTAACATTTACATTTCAAAAAATTTATTCTTACTAAGTGTAATTAGGTGAAATCATTTCCTGAAATAATCCAAGACAGATTATTTTGTTTGAAAGTTAAACGATATAAGAAAATAAGAACATAACTCAGTGAAGTCCTTTAACTTGAAAATTCCGTCGAGGCCAAAAAAATCGGAAAATTGCTTTTTATTTGATACATATATTATTTTAAGTAGTATTTCTCTGACAAGGAGGGGGAGAGAGTAGCTTCAAGAAATAATTTACATAGGGGCCAATTTATTTTTTTATTTTTTTTTTAGAATTCTCAGTCCTTTTTTTATGGAAAAATATACTAAAGAATGAAGAAAAACTTGGAATAAAAAATAAAAAGTTTTCGTTTAAGATAAGTTTTCTCTCTTTAAAATAAAACAGGTTTTTGAATTTCCACTCGATCGAGCGAACCAATTTAATATAAATTCATTCACTTTCACCCCTCCGTCTTCCCCTCGTCAAACTTTTAGTTACAGAACTACACTCAGAGGAGAATGAAAAAGAAATAGATTGATTGAGACAAAGGTGAATGGGAAATATTATTTTCTTTCTTTTTTCTGCTCTATTCATTTGGAAAATGAATGAAATCGAATAAGCTTATTTATTTATTTATTACATTTGTTATAATTCAGTTAATGTTATTTTCAAGCTTACCGTGTGATCATTTTGAAAAAGATTTTATTTTTTCTCTCTCTCTTCAAAATCAAAACTTCTTAACCAAATTTCGAGTAATAAAGACATAAAAGAAACTAGTTAGATTATTAAAAGAAGAAGAAACACTCTCTCCACGTAAAATATTTGTTTTATTCAAAGCGGCTTTCGGCCTCTATAAGGCCATCTTCAGTGCCGAAGAAGCTGGAAAAATAAATCAACTAGAAAGGCTCATAGGGATGGGTGAGTCATGCGAAGCCAGAAGCTGGCACAAGAGTCTTGCGCTTCTATTGGTGAAATATAGTTCTAAAAATTGAAAACCAAGCAACCTCCTGCTATATCTTAGCCAATTAATCTAGTAGTTCTATTTTTTTTATTCGTGACGGGAATTTCTTCTGTCCTCCGGTCTAACATATCCATATTAAAACACAGACAAAAAAATATTGGTCTAATGCATGATTAATATAAATAGATTCAGGGTATCAGACGTTTGTGAATCATATAATCTTTTTCCTAGGCATTAAGGTGTAAGCAACTCTTGGAACATAATTCGTTTAAAGGCTTAAGTCAACTTATTTCAATGTACAGGGTGGGCAAACTACATTCTTTTACTTTAAATTTCATATATATTACTTAACAAACTATTAGGTGAAAGCCATGCAATGGCGGTTTGAATTAGGGTCTTAAAAAAATTCGTTGTCCGGGCAGTAATCGTTGTTTGGTATTATAGTTTTGATAGAATAAACGATCACACAGTGGAGGGGGTGGGGGTTAGGTAAGAGAGAAGAGTCCCTCAGTGTTATAACAAATATTGAAGATGTGTTAACTACAATGTTGCCTGAAATTGAAGATCAAATGCCAAATTACACGTTTATGCAAGATGTTTCCCCGTCCCATCGCTCCTTGCAAACAATGGGATGATATGCGTCAATCAACTATTGCTGGGGCCATATCCCACTGGAGAAGGAGAGTGCAGGCTGTCGTAAATTGAACTGGGAGGACTTTTTTTTGTAATTTTGTTTCATTCATTTAAATACGTTTTCAAAACTACCCGGACAACGACTTTTTTAAGGCCCTAATTCAAACCGTAATTGAACAGCTTTCACCCAATAGTTTTTTAAGTTATAGATATGAAATTTAAAGTAGAAGAATGTAGTTTTCAGACCCTGCAAATCATATTTCTATCTATTACAGAAGCTGAGTTATAAGTGTTCAAAAAAGTGCGGGTTTTTTTGCCCACCCTGTACCCTATAACCCTATATAAAGGGTTATAGGATAACGCGGAGCCAAAATAAATTCGAAAAAAATAAACTTTTGATCATTTCAGTACATCTAGGTTTGATTAAGGGGCCAGTACTTTTCTACGCTTAACAGGGTTTTTCGTTTTATAGCGGTTCGCTATATTAATATTCCACTATATTAGCTGTTTTCTTTTTCTCTCTCTTTTTCTTGAAGGTAGCACATTTTTTTAATTTGGTAACTAAAAAATAATTCAGAGCTGTCATTTAAACTTGGGTTTTTACTATTATTATTACTGAGAAAAATAATTTTTATTTTTTAAAGAAATTATATTAAAACAACTACGGAAGAATAACAAAAAATTTAGAAAAACCATCATACCAATTACCCACAGTAATAACATTCTTTTCCTCATTAAATGTATTTTTCTGTTCCATTTTGTTTTTTTTTAAAAAAAGCTTGAAAAACATTTCTAGTGTCGAAAAAAAACTCTTAATGAATTTTATCGGTTACTTTATATAATAAAATTCTAATTTCTTCTGTTTCATTCCCTTTTTCATCCTGCATAACGCGGTTTTCCACTCGGCGTCTATTGCTCCAAGACGTTAGGGAGCTAAGTCGTTAATGGATGGCAGAGTTTTGGACCGAGTCTAAAGTAAGGACGAAGGTTTCTTGGTAAATGAAGTGAGGTCTTAGTCAAATTTACAAAGCAAATCGCATGCAAATAGAATTGGCTCGAAGGCTTTTCCTCTTGTTATTGCCTGCCTTGTGCTTACTTTATCTGATTCGTAATTGCGTTAAGTTTTTTTCCTTTTTTAAAAAACTTATTTCTGTGCACTTTATAAAAAGAACATTTTTTTGAAGCATAGACTTTTTCTATTAAATTAACCGTATCTTTAAAAGTTTTTAATAGATTTTATTGCTGATGTCAAAATTATTTTATTATCAATTTTAAGTTTGACTGTCTGCTACAAGTATAATAGTTCTATAATAAATTATTATTTGAAATTTAATCGAACGCTTTGTACCAGACTTATATTTGATACTTTAGTTAAAGGGTTAAGTCCTTTGCAGTGGATTATTTAAACTTGAATGCTTTAATTAAAGTTTGAATCCTACACCACCATTTGCCTGTTTAAGAGAGGACATTATTTGCAATAGTAAACAGAAATTATTTCTAAAAAAACAGTAACATTAAGTTATCTTAGTCAATTATGCTCATGCATTCTGTTGTTCTTTTAGCCACAATTATAAATTGATTATGATCAAAAATTAAAACAAACAAAGAAAAATCTAGAAATAATAAGAAATTAAGGAAAACAAATATTTTTGGGAAACTAATTAAGAATTCTGACAAGATTTTGTCATGTGCCTTCATTATATAGTTACGACGATATCTTCGGAATCAGTTGAAATTTAGAAGTTCTTTTGACAAGATAATAAAATATAAATCATTTTACCGAAAATCTTATATATTTCTTATTATATATATTTATATATATCTTATATTTTAATATAAGATTTTTTTGTCAATTTTAATATAATATATATATTTATAATATTACATTTTTAATATTTAATATATATATTTTTATTTTAATATAAGATTTTTTTGTTCTGATTGACGGTAGTAGCATAGTATATATATATATATATATATATATATATATATATATATATATATATATATATATATATATATATATATATATATATATATATATATATATATATATATATATATATATATATACAGGGTGGAACAGTTCAGATGCGCCAGCCCTCGTAAAATAGTTAAAAATGGTGGTACACAAATAAAACCAGTCTCTACCCCCACTAAATCGGCCATTCCCGACTCAATGGTAATGGTGATTTTTTGGTGATCCATCACCAACATAGAAATTTTCACCACCAATACCAGTTTTTCAGTGTTAAGATTTGAAATTCAAATTGGACCCTATAATGAAAATAACATAGCCTTAATGTGCACTATATTCCTGACAATTTGATACTAATATCACTATTCTCCGGTAAATACTTGCAGAGTAATCGGGGTCCAAACACAGCTAGTTTTATCCAAAAATATTTGGAACAGCTTAATAAACCACTCTTTGTAAAATAGTTAAAAATGGTGGTACAAAGATAAAAACAGTCTCTACCCCCACTAAATCGGCTATTCCCGACACAATGGTAATAGCGATATTTTGGTGACGCATCACCAACGTAGAAATTCCCATCACCAAAACTAGTTTTTTGGTATTAAGTTTAGAAATTTAAATTGGACCCTATAATGAAAATAACATAGTCCTAATGTGCACTATATTTCTGACAATTTGATACTAATATCACTATTCTCCGGTAAATACTTGCAGAGTAATCGGGGTCCAAACACAGCTAGTTTTACCGAAAAAATTTGGAACAGCTAAATAAACCACCCCTCCTAAAATGGTTAATAATAGTGGTACAAAGATGAAAACAGACTCTACCCCCACTAAATCGGCTATTTCCGACTCAATGGTAATAGCGATTGTTTGGTGACGCATCACCAACGTAGAAATTCCCATCACCAAAACTAGTTTTTTGGTATTAAGTTTAGAAATTTAAATTGGACCCTATAATTAAAATAATATTGTCCTAATGTGCACTATATTCCTGACAATTTGATACTAATATCACTATTCTCCGGTAAATACTTGCAGAGTTATCGGGGTCCAAACACAGCTAGTTTTACCGAAAAAATTTGGAACAGCTAAATAAACAACCCCTCCTAAAATAGTTAATAATAGTGGTACAAAGATGAAAACAGACTCTACCCCCACTAAATCGGCTATTTCCGACTCAATGGTAATAGCGATTGTTTGGTGACGCATCACCAACGTAGAAATTCCCATCACCAAAACTAGTTTTTTGGTATTAAGTTTAGAAATTTAAATTAAACCCTATAATTAAAATAATATTGTCCTAATGTGCACTATATTCCTGACAATTTGATACTAATAACACTATTCTCCGGTAAATACTTGCAGAGTTATCGGGGTCCAAACACAGCTAGTTTTACCGAAAAAATTTGGAACAGCTAAATAAACCACCCCTCCTAAAATGGTTAATAATAGTGGTACAAAGATGAAAACAGACTCTACCCCCACTAAATCGGCTATTTCCGACTCAATGGTAATAGCGATTGTTTGGTGACGCATCACCAACGTAGAAATTCCCATCACCAAAACTAGTTTTTTGGTATTAAGTTTAGAAATTTAAATTAAACCCTATAATTAAAATAATATTGTCCTAATGTGCACTATATTCCTGACAATTTGATACTAATAACACTATTCTCCGGTAAATACTTGCAGAGTTATCGGGGTCCAAACACAGCTAGTTTTACCGAAAAAATTTGGAACAGCTAAATAAACCACCCCTCCTAAAATGGTTAATAATGGTGGTACAAAGATGAAAGCAGTCTCTACCCCTATTAAATCGGTCATTCCCGACTCAATGGTAATGGTGATTTTTTGGTGATCCATCACCAACATAGAAATTTTCACCACCAATACCAGTTTTTCAGTGTTAAGTTTTGAAATTCAAATTGGACCCTATAATGAAAATAACATAGCCTTAATGTGCACTATATTCCTGACAATTTGATACTAATATCACTATTCTCCGGTAAATACTTGCAGAGTTATCGGGGTCCAAACACAGCTAGTTTTATCCAAAAATATTTGGAACAGCTTAATAAACCACTCTTTGTAAAATGGTTAAAAATGGTGGTACAAAGATGAAAACAGTCTCTACCCCCACTAAATCGGCTATTCCCGACACAATGGTAATAGCAATTTTTTTGTGACGCATCACCAACGTGGAAAGTCGCATCACCAATAATAGTTTTTTGGTATTAAGTTTAGAAATTTAAATAGGACCCTATAATGAAAATAACATAGTCCTAATGTGCACTATATTCCTGACAATTTGATACTAATATCACTATTCTCCAGTAAATACTTGCAGAGTTATCGGGGTCCAAACACAGCTAGTTTTACCGAAAAAATTTGGAACAGCTAAATAAACCACCCCTCCTAAAATGGTTAATAATGGTGGTACAAAGATGAAAGCAGTCTCTACCCCTATTAAATCGGCCATTCCCGACTCAATGGTAATGGTGATTTTTTGGTGATCCATCACCAACATAGAAATTTTCACCACCAATACCAGTTTTTCAGTGTTAAGTTTTGAAATTCAAATTGGACCCTATAATGAAAATAACATAGCCTTAATGTGCACTATATTCCTGACAATTTGATACTAATATCACTATTCTCCGGTAAATACTTGCAGAGTAATCGGGGTCCAAACACAGCTAGTTTTATCCAAAAATATTTGGAACAGCTTAGTAAACCACTCTTTGTAAAATGGTTAAAAATGGTGGTACAAAGATGAAAACAGTCTCTACCCCCACTAAATCGGCTATTCCCGACACAATGGTAATAGCAATTTTTTTGTGACGCATAACCAACGTGGAAAGTCGCATCACCAAAAATAGTTTTTTGGTATTAAGTTTAGAAATTTAAATTGGACCCTATAATGAAATAACATAGTCCTAATGTGCACTATATTTCTGACAATTTGATACTAATATCACTATTCTCCGGTAAATACTTGCAGAGTTATCGGGGTCCAAACACAGCTAGTTTTACCGAAAAAATTTGGAACAGCTAAATAAACCACCCCTCCTAAAATGGTTAATAATAGTGGTACAAAGATGAAAACAGACTCTACCCCCACTAAATCGGCTATTTCCGACTCAATGGTAATAGCGATTTTTTGGTGACGCATCACCAACGTAGAAATTCCCATCACCAAAACTAGTTTTTTGGTATTAAGTTTAGAAATTTAAATTGGACCCTATAATGAAAATAACATAGTCCTAATGTGCACTATATTTCTGACAATTTGATACTAATATCACTATTCTCCGGTAAATACTTGCAGAGTAATCGGGGTCCAAACACAGCTAGTTTTACCGAAAAAATTTGGAACAGCTAAATAAACCACCCCTCCTAAAATGGTTAATAATAGTGGTACAAAGATGAAAACAGACTCTACCCCCACTAAATCGGCTATTTCCGACTCAATGGTAATAGCGATTGTTTGGTGACGCATCACCAACGTAGAAATTCCCATCACCAAAACTAGTTTTTTGGTATTAAGTTTAGAAATTTAAATTGGACCCTATAATTAAAATAATATTGTCCTAATGTGCACTATATTCCTGACAATTTGATACTAATATCACTATTCTCCGGTAAATACTTGCAGAGTTATCGGGGTCCAAACACAGCTAGTTTTACCGAAAAAATTTGGAACAGCTAAATAAACAACCCCTCCTAAAATAGTTAATAATAGTGGTACAAAGATGAAAACAGACTCTACCCCCACTAAATCGGCTATTTCCGACTCAATGGTAATAGCGATTGTTTGGTGACGCATCACCAACGTAGAAATTCCCATCACCAAAACTAGTTTTTTGGTATTAAGTTTAGAAATTTAAATTAAACCCTATAATTAAAATAATATTGTCCTAATGTGCACTATATTCCTGACAATTTGATACTAATAACACTATTCTCCGGTAAATACTTGCAGAGTTATCGGGGTCCAAACACAGCTAGTTTTACCGAAAAAATTTGGAACAGCTAAATAAACCACCCCTCCTAAAATGGTTAATAATGGTGGTACAAAGATGAAAGCAGTCTCTACCCCTATTAAATCGGTCATTCCCGACTCAATGGTAATGGTGATTTTTTGGTGATCCATCACCAACATAGAAATTTTCACCACCAATACCAGTTTTTCAGTGTTAAGTTTTGAAATTCAAATTGGACCCTATAATGAAAATAACATAGCCTTAATGTGCACTATATTCCTGACAATTTGATACTAATATCACTATTCTCCGGTAAATACTTGCAGAGTTATCGGGGTCCAAACACAGCTAGTTTTATCCAAAAATATTTGGAACAGCTTAATAAACCACTCTTTGTAAAATGGTTAAAAATGGTGGTACAAAGATGAAAACAGTCTCTACCCCCACTAAATCGGCTATTCCCGACACAATGGTAATAGCAATTTTTTTGTGACGCATCACCAACGTGGAAAGTCGCATCACCAAAAATAGTTTTTTGGTATTAAGTTTAGAAATTTAAATAGGACCCTATAATGAAAATAACATAGTCCTAATGTGCACTATATTCCTGACAATTTGATACTAATATCACTATTCTCCAGTAAATACTTGCAGAGTTATCGGGGTCCAAACACAGCTAGTTTTACCGAAAAAATTTGGAACAGCTAAATAAACCACCCCTCCTAAAATGGTTAATAATGGTGGTACAAAGATGAAAGCAGTCTCTACCCCTATTAAATCGGCCATTCCCGACTCAATGGTAATGGTGATTTTTTGGTGATCCATCACCAACATAGAAATTTTCACCACCAATACCAGTTTTTCAGTGTTAAGTTTTGAAATTCAAATTGGACCCTATAATGAAAATAACATAGCCTTAATGTGCACTATATTCCTGACAATTTGATACTAATATCACTATTCTCCGGTAAATACTTGCAGAGTAATCGGGGTCCAAACACAGCTAGTTTTATCCAAAAATATTTGGAACAGCTTAGTAAACCACTCTTTGTAAAATGGTTAAAAATGGTGGTACAAAGATGAAAACAGTCTCTACCCCCACTAAATCGGCTATTCCCGACACAATGGTAATAGCAATTTTTTTGTGACGCATCACCAACGTGGAAAGTCGCATCACCAAAAATAGTTTTTTGGTATTAAGTTTAGAAATTTAAATTGGACCCTATAATGAAATAACATAGTCCTAATGTGCACTATATTTCTGACAATTTGATACTAATATCACTATTCTCCGGTAAATACTTGCAGAGTTATCGGGGTCCAAACACAGCTAGTTTTACCGAAAAAATTTGGAACAGCTAAATAAACCACCCCTCCTAAAATGGTTAATAATAGTGGTACAAAGATGAAAACAGACTCTACCCCCACTAAATCGGCTATTTCCGACTCAATGGTAATAGCGATTTTTTGGTGACGCATCACCAACGTAGAAATTCCCATCACCAAAACTAGTTTTTTGGTATTAAGTTTAGAAATTTAAATTGGACCCTATAATTAAAATAATATTGTCCTAATGTGCACTATATTCCTGACAATTTGATACTAATATCACTATTCTCCGGTAAATACTTGCAGAGTTATCGGGGTCCAAACACAGCTAGTTTTACCGAAAAAATTTGGAACAGCTAAATAAACCACTCTTTGTAAAATAGTTAAAAATGGTGGTACAAAGATGAAAACAGTCTCTACCCCCACTAAATCGGCTATTCCCGACACAATGGTAATAGCAATTTTTTGGTGACGCATCACCAACGTAGAAATTCCCATCACCAAAACTAGTTTTTTGGTATTAAGTTTAGAAATTTAAATTGGACCCTATAATGAAAATAACATAGTCCTAATGTGCACTATATTTCTGACAATTTGATACCAATAACACTATTCTCCGGTAAATACTTGCAGAGTTATCGGGGTCTAAACACAGCTAGTTTTACCGAAAAAAATTGGAACAGCTAAATTAACCACCCCTCCTAAAATGGTTAATAATGGTGGTACAAAGATGAAAACAGTCTCTACCCCCACTAAATTGGCTATTCCCGACACAATGGTAATAGCAATTTTTTGGTGACGCATCACCAACGTAGAAATTCCCATCACCAAAACTAGTTTTTTGGTATTAAGTTTAGAAATTTAAATTGGACCCTATAATGAAAATAACATAGCCTTAATGTGCACTATATTCCTGACAATTTGATACTAATATCACAATCCTCCGGTAAAAACTAGAGTAGTTATTGGGACCCAAACTAAGCTAGTTTTACCAAAAATAATTTGGAAAAGCTTAATAAACCACTCCTCGTAAAATGATTAAAAATGGTGGTACAAAGATAAAACCAGTCTTTACCCCCACTAAATCGGCCATTCCCGACTCAATGGTAATAGAGATTTTTTGGTGATGCATCACTAACGTAGACATTCCTATCACCAATACTAGTTATTTTGTATTAAGTTTAGAAATTCAAATTGGACCATATCATGAAAATAACATAGCCTTAATGTGCACTATATTCCTGACATTTTGGTACTAATATCACAATCCTCCGGTAAAAACTAGAGTAGTTATTGGGACCCAAACTAAGCTAGTTTTACCAAAAACAATTTGGAACAGCTTAATAAACCACTCCTCGTAAAATGATTAAAAATGGTGGTACAAAGATAAAACCAGTCTTTACCCCCACTAAATCGGCCATTCCCGACTCAATGGTAATAAAGATTTTTTGGTGATGCATCACCAACGTAGAAATTCCCATCACCAATACTAGTTTTTGTGTATTAAGTTTATAAATTCAAACTGGACCCTATAATGACAATATCATAGACTAAATGTGCACTTATTTCTAAAATGTTGTTAATAATATCACTATCCTCCGCTAAATATTGGCAGAGGTATCGGTTTCAAAAATTAGCTTTTTTAGAAAGTTTAATTATTTTATTGAAGCGAGCATAGCGAGCTTTCTACATTCAACGAAATATGCTCCGTGTCTGTCTGTCTGTCTGTCTGTCTGTCTGTCTGTCTGTCTGTCTGTCAGTAACGTTTACGCGTGTGACGATAACTTGAGTAAAAGTTGACCGATTTAGTTGAAATTTGGTATACATGTTCCTCTTACTAATACTCAGGCTAAGTTCGTTGGACAGCGTGATCCGTCCATGAGTTCGCGCGCAACGCTCGCGTAAACGAGAGGTACAAAAATTAAATTGGAATTTCAGGACGGGAAAAGATTCTATCATCATCTACTCGATGAGACGAACATTTTTTTCAAATAACATTTTTTACTAAAACCAACAGCGACACCGCTATGACTTAATAAAGATCGCTAAAACTATTAAAGCGGACCTAAACGTTTATAATAGAGAAAACAACCTTTTTACCGATATCTTTCGTTCTAACGAAACGATTTTAATAAAACTTCATATACACCATCTAATGCACAATTGAAACAGGTATGCAAAATTTCAACTTGATACAAGCAAAATTCTTTGCGTAGTGACGAGATACATTTATAATAATTGTTTAAAAGCTACCGCGGGTGGTGAAGATTGTTATAGTCGTATAGTGTATGGTTTGTTTAGGAAGTAAAGCTTTGTACCGAGTACCCCCACTCTTCCTTACACTACCCTCTTCCGCTTATCTTCAACTATGACATTCATCACGATTAATAAATTTCAATATTCAGTATTTCATTGCAATACGCTCGCTTCAATGATAAAGCCACGCGATGCCTAGTTTTATTTGTCTCACACCTTTTTAGGGTTTAGTTGGTAAAACCAATAAAAGAAAGCCTTATAGTTTTGTTCGTGTGTCTGTCTGTCCGTCCGTCTGTCACTCTGTACCAATAACTTTCTCGGTTCCAATAACGTTTGAATCAAAAGAGATAAAAACATGAAACTTTCCAGTATTAAAGAACCTTTGACGCGCACACAGATAGCGAACTCAAAGTTATCACCTGTTCAAATACAAAATGGCGGAGAATTCACGTCACGCGAAAAAATAATATTTGAGTGGGTTATTAAATGAAAGGTATTGAAGAGTAGATTTCAAAAATATATAACACTTGTGGAAAGCATTAATTTTCCACGCCATTTTATCAAAAAACATCCAAATTTTGTGTTTCTCCTCCCCCTAAAACTATATTTCCACTGTTTCTAATAATATGAAAAAATTTACAAAATGTGCGTTCTGCTGGGCCATAGAAAAAATACGATTAACAATTCGATCTGATTGACTGGGAATCCAAGATGGCGGCTAATTGCTGTGAACTCGTCCTGGGCATTGGTGAAATGAACAGGTCTACCAAATTTAATCAAAATCGGTCGACATTTATTCAGGTTATCGTCAAACGTTTCAGGATTCCCGGACACACAGACCGACAGATACAAGACCAAACATTTTCCCTGATGAAGCAACAATAGAAGATATAACGTGTTAATGTGACGTGTCGTCAATATAGTATTAAAACAACGTATTAATAACGCATCATATGATTTTCCGAACAGCGCCACCACATAATAAAATATAACTACTAGTTTTTGTTCCAAACATCAATTTCGTTTATATCAAACATTCGGATTTCTAAAGTAAAATGCATTAATGACTAAAATACTTTTAAAAAAGAGTAAAAAAGATACAGGATTGTAACAAATATATCGAAATTCACTTATCATATTTAATAATTACTAATAAAACTACTACTAAAATTACTATTAAAAAAGGTATGAGACTAATAAATAAAATAAAGATTTGTTTCATTTTATTTATTTATTTATTTTGTTTTCAAAACTAGCTTAGTTTAAACCCGATATCTCTTAAGAATTTACCGGAGAAGGGTGATATTGGTAGCGCACATTAATGCTATATTATTTTCATTATAGGGTCCAATTCAAATTTGAAAACTTCATAATACAAAACTGGTATTGGCGATGGAACTTTCTATATTGGTGATAGATCACAAATTAAATCAAATTTAACATTAAGTCGAGACTATTTAATTCATAAGGGGTAGAGACTGGTTTTATGTTTGTACCACCATTTTTAACCATTTTAGGAGAGGTGGTGTATAAGGCTGTTCCAAATTATTTAAATAAAACAAGCTGTGTTTGGACCCCGATAACTCTGCAAGTATTTACCGGAGAATAGTGATATTAGTATCAAATTGTCAGGAATATAGTGCACATTAGGACAATATTATTTTAATTATAGGGTCCTATTTAAATTTCTAAACTTAATACCAAAAAACTAGTTTTGGTGATGGGAATTTCTACGTTGGTGATGCGTCACCAAAAAATCGCTATTACTATTGAGTCGGAAATAGCCGATTTAGTGGGGGTAGAGACTGTTTTCATCTTTGTACCACCATTTTTAACCATTTTACAAAGAGTGGTTTATTAAGCTGTTCCAAATATTTTTGGATAAAACTAGCTGTGTTTGGACCCCGATAACTCTGCAAGTATTTACCGGAGAATAGTGATATTAGTATCAAATTGTCAGGAATATAGTGCACATTAGAACAATATTATTTTAATTATAGGGTCCTATTTAAATTTCTAAACTTAATACCAAAAAACTAGTTTTGGTGATGGGAATTTCTACGTTGGTGATGCGTCACCAAAAAATCGCTATTACTATTGAGTCGGAAATAGCCGATTTAGTGGGGGTAGAGACTGTTTTCATCTTTGTACCACCATTTTTAACCATTTTACAAAGAGTGGTTTATTAAGCTGTTCCAAATATTTTTGGATAAAACTAGCTGTGTTTGGACCCCGATTACTCTGCAAGTATTTACCGGAGAATAGTGATATTAGTATCAAATTGTCAGGAATATAGTGCACATTAAGGCTATGTTATTTTCATTATAGGGTCCAATTTGAATTTCAAAACTTAACACTGAAAAACTGGTATTGGTGGTGAAAATTTCTATGTTGGTGATGGATCACCAAAAAATCACCATTACCATTGAGTCGGGAATGGCCGATTTAATAGGGGTAGAGACTGCTTTCATCTTTGTACCACCATTATTAACCATTTTAGGAGGGGTGGTTTATTTAGCTGTTCCAAATTTTTTCGGTAAAACTAGCTGTGTTTGGACCCCGATAACTCTGCAAGTATTTACCGGAGAATAGTGATATTAGTATCAAATTGTCAGAAATATAGTGCACATTAGGACTATGTTATTTTCATTATAGGGTCCAATTTAAATTTCTAAACTTAACACTGAAAAACTGGTATTGGTGGTGAAAATTTCTATGTTGGTGATGGATCACCAATAAATCACCATTACCATTGAGTCGGGAATGGCCGATTTAATAGGGGTAGAGACTGCTTTCATCTTTGTACCACCATTATTAACCATTTTAGGAGGGGTGGTTTATTTAGCTGTTCCAAATTTTTTCGGTAAAACTAGCTGTGTTTGGACCCCGATAACTCTGCAAGTATTTACCGGAGAATAGTGATATTAGTATCAAATTGTCAGGAATATAGTGCACATTAAGGCTATGTTATTTTCATTATAGGGTCCAATTTGAATTTCAAAACTTAACACTGAAAAACTGGTATTGGTGGTGAAAATTTCTATGTTGGTGATGGATCACCAATAAATCACCATTACCATTGAGTCGGGAATGGCCGATTTAATAGGGGTAGAGACTGCTTTCATCTTTGTACCACCATTATTAACCATTTTAGGAGGGGTGGTTTATTTAGCTGTTCCAAATTTTTTCGGTAAAACTAGCTGTGTTTGGACCCCGATAACTCTGCAAGTATTTACCGGAGAATAGTGTTATTAGTATCAAATTGTCAGAAATATAGTGCACATTAGGACTATGTTATTTTCATTATAGGGTCCAATTTAAATTTCTAAACTTAATACCAAAAAACTAGTTTTGGTGATGGGAATTTCTACGTTGGTGATGCGTCACCAAAAAATCGCTATTACTATTGAGTCGGAAATAGCCGATTTAGTGGGGGTAGAGACTGTTTTCATCTTTGTACCACCATTTTTAACCATTTTACAAAGAGTGGTTTATTAAGCTGTTCCAAATATTTTTGGATAAAACTAGCTGTGTTTGGACCCCGATAACTCTGCAAGTATTTACCGGAGAATAGTGATATTAGTATCAAATTGTCAGGAATATAGTGCACATTAAGGCTATGTTATTTTCATTATAGGGTCCAATTTGAATTTCAAAACTTAACACTGAAAAACTGGTATTGGTGGTGAAAATTTCTACGTTGGTGATGGATCACCAAAAAATCACCATTACCATTGAGTCGGGAATGGCCGATTTAGTGGGGGTAGAGACTGGTTTTATTTGTGTACCACCATTTTTAAATATTTTACGAGGGCTGGCGCATCTGAACTGTTCCACCCTGTATATATATATATATAAATATACATATATTAGCCTTTTTCTCGTGATCTAACAATGCTAGGTATTAGTGGCTAGGTTCCTTATTATCAACAAGTGGGTTTTGTCCCAATTTTTTTTTATAAAATTGTTAATAACTTTTGTTCTACTCAATATTTTTTGATGAAACCAGGCTTAAAAATTGATATAGATTAGCCAGTTTTGCGCCTATAAAGTCGGACTGGTGGCATCAGATACGCATACCCAAAAAAAGTTAAGGCCGGATTCGGTTTTTGGAATGTACCTATACAATAAAAAAGTATCCAAACATTTTTTTTTTTTTCTTCTCACCAATGTACTGACAAAACTTTTATTTTTTGTTTATAGATATATGTACTTATCCTCGCTATCCTCACACTAGGATATTTCAGTGAATAATTCACATAATTAGTTAATGTATACTAACATGTTTAATAAGTAAGTATTCAGTGAGCCATAAAAATAATTAATCCTAAAAGTTAAAATTATAAATTAAGAAGTTAAAATTATATTTCTTGGAAGAAAGTTATATTTTACAACATTAAAATGAGATGAATTGAAATTTTTAAGTTTTTTTTTTAAGTTAAAAAGTTCAATCCGTATTTTATATAGATATCGATTTGTATTCCACTTATTCCTTAAACATTTTTGAATTTTTATTCAACACTTAAAAAAGAATTAACCCTCGTCTTTCAACAGGGTGGTCCTAAAGCGAAATAAAAAAAGATGGTCCGAAACATTCTGATATTTTGGATATTAAAAAAGTTTTCTCGGCGTTGTTTAAGGTCGAAAAAAATGAAAATAAGGAAAAAGTTACTAGGGTGTTATTTTATAACCCTAAGAACCTCTTTTTCTTCTATAAAAATCAACCCCCTCTTAAAAAAGGCTATCCTAGGAGTGGGCGGCGGGAAAATCAGGCTAACTCGAATACAATGACCCTGTGGACCTTTTTTGAGGGCACTTTTGAAAATGAGGGAAAGGAAATTATATTTAGACAATGAGGGAGAATAAATATAAAAGAAATGGAAGGGTTAAAAGAAAATTGAATAATTTCGAAGTAAACAAGAAAATTGCATGCTTTGCTAAACATAGAGGTCGTTATCGTGAAAAACATGTTTGTTTGAGTAAGATTTTAATAGTTAAGGTTTTATTATTAAATAATTGTAAATGTTCCGATACCAGTAGGCCACAGGCCAACGAGACCATTAGGGGCAGCAACCACATAGGCCCTGATATCCCAACACTATCTCTGGGAAACTAAGGAAACCAATCAAATCCACCACAACCACTCTTTGACATCTACAACAAAGGCAAAGGAATTGATTATTAAGCAAGGACGTTTACAAACAAAATCGGTCCCAAGAAGTGGGCTCGATCAAAGTACAAGTTAAAAGAGTCCATAAGTGAAAAATGAGACTAAGACATAGGGAGCACAACCCCTGATGAGATCAATTGAAGCGAGCGCAGCGAGCTTCCTACATTTAACGAAATATGCTCCATGTGTGTGTGTGTGTGTCAGAAACGTACGACGATAACTTGAGTAAAAGTTGACCGAATTGATGAAATTTGGTACACATGTTCATTTTACCAATTCTCAGGACGAGTTCGTTGGACAAAGTTATCCGCCCAAGCGTTCGCGCGCAACGCTCGCGTAAACGTACGCTCCAAAATTAGAATTGGAAATTTAGGACGGGACAAAATTCTTACTTTATCTATTCGACGAGACAAACATTTTATACAAATAACATTTTTTAGTAAAACCTACAGCGACACCGCTATGAATTAATAAATATCATTAAAACTATTAAAGCGCGGATCTAAACGTTTAAAATGGAGAAAATAACTTTTTACCGATATCTTACGATTTTAATAAAACTAAAAATTTCGTTTTTTTAATACATCGTCTAATGCACAATTGAAACAGGCAAGCAAAATTTTAACTTGATACAAGCAGTAGTTTTTGTGTAGCGAAGTGATACATTTTATACTAATTGAAGTTGGAATGGCCGGGATGCGTAGAAGAGTTAGGGAGTAGTAGAATAACCCTTCTCCCCCACTGCTGGGCTCTCTATTACTAGCATATTCTTTAAATATCAACTCATCATGAATAACTATCTAATATTTCATTTCGCTCGCTTCAATGATAGAGCCACGCGATGCCTCTAAAATTAAAGAGTTACCTTCTGGAGTGTTCGGATTAGAGTGATCCAAGTCCCCCAACTCTCCCCCAGGCAACCCCCACTCCTCCATTTTCAGCTAACTAGAAGGTTCAGCATAACCGTGGGGGCCAGTAAGATCTGGCTAGATTATATTCCCACAATAACCGAAATAACATTTGCCGACTACAATCAAAAATATACCACTACCGGTAGTGGTATATTTCAGACAGTCCATATCCTGTTAGAATTCTCAGAATAAATAAATTAAAGTCAACAGCCTCAACGGCTTAATTAAAATAAACAGGTCAAGTGTATGCTAGACAGCACACAGCAAGGGTCCGTTGGCCACACTATATAGTGTTTAACTGTAAAGTGTATAAACAGTGTTTTTTTAAAATGCTAAAAAGCTTACTTTGATCAATACAAGGGTCTGATATTCTCAAAACCCACTCAGATAAAGTATTTTTTTGCCACTGAACCGGACTACAACCATATAAATACATCGAAAAGACCATAATTATAAAAAAACGTATTTTGTCAATAAAAATTAAATAATATTTTTTTTCGAAATTTCCAAAAAGTGGTATCTTTACTTTTGATCGAAGAATGTTCAGGAATTTTTTAAAGATTTTTTGCACTTCACATAAGCGAGATAGAGGGGGGGGGGGACACGTTTCACACCCACTTCAAACTTGCCTACGCTCTCCCTATCAAAGTTATATCCAAAGAATTATATATTTTTGTAATCAGCTCGACGTACCCTTTCATATGATACCCCTCACGGTGTCGAAAAAAAATAAAAAATTTTAACCCTTATGTTTTTTTACCCTAATTTTTTTGAAAAATATTTTTTTTTAGTCGCTATATTTTTAGAATATGTGGGTAGGTACAAGACACATACATGCCAAATTTCAAAGTGATCGGACGAAAGGTGTAGCCGTGAGAGCACGCGAGAGGACGGACGGACAGACACACGCAGGAAAATATAAGGGTCCTTGGTTTTGCCTACGGACCCTAATAAAATCAACTTTCTTTCTAAATATTTACTAAATTAAGAAGCGGGCCGTCTTACATAATGGTGTTTGTATATGTGTTTTAGCGTTCTTCAAAAACTAACAAAGGGTAGTTGTTTTTTTTAAATCATCTGCTGCTACAATGAAAAAGTTAAGGAAGTTTGAACTTTTACTTTCTAGTTCTCTCTTGTTTTATACGTGTATGAATATCCGACAGAAATTTGTATTTATTTTGTTTTCAAGCTATGAGTTTTTTTAATTGATAATTTACTTAAACAGATAAAAATAATTGTTAAGTAAAAAAATGTAATGGGCACCGAAATCAAATTTCATTAAAATCGGGCTTTTTAAGATAAATATGGTGATTGGTGGTTCGCACAAATGTTGAACGACAAACCTATACTGACTGACTTAAGAAGAATTTTTCCATGATTTCTTCTAGGAATTATTCAAGTTTAAAGACAAGAAAAAAGTTTTTCTTTAGATATATCACAAGCCTTTCGCTACTTTCGGTAAGCTTGAAAGTAATAATATGGAACCAGACTTATTTCTTCAATGAATAAAATTCTACGAAAAGTTGTATTCTCGGTCTCTAATATTTCCCTGAACCTTCCAAATCCAAACAATACAAGAATTTCCCATTTCCCAAAAACCCTCAGTAGACAAACTGAGAGTGGATGAAAACCTTAACATCTTCCCTTGGTTTCAGAAAAACTTTATTACTTATTCGAAACTAACTTTTCCATTTTCTAATTCTACTGTTTTCAACCATTTTCATTACCCCGGATGGAGAAAACATTTCCTCGCGTATTTTTCGTTAATATACTTGCAGAGTAGAAGGTTTAGCGAGAGATTTTCCCGTGGTTTAACAACTTATATGATAAACTAAACGTTATGTTGGCCAACGAAATAATGGAGTTCTCTTCTCATTAAATATGAGCTAACTTTACTTGGATTTTCAAATTTATAGAAATACAAATAAATGTTACTTCATATGATGCATTTGTTTTAAATAGAAGAGAAAATTTAAAATGTTGTTTAAAACAAGAAAATTACATTCGAATTTAAATTAATTTCACGTGATATGTGTAGTGTTGATTAAAAAATAAATTAAGCTTGCTTTGTGACCCAAAAATATTTCATAATTTCTTTATTTCTAATCCTAGCACATTCAGTTAGTAAAAAATTTAGAATATTTAACAATTTAGCTTGGATAACTTTTTAAGAATTCAATCCACTTTATTATTAATATTTCAATTTCAATCTTCAGTTAATCCTTTTGATATGATTTTTTTTCCTTATAGCACGTTCTGGAGCCCGTGAGTGAATCCGAAAAATAAAAACGACCGAAAAAAATCACCGTCACAAAACCAAGGGTCACGAAATCTACCGATGACGATAACTTGAGTAAAAGATGACCGAGTTTGTTAACTTTTTTAAATAATTTTTATTTTAGTAAAACGAACATCAACACTGCTATGAAGTGATAAAGATCACTAAATTTATTAAAGTGGACCTAAACGTTTAAAGTAAAGAAAACAACGTTTTTACCGCTGTCTTACGTTCTAACGAAATGATTTTAGTAAAACTTCTCACACATCGTCTAAAGTACGATTGAAACGGGCATGTAAACATTTGAACCTGATGCAAGAAGACGTTTTTGAGTAGGGAAAAGATATATTTCATAAATTAGTAGGCCGGGTAGGTAGAAAACAGTCCTATTTCCTACCAACTACAAACATACTCTTTAACTATAAACTCATCATGATTAACTTTTTCCTCAATATTCAATACATATTTATTGTAAGAAGCTTGCTTTAATGACACAAATAATGCTTTTCTTAACTCCACTAGGTACAAACAGTTAGTGACTTTTAATTTTGTCTCTTTTCTAACTCCGCCATGTATACGTAGTTATTAGCAACGTATTTTCTTTGGTCTTCTGGGATATATAAAAAAAAATAATAATAATTATATTCATTTATTCGCATTTGTAAAATTTCGCCCAATTATCATTAGGTCTGAATACCTACAAATTACTAATATAAACACAAAACACAAAAAAAAAAACATAAAAGAAGGCTAATTAATTTAAAAACACTAACCAGAGACAGAATTAAATAAATTTTAAAATAACAGATTAACATTAAAACAAATTTACATTAACAATGGTTAACCTATGTCTGCAGTCAATACCTTGGTATGAACATTTTATCACAGAGGTTTAGAGGAGTAACAGCAAAAAGCTTTATAACACTCTAGTGTTCAACAGTTTACTAACTTATCTGATAGATAAGTTAGTAACTGTTCGTTGGATATTGATGCGGTATACCCAGTGAAGCATATAATACTTATATTCTTAGATTAAATTTGTAACAAAGTGAGACCATAATGGTTTCTACAAATCCAATACTTTCTAAGATACGGCTGTTCAAAGTTTCAAAAAATTTCCACACAGTATAGACACTAGAAGAAGAACTGCGTAGCTGGAGTTATGATCACCGTCCATTTCCTTCCGATTTCATGATGGTCGTTAAGTAATGGGTTTGTTGGCTGTGAAGCAGTGAACTGCCACAACGCTTTGAGTATAGGGAAGAAAAGTATGCTACAGTTGATTGGGGACAACTTCGAGCAGGTGAAATTTAATTAAGACTACATCAACACTTTTTGGCCAAGGGAAAATGAGATTTCTTTCGACATTGAAAAAATGCTGCTATCTTCCTTGACCCCAATGCCACACCTGAGCAGGTCACCGAGGCAGGAGGAAGCTTCCTTGTCTCACTATATATAGAGGCAACTATAAAACCCAAAACCTTGACTTCTCATGGTTCCAGATGTTTGCGATGGCAGCAGCAATAATATATTCTTTCAACCTAGCTAGATTACCTTTAACTCTTCGGACATGTATGCAGAAAAAAAGTCTAGTTTTTTTCTTTTTTTTAATCATTAATTTGCATCATACTGCACAAAAAAAATAAATTACTTGTTTCAACTGATGCTATCAACACCACACATGATCACTACACTGTTATTTTGCTTCATAACTTTGTTGTGAAGAAATGCTCATACATATTTATCTACCTTTCATATACATAAATATTATATTCTACTACAGTATATTATGAAATGATTTAGTAATTGTGTAAATCCTGTTTTTCGGTAATTAATAAATAAATAAAAACGACAAAACAACCACTTCTATTTCAAAAATTGGCATAATGACCTAGTCAAATTTGAACTGCTGTATCTCAGCAAGTATTGAGTATACAGAGACTAATTTGGCCTTACTTTCTTGCAAATTTAGTTTACTTTAAAATCTATAAAGTTATTCTTTTCGAAAAATAGGTTCTTCAGTGTCAAAAGCGGTGAAAACGGAAAAAACCTCTTAAATTGGCTTATATTGGAAATTTTTCAAAGTTTTAAACAGCTGTATCATGAAAAGTATTGGATTTGTAGAAACCGTTTTGGTCTCATTTTGTTTCAAATTTAGTCTTCTTTTAAAGAGAATATAGTCACTTCTACCGTAAAATGGGTCCTTGGGGGTAAACATTTACGGCAAACTTCGAATATTTAGCGATTTTTTTAAATATTTCACAATGATCCAGAGGTCGCCGAGGTCGAAAACTTAGATTTATCATAGCCATCCCTCATATACAACATACCAAAAAATCAAAACTACCTTACTTTATGTAAAGTAAAATGTACCATTTTACTGGACTGTAAAGGGTAGGTCAATAATTTTGCTTTGAGGCTTACCAAAGTTAACTGAAGCGTTGTGGTCATTTAGAAGGATTATTTTTATGTCTAAACTTTCAGTAATAATTCTTTCAGAAGAAATCCGTTTCCGACAATCACAGAATAATTTTGGTCGCGTGATACCACATTGCGTGATTTTAATGAAATTTGGAGGGTATGTCATAATCAGGCCATTGTTAGTCCCTTATTAATTTCGAGCTTCCGCTCTTATGTTTTTTCTACGACAAAGGGCACAAAGTTAAGCTTGATATTTTAAACGTGATAAGATTCTAAATTCATCTATTTAATAAGATTACTGCTTTTTTAGTAAATCCATTAGCGTCATTATGAAGTGAAAAAGACTGCTTAATCCATTAAATGGGATTAAGCTTTTTTTAATACTGTTAGACGTGAGGAAGCTATGTGCCACACTAATTGGCAGAATTTTTTTATTTAAAGTCATATAAAATATGTAGGCACTCACTAATATATTTTAAGTACTAAAATTACTTTTATTCAACTCTACCAACATATTGATCACGTGGGTGAAAACGACGAGCCTACACACACAGCCCTACATTGTGTATTCGTTTTAAAAGCCTAAGGAATAAAAATGGTTTGCATTGTTACATCATAAAACGTTCTGCTAAAAACCACTTTACTATCCAATATCATTTTTTTCAATTGTTTATTTATTTCTTTGTTATAAAATTGAGTTTTAGATTTAATACGAAGTAAAATCTAATTCCCAACAACCATAAAAAAGCCAAGTTCCAGACCCACAAACAAAACAGTCAGCCCATCAATGTAATGATATCTACATTGTGGGCAAGTCTGTTCTTTTTATATTCTTTCTGTCTGCTCTTTCTTTATATCCTCACTTCACTCCTACTAATAGGCAACACTGCTCTTTAATTTTAATTGCTTAACACATCAGAGGAATAAAACAGATTTGGCTGCAATTTAGATATCGATCGTGCGACATAGGTTTTAAGACTGACTGAAAACCAAAGCCTACTTGTGTCATCAATATTTAAATAGGCATACTTTGCATAGTCTGTTTAGACTAAACTTTTTACCGATTTATTTAAATACAAGCCCTTAGGCCCGTGGCAACGGGCTTAATTTCCCATTTAGAAAAAAAGTAAAATTAAGTAAATTAATTTAGATAAGTTATTATATCTTTTTGAAGACGAACCAATCAACAACATTCAACAAAACTTTTACAATCATTTACAATTAATAATCATTCATTGAAATAAATGTGTTTGCCTTAGTTTAGCAATAACAAATCATTTTTAAGTCGTCAGGACACTACTCGATTATATAAATGATAATACCTACGCTTTATACCCTAAAACCGTTGAGCTCTCAAGATGAAAAAATGAATTGTTGAATACAAAATAAAAATGATCAATGAGGAAACAAAATTGTGTCCTATCATTTTCATATCGATCAATATGAAAATATAAAATTCTTCTTTTTCTTACATCATTTTTTTATAAGAATTCTGAAAGGGTTCAATAAGGATACAGAAATGAATGTAAATATACTTATATATATATATATATATATATATATATATATATATATATGCTTATGTGGGTGTGTATTTACAGTAGGTGGAAGAGAGGGCGTTGGAGTAATAGTGAAGGACATCATCAATTCAAGGGCCGGAGGACTAGAGAAGTGGGGGAAGGATAGAAGGGTGAGGTGGGGGTAAGGTCGATCTATCATTGACTCAGGGCCTCGTTTGTCAATGCTTTGTATCCTGTGAAGCAGTTTTCAGTGAATCCTTTCCACTGTCTTTTGCTCCTGTCAATACAATATGACCGAGTTACCAACTTTTCACTCGGCACTTATCAATTTTTTTATACCTCTAACCTCATTTTCTTTCAGTCTTAAAGAGAATAAATATGCAGGGAGCGCCGCATTTCAAGTGGAACAAACGGCTATAACATTTAAACTAGGAAAAATCAAGAAAAAAGTTACAAGTAAAAGTTGTATACTTAAGGCGTAGATTAATAAAGCAAAAAGAAAAAAAAAAATATTCTGTCCTTCAAATATGGTTTCCTCTTGACACTCAATTTTTGTTATTTTTCTGAAAAGTTTACTAAAATGCATGATAAAATATTTTAATTACATATTTTCATATATTTCATAGTTTAAGCATAAATAGCTTTCAAAGTTGACTACTCTAGTACGTGGTTTTTACAATAAAAAGTAATGTAACATTAAATTATTTTATTTAAAATTTTTTAAACGTAAAAACTTGTTAGTAAAGGTATTTTAGAATCTTTATGAATAATTTGGATACTCTAAACCCTTCTGTCTCTAAGTTTTAGAGAACATAATGTTTGATTTTCTATTTTTTCCACCAATTTTTATAAATTAAATAATTTTTTTTGGCAGTTTTAAATTTTATTCTTTCTATTTTAAACTTGTGTTATGTGAATGAGGTTCCACTAGGAATCGAACCTAAGACATCTTACTTTAAAGGAATTTAAACCTATTTATCCGAAGTTAAATCAAACTAGGAATTTATAAAAATAGGTAGAAAAAAGTTGAGATGTAAAATTCTTTTCTTCTTAAAGAAAAAGATGTAAAATTAAAAAGTCGAGATAAAGGGGTTAAGACTAGCCAAATTACTCATAAAAGATTCTAAAATTCAATTTGGTGTCTCTCACAAATTGTGTAGCCTATTGCAGTGTGCAAACACGGTATTAAGTTGCTGTTGAAAAAAAGAATGTATTTAACATTTTTTTTCATGCTTTTTAGACCCTTTGAAGGAATCATTTTTTTCTTATTCTTCTTTTTACTTCATTGATCTTCGACTGAAGTACTGTAACTTTTACTTGAAACGTTTTTCTAAATTTTTCCATTAATTTAAAATTAATATGTGATAAGGGAGAAAGGCAAATATAAAAATTTTAATTAATAAATTCCAACCTATAAATTTTAATTAAAAATTTTCAACCGTCTGACTTATGAAGGCTATTTTAACCTCTTTTCTATTATTTTAATAATCAAATAATATGTACTATATATATATATATATATATATATATATATATATATATATATATATATATATATATATATATATATATATATATATATATATATATATATATATACATATATATACATATATATATATATATATATATATATATATATAAACATATATATATATATATATATATATATATATATATATATATATATATATATAATCGAAGTGGTTAATGAAGTGTTAACTATAAAGACAGGTGTTCTATCCTTTACTGTGTTATTAAAATTCTAAATTATTTTAAAAGAAAAGAAAATGAAAAAAAAAAAAAAGACATTGGCATTGTTCTAATAGGTGGTAAAGAACAGCTGTCAACAATAATTTTTACACCTTTAATCCACAAAAAAAGTAATTTAAAAAAATAATATTAATAATTAAGCTATTTATAATTATGGTTAGTTTTTGTTTTTATTTTACCAGACAACAATTTAAAATGTCGGATAAATTTGACCGAGACAATATTAAACAATGTAGCTCCATTGTTTAATCCCTCATTTTTATCTTAGAGAACAATTTTGCAGATAACTTGTGAAAGATCGGTTATAAATATAGTTCACGAAATCTTTACTAAAACTAAATTGTTTTAATTATTAGAACAATAACAGATAGATTAGTATAATAAAAGATTATAAACAAAATCATTTTTTCTATATTATATTTAGACATAGTACCATTTTGACAAATACACTATTACTTCCAAGCTTAGTGTGGCACATTGCTTCCTCGTGCCCTATTTCGTTTACGTTAATGGCTATCTGCGGGCTAGACCATTTTTATTTCAACAGCACACATTTTCCATCTCTTAACACCATTACCTTATAAAGTAAATGTTTAATTTTGGGCGATTTTATTAGCTGTAATTTAATTAGAATCATGATAAAAAATTGATTTGATTTCCGACTCTAATCGTGGGATTAACATTCCTGAATTTAAAATTAAAATAAACTTAAATTCTCAATGTATAAACTATACATCATTCCATTCTATTTACAGTATTATACTAAATTTATTTTTATTTAAATTATTAAATGACTCCAAACAAAAATACACTGCCAATTAGAATGCCTCATAGCTTCCTCGCGTCCTATCGCGTATACTTTAATGATTTTAGGTTTTTAAAATCCATTATTGTCTAATTTATTTAATTTCCCTTACTTTATATTACTTTATTGTAATATTATTATTATTTTTTTTTTTATTATTATTTTTTTTTTTTTGTGGCAGGGAGTAGGAAGTCATTTACGACCTTACCCACATACGTATTTTACCGTATGTGGCGTGTCGGACTCGCTGGTGTTTGCAATGCAGCCCTACCGACTAAACCCGTCTCCCTTCCCCCAAAGGCGCGTCAGCCAATTATTCATCGGCCATTGGCGCCGGGACAGTATGTCGGTCCTCCACTATTGCTACTCCACTAAGAGTGTTTTAGTGTCTGTAGGGGAGGACCCTTTTCCATCACCCCCCTTAGTCCTCCTGGTTCCTTAGCACCTGTCTAAGGGAGGAGGGTTGCAGTCCATCGATGCCGGTGCCGACCTTTGGTTATGCGACCGGCCGAGACATATATTATTTATTGTGTAAAAACTATTAATAGTTTTAGCGATCTTTATCACTTCATAGCGGTGTCGCTGATGGTTTTATTAAAAAATTGTATTTGAAAAAAATGTTTGTCTCATATTGAATAGTTAAAGTTCGATTTTTTTCCCGACCCTAAAATTCCAATTTAAGTTCACGTTCACGCGAACGCTTGGGCGGATAACGTTGTCCAACGAACTCGTCCTGGGCATTGGTAAAATACACTTGTCTACCTAATTTCATTAAAAATCGGTCTACTTTTACTCAAGTTATCGTCAGTAATTTCAGGGGAAGCGGACACACAGCTCGACAGACACGAGACCATAAATATTCCCTGATGTCTGATACAGATTTCTGTCAAAATTTGTTCGTCCTCAAATGTGAACACAATGCTTCTGTTACCATCGGTAAACTAGGAAGCAAAATATGTATTTATTTTTTTTCGTTAAATGTTTTGAAAAAAATGTTTGTTTTGATTTTTTTTGGCTTTGTAAACATCAAAGAAAAAAAAATAACCAAGAAGGGTGTGGCGGGAGGGAAAAGCGGATGATTGCCCCAAGGCCTCAACCATCAAAAGATTTATCTAAGAAAAACATCAGTCAGAATCATAAAAGGAAGGAGGGGGAGATATTAGAGAAAAAGTTAAAGGATCACCGAATTTTTAGCCTTTTTTTTTTTTCTTTTTTCTCCTTCTTCTATTGTTTTTTGGATGAGTCCATACATTTTTTTTAGTGGGGCAGTTCTGAATAAAAAAAAAAATTAAAAGGACTGCTTTTTGTCAAAGAACAAAAGATAAGTAAATTATATTAAAAAATACAAGAGGGAACGTCAATGTTTAACAAACCTGATCAGGTTAAAATATCGAATTTATAAATTATTATTCTACAAAATTTAATATTAATATAGCTTTCCTCTATATTGTAACTAACGATAATTATAATTAAACAAAGGGTTATTTTATTACAATATAAAAACAAGCGCTAATTGGACCAAACAAATTCTGGAGTTCATTTTAATTTTTATCGAAGACTACACTAAGATTAACATTATTGTGATTCCTGGTCAGCTAGATAAGTGGTTCACGCATTCACCTCAAACCTGGTACCGATATATCTGTGACCAAGAGAGAAGAGATATGTACTTCACTAATGATCACGTAGATGTGTACTGCTGTCTATCTAAAGGAACAAAATGTATGAAAATACATTCCACAACTGGGAAGATGACTACGGACTTTGACCTAGTCTCCGCTGTAGATTAAATAACAGATCAAAGAACTTTAGTATTAGTCTCCGCTTTAGATCTGGGGTCAGAGTAAAGAATTTAGTCTCGAGTGTCCGTTGTAGATCAGTGGTCAGAGCCAAGAGTTTATTCTCCATTCACTGCTGTAGATCAGATACTAGAGCAAAGAATTTAGCCTCTAGTCCCCGCTATAGACCAGTCGTCAGAATAAAGAATTTCGCCTCGAGTCTCCGCTGTAGATCAGTCGTCAGAGTAAAGAATCTAGCCTCCGCTGTAGATCAGTCGTCAGAATAAAGAATTTAGCCTCTAGTCTCCGCTATAGTTCCGCCGTCAGAGTAAAGAATTTAGCCTCTAGTCTCCGCTATAGATCCGTCGTCAGAGTAAAGAATTTAGCCTCTAGTCTCCGCTATAGATCCGTCGTCAGAGTAAAGAATTTAGCCTCTAGTCTCCTCTATAGATCAGTCTTCAGAATAAAGAATTTAGCCTCTAGTCTCCGCTATAGATCCGTCGTCAGAGTAAAGAATTTAGCCTCTAGTCTCCTCTATAGATCAGTCTTCAGAATAAAGAATTTAGCCTCTAGTCTCCGCTATAGATCCGTCGTCAGAGTAAAGAATTTAGCCTCTAGTCTCCGCTATAGATCAGTCGTCAGAATAATGAATTTAGCCTCTAGTCTCCGCTGTAGATCAGTCGTCAGAATAAAGAATTTAGCCTCTAGTCTCCGCTATAGATCCGCCGTCAGAGTAAAGAATTTAGCCTCTAGTCTCCGCTATAGATCCGTCGTCAGAGTAAAGAATTTAGCCTCGAGTCTCCGCTATAGATCAGTCGTCAGAGTAAAGAATCTAGCCTCCGCTGTAGATCAGTCGTCAGAATAAAGAATTTAGCCTCTAGTCTCCGCTATAGTTCCGTCGTCAGAGTAAAGAATTTAGCCTCTAGTCTCCTCTATAGATCAGTCTTCAGAATAAAGAATTTAGCCTCTAGTCTCCGCTATAGATCCGTCGTCAGAGTAAAGAATTTAGCCTCTAGTCTCCGCTATAGATCAGTCGTCAGAATAATGAATTTAGCCTCTAGTCTCCGCTGTAGATCAGTCGTCAGAATAAAGAATTTAGCCTCTAGTCTCCGCTATAGATCCGCCGTCAGAGTAAAGAATTTAGCCTTTAGTCTCCGCTATAGATTCGTCGTCAGAGTAAAGAATTTAGCCTCTAGTGTCCGTTGCAGATCAGTGGACAGAACACTATAGGACAACATCTAGGGGTTTGTGGAACGTATTATTTCAATTTATATAATAACTTATACCAATAAAGAACTTGTTTAAAAAAAAAAAAATATATATATATATAATAAGAAGGATTAGGTATTCTTCCAAAAGAACAAATTAATAAACCATGATATAATACAAAGTAATATTAGTTACTTCACATTATACAGAGGTTTATTAAAAATATAATTCATTATAATAAATTTAAGAATATATTTTTGTACAAGTACATGGGAAATATAATACATTTTTTACAAATATTTTTATGATAATAAAATTGATGAGCAAATTAAATATGAATAATTCGCAAATAAAATATAGAAATTAATCCATTAAAATGAAATAAATTATAATATTCATAAATAAAATAAAAATAATTAAATTCTCTCACAATGATTTCAACAAGACAACTGAATTATTAACATTATTATTATTTTTTTTTTTTTTTGCAATTATGAGCATAGTTAGATGTGAAATTGTTTACTATATTGAATCTATAAATCAGAGTGCATCTCAGGGGTTCCCGCAAGAGTAACAATAGCTTGCTTCGCTGTCTATTTTTCATTTATACATTTAATTGTATTATTTAGGAATATATATATATATATATATATATATATATATATATATATATATATATATATATATATATATGAGAGAGTTAGTGAGATACGGTCTAAAGAAAAAAAAAAAAAAAAAAAAAAAAAACTAAGTTTTTACCAACTAGTTTCGTAAAATATATTTACATCAGACCGTATCTCACTAACTCTCTCATATATCTACACTTTAACGGTTGCTAACTTAAAATTTAATTATATATATATATATATATATGTATATATATTTGATGCTGTCTTGTGGTACCTTCTTTTGGACTTTCGGGTGATTAAAAATTATTTAATCAAATGAAACCCCCAAAAAACTAAACTTTCACTTTTTACATGTTTACTATATTTTTTAAATAAAGATCAGAAAGTGGATTTAATACAGAAAAAGTTAATTACATTTCTATCTCGAATAAATAGGTATTTTTAAGTGGAAAATCTAGTGTAGTAGGTGTTAGAGATAAAGCCGAGGTCATTTTTATGGGGGGAGGGTTGGGAGAGGGGGTATAAAAGCCACTTTCCATATCTCATAAAGCTACAGTTTAGGCTTGATTCCATTTTCCCTCTTAGTTCTAACCATTTTTTATTGTCTCCCTTCATTGTTTATTGTTGTTCTTTTTCAAGTTCGATATTTCTCCCTTTTATGTGTTCTATCGTATACAGGCACGCACATCTCTTATATTTACACGTATAGTTACTACTAGTACTTTTACAAAAAAAAAACACAAAAAATCTGATTTATAGCTTCCGAGCTACGGATGGGGATAGAGGAGTTCCGGATAAATCATTTTTTTTTTTTTTATTTTACTTTTTTCATTTCCCTCTCTTTCCGGAAAAACGTAGGAAATTAAAAAATAAAAATAAACGATCTCGATTCATAGTCGTAGCTAATGTTCTTTTAGTTATACTCTAAGTGTCATTTAAAATATTTCAAATAAAATAAATACACAATTCAATATATAATGCTTTAATTATTTGTTATTTTATTCCTTAGTCAGAATCAATCCAAGTTATTTATGATAAAAAAAAAAAACTTATTTTTTGACGACGTTAGTTTTTCTTGCCTTAACAACGAGCCTCAACAGTTCATGATAAAGGTCATTAGAAGTTCATGATCAAGTTTTGACTATAAACTAATCAATATTCCTATTTCATGTTTTATTGCTATAAATAATTGACTTTAATTTGTGTTATCATTCTTTATGGTGAAATTTGTAAAAAATCATAATATTTGTACCTAGAAATCACAGATCTTTCAACGTGTTAAATATAAAATTCACCTGTTCACATTATTAATGTGTTACTTAAAAAAATTGTAGTAAAGGCTAAAAATAAAAATTATTTATCAAAAGACCCATTAAAATATAATAATTAATATTATTTTTATATTTATTTATTTTTAGGATTCAAGGATTTTAAACATTATTAAAAAAAAATAAACTAAATTAATTACATTTGTATTTCTTTTATTTATTTTTATTTTTTAAAAAAAAGAGTAAATATAAATTAATATAATTAAAATTATGTGTTTTACACAAACTAAGTGAATATAAATAAATAAACAAAAAAGAGTTGATTACTTTTATATATTCCAAATGATTTTGTGAATTCTAAAAATAGAAATAATATTTATCAACTTCCGTTGTCCAGGTTTTTGGAGTTAGTATAAATAGATTACGTGTCAGAGATTTTGAACTTTTGGTGTTAATTTTGAAGTGATATTAATGAGTTTATTTTTGACATGTTTATGCTGTGGTACATAACTAAGAAAAGCGTTACTAAATAACGTTACCCGGTGTATCAAGGAGTTAGAAAGGTATAGGAGGTGTGCACAGTCTGTCTCCAGCTGTTGGGCCTCCCTCCACCACACGTCATAGGGCCGAAGAAAGTCGAAAATATTTTATTAGGTTATTTATGAGTTTTTGGAGAGCAGCGCCCAATTTTAAAGCAATTATAGTCACTTCTCGATTTCAACTCGGGTTATGATTTTTCTGATCATGAATGTCAAATATCATCTATATCGCCCCAGTATTTTAGGCTCCACGCGTCTGCACAAATGACTTAAATATAATAGACTGATTCAATAAGAATAAACCATGCTCGTCTAATTGCACTGGAACGTATGAAGAATAAATCTTAAATATATATTTATGAATAACATAAATAATATTCAGCAGTATTAAAAAATAATTACTGTCGTGTTTGAAATGATTAAATTTAAGCACTGCGTACTTGAAAAAACGTATTAATAATAAAACGGTGGATGTAGTGAAGAGTTGGAAATTATTTTGTATTTATATATTCACTAGGGTTGATTCTTTAAGATGACATGAGCGCCTGTGTGAGAGCATATCAAAGTGAGAAGTGTGTATGAGAGAGAGGTGTTTTCATGCATTAAACATGCATGAAACTTCCATAGGATTATGGAAATGTTTGGGTTTGGGGTGAAGGCATTACCTCTATCATCTCGGGCTGAGGACACCGCTTCTAGCCTCAAGCATGTAATGTATATCTTATAGCTTTGACTTTCACCTTCCTTTAAATATCTAGTGGGAAAAAATATCCATCAGGAATAACACTAGAAAATAAATTTCCCTCCTACTTCATATCACTATAGATAAACAAACACTCAATGTAATAAGGAAAAATTGTATCATTAACTGATAATATTTTATATCAGGTTCTAATGTGTTTGCAATCATAGTTAATAGAATTTTATTTATAATTACAAGTAACTTAAGTAACTATGGGTAAATGCAAATAATTACACTTAAGTGTGATTTAAAATGTGAAAAAATTGAATGAAGTAAATTATAGCCCTCTTAAGATTTATTAATTATTTCTTTGAGAACAGTACTATTTTTACATACACTGACAGGAAACTGACAGGAAAAATCCAAAAGAATGATTATTTTTATTTTTACCCCCTCAAAAAAATTTAATATGGCGGACGCAACGTTAAAGATGTTTTTAAAAACTAATTACACAAACAGCCACTGATTTTTAAAGATCTCTACAAGTTTGATTCTATGACTTTTTTCGTACATTTATCGGTTGTACCTTAACTGGAACTAGATTTTATTAATTTTTAGCTTTGATGATTCCTCATGGGTGATTTTATGTTGGATGACTCAAATTTCACATTAATGCTCTTTAAATCTAGTAATTATTATTTTATAAATTATTATTATTTATTGAGAACTTGAGAGTAAACTTTTTCCCGAGTGCCGTGCCACGTGACCACTCTTTAAAAACCTGTTATTGTGATGCATATCGTTTGAAAGGACTCAATCTGTACCTTAGGTCTGTGTTATTTGTTTATTTTTTAAAAATTTAGTACTGATGTAGTAACGTGTATAGGGGCTCTTAAATTAAATTATTTACTTTCGTACAGAGGGCATGGTTGTCTACCATTAAAGACTACAAGTGGACTGGCAAGTGAGATTATAACAATCAAGTGTGTTACTTATATTCTCTTCACAACTCCAGTGGTTTAATTTCTTCCTTTGCTTTCTAAAGGACATTATCAATAAAAACAAATAAAAGAACTTTTTATATACTACGTTTTTAAATTTTCTGTCATAAATCATAAATTTGAAACCCGTCAAAATGAAGATTGTAAATATGGGATATGTCAAAACAAATAAAATATCATGCGGATTTTTTCCGAACTAACTTTCTATACAACAAAATTTGCTGATAACGAATTAAATTCTGCTGAAAGATGGCTAAAAGTATTAAAATAATGCATTGTCATCGTGTTCTGAGGTATTCTAAAAGTTTCAAATGTCTAGCTACTCGGGAAGTTAGTTAAAAATCGATTGCAAGATTTGTACTGGACAAACAAAAAACAAGAAAGCAAGCTAATAAAAAAGTAGTAAAAAATAACATATACAGATTTGAACTTAAAGCAAAACAAACCAGCTTAAGCCTCCTCCAGACTGCCAAACCGAACAGAAAAAACGATCCGAGCATATTGGTCTCTGCGCATGCCCAGTCTGAGATGCGCAGGCTCACTTTAGACTGGGCATCTCTCTTTATCACTATTGCGCAGAGATCAATGCTCGGCTCGTTTCCTCTGTTCAGTTTGGAAGTCTGGACGAGACTTTAATAATCTATTTTTAAAGATAAAATAACAATCTTCTGTCATTCGTTATCTCCTAAATTTTCTGTTATAGCACCCACCGGTTATATTGACTGTTGATATAATAGTTTCTTATAATAACAGTCATAATCATCATAAGTTATAAAGTGTTAATAACGAATGTAGCTATATAATAGTTTTAGCCAAAATAGTTTTACGTATTTTGGAAATCGGATTTGGTTTATAACTGCACGCTTGATCAATTACTGCATTTATAGATTCAGGGATAATATTATTACATAGTTTAGGAAACCTGAAACCACGTAATCACAGCCCTTCATATTTTTTATCACTATTGTTGTATTGTTTAAATAGAATAATAAATGGTTTTTATGTATGACTTAATAAAAGATTTAAGATAACATATTTAAACCGTGCATTATTAAACCGTGCAAGTTGATTAACGTGCATTATTAAATATTTAAACACAAGAGCACTTACGTTAATTGTCACTGTTCATATTTGAAACAGTCGTGTCTGGTCTTTATTTAATCCCAAGAACAGTAAGGTAATCAAGTTTTTTAGTCAACAAAGTTTTTCAAAAGTAAATTAATATAGCTAATAGTCATGTAATCACAAGAATACACGACCTACTCCTAACTTTTTATTCTTTTTTAACAGTGATTTCAGTCAGTTATAGCAGATTAGCGTGCCTTGTTAACATGACATATTCTCAAACAATTACTAGGGCCCTTTGGTTAATCATAACAGTTTATTTTTGAAGAAAATGTATACGCCTTGTTGACCTAATTAATCTTTATTTATTATATAATTTCATCATTACAAGAGCATTCAAGATAATCATCAATTCATATTTTTAGTATAATTTATTGATTGTGTTTTTTAAATAACCATTTAACATTGCGAATGGTATAGACTATTGTGTTTAGATTATTAAATAAAAAAAAAAAATTATTCGCCGTTATTTAATTTAACGAAGACCACATTTAAGTTTTCAGTGAACAAAGTATATAGAAAAAAATCAATAAAAAAGTTATTCAAGCATCTCTCAATCTTACTATTTGTTTTAATAAAAGACCCATCTGATTTTGACACAATCTTATATCATTAAAATAAATCTAATTTTTATTTATAAAATACAAACACCAAGCACCTTATATTTCATTTTTTATTTTGGCTAAGAAAATATCGTCAAAACAAAAATAAGGGACGGTTAAAAAAATTGGCTCGAGAAAATTATACTTTTAAAAACTGTTTTAATATTATAATTTTGCTACTTACTTATAACTTGAATCTAGATTCAGATTTGAAAGTAGTAAGGGATATAATAAGGAAATCGTTGAAACTAAGCCATTTATTGAGATGTTGAAAATACACACAAACATAATGGAGTTATGGAAATAGTAATTTTAAATTTTCTATCTTTATAGCAAGAGTGCTTTAAAGGAAATAGGTTTTTCCATCTCCCCAATCTTTTGTATCTTCGCTCATGAAAACGTAGATACGTAGGCGCAATTTAGACTGGGCATGCGCAGACCAATGTCGGCTCGTTTCCTCTGTTGGGTTTGGGAATCACTTTGAAATTTGGCATGTATGTGTCTTGTACCTGCCCACATATTTTAAAAATATAGCGACTTAAAAAAAATATTTTTCAAAAATATTAGGGTAAAAAATCTTAAGGGTTAAATTTATTTATTTTTTTTTCGACACCCTGAGGGGTATCATATGAAAGGGTACGTCGAGCTGATTACAAAAATATATAATTATTTGGTTATAACTTTGATAGGGCGAGCGTAGGCAAGTTTGAAGGGGGTGTGAAACGTGTCCCCCCCCCCCCCCCCCTTCTATCTCGCTTATGTGTTTATTTTATATTGACAAAATACGTTTTTTTATAACTATGGTCTTTTCGATGTATTTATATGGTTGCAGTCCGGTTCAGTGGCAAAAAAGTTTTATCAGAAGTTTGTTTATGTGTTTTGAGAATATGAGACCCATAGGATAGTTCAAAGTAAGCTTTTTAGAATTTAAAAAAAACACCATCAATAGGGTACTACTTAAACTAAACGCAGGGCTGCCTACGGACCCTCGCTGTGTGCTGACTAGCACACGCTTGACCTGTTTATTTATTTAATTTATTCAATTATTTAAATGTTTGCGGTAGTTTGACAGGTATGTAAACAAACTTTGACGTCATCAAAATGATCGCAGTAATAAATAATTATATTCACTTATAACTTTTAAACTAATTAATGGAATTTCATCGGTTTTTTTTTATATATGATCCTTAATTGTTTCCGGTTCCAACAATATGCTACATGTCAAAAACGTATTTATACTTCTGGTACCGTCAAAGTTTCAAAACTCAAAAATTGAAAACTTCAAAATAGCGGCCAATATCAAAATGAAATTTAGTGGGCTTGTTTGTCATACAGAGAGATTCGTGCCAAATTTCAACTCGATCAGGACCATTTTAGTTTTTTTAAATATTTGCTGACTCATCAAACTGGGCTCAAGATGGAAAAAGTTGATTTTCCGGGCGGCACTACTACAGATAAGGACTGATTTTTCTGCTAAGTTTCAACTCTCTAGGTTAAATATCTTGGGCGCTACGATGATAACATACACACATACACTCATACTTATACTTTTCCTACCCTAGGTAGTGAGGAAAAGTAAAAATTTGTATATTTCATGTTATTATATATAATCTTTTTTGTAACCTTAAAATAACCGTTAATTAAAGGTTCCAAAAACATGAAGTAAATAACATGGAATATTGCTTAAATACAATAAATGCTTAAGATAATTGAAAATATGAAAACAGAGTAGAGGGCAACAGCTGGTTCTAAAAAACCCCTTTTTCAAATTGGACACAGTTTGCTTTACATTTTGGTGAGGGCTGATGGAAACCAAAGCTTCTTACTAAGATCTCGTCCATTTCCCTCGCAGTCTTCTCCCTTCCTTTTCCCTCCGACCCTTAACTTGAAATTTTTAAGTGGGTTTACTTTAAACTAATCGCTTTTTCTTTCCCTTTCAATTTTCTTTGATGACGATTTTTCATTGTTTTCAAAAATAATTTTCCCTTGGGGAATTATAAGCGTATTTTCATCGTGGTGTTTTATTACTGTTTTTAATGGTTTTCCTTGGGAAAAAAAAACACAAAAATAAACGATACCGGGTGTCTTCTCTTACTTCACAAGTTTTAATTGCTATTTCAATTCCCCCAATCTCAACCCCCTCCCCTCCCCAAAAAAAGTAATTGTAAGGTCTGTTATTACTAGTAATTTTTGAGAAAAAATATCCTTTTAGTATTTTCATTTTCGGTATTATTTAGTTGAAAAAGGAAACGTTTGAATCTATTCTTTATTTCTTTTCTATTACTATATCAAAGAACAATTTTCATAATAACTTCAAAAGCATTTAATTTGCATAAGTGTACCTTGAGATCTAAGAATTTTATTCTGTTTATAGTATCTCCAACCAATTAACTTAATTTCCGAAGTTTAAGTTTGGATCAATCGATTCGAACACTTATATCTAGAAATAACTAAAATGATAAAAAAATATGGGCAGAATGAAAGGTATAATATTCAATAGCTTCTGAGTCAGATTTCAACCTCTATCTCAACTCTTATTTTGATTCGTCTCTCCGGTATTGAAGATGACCTCTAGTTTTATTTATATTTGCTCATTCTATTTATTTTAACCAGTAATTTAATTTTACCTTTTCTGGAATATTCATTGTACACTGCTTCTTTTTGTTTATTAGTACTCAAGTTCCAATATATAAAAACTTATTTATACTGTCACTGTAGGCACTGATGATGGCCGAGAGGCCGAAAGCTAGTTTTGAAGATTAAATACTCATTTTGTGAAGAGGCTTTCAATTTTATGTTTTATTGACATCAACTCCACTTGCGCTCTTACTGTGCATGACCAAGTGGTTTAAGGCTGTCCTCATCAGTTTAAAGATGACTTAGGCCGCTCCCTGACTTGTCGGTACGATATCGGTGCGGTATCGGTAAGCTAGTATGCCGATGCGGTAAGATTCTTTGCCAAGTGCCTATATCTTACCGATTCGGTACAGATTCTTTACCGCGCGGTAAGGAATCGGTAAGATATAGGCGCTCGGTAAAGAATCTTACCGCATCGGCATACTAGCTAGCCGATACCGCACTGATATCGTACCGACAAGTCAGGGAGTGGCCTTAATTTATTCTTAATCTATTCAACATATTATAGAATCTAACTTCTAACTCATGTAGATAATGTTTTCGCTTGATAACATTTAAAGTATGATGCAAGAAGAAAGTTGTATCGAAATGCTGATCACGATTTTTCATTTTTTACCGCATTATCTTTAGGTTAAACAATAAAATTCTTTACACCCTCTCCATTAAAACTTTATCATTTACACTTCAACTAAATTAGGATTTGAGCTTAATATTTGGTGGGATTATGTGTCTGGGTTTTACTGCGTCGAGTCGATTATTTGAGGTGATTTGATTGGTTTTTAGTTTCTTTCCTTTCTAAGGTTTTTCTTTGTTAGAATGCTTATTTATTCCTGGCTGTATCTTCCTACTTCCTAGGGCTTCCTTCTTCTCATTACAATCGTCTGAGGAAGAAGGTAAGGTCGGCCTTGCCTTCAAGATTTCCTGGCCTAATTGGAAATTCTCCGAGACCGGAGGTTCTGATTAGATTCCTAAAACCTTGCTCCCGTAGTTTTTCTCTTTTTTTAACCTCGAGATTCGAATCTTATGAGCTTACTAAAGCAAACTTTGTTCTGAAGAAAAGATTTTTATTTTTACTCATTTCTTTTTTAATAACATTTTTACTTCGCTTTATAAGTTTAACAACTAGGTATCATGACTAAGTTAAAAAATAATCTTATTCTCTTATAATTATGCTTTGTTGCAGGGATCAGCAAACCTGCAATAGCTTTTAGTTGATTTTACATTTCGCACACTTGGAAGAAAAGTGACACAACTCAAAAATTCGATTTTTTTGAAAATGGGTGTAAAAAAGCGACCTCTATTTGGTAGAATAAAGTCCTAAGCCGTTATTATAATAGTTTCCCACTAGATAGCAGAAGTGTCATTATGGTTATCAGTGATATCAAGATTAAGTTGGCAGAACAGAGACATAACTTAGTTGTCGTGAGAAAGGAAGTGCGATGATAGTGAAAGAGTGACACTTTTGCTGTTGAAACAATATTTCCTGTAAGTTAAGTAAACCTTTTTTTTATAACAATAGTGACATATTTATAAAAGTGTCAGTCTATCTTCAAAATTAGTGGTAAAAATAATAGTATTATTTTGTACAATTAGGTAATGTGTCGTTCTTAGTCTAAATTATTTTTATTTTTAAAACTATTTTTAAAAGAATAACGACACTTTTGGGTATTTTTAAATTATAGCCCACAGGCCACCATAAGAAGTGAGTCGCTGATTGATAAAGTTTTCTTACCTTCTGGAATCGCTTATTTATGCCTTGTCCACCGATGAATTGGGTATATGGCAACTGGGCGCTGGGCCATTTCTTTTTTGTTGACATGCCAAACTTGCCCTTCTGCGGGAACATTGAAAAGAGATAGATAAAGTTTTGATTTTCACAGGATCGTTTAATTAAATTATTTCAAAAACGGTGGTAAAGGTGGCCACCGATAAGAGTGGGCCGTTTGGGGTGGCCACCGCCCCAAACATATCGCTCTGCGGGGACGTTGAAAAGAAAACGGCCCACTCGTATCGGTTGCTACCTTTACCACTGTTTTTGAAATTATTTAATTAAACGATCCTGTGAAAATCAAAACTTTATCTACCTCTTTTCAATGTTCCCGCAGAAGGGCAAGTTTGGCATGCAGGGCCGTCCCTAGGGGTTTAGGCGCCCGGGTCAAAAGCAGATGTGGCGCCCCCCTTTATTACCAAATGCACCTAGTTTTTCTTAAGACGGGGGCCTGGCGACGCCCCCCTAGACGTGGCGCCCGGGTCAGCTTGACCCGGTTGACCCCCCCTAGGGACGGCCCTGTTGGCATGTCAACAAAAAAGAAATGGCCCAGCGCCCAGTTGCCATATACCCAATTCATCGGTGGACAAGGCATAAATAAGCGATTCCATAAGGTAAGAAAACTTTATCAATCAGCGACTCACTTCTTATGGTGGCCTGTGGACTATTAATAATTAAAAATTAATAGAGGTAATTAAAAATTTTATGAAATCTTAAAATGTAATGAAAGTTAAAACTATAACTATTAAAATAAAATAAAAAAGTTTAAGATTATTCAAATAAATAATACAGTTTGACACGTGAAAACTTTTTAAAAACTTTAAAGTGCTCTCCTGAAAAGTTATGTTTTTTGAGTTGTGACACTCTTCTTCCAAGTGTGCGATTTGTTTTTTTGTTAAGTTTAATGGCTATTTTTTTGTAATGTTTACTGGCTATTTTTTATTTTTTTTTTTTTTTTGTAAAGTTAACAGGTTATTTCTTTTTTTATAAAGTTTACTGGCTATTTTATTGTGACAGATTTCTTATGTGTCAATACTCCAATACTTCGCATTAATAATACGAACTTGAACATGTTAACTTCGAAGCTTCAAAATGATTGTTCGCATTTAAAAGTAGCTATGGAGTAAAATATAGCAAATATACCACTGCAATAGCTAATTTAAGTATAAAAAAAAAAAATCCAAAAATAAAATAGATTGTCAACGTGGGTAAGTGTGTTTGTATGTGTGAATATTCTTTATAGGCTATTTAATTTTTTAAGATATCTGAACTAAATTTGTCATCTCACTGAAATAGTTTCATCCTCTAATTGAACTTATCCTCTAATTGTGTCTTCAGGGATGTTAAAAAGAAAAGAAAGTTTTTTGCGATATTTCGTCCCCAAATTAGGATATTTTCAAATAATATATTTATTTCTGTTTATTCATTAATTAGATTAAAATTGTCTGCTTATCAATTAAAGAAAGTGATATTTTAAAACCACTTCTTAATATCGCCATATTGAAAAATCAATAATGTAAATTAGAAATATATATATATTATAAACAATAAACCATCAAATTTTACTCTTTTGAATTCTATTAATTTTAGCGTTCGGACATCTTATGTTAAAGTTCATTTAATATTATTTTATCTATATGAATTTAAACATCTGATAAACTATGTATTTTGGATCAATTTATTGCACACACCAAAATAACTAACAAACACTTAACTCAATTTTTAATGACGGATTTCTTTTTTTTTAAATAAAAATAAATATCATTAGATATTGTGCATTTACAGTAAGGCAACATGAATAAATAACATCTTCATTAAGATGACATTAAGTATTAAAAACTTATTCAGACGGAGATTCCATTAGTTTAATGAAATCTTTTCATTCCATTTAGAGAAATAGTCTGAAAAAAACAAACTTTTCCTCGCCAATCTTATTATTATTTTTATTAAATGCTACAATACATTGTTTAGTTATTATTTATTACTTAAAAATTGTGCTATTATTACTTAAATAATATCAGGGTAATACAATTAAGTTTTGATGGGCTGTTTGCCTTCGTTTTCGGTATACGTCAAGAGGTTATAGTAATGCTCAAGTAAAAAAAAATTACAAATTTACATATCAATTGAGACCAATAAGTTATGATTATATTTGATACGAAATTACATATTTGTATTGTCAAATATATTATAACTGAAAATATTAAAATGTTACTTTTTACAGGCGGAATAATATATGATATATTTTTGGAAATTAAATCTTTATATTATGCAAATTATTATTAGTGGTTGTCCCTGACGATAAGTCTATAACTAGAAAATATAAATTTTAATTTATTGTTTATTTATTATTAGTGTAAAAAGAACTATTGCGATGGAGCGGAATTTCGTTTTTCGACGGATTCGAACTTAAGTACGAAATAGAGTCGGTGGTACAATGCAGGGGGAAAACAACACGTAAGTACTGTATTCATTTGCTGGTTAGGTATTTCGGTCTCAGCGCTCTCCTACTATTCTACTACTACCCCATCATACCCTATTTAGGCAACCTTTGTACACCGTCCTTGCTTACCGGTGAGGTATATCGACATTTTTGAAATAATTACTACCTAGATTTCTAGAGAATGTATTAATAATAGCAACGAGGATTGTAATAGGGTTTATGGACGACGGTGCACTAGCACATTTTAGTTTGGATGCTCAATATATTTTGAACGCCAGATATGAAGACTGCTGGATAGGCCGCTCTTCGTCTGTTGCGGTTATTTCCTCGTCTCGTCGCCTTTGAAATATATAAGACTATTTAAACCACACACACACACACACACACACACACACACACATATATATATATATATATATATATATATATATATATATATATATATATATATATATATATATATATATATATATATATATATATATATATATATATATATATATTTATAAAACTGTGATCACTTATCACATCGAATTATAAATTAATGTACAAAATATTGACGTGACGGACACATGAAATATATCAAATCAGATGAGTACTTTAATGATATAGGTGGAAATAAATGAAAATTTGTATGTCTATGATAGAGACACTTAAAATTATATGAGACCAACAACTGGCTAATTGTAAGCTACCATCCAAATTTCATTAAAATCAGAGGAGTACCTAGTTTTTAAGATAATATGTTCATTAAAAATTAAATGACAGACAGACACCACAACTAATCCCTGATGTCTAAAACGGATTTCAGTCTTAGAATTTTTGAAATCGAAGAAATAAAATATTTACCTTCGATAAGATCTGAAGCAAAATGTTTTTATATTTAATTTAATTTAATATTCTTCATTCAAAATTGTTTTAATATAGTTTATTTGACCGGTACGAATATTATTTTTGTGTTTTCTGTTCGTTTAATATATGCTAAAAGTTTTACCTGGTTAAAAAAAGTATTAATATTAATTAAGTACTTGACCTACTACATGAGAAGAAAGTCAGATTATTTAGATAAAATAATAACCTCTAGTGTAATAATGCAAAATATTCTATTTTTCTTTTTTACGGGTTTAAAATAAATTAATTTACTTCAGACAACTCTTTCTACAAAATAGACAGAGAAAAATTATAAAAAAATAAGGAAATTTAATTATAACAAATTTATTTTCTTCTGAACTATATATGTATATATATATATTTCCAGATAATTTAATACGATAGTGTTGTCTGGTTTTGAAACATTACTCTGAAAAACACAGCCTTAGAGTGCAAAAACTTGTTTACTATTTTCTATTTTTACATTTATTGTTTCAAGGATAGAGTTGGTTGAAAAGAACAAAACAAAGAGAATATAGTAGTGTATCTATATGTTTCCATAGTGTAACGGGAAGGAAATGAAAAGAAGAAACAGTAAGCTTTTTTAACATTAGAGTAAGTGAGACAGAGTTGAATGTGGAATTAGAGATTCCCATATTTGTATTACCCCAGGTTTCCTTGTCGGCAGTGAAAACTAATACAAAGACAATCCAAGGTGTAACGTACAGAGCCGGTCGCAAGTATAGAGTTTCAGGTGTAACAACAGAAAATGTCATTTCCCCACTTTAAATGCATTAGTTATACGAAACAACCACGTTTTGAGGTCTGCGGTTCGGATATAGTCCCGTCTTACTAGCAATAACACTGCGCTGGGATTGTCTCTCAGTTATACTGTCCTGCAAACACGACGCGTATTGCAGATCGTAGTCTACTCTTAGCTGCGTTTTCTCACTTTAACAACGGATTCAATTTTCTTTCCTTATTTTCTGCACCGCATTTTATATTTCTATTGTTCTTTTTTATTCTATTGATGTCCTTTTTTCCCATCTCTTTTTTTCCTATTATTTAATCTGAAGGATCGAAGTGGAAGAAAAGGATCCAATAAAAGGTCTTCACTTCACTTCTAGAATAAGTAATAAGGTCCTTATTGAAATTAAGAGTTTTTCTTCGAGAAAGGTACTTCTTCTCCTTATGAAGAAATTCAGACCTGCAATAGCAGTAGAGTTCTACTTTCTTCGCTTCAGGAATCTTGTTGAATATTTCTTTGGACCCCCTCCCAAGGAGTAAAGGACCGAGGATCCGATCCTTTTCTTTTCCCAACCCCATTATCACCTGATGATTATTTAAATAATTTATTCTCTTCCAATGAAAAAGAGTCTAAAGGACCCTTATTAAAGTTGCTTAAAAAGAAAACGAAACAATGGAGTTGCCAGATTATAAACCTTGTCCTTTTTAATAATTAAATAACGACCGATATTAATATTGAATAATTATTACAAGACGACATCTATTGTTTGTTTTTTGTGAACTAAGTTTCTTTGTTTCAGAATAAAATATAATAATTGATACTTATTGTTAACTTTAAAGGAATAAAAGGTCAGATTCATAAAATAATGATAGTAATATAAATTTGAACCATCATCACGAGGCGCAGCCCCATCGGTTGTTATAGTTTCACTCATTATTATTGGCTTGGCAGTTGGTTTAGAGTACTTGCATCATATAAGAAACTAAGATACAAACATACCAGTCTTGTGAGTTCGAATACCAGATGGGGAGACATGTAAGTTGGTCCACAGTTTTATTAAATTCTCGTATCACGTTCGCTATCATTTTCTTGTATCAAATTTGTGTATCAAAATGATTCGAAGGTCGGATCAGACGTGTTCCTACCAAAAGTTGGTATTTGCCCGACACATGAGAGGATGATTCACTGAAAAGAGTTTATTAATTTTTTACTATTTATTAAGAGTAGGGCAGAGAATCGGATACCTTAAACATATACTTTATGCGTGATCATCTGGGATCTAAGTGAAATATAGATCACCTCTTTGGAAAACCATCACCAAGATATGTTGGTTATTGAAGACCTTTGGCATGTTACTAGTAAACTAATCTCCTATATCTTTTATTGATTTAAATTTAAACTTTACCAATGTTATATTTAGTATTTAGTGTAGATTCTCACTTCTTAGGAATATGAAGTAAGATAATTAGAATTGAATATTGCACTAGTTTGATCATGCCCCTTTTATTTCAGACGATCAATACCGGTCATGGTCATAGACACAGACTAACTCAAATAGATCTTTATCAAACAACTGCCTTACAATAAACAAAGTGACACACTAAATATCTAATTTGTGACGGACTGTACATTTTTTCATTCACTTCTAATAGGACTCAAAACAATTTTATTATCAATATAACACATGTGAATAATACTGAACAGAAATAAATTATTAAAACATTACCGCTTACCGAAGGTAACCATCAGTTCTCTTACGGTAAGATGGTTTTTTTGGTCAATTTATTATTAATATAATGTATTTTATACATATATAATATGTTAGACATGATTATTTGTTTGGCTACTATACAACTTTATTACAATAAGGAATCACAATAATTTTGTACGCGAATACACTAGTGCGAAAGCGATGAAATAGATTATCTAAAGATATACAAAAACACAAATGTCTTATATACCAGCTAAAGACATAAATAACAAACAGTCAACGAATTCTCTTTCGCTCAGCGTTTTTCCACTGATGATAACCTTATAGGTTAAAAGAACTTTTCAGTAAATAAAAGCTATTACTGAACTTAGCTGATTTTGTGGAGACACTCTGGATCGCTATATATTGATTATAGATTTCACTATTAGAATTGAATTTACTTGACTTAGTTCTTTTTTACTCTAAGAGGGGCTTAGGGCTTCAATAATTCTACCGTCCTATTTGCGACCATCTCCACCGGATTCTATTTGTAGCCATGGCCTTGGTCTCATTCCAGGTCTTGCCTTTTCTTGATCCTTCTCTAGGTACTCCAACGTGTGCCTCTCTTTCTCTTTGTCCTGCGTATTCAAGCCAAAATATCTTTTGATCACTCCATCCTCTGATTTTCTCAGAGTGTGCTCTTTTGCCTTACCCACATATATTATGACTTTCGGATTTTTTAGATGATTTCTTCCAGCCCAGTTTTCCACAATGCCTTGTTTTTTTATTCTATCAGGCCACCTAATTCCGAGGATCCTTCTAAGCATTTAATAATAAAAGCCTGTATTTTAGTTGCTTTCACGAATGTCCCTTTCTCACATGTAATAACCGACTTCATATTTGTTTCAAAGATCAGCAACTTTGTACTTCCAATTAACCCTCGTCATATTAAATTTTTAATGTACGTAAAATCTCCAAAATGAACTATTATTACAAGTATATAGCATTATTTTAAGTGACAGATATTAGAAAAAAAATGAATTGCATTATTAATCAAGGCAATTTTTGAAAATGTTGATGTATATAAATATATTTCTTCGTATTTATCTTAAAATTCTAAAATCAACCACATTCGATATTTCCCTACATTGATGCTGAATGTAAATCACAAACTCAATTTCATCAGAAAATCTTAGAGTGGTGTAATCACATATTAAACAGTGATTCATTAATAAAATCCAGGCTCTTCATAAATATATATAATTACATTATAATAAAACAACATATCCATACTAAACTTGCTGCCGCTATTATGAAACTAGTCTTCCAATTAGTTCACCACATAGCTTCTTCTCATCCTATCTCTTATACTTTTATGCTTTCCAAACCTATTTTTGTAAAATTATTTCAATTTTACCCTCCGTTTTCTAAATCGGTCAATCTTTATTTGATTTTGTTTCCAAGCTTACCGAAGGTAACGAAAGCTATGTGATCGTTCTCTGTCAGTCTGTCGCTAAATTTTTGCGAACCAACATATATCTTAAAAACGACTTGTCCAAATTTAATAAAATGTGGATGGTTGGTCATAATTAACCCATTTTTGGTCCCATACAAGTTTTAACCTTCTGTCCTATTTCTTTTTCTCCCAAATGTACTCAAACATACATTTATTTATACCTATATCATCAAAAATAGTTATCCGATTTTTTGAAATTTGGATGGATTGTTGAAAGTAGCCCGCAGATAGCTCCAGATTAATTCCAACCGTCTTTGACTAATTTTGACACATTTAAAAAAAATACGTGTGGTGTCGCGGGACACCCGATAGGAACGAAGTTCCTTACATTTTTCATTAAATATAAATTTTAAAATCACACTGCTAAGTACGTATACATTGCTAACTACTTATACATGGCGGAGTTAGAAAAGAGACAAAATTAAAAGTAACGAACTGTTTGTACATGGCAGAGTTAAGGCAAAATTAAAAGAAAATCATTGTTTGTATAATTAAAGCAAGCGTCTTACTATAAATATATATTAAATATAAGAAAAAAGTTGATCATGATGAGTTAATAGTGAAAGAGTATGTTTGTTAAAAGAGTTTGGATTGAAATAGGACTGTTTTCTACCTACCCGGCCAATTAATTTAAAATATTATAAAATATGTATCTTCCCTACTCTACAGCTTCTGCTTGTATCAGGGTGAAATTTTACATGAGTATATTTTATTTATTTACAAAACAAAGTGACATTTTTGACATATATAACAAAAATAATCAAAACAAGTCAAGTAACAGCTTAGAATAATAATATATATAGAAGGAGCATAGAATCGGAATCCTAAGCAATTACTGATAAGAGACTGAAGCCAACTTTTGCCGAGAGGTTGTGTTCTTAATACCAGGCTGCTAACATAACAACACTCATTTTTTTCATTTAAACAGGAGAAGGTTGGCCATGCTTTAGTAACTATTCAAAGCCCGCTCACAAACATCACAAGACAAAACCCTGCCATTGGCTATTGTTTACGTTTCACTCTTACGTCATTTTTTTCACCTCGCACGGCATGATATAATAAACATTATTTTTAGCATATTTCAAGCTAAAATAAGATAAAACACAAAAAAATATTACAATAAACTAAAATGACTATCAATAATTATAATTTAATAAAAAATTAAATTAAAAAACCGAAGGCAAATAATTGTAGAGTTATGACGTCACAAATTACAAACATGGATTTTTAGAACGCGGATTAAGGGACACAACCAAAGTTGGCTTCAATGTTATCAGTGATCCTCCTTCTATATATTTTATTATTCTAAGAGTAACAGGCTTCCTTAATAACACTTTTTCCGTCTTTTAAAGCTTACGTTTACGCGAGCGTTGCGTGTGAACGCTTGGGCGGATAACGTTTTCCGACGAACTCAGCCTGGGCATTGGTAAAATGAACATGTGTACCAAATTGCATCTACCTCGGTGAGCATTCTGTAGATTTCGTGACGGATTTTGCGTGACGGTGATTTTGGTCGTTTTTTTCGGATTCACTCCCGGGCTCCAGAACGTGCCATAAGGAACTTCGTTCCAAAAATGGAGTGAAGTTTAAAATAATTTGACAATAATAGGGTGTAATGTGTCACTCTGTACCACACTAATTGGCAGACTATTTTACATGAATTTCAATTTAGCAATATTATCTAAAGAGCGCAAATGGTTGAAATTAATTTGGTGCTACCTGTGGGCTACTATCAACAAACTATCCTAAATTTAAAAAATTAGATAAGAACATTCAAAGATATAGGTGTAAACAGATGTATGTTTCTGCGCATATGGAAAGGATACAAAGGGGTGCAGAGAGTTGAAACTTATATGGGACCAAAAATGGGCTAATTATGACCTACCGCCTAAATTTCATTAAAATCAGACGAGTAGATTTTATGATATGTTGGTTCGTAAAAGTGAGCGACAGACAGACACGGGACCAAAAATGCTCCCTGATGTATGAAACGGATTTCTGTCTTGGAATTTTTGAAATCGGAAACATAAAAATATTTTCGTTCTTTAGAACCATCACATAGCTTCTGTTAACTTCGGTAAGCTCGGAAGCAAAAAAGTAATTATAATTAAAAAGTCAATAATCTAGATTTATTTTATTAGTAGTAATTTGCTTATTTATATAATAACGAACTTCGTAAATTAGTTATTTATTTACTTCGCAACTTGCTCTATTTTTTCATATCAGCAAAGTTTATAATTATTTTAATGTGAAAGAAAACCCCCAAAAAAGTGGAAAAGTTTTTAGTTTGTTAAAATAAATTTTAACAAGTTCTTGAGTATGTTTTTATGTAGCTTTCCGGCCTTCCGCATCTTGGTGCTTATGTAAATAATTCATTAGTCTGAAAAACAGGTCTTTTTAAACCTTAAAGCCTCCTCGAGAAAGAGAGGGGGAAAGCTTGCCTCGCGTTTCGTTCCCCGACATTTCACGACTTGACCCGATTAAACCCGAATAAAAGCCTGAGCTTGGTGGCAAAAGCAAGAATCCCTACTAAAACTACACAATCCTTCTTCCCTTCGTTTACCAAAAACGGTATTTTCTCAAAGCCTTTTTTATTCATTTAAAATTTTACCTTCGAAAAAAATCTGAAATGATTTATTCTAGCCTTATACTTTTTTTTAATCCTTCTCTTAAAATTACAAAGTTCTTAACTAATTAACTTTATAATTCACTAAAATAAAAATAATATTTAAATAATGATATCAAAGTATGCTCGTATAATAGTCCTATTCATATAAAATATTTCATCTAAAATAATTGATACTTACCGTAACAATGAAGTTCATTTTAAAACTAAGGCCAATAATATAAAATAAGAACATATATTACAGATATAACTATTAACTATATTAAATGGTACATTCCTACTATACTCTTGGAGGTTTAACCCCGAATGTGTAGACATCGTAGGACCTTTCAAAAAGCCTGGGATGTGTTTTAATAATAGTTATTTATGCACCTAGGGAATAATGTAAGATATTATTTCCCGCGTGACTGAGTTGATTCCTGAGGTAAAGCCAAAGGAATCGAGGCAACTAAATCCCGAGGCGAAGCCGAGGGTATTAGGTATCTTAATTCCCGAGGCGAAGCCGAGGGATTGTCAATTAGCTCCCGAGGCGTAGCCGAGGGAGATAATTATAACAAGGGAATAATAATGCATTATTCTCGAGGTACATACAAATTTTATCTCCAGAAAAAGCGCTGTATAATATTTAATCAATAAAGAAAACATTTGTATTTCTTTATTAAACGAATTAAATACAAAAATAAAACAATATAAATTATTTAAAACAATTAATAATCACTTTTAAAGTAAAAAAAAAGAAATAAGTTCAACGAAAGCTAAAAAAAAGTAAACAAAGCATCGTAGAATGACTCGCAATACAGCTGGGAGTTTTAAAGCAGTGTTTCCAACCTGATTTCAATCAATTCACTATATTTGCCATTCAATCTCTACTATTTACAAAATAATTAGGTTGGCGAACGTGGATTATAATCACGTTTTTACATTATTTCCCTGTTTTCACATTATTTCCCCGTTTTTAAGAACGAGGATGAAAAGACCAACATTATTACCTATAAACTAGCCCTGAAAAGTTACTTTTCGTCCTTATTGGAGATAAAAACATATTATACGTTTATGTGCACACAGGTCGAAAATATGAATATTATTATTTTATTTTCATAGCATACAGGGTGTCCCAACTTAAGTCTGCCAAAAAGAAGGGGCATATAGGGGACCCTAAAAGGAGTCAAAAATGTTATATTAACCTATGTCCTGTCGAGCTTCGTTTTCAGACTAGCGCCATTTTTAAAAATTTTGAGCTAAGCTTATTTTTTTACACTTAAACAACTGTATCTCAAGAACTAAGCGGGATAGCTTATTATTTTAGGTATCGTTGGAAATCTACAAACATTTGCTAAAGGAAATGTTATTATCAATTTTCATTCATTTTTATTCCTTCTAGTTCAAATTTAGCTCAAAATGTATTTTTTTTTTACATAAAAAAAATAAAGAAATTTTTGACGGCCCATAGTGCTTAAACTAGTTAGTTCTTGAATTGTCCAGGCAATGGAAAAACTTCTTTATTTAATAACCTTTTCATGGATACCCATATTATTGTATGTTAAATAGGAAATTTTTTACGTTATAGACACATTTCTTGAAAAAAAGTAATGTAAATATGAGAAAAAATTACTTCTTATTTAATATCTCCTCTTTTCGGTATAATCATTTGACTCGACTTAATCATAATCACTTTCAAAGTAAATGTGTGATGAAATAACTATTGTTGACTAACTTTTAGGTTGCAACTTTATAGTTTTAATTGGAGGCTTATTGCAGCCAAACGGTATCGAAATGCAGATTGCGCTAGTGGTTACGATAAGATATTTAAAGATCTACAACTTTGGTCCTATGACTTTTTATCGTATCTCCATCGGTTCTACCTTAAATGGAGGTAAATTTGATCCTTTTTTTTACAATTATTTACTTTTCGCGCTCTTGTGGTGTCCGCAATTTTTGACCGATTTAATTTTTTGGGGCGCTTAAACCTTATTACCAATGCTCATCGAGTATTTATTATTTTATTAATTTGTCCTAGAATTTAATCATTTATTAAATATTTACTGGGGCAGCTGCCGTAATTAAACGAGACAGGTAATTATGGTTGATCATTGTTCTATGACTTCCAGTCTGATTGGTCTACTGTGTTTCTGATTGGAAAATGTGTTTATTTTCTCATTTAATTTATCTCTTTTTTAGCTTATCTTTGCATCTATTTATTATTAACTTTAAATCAAATTATAATTATCAATAACTACGGGAGACATACAGAGAGGGGATCTATTTTTCTCTGTATGTCTCCCGTAGTTATTGATAATTATAATTTGATTTAAAGTAAAATTTAATCTTTCCGTAGTATGAATACTACCAAAAACTTAAAAATTTGAATGTATTATTAACGATCATTGCTATTTATTTCTATATATGATTGCCTATCTTTTTTTAATTTATAAATAGGACTCCAAACTACGATTTGGAGAGTTTTATACTCTTAATAATGGAATGAACAATGTATAATACAGTCCCAATTCTATTCTTAGACGGCTTCGGAAACAAAACTATTTAAGCATTTAATTTAATTGCTAGGCCTATATATAATATTATATATATATATAGCAATTTTATTCCGTGTTTACACACTGCAAACCCTCTTGTCTCTCACAAATTGTGTGTATATATATATATATATATATATATATATATATATATATATATATATATATATATATATATATATATATAAATGAATAAATTCTCGACCGTAAAAATGAACAGAAACAAACAAAACTCAGGTCGTTCTTTTGATGTTTTACGGCCCCTGAAGAAGGTTTTAAGTTAAAACCGAAACGTCGGGATTGTAACATAGTGACGATTTTTGCGACCGAAACCTGAGTTTTGTTTGTTTCTATATATATATATATATATATATATATATATATATATATATATATATATATATATATATATATATATATATTTGAATTTAAAAAGCTACATATGTATTTATATCAGCATACATAGCTTGAGCAAAAAATCAAGTTATATTTCAAGGAGGGGAGGGGGTGTTGTAATATGTATCAATGTAGATAGTATTTTATATTTCTAAAATATATTGTAAGGCTAATATAAAAATAATCAATAAAAAAAAAAGATATTTATATTAATATAAATCAAAGCTTAACACATAAAGGAAATTTTACCATTTGTTATAGTTTTTGGGAGCGATTAAATCTCAATTGATTGTGTAAAAATAATAAATTATTTTTTTTCCTTTGGTAATGATTTTTCTGGATATACCTATTTACAAAATAAAATAGTAAATTGTGATATTCTGTAAAATAATGATATATAAAATATAACCGAATTATACGACAATACGAATAAAAATTGGTAAGGCGTGAAGTCTCACGTAAAAAGGGTTTCGTTGGTATTGTGAACACAAAATTAGAAGGGGGGGGGGGGGGGGGGGGAGAAAAGTTTTTTTGACAAAATGGCGCCGACAATTAAACACTATCCATAAGTGGTATATATATTTGTAATCTACTCTTCAATACCTTTCATTTGATACCCCACTCAAAATTTAAAAAAAATATTTTTTTTTCGAGTGACATGAATTATCCGCCATCTTGGATTTCCAGTAGATCAGATCAAATTGCTAATCTTATTTTTTCTATGGCCCAGCAGACCACACATTTTGCATATTTTTCTATATTTTTAGTAATAGCGGAAATACGATTTTAGGGGGGGGGACACGCAAAATTTCGATGTTTTTTGACAAAATGGCGCTGAAAATTAACCACTATCCCTAAGTGGTATATATATTTCTATTCTACTCTTCAATACCTTTCATTTGATACCCCACTCAAAATTATAAAAAAATATTTTTTTTCAAGTGACATGAATTATCCGCCATCTTGAATTTCCAGTAAATCAGATCAGATTGCTAATCTTATTTTTTCTATGGCCCAGCAGACCACACATTTTGCATATTTTTCTATATTTTTAGTAATAGCGGAAATACGATTTTAGGGGGGGGGACACGCAAAATTTCGATGTTTTTTGACAAAATGGCGCTGAAAATTAAGCACTACCCCTAAGTGGTATATATATTTCTATTCTACTCTTCAGTACCTTTCATTTGATACCCTACTCAAAATTATAAAAAAATATTTTTTTTCAAGTGACATGAATTATCCGCCATCTTGAATTTCCAGTAAATCAGATCAGATTGCTAATCTTATTTTTTCTATGGCCCAGCAGACCACACATTTTGCATATTTTTCTATATTTTTAGTAATAGCGGAAATACGATTTTAGGGGGGGGGACACGCAAAATTTCGATGTTTTTTGACAAAATGGCGCTGAAAATTAAGCACTACCCCTAAGTGGTATATATATTTCTATTCTACTCTTCAATACCTTTCATTTGATACCCCACTCAAAATTTAAAAAAAAAAAAAAAAATTCGCGACGTGAATTATCCGCCATTTTGAATTTGAACAGCTGATAATATTGAGTTCGCTATATTTTTCCTGTGTGCGCGTCAAAACGATCTTTTATACTGGAAAGTTTTACGTTTTTATCTTTTTTGGTTCAAAAGTTATTGGAACCGTACAGAGTGACAGACGGACACAGGAACGAAACTATAAGGGTTTCTTTTTTTTGGTTTTACCAACGAAACCCTAAAAAATGGATAATTGAGCAATAACAATAATCTTTAAAAAATCATTTTGAAAGCAAAAAGAAATTGATGCAAAAAAAGGAAAGATAGAAGAATAAAAACCTGGAGCTTGTTTAAGCATTGGTTTGAAATCTATTCAGCGTAAAACAGAATGTTAGAAAAAATACGTGGGGCCATGTAGCGAATATTTGAAACCTCCCACTGTGATCCTTACAGTGAAATGAGATGCCATTATTCAAATATGCTGTTTCTATCGCTGAATACAAAGCAACCTTTTTCAATTTAAGCACTAATTCACAAAAAAAAAAAAAAAAAAATGTATAATGATAACACCGACAAAGAAATGGAAATCTTTACAAACTCAAATAAATATATATGTGCTAGTGTGTATATTTGATCATAGATATAGAGTAAATATTAAGCTCCGAAGAACTCTTTTAAAAATGAGATACCTTATGACTCGTTATCCCATAAAAGATGGTAATTGAGAAAGTAGAGAGTACGTTGTTGGAAGTTGTCGAATAATACCGGGAAACGTACGTTAGTTCTTTTCATAATAGTTGAGTAATTAGGTATCTCAGATAGAGATGGACTAAGTAGTTCTTTCTACAGGGTTATACAAATAATCACTAGTATGATTTGTTCTGTTTACTCGTTTATCTTAACGTTCTGTTTTTGGTGAATAATTTCTTTTTCTTGGACAATTTTGTTTTTCTTGATAGAAATATGAAGAATAGGGACTAATAAATTTATTTTTGAACCGACGTATTATTTATTTTATATTATTAATTGAAGTTAGAATCTACTGTAACAAGTATTTTGTCTTAATATTAAGACAAATATGTACGAGTACATTGCTCCTATTAAAAACAAAAAAAGCGTCCCTTAGTTATTACATCTTTGGTGATTATATCTTATCAATTAGAAAAATAATACTTAAACTGTTCAAAATATAAATATATATTATATTTATTTTATTTTTACTTTTTTTGGTAATAAACTGTGTTTTACAATTTCAAAATATATCTATTATAAAGTTTCGTCTATTTATAGATATGGGGCGTGGCAATATCAGTAGTGAACGTCTAAAGTTAGCCAGTTGAGTGTTTGTTTGATGCCCTCTCACCGAAGGGGGGTGGGGCCTCACCTGGTTTGAAAAGCACCCCTCCCCCTTGCCCTGGTCTTACCTGATCAATAAGCTACAGGTGAGTTAGGGGTGGTGCAGGGTGGCAGAGATACGCACTCCTAACTCAACCCTAGCACCCCCTACAGACCAAGGCACCTGCAGGGATAAATCATTCCGGATAAACCCGACTCAGTCCTAAAATCCCAGATGTATATCTAGTTTTAGAGTCCATGAATTTCTATATTTATGCACAAACAAGAAGGGGAGGAAAAACAATCAGACACTGAGGAGAAAAAAATAATTACTAAATATTGCTTTTTTTGTCTTATTTGAAAATTGAAACTATATATTTACATATTATAAGCAATATGATAGATATAAAGTGCGGAACTGCCCATTAACATTAGTCACAGATACTGGCTTGAAATATTACATAAATATAAGATAGTTAAGCATTGCTCATTAAATCACGTGGCCACTGCCTTTTTAGACGTCGAGAAGGAATTTCAGGAATGAATAATAATGATAAGTTGTGGATTACAAGATTGTGGTGTTGGGATATGGAGTCATGCAAGGATTTGCATCGGGATATAGCTAGGTCGCGGACGAAGGGGACTAAAAGGTCATTGTGAAGGCTTAAGTTAAAAAAACATTAAAGGGAGCGTGGACTGTTCTTGTCAGGATTTTGGACTGCAGGGATTGGATACGATAGGAGTTAAAACGCTTAATGCAACCCCAGAGTTCAATACTGTAAGGCCATATGGGCTTAATTATGGTATTATTACTGAATAATGTTTTATATATAAATATTTTTTTAAGGTGTAGCTTTTATGTGATTCATTATCTATTTGGTAATTTGCAGCTCATTTTATGAATAAATTGTTACTTTTAATGGGATGGTTTCTATTTACTGTGATTCATCACCAGATAATTTCCCATCATTTCACATGGAGGGCGGAGGGCCTGGGCTTGCCAAAGGGATAATACAATTATATAACAAAATAATAAGTAATGGATGACATGGGATTAGTTTGCAACTCCATCGGCCCTATAAACCTTATAATTGCGGAATTCACGACTAGTTAGTCGCCAATTCACATGAACTGCTACATATTTATAACGATGCCGGGTAAACACCTTTGTGTGGGGGGAGGGGCCTGGTCCGGGAATTGAACCTATATCTGCGGTCACCTATCCAAGATATGACCACGCCCGATGTTGAATAACTTTATTGATAGATGAGCCAACTGTTGTCGAAAAATTGTTTAAAATTTATTTGTGAGTGAATAACTAAAAATAGTTCAATAATTATTTATAGTCAAGGGAAAAGTCATTCCCTTTATCCTTTGGTCATTTAAATTCCACTAATGATACCGAAAGTTTTCCCTTCTCTCCGGAAAAAGCCAGAACAAAACCGGCCTGGGAGAGAAAACGTAAGTACATTCCATGGTTGAACTAAAAGCAGCTATGCGGTCAAACAATTTCCCAACAAAGCCACAAGTTGCTTTAAAATGGGAGTTAGGGTTGGATAAAAACAATGTCTAGGAGCTCAGATGTTTGATTTAGGGTATAAAGGAGTTGGATAAAGAGTTGTGGTAACACTGATTCCAGTGTAAATCTCCTTCCGCAAGGAGGATGAGTTATACGAGGTCTCAAGTTTTGCTAGAAACACTCCACGTCTATATATACTCCGGCCTCTCTCTCATTTCAACAAGCACTTGAACAAAAGTACTAGAAACTAACTCTATATATTCGTACACTTGAGAATAACTATACTTTTGCTATCAAACTTATTATCATATATATCTCTAAAAGTTAAAACAAACTGTACTACAGTATCATAACTCTTCTAGATTGCAGATTATACTCTTAACTAAAAGCTAGATTGTCACTTATATCCTTCATTAGTGTTCAATCTATAGCAGCATCGTGCTAAATTCAGAAAAAGGAAAGATTTTGTCACATAAATTATGGTATAAGTAAAAGAAAGTTTAATGTTTTTAGATAAAAACATAGAAAATTACAAGTAGAATAAATAAAAAGGACTTTCAAGAATAACTTGGTAGAAATAGATAAATATTTGTCGCTAAGAATTATAAGCATGATTAAACTTCTAGCAACTATAATGTGAGTTAGATCCAGAAAGAAACAACAATGTTATAATTCTTACATCCTTTATCATAGTTCAATATCAGATAGCACTATTTGTTGCTGACAGTATGGTTAAGTAGTTTAATAATTAATGGTATGTCTCGAAAAAACTAACATATAAATTATCAACCGTGAAACATGTAATCTTAGTGTAAAAGTTAGTAATATTCAGTACATGATATAATTATTAGTGGTATGTTTAAAAGAAACTAAATTATAGATTATTATCAACAGTTAAATAATTAAAAATAGTGTAAAGATAGCAATTTTCAGTGCATGACGTAATTATTAATAGTATGCCAAAAGAAACTAACATAAATTATTATCAATAATAAAGTGTAAAAATAATGTAATGATACTAATTTCCAATAAAATTAACTGAATTATATATTTTATGATCCTCATTAAAAAAATCCTAGCTCACAGCTTCCTCGCGTTCTATTATTGTACGAATGGTCATGTGAGTATAAAATAATGCTATATGAAATTGTGGTTTTTTGGACCTGTTTCGATACCCAGTAGGGTCAAAATTCAATTCTTTTATTAAAAAATAATTGCGGGCTACTATCTGTGGGCTGACTCGATAAACCACCTAAATTCAAGATTATTCAAGATACATGTTGTTGGAATGCGCATTAAGAGTACAGTAATGGTTGTTATGTACACTTTTGTCATTTTTTTTTGTTTCGTATAAAAGGGGGGTAAAATGTGGAAAAACCACGTTTTATGCTATTTTTGACCCTAAATTGTCAAAATTTGACCCCGAAATGGACTCCAAACATTCTGGCCACAACGAACTCATCCTATCTTTTGATATTATTGACATTTTAACATTTTATTGTATTTTTTAAGTACATCCTAGGGAGAGATATCGTCTGGAGTGACACATACATATATACATATAAACATACATATATACAATATACATACATAAAAAAAATGTATTTCGGGAATCGATTGAGAATGGTCTAAAACGGATTGCCATGGAGAAAATATTCAAAAATTCGCATTACAAAAATGTTGAAGCCATTGCAATAGCTTAATTTTCTTCGAAAATTCGCTAAAACAATCGTTCTTCAGAATGATTCCAATGCTTCCGTTACCTTCGCTTAAGCTCGGAAAAAATTATTCATAATTGATATCTAGGTCCTGGCTCTCTTTATTAGAATAATTCGAAAGGTCTATTATTGTATAGTTGGAAGTCTGTAGTAATTGGCAGGACAGCCTAGTTACAGATGCAATATGTAATGACATATACATAATTTAATACTAGGGTTTAACTAGGACTTGTACATGTTTAATGCATCTAAGCATTATGGTAAAACAAGGCATGAACCCAACATATCTCTCTTGAGTATAATATATTATTATATAAGTGGAAGGATGTGACATAAGTTACGTACTGTATGTAATACTCTCTACTACAGATACTATATCTTTAAATATAGAGCTCATTTTCCAACAAATATTTTTTTCTTTACTTGTAAAATAAAATTATATTAATTATTATTTAAAATTACATTACAAGGAACATTTTTGGTTCCGTGTTTGTCTGTCGCTCAATTTTCTTAATATACTACAACTTAATACTTAACTCTTAAAATAACCAACATATCTTAAAAACTACTCGTACGATTTTGATAAAATTTAGATGATAGTTCTCAATTAGCCGATTGTTAGTCTCATAAAAAATATTTTTGCCATCTGCTCCATTTGTTTCTATTTTAATTACACACATTTTATTTTAAATATTTCGTTTTTTGTCTGTCTATTGGTAAGCCTTCAATATTTTTTTAGAACTCATCATAATTACTAATCATCTGAATTTAATGAAATTTTGATGGTAGGTCATAACACGATATTGGTCCACTGGTAATCGAAACAGGTCAAAACAAAAAAACATATTTATCGAAAACACTTCTGTCATTTTGATTAAAAATCAATTTTACTATTATATTTAAATGCCAATTAAACTATACATTTTCATTTTTTCCAATTAATTAACCACCTGTTTTGATTTTAAAGCGAGAGAATATTTTGTAGTGTCCGAGAATGGTGAACATATACGGAGAATGAAGAACAACATAATAATACTATATTCATACAAAAAAATCACAAAATGGAAATGGAACTACCGCAGTAATTGTATAATATGTTAATAATTAAAAAAAAAAAAAAAAAAGATCAAAAAATGGTTTCTAGAACTAGTCTAGGAATTGATTGTTTATTCTCACTTCAAAGCGCAAAAGTACTTTAGAATATTGTTGCTCTGTAAATATTAATAACATGAAAGACCGATTCAATATTTGGTTTTGTAGTAATAAAAACTATATACAATATAAATTTAGATCACAAATCTATATCGCGTTTCCAAAATGGCGGCCATTTTACCCCCAAAAGAACTAAATAAGTGCATTCCTAAGATACTAAAGGATAATATGCACATCTTGCTCCCGATCAAAGTGCAATTTTTATCTATATTTTAGTAAAGAAATGTAAGAAATAGGCATTTTTATGACCGGCGAAACCCTTTAAGTAGCTTGCTGGCAAGTACTTTTGATGGGATTTTTGAGTTTTATAATGTGTTTTTTTATGTGTGTAATATACATTTCCAATCCAATTAGAGTATTTGATTGATTTTCTTTGTGATTTTCACATATCTAACAATCTTTATTTTATATATTAATAGCCAAATATAGTGCTGGCGCTGATTCATTGTTTGGTGAAGGTAATATAATTGCGTAAATCACCAATGTACTCATTCCCCAACGCATAGTAACATTAAGAACGAAGACAACTAACGGAGATTACACTTATGTCCGTTTACCCTGATAGTTTACATACCCAGTAATAAATTGAGCCATTCCGCTGATTGATTTCCCTACAAAGATCAAGTCGATTGTCATAATGTCACGTGTGACAAACACCTCTTTATCACACCGGACCTCTAAATCACTAAAAATTGAGTATTGATAACATTTCTCGTTCAAGAAATGGCCTTACGAAAGGTCTACGGTAATTTATGATAATTTGAAAGATAAACTGAGGAATAAATCAACTGACTTTATATGGTCATTTATAGTGTTGATTTTGAATGATCGGAAGAAGTGATCGTAGACCAAAATGTATCTTTCAACAAGGTACATTTAGTGGAACGAATCGCATTATCAAGAATATATTCCAAATTGTCTACCAATTGATGATTCCAAGTAATACTTTTTGAGCCTGATGGATTATCCAGACAAAGATTAAAGATAATTGGGGGAGAATCAGAAAATATTTTGAAGGTTTAATAAAAGTGTCTTGAGAATAAGTCTTGTAAATTAAGATTCATTTTCAAAGCAGATTGCGGCCTCTATAATGCCATCATCATTGCCAAAAAAAGAGAAAACGGTGGGGTTAGTTAGTTATGCTAAGCCAGAGTGGGTGTCTTGTGCTAATCTCTGGATTTGCAAGAAAACGTTTTTAATTCACATTTTCATCTTTTTGGCACATTATCAAAATCGAACAAGTCCTTTTCAAGAAACTGGGATTGAGGGGCAGACATGAGACTATAAATATTCCCTGAAGCCTAAAATCGCATTTCTTTTTGACTTTTCTGAACATTGACTTAAAATAAAAGTTCTTTTAAAAGCTCAAAATTCTTCCATTACCTTCGGAAGTAAAAATAATTCTCAGATTTTGATGTTATACCATGATGCTCGAAATCTAAAAGACTATTTTATAGTGAAGATAGAAAAACAACGGAAGCAAACATCCTTGAACCCACTATTTCAATTAGAAGATGCAACATCTTTCACAACAAAAGAACAGCTAGGTTTAATCAGTTAATGTTTAACCTAGTTTTTCTAGCTGAAGTAATAAGTATAATCGAGATATAAGAATAAGACAGGCAAAGGTCTAATTGTGATAACGTAAGTCGTGTACATGAAGTTTAATATCTCAACAGTGAAAAGTAGTTAATAGAATAAAGATATTTCTCTCTCAAATTGCAACTTTACCAGAGTTATATTATAAAATATCCCTGAACTAGATTCTCTTTTACGCCTTAATCTCGATTAGTTTGGGGAGAACAACTCCTCCTTCTTGGGATTTCTTCCCTCATTCCCTTTTCTTTTGACTTCTTCTTAACCATTTTTCTATACCATTTTCTCTTATTTTCTTTGTGTGCTCACGTTCCGCTTCTTTTCATCATTTAAGTTACGGATTACTCTTTTTTACTTCCTCGTGAATTGACATTGACTAAACGATTTACAGAGATTTTTCTTTTTACTTTTTAAAACCATTTTTTTCCATCTGTAGAAAGATGAGATCTTGACAGGCGTGGAGATTAAATTGACAACTCAAACCTCGTTTTTTCTTTTCTTCTGTTAAATAAAATATTTTCCGTTCTCTCTTTTACTCCCTTTCTCCTGAAAGTGTACTTTATAAATCCACAAAGATACGATAAAATATAATATTCCACTTTAAAGAAATAGGGGGAAACACTGTATACACCAATTCTTATCTGGATGTACATGGAAAAAATTATAAATAAAGCAGGACAGGGCAGTTTTGTTCACCTAAAGAAGTATATGAGATCGCTTGTTTGAGAAGTCGGATACTTCGCCTGCATCTCTCGGAGGTAAATTGGTGATTATATGTTAAATTTTAATCTAATAGTCTTATATTGTTTAGTCAAGAAATGAAATTCGAATAGTAGGAAAAAATGTAAATTTTAAGCTATTAGGCTTACAGGGGATGTAAGTAACTAGTAAAATCACCTGTAAAAGTGCTTGTCTGATTTCTATGAAATTTAAATGGTTTGAAAGGTAGCCCCCAGATTAATTTCAACCTGCGGGCATTAAATATTGCTCAACTTGATACTTTTATTCGTAGATAGATACAAAGAAAGGGTGAAAAGAATAAATAAATTTGCCAATATTGGGTTGTAAAAGCATTGCGTCAATAAAATATGTGATATTAAGCGAGGAAGCTATTTGCCACACTAATTGCCAGACTATTTATGTCATGTTTAAACAAATTTTAAATGTATACATAAACTCAAATGAAATTTGAAATAACTAAGTTCAATTTAATTTTAAGACTATTAGCCGACCTCAAACCCATAAATTATTTAACATTTTAATAGTTTCCTACTTCAAACTTGTGTAAAATTAATTTTGGTCTCTAACTATAAATAACTACAAGTTAATAGGAAAAAGATTAAAATATTATTTATTTACAAGAACTAAAGCTAATAAATTATTAATTAGGTATCGATTTATAGTTGGCAAATATAGTTGAAATTAATTGGTCATGAGTAAGTACATATAGGGTTGGAATATTGGCTAGAGGGTTTGACGGTACTTTGGTCAGGACCAAGTTTCCTAGGAACTTGATGTTTAGCTCCGGGGCTTCGATGTTACCTAACCGAGCTATTTAGTTACCATGGAAACCCCAGCTTCCCCGCTAGAACCTAGAATACTATAACAAAACAAATTTAAACAAGCAAACTCAAGTAAAACAAGCCAAGTAAAACGGGTTGTTAATACTTACAAGTGCTTAGTGCTTTTACTTGTTGAGTTACTTGTTAGACTAACTTAAATTTGTTTGCACTTAGTCTAATTGATTAATCACATTTAAATCATTACCAAACTTAGATTACCATATTATGGCACACTCTTGAATTAAATGTCAGTTTGATTAAAAAACAATGTTTACATCAAATGAAAATTTCGTTTGAAGAACAACAATGTTTTGAACAAGTAAAGCTATCGAATGAAATGTCCCTATGTAGAACAACTATGTTTTGAATAAGTAATGCTATCGAATGAAATGTCCATATATGGAAGAACAATGTTTGTAGCTAGTACAACGTTTGTCTGAAAATAACAAGGCTTGAAACAAAAATAAGACTCGAATTAAATGTCCCTCCGAAGAAAAACAATGTTTTAGTTAATGAAACGTTTTACTGAAGATGAAGAAGAACAATTTTATGTTAACAAATAAATATCTCGAATTTAATTTCCGTTCGAATAAAAAAGTTTGTCCCTATTAAAACGTTGGTCTGAAGAAAAACAATGTTTGGGACAAATAAAACTCCTGCGATGTCTGTTCGTAGAGGTGTAATATACAGAGCTAATAAAACGTTAATTCTATCAAAATATTATGTATTTCCAATATATCCGATCAGTATAGTTTAATTTAAGGTCCCATACATTGAGCGATTTGTTGAACAACTTCATATAATATGTTTATGAAACCTGTTATTACTTTACTGTGAATTTGTTCAACTCTACTGTTGAACTTGGTTGTACATCAAATCACTCCGTGTATAAGTAAACCACAAAAATAATTATAATTATAGTCATTCATAAATTTTTACATTCAAATCCATCGGGTGTCATGTTTTCTTTCCCTTTGATAACTCATGAATGAAGTCAAATGAGACAAACAATGGTTTTATTTGACTTTAAAATAAAGAAAAGCTTTTTCCCGCCAAAAGAAGGTTTAATTATTTACAAAAACACATTTTAATTTCGAACAGTCATATAATATACAGTGCTGTTGGAAAAGACATGATCTGCGAAAGAAAAAGAATCAATGTTAATGTTTAAAAAACTAATTTCAGATTTAGTTCTTCGTTTCAACTTTTTATCTAATAATTATTTTTGCTCCCAAGCATACCAAAGGTAACGTTAAGATCTTTCTGAAGAAGAAAATTTGTTTATGTCTTTGAATTTAATAGTCATCTTAGTTCCACGCTTTCTACATCCTATATATTGATGTAGACTGATGCTCAAGCAACGTTTCAGAACTTACTGGGTACCCTCTTCGAAAATAAAACGATAAAAAAGATTTGAAAAGTTGTTTCCAAACTTATAGGAATGACGAGGGAAATGGTGACTTTATTTTTCTTCTCGCTGTGGCTTATCCCACAAATTAGGCCGATATTCAATGTATGAGATTAACAATTCGATTGATATCGGGAATTCGTCTTGTATCTTGACAAAAGCGGCGCTATAATAATAATAAGTAATTCGATATCGAGGGATAAAGTTAGTTTTTGTGAACAAAACAATATAAACATTTAAATTATGTTTAAAATTTCAGTCTTGAAATTTTTAAAATCGGACAAAATATTTTCGTTCTTATGAATGATCAAATAGCTTCCTTTACCTTCGGAAAGCTCGGAAGCAAAATAAATAAATAAATTTGGCAATAATGGGTCGAAGAAGCGAAAATCATTAAAATCATTAAAATTTAAGCGATAGGACCCGAGGAAGCTATGTGCCACTCTAAAAGGTAGACTACTTTAATAAGTTAATAATTGATTGCAAAAATTTGTAAAGTTTAACAAGTACTTATTTGTAGATAGATGTAAAAATGGTGGACAGGGGTTAGATAAATTATTTTGAAGTGCCTCCATTTGAAGATGCTACTCAGACTGTTTCGAGAGATATTATTTCTGCCTACTTGACATTGACCACTTAAAAGTAATGTAAATGAAATACTTTCCTTTACAGTGAAATTCTTCCAAACAACGCCTTCCCTCTTTTCATTTCTACTCTACAAGTCCACCAAAGAAAACCACTTCAAATTGAAATACTTTCCTTTCTTCCGTAATTATAAATATTGATGTTTTAATAAGTGCTTAGGCTATCGCACCTATAATATAAATATTATATAAAAAATAAATGAATAATAATTATTAATTAGTATTACTATTCATTACTTCTCGACATTCATAAATATTTCATTATCATGTTATGCTTTTTTATAATAAGTTAGTTATACTTGAACAAAAACATTAAGTCAATAGACGAATATGTACATACATTTCTTAACTATAATATTCTTTTTATTAATTTAATAACTATATAATAATAAAATCATTTGTTTCAAGTTTTTATCAAATGCAGGTGATCAATAATTATTTATTTTCTATTGTTATTTAATTTTGCTTCCGAGCTTACCGAAGGTAACGGAAGCATTGTGTTCACTTTTGAGAACGAAAAACTTTTATGCCTCCGATTTCAAAAATTCCAAGACAGAAATCCGTTTCAGACATCAGGGAACATTTTTGGTTCCGTGTCGGTCTGTGTGTCCGCGAATTATGAAACGTGCGACGATAACTTGAGTAAATGTCGACCCATTTTGATGAAATTTGGTAGACATGTTCATTTTACCAATGCCCAGGTCGAGTTCGTTGGACAACGTTATCCGTCCAAGCGTTCACGAGCAACGCTCGCGTAAACGTGAACTTTAAATTTAAAATTGGAATTTTAGGAAAAAAATCTAACTTCATCTATTCAATGAGACAAACATTTTTTTCTTATACAATTTTTTAGTGAAACCAACAGCAACACCGCTATGAAGTGTTAAAGATCGCTAAAACTATTAATAGTTTTTACAAAATAAACAATATTACAATAAAGTAATATAACAATAATTGTTATAGTACAGGATAGGATGCGAGGAAGCTATGTGCCACACTAATTGGCAGTCTATTTTATTTTTAAATGCTTTTTCCTTATTATGCCCATTGGTCAGAGAAGTAGTTATTTAGTTGCTTTTGTTATAATGTTCCAATCAATACAGCATTAGGACATTTTATAGAGGAGGAGGAGGAAGACGTAATCTATTTCTGCATTTTATCTATATTATGCATTTACTCGATATATGCTATTCTATAGTTTTAAAAATTTCTTCACCTCTTTGGGATTCGAGGTTCGCTACTCGGTAGTGGGGAGCATTCATAATCGATTTTTTATTTATTTCTTATTTATATGGCATGAATAAGTTATTTGTTCAAAACTTAAAACTGTTACAAGCCATTGTTTAAATAAATTCGTAATTATTTATACTTCTTTCTGAAAATTACTTTATATATAGGTATTTTTAATAAATACCTGTTTCAAAGAACTAGGTATCTAAATTTACTAATTGGAATCATTTCATTGTATATAATCAAGAAAGAACCTAAAAGCATCCAACAACAGAAGATTTCCCCCCCAAAAAAATCAAGGCTTAAAAATAGAGTAGAAAATGAGAGGATTCAATGTTCAAATGGGAAAGAGTTGTTTTTAAGGGCCAAATAGCCGAGGAGGGTTTGACGGGAGAAGGGCATCCGATTCCCCAGTGCATTCATTCTAACCTACGCTTTAAGACCTTACTTGGAGAATTCTTGGCTCAAGATTTTACACGGCTGACCACCCTGCCGATAGCTCCGTTCCCTTGAGAACTCCTGTCTACCCTTACCATGTTCATGTTAAGATTAAGGCTGTAGATTCCCCCGCATGTTTTCCCAATTTAGAAATGTTTTTTTCGTGCGCGTAAATGGTATAGACTTGCCAGGGTTAAATTTAGAGCAAATAAGACTAAGAACTATTGACTAAAAATAAAACTAATAATTATAATGATTTTCTAATTTATTTTAGCATGAGCACGGAACATTTTAGCATGGAACATGCTTTTTCGATGACCAACCCCGAGCATGCGGCCTTGGCCATAGGGCATTGGGTTTTTGGTCCGCTTGGCCCCTGCTTATGTCACAGTCACTCTGACTTGCCTAAAGGTGGGTTTAGACGGTTTAATTTCATTGTTCAATTAGATTGAACGACACACGTTTAATAACCGGTCTAGGGCATAGGGACTGGGACATGGGGGCTTGGGAAAGATCTATCTTTATATTATATAGTTATTGTGTATATATTATTGCTGGGCAGCACTATCGTTTGAGAATAAGAAATGCTACGTTTGTTATTTTGAAGAGGATGTAAAATAGGTTATTATATAGTATCACTTAAAACATGGTGTCAGGTGTAAATATTTATAATAGTGTATATAAAAAATTAAATTAATAAATAATAAATATGTCGGGAAGTTTAGGTAGACAAACAAATAGAGACTTAACTGAAGACCTAAGGAACGATTGAAAGAACTTAAAACTTGTATTACTTAAATCAATGTGACAGAAGCATTTTTCCAGTGTAGCTTTGTGGTTAGAGTTTATCGCGATAACTTAATGATGTGGTTCAATTCCTGATGACCGGGTGTGTTTTTATCAGTACATACTTTAAATCTCTAGACATCGATTTTGTTTTCAATATTTTTGTGATAGGATTGGGAGAGATTTCTGTCTGTCGTCTGTACAGACGCGAGAAGCCTAAACTACTAGTCCAATTTCGATGAACTTTGGCATGTTCAGAAAAATCATACCCTGAGTCGAAATCGAGAAATTTGGGGGCGCTATCCCCCAATAACTCTGAAATTAACATGAAAAAAAAAAATCTCGAAAACGGTCGGAACTTTCTGTGAAGATATTATTAAGAAAAATTATAATGGAGTCAATTTAAATAGGAATTTAATGATATAAGTCGTTTTCCTGGGATAAATCGAGTTCCTGAGAATATAACTTAAAAACGCGGATAGTGAGAGTCCATATTTGATTCCCACTGGGGAGAATTATTTTTATAGTAAATTATGATCAAATACTTAATAATGTAGTAGTAGTAGTAGGGCCTGGTACTTACTTATACTAGACGGGTAGGACGAACCACTTGTTCGAACCTGGCAATTAGACCCATTTTACTATCCCCGTGGTGGAGAGTTCCAGCCACTTCACACATCTTACCTCTGTACATTGTACCGCCAAAGCGAGTATGATGTGATCATTGGTAATCCATATAAATCAGAGCATCACGGCGAGGGATCGAACCCATGACCTCGTACCGCCCTTGACTCAGTGATGGCCGAGCAGACGTGTTTGCCGACGTTAGTAATTTAATCCACATGGCTCTCCCTAATAATAATGTAATTATAAATTTTTTTAATCAATATGTAAAGCTTTTTGACTACCTAGAAAGCTGAAACTTTTAAATATTATGTATTTCAAATGACAATGTAAGACTAATATTTTCAAAGCGTGTTTTTAAATCAAGGCTATTCCTATTGTAACTTACATTATGCTATTATTTGTTTATCATTTATTAATTTATTCAACGTTCTAATCAAATGCTTAATTTTTTACTTTTATTCTACGCTGGAAATTGTGAGTTGTATTATACGAGTAGACTAATTAGTCGGGTTATAATTAAGCTTAATATTTTGAACCTTTGTTAAAATCCATTTTTTATTTTTCGACAAAAAAAATTCACTTCAAAATTAAAATAAGCACCTCTCGATAAAAAGTAGTATTAATAATCAGTGAAGAGAACGAAGCTAAAGGACTATCCACTAAAGGAGACCATTAGCCAAATAAACTTCCAATATTTCCCTGGGCTCTCCTTCCAGAGGAAAAACCGTTCCCCAGCTGCTAAAACTTCATCTAAATACCAAGGGTTTTCATAAAACCCTTCAATGCTCTTTAATAAACCCAAATAAACCTTCGAGATCATTTGTGAGAAGGAGGCTTCAGCCACCCACATTCCCTTTTTCGGAAATGTGAACTCCTCGTCGAGAGAAAATTTCATATCTGAAATACTCCCATCTATTGTTTCTCCTAGATTCTTATCCGATAATAGTCCATCCCCCTCATCTATAAACCTGGATATGCATAACGTAGTAGACATTTTCTTTCGTAAATTTTGAAAATTTCACATGAATTTTCAATACATGCTGTCTCACCGGGGTTTAAACCTACGAAATGTTCATTATAATTTCATCTTTTATCTGAAAACAAAAACAGATAATTTCAATTTCAAATTTTCTGAAACCTCGCGACAAGAGAGGGTAAAGAGGGAAATTTATAAATATATTACAAATTTTCGGGTAGAAGGGAAAACCCTAATTCCTAATAAAAGGGATGGAAGGGTCCAAGGTCCCTTGTACATATTCATGTGAAAATTTGATGAAATTCACAGCATATGATTTTAATTTCCAAAGGTCTAATCTTACCTTCTGCACTGTAGTTTGGAATTTGCTCAATTGAATCTGAATTGGATGGGATAACCCTGTTTCTCCTCCATCTTTAATCATATCCTTCCGCTCAATTGCTATTTTTAAAGGCCCATTCGACCATTGTTTCCATGTTATTTCTTTGTTCTCTCGTCTTTTGTAAATTTGTTTATCAAACATAAAATTATGAATAATTTAAAAAATTAAAGTGTTTTAATTAGCATATTTCTCGCTCATTATAAGAGAAACTTAATAAATCATTAAATCATATGTTTAGGGATTTAAAGCGCCATTTAAAGTTTTTAAATTCTGCAAAAAAACAACAATTTTTTATCTCTTTAGGGAGTTTCTTTGACGAGGAAAAGTTCCAATCCTTAATTATATATTTATAAAATAAGTAAATCCAATGGTTTTACTGAAGAATTTATGGATTTATTTTTTACATTTAGGGGAAACACCAAATCAGACGTTTTTTAATCAAAAAAGTAACAGCTCGTATGTTGTTTTTATATTTTTCTTTCTAAAAGTAATGTGTAATGTTGTGCCATATAGCTGTCTATCTGTAGAAAATAGTTAAAACAGGTTAGAGAAAGGTTCTATGAAGGGATATTGATTGGCCGGAGAGAAACAACCCGCGTAAATAATTTACAAGTTTTGCGGGACGAAGGTGGGGTAGGACCAGAGCTAGGTGGAGAGTGCTGCACCCTAACCTAATCTAGAGTAAACTACTGGCGTGGGACGCCTAGACTCCAGGGACAGTAGATCAGAGTCTACTGGCGTCCCTCTTTTCTATTCAGCTTCTACGTCCTACTTCATCTACTGTTTAAGACCCGACCATATATCACTCCCCTCGGACTTTACCTAAGAACCTTACCCTAAACCACTACAAAGGAGAAAATTCTCCACGATGTCTTTCCCTTGGAAAGTCATTCACTAAAAAGAGAGTCCTTCTAACCTAGAAGTTAAAGAATAGAACAATGTGAACTCTTAAGAAATTTGAATAAAAATAATACAAATTGAATAAATAATTTAACTCAGCAAATAAGCTTCAATTAATTGATGTTAAAAATATAAAATAAATAGGACCCTCATATAGTTTTGATTTAATTGCTCAACAAAATATCTCATAACTGGGCCTAAAGATAAAATCCACCCTTATAGTTATGATTTTATTTCTTAACATAATGTCTAATTACTAGCTACTGGCTCTAGAGATAAAATCCACCCTCATAGTTATGATTTTATTTCTTAACATAATGTCTAATCACTAGCTACTGGCTCTAGAGATAAAATCCAACCTCATAGTTTGGATTTCATTCCTTAATATAATATCTAACAACTGGGCCTAGAGATACAATCTACTCTCATTGTGTTTTTATAAGTATTTTTTTTCTTTTTCTTAAATTTCTTTTTATTTCTACAAGAATATATCTTATTACCTTAGAGTTTAGAGGGACGCTGAAGAGAAATAAATAATTGAACAAGATAAAACGAATGGTCTCGTTTATCTCACCTCAACAATAAGTATCCAACATGCACGGAACAACATGATGCTATGTATTTAAATCATGCTGTTTTATTAGATTTCCATGTTTCTCTAACGGGCAAGTGTGTGCCGGAGGTTGTGTACAGGTGGTTGCATGTTAAACTCTCGTTTTTCTTTCTACACCATGATATCATGGTTCTGAAAAACAAGATTGCAGATAATATCCTGCTTCAAGCACCGATCGACTTCATCAACAATTATGATTAAATTAAACTTAATACTTATAACTGTAATGATAACCATTCATAGTTTTTCAACAGCTGTATTACATGTCATAACATAATTATCTTAATCAATAATTTTAAATTAATTAAATTTTTTCATTCATACTTAGCTTATCATTAATAATTAGCTTATCATTCATACCTATCATTCATACTTAGCTATCTATATCATTCATACATTCATATTACCAAGGGATAAGTGGTTAAAATAAGTGATTTTAGAATGCAATATATCTTTCCCTGGACAGATATTCTGCTTATCTCTATATAAATTTTGCATCAGGTAATATCTGCATTTCTTAGTTGCCAAAATCTAGCATGAAAGGCGCTATATTTCAATTGGCCAGGATGTTGGCAAAGCCGAGTTGGTAAAGCCAGTGGTTGTACCTCTGTCCGCATCGGTGTTGGCATTTAGTCGCTCTAAATGTTCACCGAGGAGGAATTACTTAACACTTTACCTAGTATTATCATAAATAAAGTCTTACCTGCGTCTGTCTACATCATTCCTCTTCGATTATTTTTATCTCTAAGACACGCTATTCTGTGTTAGCAGAACCATTTAATTTTGGATATGTACTATTATTCCCCGCACCGGACTTTATACCTTAATAGTAGCTGGTAAGAAATGGCACACTGTTCTTGATTTTTTCGCGCCTTTACTCAAAGTTTTTGTGCTTCCTACTTCTTAATTTAATCGTTTTCGCCAGATTTGGGGAAGCTACGCCCAAACTTGCCCCCAATCTTCGATTTTCTGTTGGGAAAGAGTCATTTTTATTTAGTAAATTTTGGAAAAATATTCACTAATATTACAATTTAACCACAAAAAACTAATCAAATGGAAAACATTGGACCAAGTAATTTTGCACTGGTATATAAGAAAGTTTAGTATGAGTTGTATCGAACAGATTTTTTAAATTATATAAAATATGTTCGTGTAAAACAATTTTTTTATAATACAGTTTCTTTTTCCTTCCATTCATATTTTTTCGAATCTTTCTTAGGGTAATAGGAAAAGGACCCAGACAAAAGGTTATCCCGAGTGCAGTACAATGGTGATTATATGAGACAGTGCCCCTTTTAGTAGAAGGTCCTGATCCTGTTCTTTGTTAAACTCTTGTGTAGTAAGGGTAAGGGCTTCTAGAACCACAAATATAAAGGACACACAGAGGATCCTTAAAAAATCAAGCAAAAAGGACATCTCTTCCTTCATTCTCCAAAAGGCCCCTATTACTTGTACAAATAACCGGCAGTTTCCTTTATAGTTATATGGTTAGGCTGGGACTGCGGTGGGAAAAGTCCTCGACCATGAAATTTTTCTATAAAACCAGTCTATAATAATACGTTTTAAGGGCTCCCTGACCCTTTATCTTCTGTGGTTTACAGCCCTTAAACATAAACGATCATTAATTTCAAATGCGTACCATAACCATTATAATATCTGTTGTTTGGCTTTAACATCATATAACTTTTTTTTTGAAAGCATGTCACTGAATATAACGGGCTATTATTGTTATCATATGAAACAAAATAAATATATGTAATACAGAGATATTCAAATAAAGCACTCAATTGACGTGATTTTAATTTATAATTAATAATAAGAGAGATAAAAAGCTAACGCAACATTAAGACAGTAGCAGTCATTTAGAGATAGTTTTAAAGTAAACACAAGTATGTCAATTTTCTTACATGATAAAATTCGCTGCCTCGCTGTCTGATGAGAAAATCTGCTTCAGACAAAGAGATTAGGATTAATGAGATTATCTGCTGTAAATCAATTACAAATCCTGCTTCAAAGATTAGCAATCTATCGCTAACATCGTTTACGTTATGATGTTGTTGCCACAAATTACGTTAAGGCGTGGTGAAACTTCATAGTAGAGATCCATTTGTTATACCAAGTCTAAAAAGGCTTACGTCTTGAGAAAGAGGAGATAGAAGGGAATGTTTATAGGTTCCTCGGAAGCAAGGTTACGAAGGCGTAAGAGATTAGCATGGAGATGGTAAAGCGACCTCAGTTATGGAGCAGGCATTTCTATAGAATCGCGCTGAATATAGCCGAGGAAAGGGTATAATGGAGGCTCCTCTGGTTAACAATTAGACCCCAGACTTTGTTCCCCCTTCTATTGTGGATATAGCATCTCAAACTCCACGTCTGGACCTTTTATCCGGGATAAAGGAGACGCTGCAAGATGCTTCAAGGTGCTTTTGGGAATATGAGAGCCAAGATAATCGTTATATCAAACTGTTAAACCCCTCTTCATATCGATATGTGTTCAAAGTTATTGTCTCAAAGTCTTACTAACATTTCTTACCTTCTCAATACTGGCGAGGTATCTTTATAGATCATCTTTTAATCAATGTTTTAAAGTTTTCTTAATTTTTCTTCAAACAACAAATCAAATATTATAAATTAAAGTTTTATATAATAGATTAAATGAAACTTAAAATATCCAAATCTTAAAGAAAAATTAATTTTGAGAGTTAAGCCTCGATTAGGAACATTATTAGAATTATAAATTTAATTATTTGAGGGAGATGTAAAAGAAAAAAAAAATACACCCGGTAGGAACGAAGTTCCTTACATTTTTCATTAAATATAAAATCACACTGCTAAGTACGATACGTTGCTAACTACTCGTTCCAATAAATATTTTTGACTCAATTAGAAAATTATTACATAAAACTTATTACAAAAATCCCTTGATCCGCTTATGAGCAATATTATTTTATTACATCAATTTATAATTTTATATTTACAGTTTTACTGGTTAATAATTTAACACAGTCGACACTGTCAATTTCTGACGATTCTCTTGGTGCACTTTCTATTTTAAATAATATACGAATACTTTTCTCAATGATAGAAACAATAAGCGTTGTTTTGTGGATAAATAGCGAGTTTGACAGGAAGAAGGAGTAAGAGAGAGAGAGTATAGTGAGAGAGAGATGGAAAGATAGAAGAGTTGGGATTGCGCACAAAAGGATACCAGGCGAAATATAGGAGTGGGGGAATCACTCTACATTCTTAATTTTCCACCTATATTATCTACAAACCCCATACTTCGGACATCAACTTTTAAAAATTGTAAAATATATCACGTCACTGTAAAAAAAACTGCTGCTTGTATCAGGTTGAAATTTTACATGGCTGTTTCAATTGTACTTTAGACGATGTGTATGAAGTTTTATTAAAATCGTTACGTTGGAACATAAGATATCGGTAAAAACGTTGTTTTCTTTATTTAAAACGTTTAGGTCCGCTTTAATAAATTTAGCGATCTTTATCACCTCACAGCAGAGTTGGTGTTCGTTTTACTAAAAACAATTATTTATAAAAGTTGTTTATCTCATTAAATAGATAAAGTTTGAATTTGTTCCCGTCCTAAAATTCCAATTTTAAATTTGAAGCTTACGTTTACGCGAGCGTTGCGCTCGAACGCTGGGGTGGATAACGTTGTCCAACGAACCTGTCCTGGGCATTGGTAAAATGAACATGTGTACCAAATTTCAACTAAGACGGTCAACTTTTACACAAGTTATCGTCATCCGTAGATTTCGTGGCGCTTTTTGCGTGACGGTGATTTTGGTATTTTTTTTTCGGATTCACTCCCGGGCTCCAGAAAGTGCCATAAGGAACTTCGTTCCAAAAATACATTCCGTCGCCGGGCCCGGTGGCGTTTGTTCCCTATTTGCTTCATTTTGTTATTTAAAATATTTGTTGATTATCATGTATACTGTTCTATTATTCAATGTTTTATAATTATGTTTTCATTCTATGTACCATGATGTTTTCCTTAACTCTAGTTTTGTCATGCTATGTTCACGTGGTTCGAACGAGTTAGTATGCTTGTTATACTCCTCAATTGCATCACGCTTGGGATGTACCAACCATGTATCGACGACGAGTGCACCACTAACCGCTGCAAAATTCTTCAGGTAATCATAGTATAAGGTATTAACTTCTATAATTATTGTATAATTTAAGCTCAAATTTGTATAAAAATATACGATTTGTATAAAATCTACATAGACAGTTTTACCTCTAATATTCTGTAGCGCAACTGAGTCACATTATACGATCTCTTTTTGTCTATTATTTAATTCACACCAATATAATATGGTAATAAGTAAGGTAAATACAGCAACATTTTGTATTTAATTTTTAACCCACATTCCGATGACCTAGAAAGCTAAACTCCCACGATATTATTCCGATGACAATATCAGTTAATCAAAAACGTTTACCAAACGATAATAGTTGTCCGCCGTCACGAATCTGAATCTGAGAGACATGCAAATAAAAACGAAACAATTTTCTCGTCATTTATTTAAAAAAAAGCAATTTGTCCGTCTTTATTAAATAACAGTTTAATCTCTAAAACAATAAATCAATTCAAAAAATTGAGATCTCTAAAACAATAAATCAACAAATTACATTTGGACTTTCAAAACTTTATGTTATATTTAAAGAAAAGAAGTTTAAAACAAGAGCTGTTCTGAAAATATAATAAATCTATTAGGGAATCATATAGTGTAGCAAGTGTCATGACCTATACATTACAAAGCTTCACTTAACAATTTTAACAAGGGAGAGAAAAAAGAAAAACAACATTGGCTCAGAGATCAAATTAATATTAATGCACGTTAATAATATTTCGGAGCTGGGAGTTAGGTTGATTTAGTACGTCGGCCTTCATTAAACATGAAATGGCTACGTTCTTCATGGTTAAATTTATTACAGCTTCGGAGAGGAGTTACACACGACATCAGATAAATTTACGATATTTAGTTTCCCATTTATTAATCAACGAATAATAATCAATTTTGATGGTGATATAAATCACTATTTGAAGTGATTTTTCTCTCCATGGCATCTGTTGTATTTTTATAGATATTTGAAACTAATAATAAATGCAAAACAAGAGCCCGAATTTGAACACAAAGAATACATTTTTTGGACCCCAAATTTAAATTAGTAATTTCATTTGCATGCAAATTGAATAATAAGATTTTAGGAAGGCAACTGGAAGATGATTTAAAATTAAATATAATCAGATTAATCTAGGACATTTAAAATATAGTTCATTTGCAAAGAAGATGATAATTGGCGAAAAAGTGTACTCAATGGAAAACAAATTCAAAATATCACATCATAATGTTCCAATAAAGCTCAAACAGAATACCTCACGAACGAAGCATAACTAACCAGTAGGAATAATTCATCGACAGCTGGAAAGCTCAACTTACTCGCAGAAACATCTCCATCTATATTTGTCAATGAAATAATGACTACAAGTTCAGCAAAACAGAATTTCCGTGTTTACAGAACTGTAAACACAGATTGAACCATAGTATACAAGAGACCAGATATCTGAAGCATTAGTGTGTAAGTAGAGCATGTTGTGCTTCTCAAAATATTTTGTGGAGGAAGTGTAAATTTTTATAATAAAACCCAAGGGGGAGGGGGTACCTAAAGGGGCTGAAGCCTCATAAGAGCCTCTAGAATTGTGTAAATTCGTATTTTACAATGATTTAATAATACTTCTTTTTTAAGTTGATTGTTAAGGTTAATTTAAATATACGTACGTATAATATGAGAAAGTATTAATATACAATTAGTCCACAGGCCACCATAAGAAGTGAGTCGCTGATTAATAAAGTTTTCTTACCTTATGGAATCGCTTATTTATGCCGAGTCCACCGATGAATTGAGTATATGGCAACTGGGGGCTGGGCCATTTCTTTTTTGTTGACATGCCAAACTTGCCCTTCTGCGGGAACATTGAAAAGAGATAGATAACGTTTTGATTTTCACAGGATTGTTTAATTAAATTATTTCAAAAACAGTGGTACACGTGGCCACCGATACGAGTGGGCCGTTTTCTTTTCAACGTCCCCGCAGAGCGATATGTTTGGGGCGGTGGCCACCCCAAACGGCCCACTCTTATCGGTGGCCACGTGTACCACTGTTTTTGAAATAATTTAATTAAACGATCCTGTGAAAATCAAAACTTTATCTATCTCTTTTCAATGTTCCCGCAGAAGGGCAAGTTTGGCATGTCAACAAAAAAGAAATGGCCCAGCCCCCAGTTGCCATATACTCAATTCATCGGTGGACACGGCATAAATAAGCGATTCCATAAGGTAAGAAAACTTTATCAATCAGCGACTCACTTCTTATGGTGGCCTGTGGACTAAATATAATACTAGTAATGAATAGTAGTAACAGTAATAATCAAGTAAATATTCCTACATTAAAAACTATTACTAATAATAAACTATGGATGTGGCATCCACTAAAACTTAATACTTCTTCTTGATTAGTTGGGTCTTTTAAGGAAAATTCAAACGCCTCACATTTGCGATATTTCGATCCCTCCTTGGATCATTCTCAAGCTGGAATCATAGTTTATTTAAAAATTACACTTCACCAATTATAACCAATGTACAATGCAAAATGACAATTTAATTTAAATATTAACAATGGTAACTTGAATCCTTAGTCAGGTTAGTAAGGGTTCAAGTTACCATTGTTAATATTTAAATTAAATTGTCATTTTGCATTGTACATTGGTTATAATTGGTGAAGTGTAATTTTTAAATAAACTATGATTCCAGCTTGAGAATGATCCAAGGAGGGATCGAAATATCGCAAATGTGAGGCGTTTGAATTTTCCTTAAAAGACCCAACTAATCAAGAATTTATACTACAAGAAACAATCTTCTAATTCATGTTAATACTTATTTTTTAAGTTGGTTGTTAAGGTGTGGTAATGATTTAAACTAGTACATTACGCGTCTAGTGCGGAGCGTAGAATTTTGCATGCGAGTGTGGAGTGTGCACCCGAGTGATAGCGAGGGTATTAAAACCACAAGGCAAAGCAAAATGCAGTTTTCGCACGAGTTGCGTACCGTACTTTATCTACGATTGTTGGATTTTAATAATAAAAACAAAAATTTTAAAGGTGAAGAATTCTTCACCTTATCGCACGATTGTGAAACGCGCATGCGCAATGAATATAACCACGAAAAGAATCACTTTCTACGCATCTAAACAGAGATAAAATATTTATATTTCATATCAATCGTAGATAAATTAGTTTTTTCCCATTATAAGGTGTTTCGACTCATTTCTAAGGTAATTTTTAATCACATTAATTTTATCTTATTTTTAATTGTTAATAGTTTAATGTTTTTTAAAAATTTTAAATTTATGACCCTCTCTCATGGAGATAGAAAAAATATTTTAATATACCTCAGCGACATCATTATTGTAAGTAAAGTAATACATTTTTTTTATTTAACACAAAATTTATGATGAATTGTTTTTTTTTAATTTAAAATGATTGTTAATTATTTATTCAAACCCTTATTTAATTATATAAAAAAATTGAATTTATATAAATTATTAATTAACTCATAAATATTTTTATTTTTATTTCAGAACAATAATTAACATGATTGAAAATGACCTTAGAAAAGAGTCGAAACGTCTTATAATGGGAAAAAACTAATTGTTTATATCATTACCACGCCTTAACCATCCATCAACTTAAAAAAAAAAAATAAAAAATCATCAAATATAAATTGTATTAATTTCAAAGTTTTAAATAAAAATACATAATAGATAAAACAACTAAATATAATTTTTTTTTTTATTCATCAATAATCCTTAATGATGGTCAAAAACTTCAAAATAAAACTATTGATTATTATAGACACTAAAATGCCAGAATGTACCTCTAGCGTTGGCTGAATTAAAATTCTCTAAATATAGGTTTAGAAAATGACTAGCGAAGGTCTAAAGTTAAACTTATCGACCTCAATATATTCAGTGTACACAGGACATAGAATAATCTAGTACATCTGCTTCTAGGCTACGCTGTACAAACATTAAACTTCAGCCCGGTGGAAACAGAATGATAGATTATTTCTCCCTTCAGATGAACTAATCAGGGTAGAATTTTACTCTCGTAGTCAACGTCAATAATTAACATTCTGGATAATTCAACTTTGGGTAAACTTAAAAGTAGGCTATTTAAGGAATGAATTTGGAGTTTACTGAGCTTTAAAAAAAAACTTTCCTGGACGCATGGTCTAACAGGAATTGAAAGTGTGGTTCTAGGATTGATCAGCTGAGGGCTTCAGCCTCAGCTCACCAGAAGCATTATTGTTTGATAAGGAATGATTCAATCTTCGAAAATATTGTTCCACCCCCCTAAAAATTTGGGTACTTCAGATTTTCAATTCTACTGAAAAGACGAAGTCATAAACCATGTTCCATGATTGGACAAACTTTTGTCTATTTTCAATCCCCTAAGTTATCTATACTATATTTTGACTTAAGACTTTTTTTATGTAATTTTCTTTTATATTTAATGTAATTCCTTTTTAGGGGTCCTTAGGCAAAAACAAGGACCCGTATACGTTCCTACAACGTATACGTTCCTGCGATTGTCAACGCACGGTATCTCTGAAGGTACCAAGCACATAAAAAAATTACACTTTGAACATTGGGTTACTAATAACCCAAAAACTGGAAAATTATGGCCCCAAAAATCATCCCTTAAAAACTAGGAGTTAAAGTTTTAAGGGTTGCAATATTTGTTTAAATTCATCGTGTGGGGTGTTAAAGGAAAGAGAAGGACGCACCCTGTGCAAATTTATAATTGGTTTGCACCACGTGTCCTTGGTCCCCCTCTATTTTTTAAGAAATTAACATAAAAATCTAAAAAGAGACATTTTTTACGTCATTATAGTGGTTTAAGAGTTATTGCTAAAACAATCTTTTATTTATTTTTTCCACAATATTTTTGCCACTATCTTGATTATTATTGATAACAAACTTTTCCTATTTGTTAAATTTGCTATGGACCCATCGTATGCTGAAAGCACATAATAGGACAATTCATTAATATAAAACAATTATTGAACTCGTGTAAATCATTATGCTATTTGTG